>OZ026582.1:2802500-4002500 GCA_964020215.1 Aurelia sp. 3 sensu Dawson et al. (2005)
CCTGCAAGGTTCTTAACGAGGTTCTTATATACAGTACTCACCTTGCACACATTAATACTGTTTTCAGCACAAGAAATCCATAGACTTTTTGAGAGTTCCTTGAGAGTTCTTGAGAACATCTTTGGGTTAGAATTATTGTTAAAAATCTGATAGTATTTTGTACCATTGAAAAATTTTGATCAGAAAGTCAAGAATTATTGAAAGTTCTGAGGAATTCTAAAGACAAGAAACCTGTTTTATAATAAACTCCTAAAGTGTCAACCTCTGAGAGGTTCTTTTTTATGGGGTTTAAAAATTGAATTCCAGCCACAAGGTTCTTATAAAAATGGGTTCTTTTATGCGGGTTTCTACTGTATTAGACTTACTAGTAATTAGTTCATCAACGGGCTTCCAGCCAAGCCTTTTGATAAGTGCCTAGCCAGGGGTATCAACAGGGAAATTAGACAGGGAAATTACATTGAAATGAATCAAATGACCTATCCAGGTGCAACTTTAAACATGGGTTCTACAGGTCGACAACTGGTAAACATTGGACAAGAGATCTTTCATTCTCACATTCCTTCATTTTTTTGATTACTTTGTTTATGTCCTGGCTATAAAGATAAGGTATCGCGTTCCAGAATGATAAAATTCAAATAAAGCGGACTGATGAAGGACCGTTCATCAAGGTTGCTCATACAAGAACCAGGTTAAATTCAGATTCAAAACAAGAACCTGGAATTAACTAGGTGTTAATGACATTAGCCTAATCAGGTCTTTGTTTGTAGTAATCAAACTGGTTCACAGCTTCTTGCAGATATCATAAAAACATTGAACATCAAGTGACTCAGAACGACTTTCATCACAAGCACTGGTTCGCCTGCAACACCATAGGTTTCAAATTTTTGAAGTTGTGGGCGTAAAATTCATCAACCTATTTCTCTGAACTGAATGGCTTCAAAGGAACTTTGGGCAGCGTTTTCACGGGACCTATTGGAACCGTTCCGTATGGAACTGATCGCAACTGCTTGGAACTGTTCCCACTGTATCCCGTTTACACGGGATCGGTTCCAAAAACTTCCAAGGGCTTTGTTAAATCATAAATAATTTTAAAAGCAAAGAAGTCGGCAACTCTTTTGTTTTACAAAACAAGGATGGAAATTCTTTTGATTCCATTGTTTAAGACGTTTTTTGTTTCTTTAAGTGCTTAAACAATGAATAACAGCGTCATTTCCTAGCCGTTCCCGTTTGGAACTGTTCCACCCGTTTACACGAGACCTTTCTGGGAACAGTTCCAACTGGTGGACTCATTGCACCCATTTGGGTACGGCAGCAGTTTGTCACTTTTGCGGTTTATGACTTAGGCCCCGTTCACACTGCTACGTTTTCATATGAAAACGGAGTAAAACTTCTCCGTTTTTGCCTTGCGTTCACATTGCTCCGCTGTGAAAACGGGGCTTTTCGAAAACGCTAATGAAAACGCATAAATTCGAAAACGGTGCGTTTTGAAAACGATCCGTTTTCAGTGTGAACGCCAAAAACGGAGACATTTGAAAACGCTGCACATTCCTTTGTTGATAGACTTTTTATTACAATGACATTCAAAGTCGCGATTGGCGCCTTGTTGATAGCTATTAACAAAAGGCTTTGTTTTGAAAAGGGGATTAACAACACCGTTTTGCTGGAGCAATGTGAACGCCTATCGTTTTCATAGCGTATTCATTTGAAAACGGAGCAATGTGAACGGGCAGCGTTTTCATCAACAAAAACGGATAGAAATGAAAACGCAGCAGTGTGAACGTAGCCTTAGAAATCTGAAATAAGTGGGCCCGTTTGGGCTCCGGCTAGCAGTTCCATTTGGAACGGTTCTAGCGGGTCCCGTGTAAATGAAAGGCCTAAACATACCCATTTGAAAACGCTGCCTTAGCTATCTTGCTATAATTCTGCCGTTAAACTTTCCTGAAATCTTCAATATCTTCAGAATAGACCATTTAGCTATTCTGAAAAAGAACCTCAATCGAACGATACTTTGCTACATTTTGTAGAATTTTCGAATTTGCACAATACTGACAGAAGCTCTAACGCCACTCAATCGAACCTCGTGTATAAAAAAGTATAAAAATAACGCTCGATCCAGGCTCTTTCTTAGAATAGCTAAAGGTCTATTACTGTATGTTTCCTTTATTTCCAGAATAGACCTTTTAGCTATTCAGGAAAAGAGCCTGGATCGAGCGTTATTTTTATACATTTTTATACACGAGATTCGATCGAGTGGCGTTAGAACTTCTATCACTATTGTGCACATTCGAAAATTCTACAAAATGTAGCAAAGTATCGTTCGATTGAGATTCTTTTTCAGAATAGCTAAAAGGTCTATTCAAGAAGAAATTTCAAAAAACTTAGAGTTGTCGCAATTTCTAAACTGTTTGACGTAACATGAAATAATTTGCAAGAAAACCATAGTTTAGGGATGTCTACAATATGGTATCAAGCAAAAGTTTGTCACTCTTGCGATTTATGATTTAGAAATTTGATGACGTCACATCCTGAAATCAGCGGAAGATTTGAATGCGTTGTAATTTCAAAAATATTAAAAATTTCGGAAAAGTTCAACGGTAGAATTATCGATAGGTAGCTGAAAATTTTTCCAGCCATTCTGCTAGAAGAAATATGTCATAGAATTTTACATCCTCCCCCCCTTTTCGCCGATTTAAAGAGCCTTTTTTCCTCAGCAAGGCATCACCTCATGTGCTTTTAGACCTGAAAGACTTTGACAAAAAGTTTTTCCATAATTTTTTACCGGTAAAAATAGGTTGATCTTGCTTTTGCAGTATGCTGCATTTGAAATTGGCCATACTTAAGCAAATATCAATTTAATGATAAATAATTCCATTAATATATCCAAACTGCATCTCATTAAAAAGAAAAAAAGATTTTACTTTTAGATGGTATACATTATATCTACTCAAATTTTGAATCGCTCAGATCTGCAATCTCTTGATGCTATGAATTTTCAAACGTTGGAACTGTTTTTCTGGCACACCAAGTATATCGTTTAAATTGATCTTCAAAATCTTAATCTTTCTCAAATTTAAAATTGCTGAAAAAAGCTACAAAATGTAAAATTAGACCTACTCAATTAAAGATATCAAATAACTCATAACTTTATTTTGGATTTACTCAAAATCAGACCTCCAAACGGTTTGAAAATTTGATCTTAAAATTTCAGTCTTTCTCAAATCAGAAACTGTATCGGAAATTTGAGCAATAAGAACAATAAAAAAAAATTGAATAAGATATGCTTACCTGAAATTAAAACTGCAAAAGACTGAAATCAAATTTTTACTCAAAGGCATACATCTGTACGCTTTGAAAGCTGTTCTCAAAAATTTAGTTCTTGTGAAACCTAAAATATCATTGGAGAAATTTCGAATAATACGTTGAGTAAAAATTAAATGTGCTTACCTTTTTGAACTTCCCTCACTTGGACTTTTCACATGCTCTAGGTATCCGTTAGTCAACGATGAACTTCTAGTTGGGGACATCTGAAAACATGAACAGTTCATTTCAAAACAATTCTCTACATCGATACTAGAATAAATATGATTCTAGATCCAACCAGAACCTAGAACCTAGAATCTAGCACCTAGAATCTTGAGCTTACAATCTAGAACGTGTTTTTACTTAAGCTACCACGAGAGAGCGATCCTTAACGAGGTTGCTTTCAGTCACATCTCTGCTAATAAATTGAAAGGAGCCTCTAGACTACGCTATAGGTCAGGAGAATTAAATTTTAATGGGGATAAAACGCATTTTACTGGTAACTTACAGAACAAAAATAAGTAAACAGTAGAAGAATTTGCAGACAACACACGACTTTTCGCGACCAAAAACAACAAAATATAACGTATGGGATCAAGAAAAACCAAAAAATTTCTATCTTAACTCACAGAGGGTGAGATTTTTGCGTCGAATTAACCACTACGACCGCTAAGAAACAGTTGTTTTTTCACACTGCGAAAAGTGTTTTCTCTTCAGAAAGCCGAATTTTTCATCATCACCTGCCTGTTTACATTGCTTCTCTGTTTGTGGACTGGGCTGGAGGTGCTTTACAGTTCAGTAACCTTGTGAGTTAACTGCTCTTAAGTTTGCGCAACTCGCAACGCTTGAATGTCTGAGAGGCCTAAAAGCACATTTTGCAAAATCCGGGGTTCACAGCGGAGCAGAAGATGTGCCTTTTTCTGGAATATCTTTTAGCCAATATGATGCTTTGATTTTTGTTTACATAGTAAGCACTTTACAGTTCAGTAATCTCAGTTAATTGCTCTCAAGTTTGCCTAACCCGTAACGCTTCGTAGTGTGAAGGGCCGATAGGCTCATGTTTTGCACAAAATGAGGTTCATGGCGGAGCACAGGATGAGCTTTTCTTAAGATCATCTAGCGGCTAATATGATGCTTTGATTTTTGTACATATAGTATGCCCGTCACCTGCCCCAAACTTGTTAGCAAAGTTGATCTAGGATGTACTCTTGCTTTTGTATAGCTTGCGCGCAGACCCATGAGCGAAGCTAGTTCATGTAAGGATCTTTGATTAATCCGTTTTTTAGATCATTTGTAATTTAAGAAGTATGATACTGATTTTGACGAATTAATTTTTTTTGTAGAATTCTAAATTAGTAAAAAAGAGGGTTGGGTCTTATTCTGTGTTTTCATGGAGAACTATAGCCTCGCTAGGAGGGCTAGACATAATGGTGCCAACTATGCTATTGCTCTGCATTGATTCTGTCGTTTCCGCCAGCCAGCCAGCCTAGCAGGGCCAGCCCTCCTGTTTATGTTTACGTAGGAAATTTTTAGCCCTCCTAGGCGAGATCTCGAGTACTCAACAGCCAGATTTTGCCTAGAAGGGCTGGCCCTAAACCAAAAAAATTATATAAAGAATATGGTCAGAAGGTGAGATCTCGGCAAAGAGGGCTTTCCATCCTAGGAGGGTATGCCTCGATGTAAACAGCACTTTCTAGCTGCAAAAGTGTTATCAGTGAAAAGGAATTCGGTCAATATTTTGAGAGCAGCAAGCTTTGAAATGTCTGAATGTTTCGGATTCACTCAGTATACCCCATTGGAAAGGAAAAACTTTTAAGAATTGCTTATAATTCGTAAACGATAAAACCGATTTGAAGGTGAAGGAGAAGTTGCACTTTCCAGCGCCAAGCACTGCACTGGGATCGCAGAAATAGGGCAAACCTAATGGAGCCCGCGACCCTTTGCTATGACGCTCATGTGTTGGGGTCCTACCGGGTATCGAACCTATGAGGTGCCATTACCGCCAAATATGTTACATTCAGAATTTCAGTGTCTCGGTAGGATTTTAGCTTTCTTTAGCTTTTTAGTCCGCTATTTTGCATTCTCAATTGAGATTTCTAGGCTCTTTAAAATGTATGATTTCAGATTTGTACTTAGTTCAGATTTTCAATCATTCCTGACTCATCTCAGATTCTTTATCTTCCTGCTGATAACTTCAGATTAGCGGTCAAATGGCCTTGCAATTTCAGATGTTCAGTCAAGCGCATGAAAATTTCAGATTTTTAGTCTTTACCTCGCTTGGACTTTACTTAGCCTCGTTTACAGGCTCGCAGAAACATGACAATGACAGAGTAACCATTGCGTGAAGGGGTGATTACTTTCAAAGGTGCTCTGGTGCCTCTCCATCGAAATATTTCAAATCCACCACATGATTTTAGCTTTGGAAAATAAATTTCCAGTCTTTCCTTCACATGCTCTGCATTACCATTGTGGTCAAAAGAAATTTTCATTCCACCGAGACCCCCATCAATTAGTAACATTTTCCCCCTTTGACTGGGGACTTTGAGCTGTTCTCGTTTGCCCAGGCACATGAAATCATGGGTCCAAGCTTCTCTTGTGCGGTACAATCCTTTCAATTTACTGCCTTTCTGCTTCGGTCTTGATGGGAAAAGATGTCTTAATGGCTGTGTGCTTCTACTGTAAGGAGCAAAGAGCTGTCTGAAGTTCCCAATTACATCGGAGTTTGATCCACTGGGTCCTGCATTCATAGGGGCAGTCCCTTCGCTGGCACAGCAGGGCGCATCATTTGTCATGCTAGTAGAAGGAAGCCTAGGCAGTGGCATAACAGCAATGGCAGTACTGTTGCCTGCAGCACCCCTATTGCTACTTGTTGGAGTTGATAAGAAGCTGCTGCCATTGCCGTTCACTGGCACCTGACCGCAACTTAGTATGGCAGCCATCTTTGCCCTACTTGCGTTGTCCGCCATTCCAAAACTTGCACTCTTCTGATTCCCCTCATCTGTCGCGTTTTTGGTGCCAAAACCAGGGAGCGCACTCCCTGGCCAAAATAGTCGAGAGAAACATGCATTCTGCTTCTAGCATCGATTCAACTGATTTTATCAGAAGGAGGTAAAGACTAAAAATCTGAAATTTTCATACGCTTGACTGAACATCTGAAATTGCAAGACCATTTGACCGCTAATCTGAAGTTATCAGCAGGAAGATAAAGAATCTGAGATGAGCCAGGAATGATTGAAAATCTGAACTAAGTACAAATCTGAAATCATACATTTTAAAGAGCCTAGAAATCTCAATTGAGAATGCAAAATAGCGGACTAAAAAGCTAAAGAAAGCTAGAATCCTACCGAGACACTGAAATTCTGAATGTAACATATTTGGCGGTAATGGCACCTCATACGAACCCACTCCGCCTGACTATACCGGCTTCAAAGTCAGAGGATTACACCACTGCGCCAGAACACAGGTTACAATTGTTGGAGAGCAGCAGGCCTTAAACCTCTACACAGTTTTCGATGGTTTAGGTGCTAAGGTTTTCCAAATGCCTAGCATGAAGAGTATTTCACAGATATGAATGATTCAAATTTAAAAGACAAAAGATCGAACTATTTTTGTGATTTTTCTGACAATCTTACCAGCACTAGAAATATAGATAAATTTAAATTTCAAAAAGTTTCGTCCTTGCAAAATTACGGAAAAATGGCCTAAAACATCGATCCAAGCATAAATGACTCCTCGCACAGAAAAACGAAGGAAATGCAACTTCTCATGGGCGAGAGATATCCTCCGCAAATTAACTGCCATAGGATTGAAAATCTTCCGTATTTTTTTGAAAATCGATGTCTTACAATACTTGAGGAAGGTGCAACGCCCATTGCCTATTGTTCGGTGTGAATAGAGTCCTTACGATTTGATCAATGTTGTGGGCCCTTTTTCAGTCATTTGGCAACCATGAAATCTTTATAAAGTTGAATTTACCAATACTTCTAGTGCTGGTAAGACAGCAAGAAAAATCAAAAAAATACTTCATTCCTTCAGCTTTAAACTAGAATTTGAATGATTCAAATTTGTGAAGTAGTCTTGGTGCTATGAATTTTCAAAAGTGGGAACTTTTTTCCAGCTCACCCGGTACTTACATGATACTAAACCTTTATCTGGCTCACCCGGTAGGTTCCCACCCTCGATATGTTTTCCAACGTACTCGGATTTAGATTTCATCTCAATAACAATACAGGTATTTTTCATAAGAAACTGCTTATAAGAAACAAATATTTTTTATAAGAAACTGCTTATATGAAACACAACTCTCAGATGGCCAAAAATTAAGAAACTCAAGTACTGGAAAAATATAACTTAACAAACTACATTCTTTCATAAAGGGATCCTTAACATATTTCTACTTTATTTCCACTTGGTTTCTTGTATCATATTACTTGTAAGGGACAGTGCAAAATTTATTATATGACATGGCCCGTGGAGAAGAAAACTTTTTGGAAAAAATTTGCTTGCCATGTATGAAATTATTACAGAAAAACTAACTGCCCCGCCGCCCTTTCCTTAAAATCTTTAAAAAAAATGTATCTGCCCTGTATTCATGAACAACGGATGTTTTACAGTATGTATCACCGATGAAGTAGCCAAAGACCATAACAAAATCAGTTCTTGGACTTACGAATGTTTTTCAAAGGAAAATTTACTTTGAAGATTAAGAGATATGACTGATGCAAGCAACTGACAAGGAAATATTGCGTCAACTAAAATATTTATCCTTCCAAGCATTTCTCTGCTTGCATGATTCACAACTTTGACCTCAAAATGAGACATTTTACATTTCGAATTTCATCTTGAGCTCATAAAAAGCTTCTGCCCCGTTGATATTTGCTTCAAAAGGGTGTTCATCCACCTCTGATAAGCTCAATAAAAGTAGTTGCCCCGGCCATGTTATAAAATAAACTATGCTCTGTCACTAAGGGACTTGCGTATAGTCTAAACATTGGAAAGGCTTCACAAAACCTTGTTTTGAAAAATTCTTGATGTACCAGGCAATGGACATGAAGATTGTTATGGAACCTTTAAGAAACTCGTAAGAAACTCTGAGTACTCGAAATCCGATAATGAAGAAAATTAGTCATGGTAATTTTTTTGAATGCTGCTAAATAAGCCCCCCTCCCCTCGAGTAAGACCCCCTCCCATCGAATAAGCCCCTACCCCAAAAGATTATTTGCGAGAGAAATAAGCCCCCGCGGGCTTATTCGAGGACTTACGGTAAAGTGTCGCCAAAATTCGAGCCGAACGCTATGTGATGACAGCTAGACATTCGGGAAGGCAACATTGGACTCAACCACATAAGTAAACAACAAGATATGTCTGTGCAACGACGAAGACAATCCTATGATGATTTAAATGCAGTGACACGACCCGTATTTATTGCTTGTGCAATGAGTGAAAGCACTGTTTACTGGCCACCCGTATTTGTTTGTTGGTTTACATGAATCAGCTATGCAAAAACAGGTTGCTAACAACAGGCCTAAATAAAACAACACCCGAAATAGAATGCATTTTTTATCGCACAAACTTAATAACTTAGATATTTACAGCTTTATTGTCTAGAGTTATTTTTGACATAAAACTACGAAGACTCTTGTTGAACCAGTTGAACTGGACTGAATTTATTCTTCCTAGCTTCTTACTAACTTTTGTTAAAAACAGGCCTAAATAAAACAACACCCGAAGTAGAATGCATTTTTTATCGCGCAAACTTAATAGTAAGATATTTACAGCTTTATTGTTTGGAGTTATTTTTGACATCAAACTACGAAGACTCTTGTTGAACCAGTTGAACTGGACAGAATTTATTCTTCCTAGCTTCTTACTAACTTTTGTTAAAAACAGGCCTAAATAAAACAACACCCGAAGCTAAGTACATTTTTTATATTCATACCATTGATAGTGCAATCCAATTTTTCTCTCCGCCGGATGTTACCGCCAGGGATGTGGGCATAGCAGGATTTGCCACCAGTGCCAATTTGGTGGTGTTGATGAAAGTGACAAAGAACACAGGGAAATAACAGATTCCGGTGATTAGCCGAAAAACAGAATAGAGAACAAAAGCATGGAGAAAACTATTGCCTCCATTCCATCATATTTACTGAATTTATGGTCCCTTACACCACACCAACCGCCCGCCAGACCACAACGAACGAGATTTCTCCGCCAAAAACCTTGGCGTGAGGAAATCGAAATTACGGTAAAAAGCGAAACTACGACATGTAATCGAGTCTAATCGCTAAAACTTCTTGTGGAGAGGGCCTAAGCATATCCTATTCACAATGACGTCAGTTCTATTGAAATGCCTCATTCGCCTCACGATGATGTGGAGCTAAATCCAAAAAGCGCGCATTGCTCCCAGAAACGCATGAAATAGTTTTGTACATGTACCTATGTCAAATAGGGATTTTATAGGGATGGTGTAAATTTCTTGCTGTGCTGGGATTTACATCATTCGCCTCGAAATAAAGCTAATTGTGAATAAGGTCCTCAGGTTCAAGTTTTTCAAGGCAAAAAACCAAACATTATTCAAGTAAAATAACATAGGGAAACAAGGGTATAAATTGCTGCCATTAGCTCTAACCAAAGTTACATTATTCAACTCAATGAGCACAGGAAAACAAGCTCTTATTGCTGCATTACTGCTATTGGTTCTATCACATGGACTCAGCAACACTCAAAAAACAAATTATGAATGGATTTCAACGAGACGTCGTTCTGGCATTTCACCTCATGAAAAACAAATTTGGGGGAAGGAGCTATCATGAATATGACGAATTCTGAAAGGAGGTCTACATCAGTCCCTTGTGAGACAAATAGGCAAGACCAAACGACTCCCGAGCACGTCACCGTGGCATCTGTGTCACCGTCTGCACTGTAAAAGCTACAAATTTGTTCTAGAACTTCCAAATCATCCAAGGACGAAATTTTTATTGGTACCGACTCATGTAAGCTTGGTACTGGTACTCCTTCCTTTGGTACCAGGTTCCACCACATTTGCACAATGTTGTACCAGGTACCACCCCTCTGGTACCATTAGGTTGAAGTTTTTCAAGGCAAAAAAGCAAATATTATTCAAGTAAAATAACATAGGGAAACAACGGTATGAATTGCTGCCATTAGCTCTTACCAAACTTACATTATTCAACTCAATGAGCACAGGAAAACAAGCTCTTATTGCTGCATTACTGCTATTGGTTCTATCACATGGACTCAGCAACACTCAAGAAACAAATTATGAATGGTTTTCCACAAGACGTCGTTCTGGTATTTCACCTCATGAAAAACAGTATTGAAAAAATGATGCTTGAATCGCAGAAATATTCAAGAAAGGAAGAATTTGGTGACATTTTACATAACCACATTATCCACATAATATACCAGGACATTAATTTTCAAATCTCATGTCCTGGTGGCCCCATCAATCTAAACTGGTTGACAGGGAGCCGTATTTAAGACTTACAAAATTGATAATACCTTGCTAAAGTAGCTTAAGAGCTAAACCTAAAATTATATAATACAAGTGCTAATATCTAAAAAGTCGAACTAAAGTGCATATGATAAAAAATAAAAAGGAGTAAAACCCAAAACGGATAAAAAAGATGCGTTTTCAAAAAGATCCGGATACGTGCGGATGGGGCCTAAGTAAGCACAATAACAAGGAAGATTTCACTGCAATAATTAGTGTATTTATTGATGCAAAATAAATGTTGATCATTTCAAAATGCTACAGACACCAGCAGAAAACAAATCGAACCACCTGGCTTTGTGATCAACTCACAACAAAGGCTTTAGATATTTAAACAGTAACAAAATTATTGATTCTAAAGAATTTACGTAAGCCCTACTTTTATTTCACAGCCGTGAAATTATCATAAGTCATGTTTGCGTTGATAATATATCGGGCTTTCAAGCTCTTATCTTGCCCCATTCCACAAGCTTTTTACGTAGATGTCGCCTGATTGGACTATTTCGGTAAGCTTTACATAAACAAAAGATAAGCAGGCCATTTCAGTGTTGTTGTAGGTAAACTTTATGGCTGCATTGTGGCCTGGGACGAGACGATGGATTATCCCTTTGTCCAGATAATCTTTGACGCTTTGTTACGTATCGTGTGTCATACTCCACCGTATCTTTAGTAGGGACAGTGCAAAACGTAACGTGGCTACCACTTCTTTGAGCTTTCACACAATTTGGTCAGCACATTTTATCAAGCAAATATGAACGGGCTTGAACGGGACAATAACTTATTATGAGCTCGAGGTAGGATGAACTTTCAAATATAAAATGGCCAGGGGCGGCGCCAGCCGTGAAACAGTGGGGTTGACAGGCAAGCGAAGCGAGTAAAAACGGGGGTCTGGGGAATGCCTGGGGAGGAAAAAGTGACCCCTCCCCTAACCTTTTTTCATCAAATTTAGACGAATTAGAAAATCGATCCTCAAAAAAGTGGGGTGGACATGTCCACCCCAGTCCACCCCGTGGCGCCGCCCCTGAAAATGGCTCACCTTGAGGACAGAATTTTGAATCATTCGAGTTGAGAAATGCATGCAATGATGTGTATGAATGACGCCAAATTTCCTTGTTAGTTTCTTGCAAGAAGGATTCATTTACAAAGACTCTTATAAAGATGAGCTGCCTTTCTCATGATCTTTGGCAAATTCATCGGTGCTACTATACAACTTCTGTTGTTTATGAATACGGGGCAGATGCATTTTTTAGGAAAAAGGTGACTGGGCAGTCGTATTTTTTGAAATGATTTCAAAATGTGGCGAGCAGATTTTTTTGCAACGATTTTTTTTCTCCACCGGCCATGTAATATGCTAAATTTTGTGTTGTCCCTAACTGTGAAAGTGGGTGAAGGTTGTATTTATTACATGAGTCCTTGTTTTCAGTCCATTCGTCAGACCAATCAGAAACAATAATTCAATTGAATGGAGCTACACTTAGACAAATGTCATCAGTCTAGGTCAAGGATAGACTTACAACGTGATTCCTTGTTTTCGTGCGATATTTTCAATCTGATATTTTCAACCATCCAATTCAATGAGCGATGCTTACTAAATAAGCCCCATTGGCGTCTAACAGGGAATTGATAAGGTTAAATTGGTATCGTGTTACACCTATTTTTATCGTTTCAATAATGAGATGGTACTTTTAAAGCGAGGTCCAATCAGGTGGTGTATCTTCCTCCTGCCTTCAACTCGTGTGTCTTTGTAGTGTCGATTATCTTTAAAAAGCGCTTTTAAGGGGGTTCAATGACGTGCCGGCTCTGCAATCTGTTCTTGATCCAAAAAATATTTCATTCATCGCATGTCAAGGGGTCAAGGTCATCCCCAGTGTCAGTTTTAAACGTCATTCTGTACCACATTCCAGTTTCGCTTCCTGGAATGGCAAAGTTTCGTCACAACTGGTTTGAAATAATCATAGAGAATCTCGACGTGTTATTCCTGCTGATGCAAAAAAAGCTACCAGACTTAACAGTGCGGTTCAGCAATGAAATAATTTACGTCACGATTCTGGATGACGTCTACCAACTGACCCAAAACGTGAATCGGTACTATGAGGAATTTTCAGTGATGTATCAGAAAGGTTTCAAATTTTCAGTTACGTTTCAGAGAAGTTGCACTTGAACTTTTCTAAAACATTGAACATTTTTCATACTACAGATCATGAAAATTTCCATATGAGAATTTTGGTCTAAGACCAAATCAATTTTGGACATGTTGAAAAGTCTTGAGACTATGCGTTGAATCTGTGACATCTGGTTTTAAAGTACACCACAAAAGCTCTACACGTATTTTTTATAAGAAACTAAGAATTTGGGCCAGTACTGAGAGTTTCTTAAAATTATCAGTTAAAGGTTCCATAACAGTCATTATGTTCACTGACTGTGCCCTCTCGAACTTTTCAAAACATTGTTATTTGAAGCCTTTCCGATGTTTAGACATCACTCAAATACATTCCCAGTAATATGATACTGGGAACATGTGAAATAAGTAAATATATCTCCCAGATTTCCTTTATTACAAAATAAATAGCTCCTTAAGTCATATTTTCCCAGTACCGAAGTTTCTTAATATTTTGGCGATTTGAGAGTTGAGTTTCTTATAAGCAGTTTCTTACAAAAATACACGTGTAATAAGCCCTCTCTATCAGTCTCTATCAAGCCCCTCTCTAATAAGCCCTTCCCCTCTAAGCCGAAATTTTAAATAAGCCCCCTCTCTATTAAGCCGCCCCCAATTGTACATCAAATTCCAGAAATTACCAACGACTTTCCCTATAATTCGCTAGACAAGCTTGAATGTTAGTTTTGATTGTGTTTGGACTGGAAAATGTGTCGAATATATGTATTTGACTCGTAAAATTATATGTTGAATCTGCAAAACATGGGGTAAAAGAACTGACAAGCAATCATATATATCCTTGTAATTTGATTTTATGAATAAGCCCCCCTCCCTAATAAGCCCCCTCCTCTAATAAGCCCCCCCTCTCTAGTAAGCCCCCTGGAATGTCTGACATTAGATAAGCCTCCCGGTGGCTTAATGAGGCTTTCACGGTAAAGCCCCGGTCAAACGTGCCGAACATTTCACCGAACAATGTTTAACATTGATGTTCTGAGAAAGTTCGATTCGTTTGACCACCTTGTTCGGTGGTGAAAATCTTGTTCGGAAATGTTCGACGTTGTTTGACGGAGTTCAAAAACTTCACCGAACTTTTCCATTGTTCTCAATGTTCGGTGAAATGTTGTATGCGTTTGACCACCCTGCCTACCCTGGATCAGAGTATTTTTTTTAGAATTTTTTGAAAGAATTTTTTGTTTTTTGAATTGAAAAAAAATTACAAAAAATTTTTAGAATTTTGAAAAACTTTGAAATTGAAAAAAAAATAAGAAAAAAGGAGGAAGGAAAAATTTTTTCTTCCTCCCTTTTCTTCTCTTTTTTTCTTTTATTTTTTTTTCATTGCAGATAGATTGCAGATAGATTTTTCAAAAAACAACAAATTCTTTCAAACAATTTTTTTTTCAAAATCCTAAAAAATACTCTGATCCAGGGTACACCCTGCCAAACATTTCGTCGAACAATCTCATTCATTTTTACATCCACGCATGCGTACTATCGAGCTTTTGCGTGCCTTGTGATGGCGCAATTGGGCATGTCGAAATGTTCGATGAAATGTTCGATGCATTTGACCACCCTCGATCGAACATTGAAAAGTTTTGGCTTTTTTACCAACTTAAATGTTCGGTGAAGTGTTCGGCACGTTTGACCGGGCCTTAAGCAAACTCCGCAATAACTAAAAATAATTTGCCAATTGAGTCCCCATTGAGTCTTTGTCCTGCAGCACCATACAAATGCGGTTGCTTCATAAAGGGGCAGGGTCACGTAATGTAAACAAACTTCTTTCGAAACGACGATTTTGCAGTATTTTGGACAGGCCGTATCACAGTGATTTTCCATTATTCTCAAAATGAAAGCGTAAAATACTTCGCGGAGGAAAGACTCTGCGTTTTTGAACATAAGAATTTACTGCTTTTCTGTGATTTATCCATACAGTGAAAGATCTCAGTGAATAAATATTGGGACTATAAAAAAATTCATGTACATTTGAAATGCCCAAAAGATCAACGTCCAAAATTTTCACACGCGAAAATCCGATGTTGGACAATTAAACACAACAGAAAAAATATCTGTACTTTTCTGTGATTTTCTATGCTGCCAAAAACCTCAGACAGCAGATATTTCGGACCACAATGACATTAGGACACATTTGAAATGTCCGAAAATATTAACGTCCGGAATGTCGGACAAATAAACGAGACAACTAACTATAGTGTCAAAGTAGACTGACGACGTGATTCCTTGTATTCGTTCAACATTTATAATCTGATGTTTTAATTTCACTCATACAAAGGACTCAGAACGAAACGGATTCTAAACAGGGACTAAAATCTTATGAAAAATCAGAAGAAACTTAGAATATCCTCTATCCTACGAACGTCGAAAGAAAATTCGAACGTCCCTTCGAAGGTCATTTCGAGCGGCGCTTCGCTTCGAGAAGTCGAAATTTGAACTAATGAGCCAATCAAACGCTACAAATAGGCACGAGGGTTGACCATATTTAGAAAGTAACGATCTGATTGGTCGCACCGTGAACGCGGCGGACTTGGCCTAATTAGTCCCGGTATTGAAGCGTAAGGACATGAGTCCCTCAACTGAAGCGATAACAACAACAACAACAACGAGCGTAAGTTAAAGGGAATGTTGGACTTGCCCAAGTCGTCCTGGAGGAAAGTCTCTTTCTTTCTTATATATGACGACTTGGGCAAGTCCAAGGGAATGTTGTCTCGTGTCAAAGATCTATATCTCAATCGCATAAAAAGATGCTAAAAGCTTGCACAGAAACCCTGACTAAATGAATGACTTCATTCTGTCTTATCAATGTTTGAAGACGAAACAACATTATGAAAAAAATTTCAAAACCTAAATAATTAATTAAAGATACGATGAATTGTTGCAAACCAAAAAACAAAAGAAACATTTGTACAAAGTACTGCAGACACAAAAATGGCTTTTCGCAATAAAACTCAATGTAAACAAAATAACAAACGCGGAAGGTGTTTCCAAAATATTTGGTTTCAGGCCTAGCCGCTAAGAGGCCGCAAACAAAAAGGAAGGCGGCATTCCTGGAAAATTCAACCACGATGTGTTTGGTCTTAATAACAAATTTCTGAACAGAATCTATACTTTTTCTTCGAATTTTACCAAATAACAGCGCTTAGATAAGGTGAAATTCCAGAAAAGTAAACTTCAGAAATCTTCTTTGCGTTGTAACAAATAACAGCAAGAGCATTGGTTCCACAGCTTCAAATCCGTGAAAAAAAGGTGGGTGGAAAATTGTAGAAACTTTAGCAACGTACCCATAATTCTATCGTTGGACTTCTCAGAAATTTTGAATATTTTTTTCAAATTTCAGCGCATTCAAAATTTCAGCTGATTTGAGGTTGGGCTTTCTAGAAATTTTGAATATTCTTTTAAATTTCAGCGCATTCAAAATTTCAGCTGATTTTGAGGTATGACTTTCCAGAAATTTTGAATATTTGTTCAAATTTCAGCGCATTCAAAAAATTCAGCTGATTTTAGGATGTGTTGTCATCAACTTTCAAAATCATAAACCACAAAAGTGACCAACTTTTGCTGATACTAAATTGCAAACATATAAATACTATGGTTTTCTTGAAAATTATTTTATGTTGAGTATACAGAAAAACCCGCGTATAAGAACCTACGATTTTGCAAGTCAGCCTGATTAGGTTCTTATATAGGGTATTTAGTGGGAAATGAGGCTGTTCAGGTTCTTAAATAGGTTTTTATTTTCTTCAGGGCTTTCAGGGAATTCTTTTGTTCCGATTCAAACTTCAAGCCTATTATTTACTGTCAGTTGACAGCACTTGCGTTCAGAAGGTCTTACTCACACCAGAAGTTTGTACAAGAATCAGATACAGTAAAGTCCCGCCTTTAAGAAACTGCATTATAAGAAACTCAGGCCGAAAGATGGAAAATTTTTTTTATTTTTCTCGTTGTGTCACGAGCTCTACAAATATAGGTAAATTAAACTTTACAAAAATTTCATGGTTGCAAAATGACTGAAAAATGGCCTAAAACATTGATCAAATCATAAAGGACTCCTCGCACAGATCAATAAAGAAAATGCAATAGACGATTACGCTAAAGATGGCGTCGAGGAACTTTTGACCAAGATGCATTGCGTTCGAATTACGAATCTTTAACGATCCTATAGGAATTCGATTAAAGAACACAATGCATCCTGGTAAAAAGTTCCTCGCCGCCATCTTTAGCGTAATGGTCTATTGTTCACGGGCGAGAGCTATCCACTGCACATTTATTGCCATGGGACTGAAAATCTTTAGTATTCATTTGAAAATTGATGTCGTATTACTCTTGAGAGAGGTGAAACGCTCATTGCGTATTGTTCTGTGTACGGAGAGTCCTTAAAATTTCATCAATGTTTTAGGCCCTTTTTCAGCCACTTTACAATCATGAAAATTTTATAAAGTTGAATTTACTGATACATCTAATGCTGGCATGACAGCGAGAAAAATCACAAAAATACTTCTATCTTTCGGCTTTTAACTAGAATTTGAATTATTTAAATCTGTTAAGTCTTGGTGTTACGAATTTCTAAAAGTGGGAACTTTTTCCTGGCTCACCCGGAATTAGTCAAACATCTTTGCAAATGAAAGGCAGCAACAAAAGGAGATTTTTCGCAGATTCTATTTTCGCAATTTCCTTGCCGCAGAAACTGAAAACTATCTACCTCAGCACTATCTACTAGCCTTATTCTACAAGCGTTTAAACTTTTATTCATTGTGTTGAATTGATGTTCTTGTGGTCGCGTCAGTCAGGTTGTCATTGTAGCGGGCGGTGGCAGTTGAATGAAAGAGCGAAACTAAGAGGTTTGTATTAAGTCTAAATATCTTATTAGCAATGTCCTGCTAGTCATGGATAAATTAGCCACGCACAGATGTCTGTTAATATCCTTCGGGCATTTGCGTGATAGCCTTCTTTGGAAAGTATTAGCCAATTTTTGCGGTACACAAACAACAAAGATAAAGAAAATAACTTGGAATTGTAACACACTTATCTTTTAAAGACGCCTTGACAATACGATAAGTTGAGAAAACAACAATAAAGCCTTTCTTAACCGCGTTTTTAATGTACTTAGTAACAGATAAACGATGCAGACGACAAACGAAACCTCATGATGTCAAAAATATTTCTCTGATAAGAAGACAAAAATAACGGTAAAAATGGCAAGAATCTTGGCGGAAATTCAATCAGATCATAAATTTGTAGTCAAGTGTATCATTTCTAATTCGTTAAAACATCGAAACAGAAATTTGGGGTTAAAGATGGTTGAGGAGCGTTAGTTACTTAAAGAGATATCGTCATCCAGGGTCCTTTGCGAGCGCGTTACAATTTCAAACTGTCTGAAAATCAAATTTGGCGTAAACCGAAAGTATATATCCAAGGAGTACGAGGTGTAGACTTATGACGATGAGTCTCTTGTTTCCCTGTGCTCTTTGATTTGATGATGGCGCTTCAGTAAAGAGGACTCATAATGTTCAAGCCAACCAGATAAGGGAAATTCTAGCCAAATAACACTAGTATGGTGAATCTGCACCTGCATGATCTCATACCTTTGTTTTTACATTTTTCTCTTTTAATTTATTCGTATATTACCGTTCATGTTCCATATGTTTTAGTTGATTATAGTTCAGTTGTTTTTAAAGTTTAGTTTAGTTTTAATCCTATAGCTGCCATACATAATTTTTATGTAGTGCTTTATAGCAATAATGATGATGATGATTACCACAGGGACCCCAGGAAGTTGTATAACCCCCCCCCCCAATGATAAAGAGGCCTTCCTCTTTAGCCTCCTTTGTGATTGCGAAGCTACGACGTAATGCTTTAAGAGAGAGATCGAAAGCGAGGCACGCGTACGAAAAGTGAGAAAGAGAAGTTCTTCAGTGGCTCAAACGACCAGATCACTACTTCAATAGAGTCATCCACCAAAGAAAAGCACCAGAATAGACTTAGGGACTTCCAAAAATTAAAAATTAATCTAGTATATACTCTTAAGACTGGATAAAGTTTTAGTCTCTCTAGGATTGGAGAAGACAAATTGAAGGTCTTCTGGAGACTGATGGTTGTGAAAACAGTGAAATGGTACATCAAAGATTTGAGGGGAAAAGTAAAGTTTTCATTTGCCAAAAAATTGAGTTGGAAGCCGGAGGAGTAGCCTACATGACTTTGAGGATAGACGGGGCTCTACCGCCCGATTTTCAGAATGACACTCTCTTCTAATTATCAAAACTTTCCTTTGCACACACTTTCATGATGAATTTTGGCGGAAAACTATTCATTTTTAATATTCTTTGCAAAGTCAGTCAAGCCAATTCATGTTTAAGGAAAGTCTGCCGAAAAAGGATCCTTGCTCAGAGAAATTTGGCCCAAAAACCCACCCGAATGGGCGGCACATACCCGTACTTTCGACATTTTATTTACCCCTCCCCCCTGTTGAAAGAACATTGAGAGCATTTTGAGCGTAGAGGCAACTGAAAAAAAGACGAATAAGTCAGCAATCACAAGCAATCACTTGCCGAAAATTCGGGCCAGGAATTCCCTTTTAAGCCAATCAGAATTTGAAACCTTTGCTGCATTTGAAAGAACAATTGAAAAAGACCTTGATCGTACAGGCTGATGAAGAGCAGACAACGCCCTCCTGGACAACATAGCACGGATAGGTAGGTAAGCAATCACTTGCCAAAAAAAACGAGTGGGATTCCCTCGTTAAGCCAATCAGGACTCGAAACATAGGCTGCATTTGAAAAGAAACGTTGAAAGGATTTTGAGCGCAGAGGCTGATGAAGAGAGGATCACTTCTCCTGGAAAACATACCATCAAAGTCAGCAATCACTTGCTGGTAAAATCGAGTGTAATTGCCTTTTTGAGCCAATCAGGACTCGAAACCTATATTGCATAAGAAAGATACATTGAAATGATTGTGAGTGTAGCGGCAGGTGAAGGGAGGATCATTTCTCCTGGAAAACGCAGCATCTAAAAGTAAGCAATCATGCCGGTAAAATCGAATGGGGAGTTCCATTTTGAGCCAATCAAAATTCGAAACCTATGTTTAATAAGTAAGAAACAATGAAAACACTGTCAGCGTAGGGGCAGGTGAAGAGAGGATCACGTCTCCTGGAAAACGCAACATCTAAAAGTCAGCAGTCACTTGCCGAACCATAGCACAATAAATCAGCCTAATTAACAATTCACAAGGGATGTGTCTGCTGCATGTTTAGGCCTTCTTGTAGCAGCTGTTTGCAAGAGAGATATCGAACCCCTGTTTCACACAAAAAGATACAAATAAAAATTTTGCTTAAGTAATTTCCTAATATTTGCCGTTGATTAGTAGAAAGCTTCGTAAATTTATCAGCTAAATCAAGAGATTTTTTAAGCATGAGCTTATGATCCCGAAGTTTAGGTTCAAAGATTACTTTAAACAGATATGTTATCGCTTTAAACCCATTGGAATTTTCTGGGAGTGATAATCACATGCGAATTTCCTTGAGGGATTTTCGTTTATTATTTACAATTTCTACATTGCAAACTGGATACAGTTCATGCCTTTCTAAGGAAACCACACGAATTAGCGTAATCTATAATTTCGCAATAAGAGGAAGCCATACTACGAAACTTCTGAGGGCCTATCATGGGAAAGTGTGATAGTGTCCATGTCGTCGGCCAGGAATCTCATCGCTAACTTCAACAGAGACAGAAATGCCTGGGGGCAAGGGGGCAAAAGGGAAAGGGATTCATCAAACCATTCTAAGTTCCGAATCTTCCTTCAACAATAAAAAGTTCGATTTTCAGACATGTGCATCACTGCTAAGAAGCTATCGGGTCCACAGAAGACATCTTGTCGTCTCACATAAACAGAGACAATAATACCTGGGGCCAAGGGAGCAAAAAGGGGATCTGTGTGCCCCTTACAAGTTGCAAACATTCACGAGGCCATATTCCGACGTTATGAAAGGCTAGACTTTGAAAGCCATCTTACCATGGCATCAACTGCATTGCTGAAGAACCTATGTCAGCTATCGGCCTGAAATCTCACTGACTTGGATAACCAATTGCGAAAGGCCAATTGACGTGGAAGCTAAGAGCACGAGGCACAGAGGGACAACGGACGGAGAGTATCGTGTCCTACAAGGGGCGCCCGACGGGGCACAGTTTAAGGGAGGCAAAATATAGAGCAAAATAATGAGAAAATGACAAATCCTGGCCCTCTTCAAGAGGGCGGGGGCGATTGCTCCTCCACACTCTCCTTCTCCAACGTTCCTTCCAAAGTGCTTGGTTCACCCTAAGTGAATGACCTCAACTAAATTGCATGGTCAACCATTATTTCCCTGGCCTTGTTTTGTCAGTGGACACGTTGAGATTACAAAATAAAACAGGCTATCTATAGATCTATGAGATCTCATCTTTGATGTCATGTCATTCACATTCAGGCGCCATTTTCCTTTGCCTCGTTGACGTTAAAAGGTGTCTTTCCCAGTGAGAACATCGTTCTGAGGCCCTACATATTGAGAAAGTAGACAGCAGTCTGTTAACTTGATCTGTGCCTCATTCACTTGCTACAGCAACCACAACTCAAAAGAGTGGCCCACCAAAGGAGGGTCAAGGTTCATGTGTTCCTTAACCTTGTGCTTGTTGAAATTATTGTGAGGACAGGCAAAGGCAAATTGAGGATATGCAGCTTTGAGAAGCGGTGAGGGGGAAAGCATAAAAGTTCTGTATAATGAAATGCCAGTTAAGGTGGTCTGTCCGGCTCCTGCAATGGGTCCTTGCGGCGCGGGCCTTTGAGCGGATGATATACTCAAGAAGCCATTTCAATGCAAATTTATCGGAAACATTTCCTTCCCCGAGAAATCACAGTACTCCAGGAAAAAACGAGATCAATGCACACGTGCATTTAATTTGAAACATGAGAAGCAAATGCCACCTTTGCAACTAATAGCAGTCTGCCAGTGACCACACCTTAAAACAAGAAAGGTTTTCACATTGGCTAATTCCAAATAAGTCGTTAGAACATAAAACTCGCTTCCTTCCTAAGAATCTTCAAGTTTCAGCTTCTCGTATCAAGCTCTCCTCTCCAAGAATTATCTGAAGATTACTGTGTCAGATGAACGTACTTGCAAAATACCGCAATTATGAAACTGCCAGTGAAATTTCCGTAATCCTACCGGGTGATAAAAAAAACGCCCGGCGTTTGAAATGCTACTGCTCCTTGAGTATATAAGTAATGATATTATGCAATACGTGATTGAATAGGTAACATGTTCAATTATATTTAGAAATTTTCCTTGCTAAAATCGGTCACTCCGTTCAGATTCTGTAGGCAACTTTCCAAAATGAGCCCTTTGAGAAAACTTAAAACGCACTAAAATTACAAGCAAGAATCCCTAATGTGTTTACCTCACAGCGATGACTTTCAGCACGCTTTAGCACGTGCTTTCCTTTTGGCGGGTTGAAAAGTCTTCCCCCTAGTGTGAATAACTTATTCAGAGGGATTCCATTCTCCCATGAGGACAAAATACATGAACACATCCAAGAGTCATTATTGCTAGGAAGGAGAACAAAGGCAAATCTTGCTTGCTGTTTCCACTCGATTCTGCAGGTTTTTGAAAAGGGCTTACTGCATAAAAATCTCCTATTATTTCGACGGGAAGGAATGACCGATTAAAGCCGGGTAAATTTCAGAACCTAATTTGACACATCGGGAATAAAACAAGACAGTTATCAATATCATTGCTCTGATATTCAGGGAGCAGGATTTTTTCAAACGCCGGTGTCTTTTTATTGACTCACCCGTTACATTACATCGTATAAACAGTGTGGCGCACAATCAATTTGAAGCAACCTAAAGGTGTGCGCAGAGATAAGACAAAATGGTTCAGGACTCGAAATACCTTGCACTTTACTCAGCGTTTTACTACAAAGTCTGCTCAAACAGAGCGCAGTTGCCAATGAACGATACTTATTCCATGAACTCTATTATTTTCTCCCAGGAGAGATCGAGGGACACGAAAGCAATTTGAAAGTTGGATAAATTTCAACTTTTAAGTGATTTCCCTTTTTGAAAAGCCGTTCACATTTCTGGAAAATGCTATTACGACTGGAATTTTTAACATAATGTAAATAAAACTAAGTGCTTCATACAACCAACGCAGGGATTCAACCAATGACGTTTCCAAGGAATTTGAGCATGAACATCCAAGGTTTAGAATTTTGGCAAATTTGTTAGCCTTTTCAACAATCAAACGCAAGAAACGCCGATTTTGTGAGCAAATTTGGGGTCTGCGCCTTCTAATTATCTTCTTTAGCTTTTCCCCCGGCAGAGGAGCACTAGCAACTGCCTGTAATCTAAGAACGCTTCCATTAGAGGTGCGTTGTGAGAGTTCGAAGCAACAGTATCTCAATCTCACCAAATGTGAAAAGTGCCTGCCACATCATCTCCTACTTTCATCCTATCAAACACAGGTCCTACACAAACTGAGCAAAAAAGGAAAATAAGAACTGACATTAAAGATTTATGGGCATAGTTTTCACCAGATCTAATGAGTTGTAGCCTGTGTTCCAGTAATGATTTGTTACTTGTTGAAGTGTCAATGAAACCAAGTTCTAAATATTCATATCATTTCGCCAAATACCACATGAAATGCTCCAAGGCCTTACTAAGAGTATCATGCATCTGCAAGCAAACAGGTCACAAAAAGGGGCCTGGAATTTAAAAGTACCAGTAACTCATATGTAATGATATTTGTCCCTGCAAGCAGCACTGCTTGTGTACTCCTGCTGCACATGAATGGGGCCTGCATGCTGCCCTTTAAATATAAACAACAAGGAAAGCAACACATAAATTTTACACTAAATTTTAACAAAAAGTTTGAAGGAATGAGATTACTCCTTTCCTTCAATGTGATTAGATTAACATTAAAAAATATAGCTTATATCATAAACCCAAACCACTTTTGATCTGAGCCACACCCTTAGGTTTATGGTTATTATCATACTGCTGGATCAGAGTGAAGTTTGTGTGTATTTAGTAACAGAATATTCCAAAACCCACAGGAATTTATTTCAGGTGACCTTATACAGCATAGGGATTGTTTTCCTTATTGCTTGTCTGATCTTTGAAACAGATACAGTTCATACATGAAACCTTGGTCAAAAATATATTGTACCACTCACATAAATGTACAAAGACATACTGTTCTTTTTCATGATGAATTTTAGTCAGGAATTCCCTTAAAATGTTAAAACCCTTAGCAAAACATGCTTCAAGTCTGTTAATAACTTGTCTTGAGCATGATTTGAGTATGTTTGAGAGCTTGATTTAAGTGGGAATTCTGCACCACTTGTGCTAGCTTGCAAAATGCATCTTCTGAACTAAAGGCAAACTCAAGCTTGACTGTACAATGTTTGAGAATAATTCTAGCATGTGATTATTGTCAAGCTTGATAAAGCTCTGATCATACCAGCAAACTGGCCAAAACTTATGTCAATATATTGAAGCTCTCAAGCCAAAATCATGGTTCTGCCAAGCTTGTGCGTGCTTGTTGCAAGCCGAACGTTTTCTTAAGGAAAGCCAATGAAACTAGAGGATCTTGCGTCTTACAACCCTACCTGATTTTTGCACCTGCCGAGTGAAGTTTCATGAGAAAAGCTACATGACTTTCTCCCATGAAAAGGCAAAAGATCTGTCAATAAGTACTCTTGTGTGATTGAATTAAGTGTTTTGATACAAAAGCCAGGTAAATGATTTAAACATGGTCTCGTAGAACACCTTTCATAATCCTGATGAGGTGTTGAACTATCTCAGCAGCTGCTTTTCTCAAAGCAAATGATATTATAAAAAGAGAAATTGAAAACTTACAGGTCTGGAGCCAGGCTCTGGTAACAGCAACCTCAAATTATCATGCATAGAGCCCTCTCTTCTGTCTTTTGAAACGTGACTTGTATGACCAGCATGACTTTGCAGTGACTCAATTTTTCCTTTCTGGCAAGAACTGCAGTTACATGTATGTCTCATAGCGTAGTGGTGTTTGCTTCGTTCTTCTGAATCAACTGGCAGGTAGAAAACCTCGTGATGATCACTTTCATAGGGTATATGGTGGCTAGAAGACCCAGAATGATGTCGGGATGTTGCCTCTGTGTGATGTCTATAGTGGATAGTCTCTGGATGGCAACACTGACATGATGCTTTCTGGTTTTTTGGTGAAGAAGGATGCTGGTGATCGTGATATCTGCTGTGCTCCAGAGCTGATGACTCTAATGGCTGTTTGTTTGGACTAGTCTTTGGGGCAGATAACTCTGTATTTATATACACAACAGGTGGTTCCCATAATGTTCCATGTTGTTTAGGTTTTCCATATCTGTCCTTCAATGAAGCATCTCCACCCTGCTCCATTATATACTCATCTTGATCAGTCCCTGGTTGTAGACAATTAGCACTATCTTCTTTGTTATGAACAATGGTGATTTCCTTACCATTTTGTTGATCTATTGTTTCAGGATTGTTTTTATGCTCTGCATATGTTAATGTTGGGTTAATTTTCATGTTCTCATTATGTGAAACATGCTCATCTAATGTCATCTTGTCCATCTTTCCATTAAAGACAGATGTTAATTTCCTGGTGAGAAGAAATAAGACTGTCTCATCTTTAAGATTGTTATGACGGGGTGCCTTCCCTAAACTTAAGTCTAGAAAAATGCCTTACAAATGACTTAAAAGGATGGATATTTTCAAAAGATAACATCCTTTCATCAACACAAACTCCCCATTCAATAATGAGTCTTCTAAAATACAAGATATGCATTTTTTATATTCTGCAGTTTCCAACTCCTGTCCTTTTGCTGCTCCTTGCATACAAATTCACTTGAATTAGATAAAAGACATACATTGTCTGAGACAAAAGTTAATATGTTTGTTTGACAATACTCTGTCATTGTTTGCCATGAGCAGCACATGTATTGTATGTTAACTCACAAAAGAGGTGTTTTCTATTGTGAATATTTCCCAGGAATGAATGAAAATGAAATGAAATATCAGATATTATATATCAAATGAAAGGCATTTGCATTCAAACCTATCTGAAAATACTTACATTGGCTAAACTTAATCACAATCCTATCTTGCATAATAAAGTAATGAAAATTTCTTGATAATCAGCAGCTGTGCATGGCAAGGGGCTTAATTAACATTTGTAGGGTGATGTTTCATGATGGCCAACAATCAGTTTCCTATCTTTCTGGGCAAGTTTCTGGTGCTAGGGCTCAAACGCTACTGTCCCTATTCAGTTATAATAAATCACAATATAGCATTAGCAATAGCTAAGGGGAATGGGTGATCCTAATAAAGCTCACTGTCATGTTCTCTAATGATTACATAATAGGAAAATGAGTGGCACATGGCCTGTATTGTTCTATTGTCAAACAACATAAGAAATCTCTGTTCATGTATTTAAAGGGTTTGTTTCATCCAGCATGTCTTGCATGCAAGGAATGCTGGATGAAACAGACCCTGTAACAACCTTCAGTCTCATCCTTGATGTGCTAGTCCTGGTAAAAAGCTCTCTCCTCTTTTATTAGCTCAAGTCAAATTAGGGAGCCAAAATATATAACAGATCCTAAAGAATATCTCCTGGGATATCTAAGACCCATTGTGGAAAGAATGCTTCTGCACCCAGACGAGTCTGGTGTTTCATTGCTCATTGGCATACATGTCCAGTGCAGAAAAATTTAACTTTCTATGCAGGTTTAAGACACTCTGACAGAAACCTGTTCTTGTCTCTGCTCATAGATCTTAACCAGTCACCAGTACATTTATAATTTACTGAGCTATTATTCTGTTGTTTGTTCCAGAACTTCCACAAACAATTCATCCCAAATAAAAACTAAACAACATCACATGCTTTAGCATAATCTGATTAAAAAAACAAGAACCCTAAGTCTGATAAGGATTTGTGCCTTCTTCATGTGTGAATATCTTCTCACTCTATACCAAATCTTAGATAGGTAATACTTCACTCGATTACTTTTCGTTGTGCCTTCAAGAACCTGCTTGCCCCTTTTACTGGAGTTTCCTGACGAGATTGGAGAAATAACTTGAAATCATGCGTCCTTGTAGACAGAAATTTGGTCTTACATAGATCAAAATCCACCCTACAACTTAACATTGGTTTTAAACTGGTCAGAGAACAGGTATTTCAGCTGAATCTTCCTACTACCTGGCCTAATCATCAGGCCCACTCTGCTGTATTTGGCGGCGATTAGGCCCAAAGCTTCTCTTTGAAACTAGGGGGCAGTTCTACGGGATAAGAATTACATCAAAATGTTACCTCTACAACTGAATTCTTAATATTGAAGGTATAAACGCTGGCTTGGTCTCCATTGCTGACTGGAGAGTGGTAACAGCATGGTTTTCATGTACTTTGTGAGATTTGTTGGTGGCAAACCGGCAACTTTGCCTAGGCCCTCAGTGTCACGGCCTGGTAAATTGTATGACTGAATGTCATTCCTGTGAAGAATGGAGAAGCCTGGGTCCATGCCTGGCGCCCACAAGGTTCATTCTCTGAAATGGTGCACTTGTCAACGAAGAAAATGGGGATATTCAGTGAGGAAAAGAGGGTGATTTGGAGAAAATGTGAGGAAATGACTTTAGCGGACTTCAAATGGCAATGAATATTCATTCTTACCACCAAAGTACCAAGCTCTGGCCGTAGTTCCTTGTATAGTAACAAATTTTTACAGGGATTACGAGTGAATAAATGCCTATTCCTTGATCATGTAGACAATATTTCAGGGACAGCAAACAAGGAAAGGGCAAGTTTGCTTGGGGTGAACTTGACTGCATACTGGTACCCTGGTACAACAGCCTACAAAGGCACAGGTACAATATCTTTTGCCTAAATCTTTGGAGGGAAAAATGCATCATTCTAATCTACCGCCTGTTTTGCCCCCCCCCCCAACGAATTCCTTCATCCTACAGCACATTAGTTGTGTAAGCAAATGGCAAGCAAGAAGCTAATCCTCCAAAACAATTTTCAAATCGACTTGTGCATAGGAATAGGAGACTGGGGGCACGGGCACACAGGGCAATAACTCCTTTAAAACCCTTGCTAAGAAATCCCTATATTTCATACTTTTCTAAGTTTGAGCGTTACCTGAAATTGTCCCTTACTTCTGTAGCTGCCATACATAATTTTTATGTAGTGCTTTATAGCAATAATGATGATGATGATGATGTCATGGGACCATTCAAATACTTCACTGAGTTCTGAAAAGCCTTTTGTCTAACTCTTCATAGTTGCGTCCCCTTGCCCCCAAGCCTACCTCGTCCCTGCCACTGGATGAGAAAATGGTTCTAAACACAGGGAAAACAAACCATCTTATCTGCAGATTACCCTGCCAGATTGAACAAGAGGGAGTCAACTTGTCAAACATGAGGATCCTACCTAACAGCCATGACATTCACCTCTTGGCAGGAGCCGCAGCGGCACCCGTTATCAATCTTAAAAAGGATTGCGCAACCGGAAACCAAAGACAATGTGAAGGCTGCGTAGCGGTAGACGTAAATAACAAACAAGACAATCGCGATATTATTCCTGCGCATAATTATGATAAACATACAATCTGCTTAATCCCTGTCTGGTTCGCTGCGTTCCCGCCGACAGGCATGTCTGAAAAGTTGAGTGGAAAATCGGCCAGGCAAGACGCCGGCAAACTGCGAGCACTCCGTCAAAATCGATCGAACACAGGCGCACGTGCGGGCTAATCACATCTATACAGTTATAATAAAGCGTGCTCAATGGAAAACATAACATAAAGCAGGAACAGATCGATTAAAATTCCACGAAAATCCAGACAACATTTGCAGCAAGTTTCAAAACTTATGGTAAACACGCAATTTGCAACAAAACAAAGTATCCTACCTGTTATAATGGCGATCACCGGCAAAATGAAGTCAAAATAACAAATTATTTCCTTCAGTTACTGGCAATCCTCCGTTTAAACAGCAATCAGTTAAAGTTTTATGACTTGATTTTATTGAGTCATTTCAACCGGCAACTTGATCACCTCTCGTCACTGTTACAAGCGAGGAACAATTCAACTATGGAACTGTATATTATACCGTTGTTGTCTGACCGTGGGTGAGGTTTTGTTTACCATGCTAAAACAATAGACAATGCGCAGAATATTTACTGCGCACTAATAATTCTACCTGAATCCATCTGCTCTTGTAAACAAACGTTGACTGTATAAATAGGACAGGAAAACTCACAGCATGAAACACAACGTTTAACAATTGCAAACTTACGGGGTTTCCCTTTCGTAAAGAAATCGCGAAGGGTCTTTGTTGTGCTTAGCTACGCAAACACCAACAGGGCAAAGTATGAAGGAAGTCTTTTGCGCCCTCTCAAACAGGAACTTGGCAAAGCCAACACTTTTATTTCTACAGTATAAATTGAACAAAAACAAGGAAGGTCTTCCAAGTTTATACTTTTGTACACTACAATGTGTTTATCATATTTCTTTGGTGTTTATTCAAATCCGTGCTTTTCGTCCAGAATGAATCGAATCAATGAGCAAGCAAGCTCTCAAGCTCTCATAAAGTATTTGAAGCAAGTGTAATACAGTTTTATTTTTGACACGAATCAGACCTTCGTTACTTCTGAAAGCTTTAGGATTTGGTACTTATTTCGCAACCTGTTTTCTATGTGATTAGCAAAATCTTTGGAGCATTATTGTTGTCTTCGAGTTATTTTGGAGTTGGTTCTCTTATACGAAATTTCTTAGAAGAAACTGAACCCTCCGATAGCCAAAGCACTGGAAAAATATGACCAAAGAAAATGTTTACCTGTATCATACTATTTGGAAAGTGCTTGACAAACATTGGCAAGGCTTGAGAAAGCCTTCTTTTAAACTGTTCACAAGAGCACAGTAGTGAACATGCAGATTGTTACGGAACCCTTAAGAAACTCGTAGAAAACTGCGAGTAAAACTCTGAAAATTTTAAGAAGCTTTCAGTACAGGCACAAATTTTTTGTTTCTTTATAAAGAAATGCGTGGATTTGAGAGGTACTGGAGTTCTGTCTAACCATTGGAAAGGCTTCAAAGAAATTTTGTTTTAAATGCTTACAGCTTGTCGTCAACGAAGTCATTGGAAACTCTGGGTACAGGAAATACGATTAAGTTTAGAAACTTTCAGTACTGGCTCTAATTCGGAGTTTCTTGGAAAAAAATATACGTGTGTGGTATTTTTCAAATTGAAACAAAAGTCCAAATCAAGTTTCAGAATATATCAAGAACGACATTTCAAGGCATACTTTTATTTCAAGTCCTCCATTCAAACCGCGTTAGTGAAAGAGACTGGGACTGGCAAAACTGTGACGTAAATTCGAATCTCTGACCTGAAAGCCTTTGCGTGGACTAGACAGACCAGATGCGACCAAAGTCAACAAGTTTTCTCGTGTTGGGAGATTCTGACAGGTATTCTAAAAGAATCGTTATTTACTGCAAATTATCAAGCACTGCAAATAAATTTCGTACTTTCAAAATGATAGGGTAAACCGGGGTAATTTGGGACAAGGGAAATTTGGGATACCCTCGGGGTAATTTGGGCCATTGCTTAAAATTGCATAGTTATATCACTTATTGATATCATTTATTCTTTTAAGCAAATTTTTCAACATTTACTTTGATGTTGAGTACTTTTTTGATATTTTGAAGCATTGATTTGATTATGGCTACTTTACTGTACATCTATGAAAGAGGCTATTATTGATGAAATTGGAGTGAACTGTGGCAGATGCACTATTTTCTTATCCGAAGTTGCCATTAGGTTTGAATATGTATCATTTGCTGGGGACAGCATCATTTACACGCTACCTATATCAGCAACAACATGAATTAAGAGAATCTTTTACTCAATATCAATTATTTACCACTAAATGCATATAAAAAGCTGAATTAGTCTTATTTAAATATGCAACGAAACAGTCATGCCTCAAAAATGACAAAATTGTCCCAAATTACCCCGGTTTACCCTACAGCAACATGGTTCATTCTGCAAAAGCAAACTAGATAAGTGCTATTGCGGACCAACTAATCAGATCAAAAAGCAGATCTCTTTATTCGATTTGATTGTCTCACACAGGACAGAACAGGGCGGCAAAATCTTCATATTTCCCGACAGGAATCGTGTTGACGCACCGCGAACGAGTTCACCAAGGGGCAATTCAACTTCGGCCCCCGTCAACCCACCGACAGTATTGTTTCGAACCAAAGGTGCCAATCCCAGGGGGGTACATAACATGTTGAGGGTACGGGTATGTGCCGCCCATATGGGTGGGTTTTCGGGCCCCAAATTCTCTAAACAAGGGTCCCTTTTTCCGCAGATGTTCCATAGACAAGGGTGGGTTATCCAGAAATTGGCGAAAATAGCAAAAAATGGGTGGTTTTCCGCCAAAATTCATCATAAAAGTGGGTATGACGGCAACTTTCGGTAATTAGAAGAGGGTACCTTTCTGAAAACCGGGCGGCAGACCCCCGTCCATCCGCAAGTCATGTACCCCTCCCCCCCCCGGGGTGCCAATATTACGAATAAAATGCATATACGAATGAACTACAAAATACTCTGTGTCGGACAAGCCGCAAAGCTCTTTTGCTCTCTTAGGCTGGCTTTGCTTAAAAGACTTCTCAAGCAATCGTTTGTAGATATTCTTCTATTTTGCATCCCATTAAAAATTTGCATAGCCTGCGTTCCAGACCCTGTGAACGAAAGGTCGAGAAAAAGTTGAACAAAATTTCTAGCCATATCTCCGTTCTCAGAATATACCACTGATTACGTAGAATTACGCTACCATATACGAAAGATATGGTACCCAAGGGAGCAAAACATTTTGTCTACCCTGAGGCCATTACATGAATAAAAGCCGAAAACAAGACGACATAAACATACAAGGAATCTTTATTACGAAAAACACACAAACGAGATACGAAGCCCAAGGGTACGAAGCCAAAAGATACGGCAGCCTGGAACGAAATAATTGCAAGTGTAGGCATGGGAGTTGTGGACGCAATTTGGGTGTTGATCGTGTCCACAATACATGGCCTAAATAATCCTAAATGAATGAATGTATTTCGTTACCTTGCTTGTTTTCAATTCACTGTTATCTTCTCGTTCTTGTCTGGAGCAAATCAGATGACCTAAATTTGAACTGCACCGCGATTTAACACCCAGGGTCCTTTGTGCAAAACCTGCAATTTCACGTTGCTTTAAAGTGAAATTTGGCCGATATGGAAGTATGAAAATATGAAACCACACTTCTGAGAAGAATTGATCGAGAATTCAGCAAAAGTAAATTTTTCTATTAGCTTATGGCGTACGATCACGTACAGCGAGGGGCAAATCGCTGATTTTTTCTTCGTACACCCTCTTTGAAATCACAGAAAAAATCACATACAAAAAGCACAAAATCGCAAATAAATCACACGCAAAAAGAACAAAAATCACAAATCACTGAGAAATTACAGAAAAATCACACAAATAATCAATAAAAAATCACTAAAATCACAGAAAAATCACAGACAAAAATCATACGATGTCAAGATCACAAAAGTCACGTGCGCTAATTTGAGAAGTGATCTGCCCCTTGGCGCACAATGTGGATCCATACTTCCAGTTACAGCTGGCCCGTAGGAAGCGGGGGGCAGGGGGCTCAAGCCCTTAATGGTTTGAAAACAACTGTGCTACGTCACAAGGATTAATCAGATGTATTGTTCCAATTACGGTTTGAATCCTTTCTTGTGCGAAGACGCATTAAGACACAAAAATACAAGGGAGTAATATTGGAACAATTTGAGAGCATTTGTGCCCAAAACAACATTCAGTTTTGCACACATTAATTGAAACAGAGCAGAAAGCAAGACAAGAAAATAAGACACAAGGATCAAAACATGGTAAATGAATTATTAATCAATTTATCCGTGTCCTAACACCCGTTGTCAGTGACTTTTGTCCTCCACAGTGGGTACTGAATGGTAGTGGTCCTATGTCAGCTCCAGGGGTCCAAGTAATACCATGCTAGACTTATAACGATGAGTCTTTTGTTTCCCCGTGCTCTTTGACTTGGTGATGACACTTGAGTCAACAGAGACTCATAATATCACTCTGAAAAACCTGGCCCTATTTAGGCCCAGACTTCGCGATTCCTACAGTACCAATCAGATTGCGAGATTTGTGAATTACTACTGCTAAGATGGAAATGTGATAGAATGCTCGATTCGATTGAAGAATTGAAAACGCTTATACGGCTAACTTTTTCACTGTTTCATTATGAGTCCCTCTTAGACTACATTACATAAGTCCCTCTAACTTACGCTCGTTGTTGTTGTTGTTATCGCTTCAGTTGAGGGACTTATGTCCTCACGCTTCAATACAGGGATTCCTCTCCCGTGTTTCCTCTCCCGTGTTTAGCTCCCTGGGCGCGACCAATCAGATCGCTACTTTCTTAATATGGTCAACCCACGTGCCTATTTGTAGCGTTTGATTGGCTCATTAGTTCAAAGTTCGACTTCTCGAAGCGAAGCAACGTTCGAAGTGGCGTTCGAAGAGACGTTCGAATTTTCTTTGACGTTCGTAGGATGGAAGATGTTCTAAGTTTCTTCTGATTTTTCGTAAAATTTCAGTCCCTGTTTATTTAGAATCTGTTTGGTCGTGAGTCCTTTGTATGAATGAAATTAAAACATCAGATTATAAATGTTGAACGAATACAAGGAATCACGTCGTCAGTCTGAGTCCCTCTTTGAGCAAGGTTTACCGCAGGGATACAAGGGAAGTCTCTGAGCAAGGGGGTAAAATATCCAGTGAATCTAGGACAGAGAAACCACGAAAAAGGGCAATTTCATTGTTCTTTACAATACGGGGCATCTACGCATTCGCACCATTATCTTCTTTTCTGAGGATTCTTTTATCAAAACTTGCTTTTTAGTCTGTTTCATACCTATGAAGGAGAAAGATTGCGAGGCAATAGCATTATGTAGGCCTTGATATAGTCATCCAGATATTTCCCACCCTATTTGATAAGTTTCATCCTGTATATTAGGGCCTGTTTATCTGAGGAAAAACACCTCACTTGCCAGACCCGGGGCTGAGAGGTGAGGTTCCACCTCCAGCTCATACAGTCCTTTGTATTTTCATTTCACGTTTACATGACGAACACAACATCACTGGTAAAGTGAAATCTACGTCACCGGTAAAGAAGAAGAGGCCTCTTCGTAGTTTACGTCCCCGCAGAGGTAGTTATTTTCCTCAGTGCTGATATACCATGGAATAGACTTGGAGCAAGTCTACCCCGAGGTTGACAGGTGAGGTGAAAAATCTCATATAAACAGTGACTGAAATTTACTTCGCCTCTCAACCCCGGGTCTGGCAGGTGAGGTATTTACCCTCATATAAACAGGGCCTTAGTCAGAGAAATCCTTGAAAAGAGGTATTATTTTGAACATTTGTCATAGAAAAGCCCGTAAAGAGGTTGATTTTTTCCACCAAACCCAAAGTAACGGGTCAACCTAAATGTTGTCAGACAAACATGGCTGCACTTGGACCCTTAGAGTTGACCCACTCGAATGAATGGAGAAAATCTGTTTTTGTTGATCAATGTCAACAGCGTCCAAGGGCAAGTTTTGAGTTCGTAATCAAGTGTTCATTTGCGTCAGAACTTTGTCTATCTTTGATGCTAATTAATATCCGAACGCTATGGGTAAAATCGGGCAGAAAACAACAACGTTTCTCTTTAATAATTGATTTCCAAAAACATAAGGCCCAAGGATATGAATTATATAAGAATTTAGCGGCAGGCCTAATATCAGGTGGCAAGAAGAGGTTCCTAATGAAAATGACGAAGGCACAGTGATCCAGCTAAAGGAAAAAATACAAAATATCGGAAAATCAAAATTGGTCAAAACATTTATCGTGATATATGGTCTTAAAGAAGATATCTTGAGGATCAAAATAAAGCAAAAATGTAGACTTTGTGACTTTTGAGTCCGGAGATATTTGCTTGCGAAGTTGGATGAAATTGACAGTGTTTACTTTTCGTGTAATTTTTGATAGATATACAGAATGCTAATTTCAACAACAAATTCATTTGCTAATATCTCTGCCCAGGGTTATCCGATTTTAGCTCTGTTTGTTTTAATTGATAGAACTACATGTCAGCTTACAAATAAGTCACTCATTGCCTCTTCTGGTACGCATGTTTTTGTTTCCTTGTTATTTTTCATAAATGCGCTTATTTTCCTGAAATTGACACCAAAAATGAGTCATTTGAAATCAAAAGTACCAAATAAAAAATTCAGGAAGAATATGTCTGCCAAACGTAGATTTTATTGAAATAGCACATTTCAGCAGGTATTCTGCCAAAGCAATCATTCAGGATCGTGCAGGGAACAAAACTGTGTTATTTCTAATGTGTCCACTACCATTTTTTGGTTACTTTGGACCCCCCCCCCCCCAATTATTTTGATGTTCACTTTCAGAAAAACGCAAACGCAAATCCTGCAACCCAGACTTAAGATATACAATCATGAACCTTACATTTTTAACGAGCATTCATTGCGATATTGAAGAGATCAGCCAATCAAATCAATCTAAATTTATGGTGGCGAAAAGCATCACGGTAAAAATTTCCTATCCGTCATCTTTTGCACAAGCTTCTATTGTAAGAAAAATTATCGTATTTCTACTCCGGCTCAAGAATTAGCCAGGGCACAAATTGACCAATATTCGCGTTTTATACCGGGTGAGCCAGAGAAAAGTTCCCACTTTTGAAAATTCATAGCATCAAGAATACTTCACAGATTTGAATGATTGAAATTCTAGTTAAAAGCCGAAAGACCGAAGTATTTCTGTGATTTTTCTCACTATCTTGCCAGAACTAGAAGTATTGGTAAATTAAACTTTATGAAAATTCATGGTTGCAAAATGACTACTACAGAAAGACCTAAACATTGATCAAATCATAAAGGACTCCTTGCACAGATCAAAAAAGAAAATGCCATTTCTCATGGTTGAGAGCTTTCCTCTGCACATTTATTGCCATGGGATTGACCTATAAGGCATTGAATTCACTTGCTCCTCAATATTTAGGGGAACTTTTTTCAGTAAATGCTCAGAGGGCAGTGATCGCATTCTTCGCTCTACCGAAACAAACTTGCATATACCTCTGCTAAGAACCAGCACAGGCCAAAAAACATTTTCTTATCGTGGAGCAAAACTATGGAATGAGCTGAATAGGGAAACTAAATTGGCATCTTCCCTATCTACCTTTAAAAAATCCATATGAGAGGGACATTATATTTTCATTTTTTGTTCTATTATGCTCTTTTGTACATTGTATTATAATTCTCTTTAATTTAGGCTTTTCTGTTTTTTCACAGGTCAATTTGTAAAGCAGTTATTTATTACTGAAATTTGTAACCTGTTTAAATATTTAAAAATGAAATGAAATGAAAAAAATTGAAAATCTTTGGTATTCGTTTGAAAATCTACGTCTTACAACTCTTGGGCAAGGTGATACGCCCATTGCTTATTCTTCTGTGTGAGGAGAGTCCTTACGATTTGATCAATGTTTTAGGCCCTTTTTCAGTCGTTTTGCAACCATGAAATTTGCATAAAGTTGAATTTACCAATACTTCTAGTGCTGGCAAGACAGCGAGAAAAATCACAAAAATACTTCAATCTTTTGGCTTCTAAAAAGAAGTTGAATCATTCAAATCTGAGAGTTACTCTTAGTGCTATAAATTTTCAAAAGTAGGAACTCATTCATGTCTCATCCGCTATATCCCTTGTTTTTTACGGAGACTTTTACAGCACCTGGTGTGAAACGAAAATTTATTATCCACTATCCTTACCTTATTATTCTAAAACTCCTTGTAAATGTCGGCGATCTTTTTGCGGAGATATTTTACCAAACCTACGCCACCATTTCTATGAATTATTGACAAATAAAGTTGAAATATTGACAAACAACTTGCTTACTTTCACCTGGCACGAAACGAATTTGCCTTGCATGGATCAAGATTCTCTCTTGTGTTTACAAAATAACGATTTTGATCTTTACGATTCCACAATAAAAATTGTTGGGAGTATATTTCATCGATGAACACCAAAATCAATTTCCTGACACTTGAAAAAAATACAAGTATCTTTTTCTATTTGAAACTAAGAATATTGAGCTAGTGCTGAAAGTTTCTTAAAATAATCAGATTTTGAGTACTCAGAGTTTCTTACGAGAAGTTTCATAACAATAAAATTCAAATTTGATTCAAATTCATGTTTACTTCCCGCGTTCATGCTGCGTAGGAACTAACTTTTTAGACGCGCAGGAGCCATTTGAATTTCAGAGAAGCAGTAACGTCGAGGTGATGTACTTTAATTTCTGAGCTACAAATACGATGCATTATCGCCCATGTTTTGACACTGTACTGGACATAAAAATACCAGCCAACTATCTGGACATTTTTTGAGAGCAAATTATGTTAATTAAGTGCATTTTGAGATCTTACTAAATTATGTTAATAAGGTGTTTTGAGCCCTTAGCATTAAAAAGATGAGAAACACGTAAGAAACTTTCGGCCAAAAAATTTAAGAGACTGCCTGTCGGCCCCAGATCTTAATTTCTTATTAAAATACGTGTATTGGAGAGAATCAAAGTTTTTGATACCCGAAAGGCCGAACTAGTTCTGTAAATTATTCTGAGCATTGGATGTAACGGGTCACAAAAAATATGAGCGTTTAAAGTACATATGTCATGAACCTGATTGGTTTACAACACACAATTCTCTCTATTGTTTATTACAAAGCACGTGATCGAGACTGAATTTTCATTGCAATGAAAATTCGTGAAGCAGAAAAGAAGGGTCACGAAGCAACGGAATTCCACTCTACATTTCTTTGTTGTATTCATCAATTGCTAACAGTTCCTGAAAAATACTTCAGCCACGGGGGGGGGGGGTTCTTCCATAGTAAAGGTACCTGGGGATGTGCCGCCCGCAAGGGTATGATTTTTCAAACCTTCTAGTCTAGCCAAGGGTATACTTTTTGCCAATTTCAGTCCATTTAGTCTAGCCAAGGGTATACTTTTTGCCAATTTTCGCCCATTTAGTCTGGGCAAGGGTATACTTTTTGGCAATTTTGGTCAAAGAAATGTCAAACTTCGGTAATTCCTGCAAAGAAACCCAAATTTCTTTCAAATTTTGGTCTTTAGAATGCAAAAATTTGGCAAGTTTTGCCTCGAAAATGCCAATTCATGGCACTTTGATGTAGAAATTAGTCTAGCCAAGGGTATCATTTTCAGAAAAATTGGTCTAGCCAACGGTGCTATTTTGAAACAGTGGGCGGCACACCCCTGCCCGAAATTTAGCCGAGAACCCCCCCCCATGACTTCAGCCTTCCTCGCTACTACTGGGTGAGTCAAAAAACTTAACGCGTTTGGCGGGCTTTGGAATAAAAAGTATGTGGCCGATATTCAAAACTAAATGTTAATCTTTCAGTCAAAGGCTAACTTAGACGAGAAAATTTTGTTTGTTAAAATCATTCATCATTTACACCCAGAAATTACGAAAATGCTGGCTAGGGGCATGTTTGGGGACGAGAATTCCACATTCGATTCTGGTCTATGATTTATTTGCTATTGAAATTAATCATCTATTTCTGAAACTGGCAATGGCGTTGAAGTTAAACTTCAATGCCACATAAATCGTGGATCAGAATGGACCGTGGAATTCTCAATTCCTATACAAAGCCCTTACAAACATTTTTCTAACTGTTGGGTCTTAAAGTTGTGAGATTTTACTAAACAAAATTTTCTCATCTAAGTTAGCCTTTGACTGATAGATTAACAGTTCAGTTTTGAATATCAGTCACATACTTTTTATTCCACTGTCCACCAAACGCGTAAAGTTTCTTGACACACCCGGTAAACAAACTTTGATTCATGTTAACATCTTAAGTATCTCCGAATATTTGGATGCGTTTTCATTTTCCTCTACCCAAAGGTAAATTTTACATTGCAATCGAAAATTTTGTCCGCGTATGGTTACATCAACTACCATGCTATCGCGAAAGAGGCTTACCTCATACGAGGCTTACATCTAACAGCAAGAAGAACCGCTACAAACTTGAAACAAGTTAGTTGTTTCGCAAATTCTTACCTTCTGCGACTTGATAATGGAGCTGCTTTTAGCATCTTTAACAAAAACTTCGAGGAAAGCTCAAATTCTCACCCGAAATCGTTTACAACAATGCAAACTGAAACATCGTGACTTGAGAGACTGCCCAGACTATAGTTGTTTACCCAAAAATACAAACAAACATCGCATTGTTTACTTTCTAAAAGTGGCCAACTCAGCGATATTTTTATTCATGAAGGAGTTGGGATGAATCGCCGCCCTTCTTTTGAGCCTGGCAGGACAAAAAGTATCCGGCGAGCATATGCTTGCCGCACTCTAACCAAGGATTAATTTAAGGTGCAGTGATGACCAATTTGTGCAGTGATGAATCGAAAATATGCAGTGATGAATTGAATAATGTGCAGTGATGAATTTGTCACTTTTCAGTTTGAATTACTACAACTGTTCTGGCTGTTTTCAGAATGACCATTGACCAATGAATATTCTTTTGCAAGGACAGTCAGCTTGATCAGCCTTCCTTGACAGGAGTTTTGGCCCCCGTTCCCCCTTAATGAAACAAATTAATCTTTCTTTTGTTTTTTTTTTGTCGAAACGAATGTTGGATAAGTATATAATTCAGGTGTTGTATACTGGAAAAACGAGTCAATTTTCCCAACCAGCTTGGCAAGGAGTTGAACTTGAGTAAGAAGAGACTAGAGGTAAAACACACAACGAATCTGCTCAAGATGTTCATAAGTTACTACCCTGGGTACCAGACTCTCCCAAGAAAGAAAATTTTCTTTCTTGGGAGAGTCTGGTACCCAGGGTAATAAGTTACTAACACCATAAAAAGAAGTTCAAAAGGCTTCAGTGTGGAAAGATTCAGTAGTGATTTGGCTTCCCATAATTTTGTTCTTACCTCATTCTACAACTGGAAAAGGGCTTCAAAATATAGATTCAAGTCTGGATTGTTGAATTACAGCTTCTAAATTTGGGCTTTAGTTTAGTAAAAAACCAAAGAATTTTCATAACCAACAGCCTGAAATTTTCGCGCGCCTACGGCGCGCTTCTCCGTTCTCTCATACCTTTGACGCCCTATCAGTAAGATACTCCACTCAAAATCTGGCTGATCCTTCCCTTGTAAAGCAGAAAAATTCTGCATGCTTACCATCGTCTACAACAGAATATCAATGACTTATATTCAATGATCCCTCCTTCTCTGTATCTGGCTCATATTTCAGCATATAAGCAGCATGACAAACTGCCATGAAAAAATGAGAACTATGTGCATCCTGAGCATTCTACAAGTCATATTTACAAAGTTTTTCCAGGGATACATGCCCCTGGACCCCTAAAATTGTACACTTCAGACATTTACCGGTAGTTTTGCCACCTAGTATACAACTAATTAACATTGCTCGGCAATGAATGAACAAATCCTGTCCGGTGCACGAAAAACTCTTAACCTTTCCCCCAGCTTCTGGCCACAAGAAACTATGCCGCACCCATTGCCACATCCCTTTGCCACACCCTGTCAAGCAGAAACACTTCAATTTACGCTCTTTTGTGCAGTGATGGAAAATCCTTAAATTAATGCCTGACTCTAACGAAATTTATGCAGAAACTACGAATCAATGCTTGCGGCCTATATTCATAAGCGTACGAGCCAGGGGTGCAGGGAGGGCACCAGCTCACGCAACTGTTGGAAAATTTACAAAATCAGCCTTTTCCAGCAGAAATCCGCTCTTCGTCAGCCCGGGGGGGGGGGTACATAACATGTTGAGGGCACGGGTATGTGCCGCCCATATGGGTGGGTTTTTGGGCCCAAAATTCTCTAAACAAGGGTCCCTTTTTCGGCAGATTTGCCATTAACATGGGTAGGTTATTCAGAAATTGGCCAGAAATAGCCAAAAATGGGTCGTTTTCCGCCAAAGCTCACCATAAAAGTGGGTATGACAGCAAGTTTCGGTAATTAGAAGAAGGTATCTGTCTGAAAACCGGGCGGCAGACCCCCGCCCATCCGCAAGTCATGTACCCCCCCCCCGGGTTCGTCAGGTATAAATTTTTAGTTAACAGTCGACTTTTTATCGGACAGGCCCCCTAATTTTATCGTCCTATACGCTTATGCCTACATTTGTGAGCAAGGTAAACAGTCGTGAGTAACAATAGATAACGACACTAACGATAGAGCATTACAAATTTCTAGACTTGCTCCAAATCTCATTCGTTATCTTTGGGCTTTGTCGGTCGGAAATGGAGTGCTTTTGCACGACCGGGTAGGACCGAGTAGGCCCAAACAAGATAACGAACAAGTCTACAAAATCTTGGAAAGATCGGCTAAATAAGGTTGCCGGTTAGCCGAAAGGGCAACAAGCCGAACACTTTACGTATTAAACAAAAATAAAGCCTAGTTGTTTGTACAAGTGTACTTTATTTTTGAGTTCTTTTATGACATGTTTACAAGTAATTGTTGACTAATGATAATTGAATTTCCCCTCAACAAACTTGTAACAACAGCTTTGAATCACAATAAACAGACAAAATAAACATTTTTATTGTGGAAAAATAAATCGTTTATCGCACACGAAGGTCATGAACAAAAGACAACAGTAAAGTTATTTGTATATTTGTATTGAATAGAATTGCTCATTTGATCTGGACTGGGGTCTAATGTGACGTCATACCGTTTAATTTTTGAACTGGAGCAATTGCAGCTAAAATGCCTGCCAAAAGTCCTTGGAACACTTAGGCCACTTCTTCATAATCCGCATTTCTAACCATAGCCATCAGGTTCAAATACCCCCTCACCCCCGAAACAATGTTGATTTCGAAGGTTATTGTTCCAGCATTCCAGCAGAGTCGCGGATGGTCCTGTCATCCCGATTTTTTGACCACAAAACAACATTGTTCTAAGGGGGAGAGGGGGAAATCGCAAAACAAGGCAAAATTAGCAGAGGTGTTCCAAGACTTCTGACGGGCATTGTAGCAGTCAACCCCTATACTACCTTAACAAAAGTTGACAAACACTACAAATGCAAAACTTGACCCACATGATTCAAAATTAACAGTACAGTCGCACAGAAAACTGGGCCCGGTATCTTGAATCAGGAGGAAAGGGCAACGACGCCTAAAGATGATATAGCAGTGAGACTCTCTTACTAAGATGAACTGCATTCATAAGAAATCAATTTCCTACAGAACCGTTAGGTTTCAGATAATCCATGGATCCCTCGAATTCCCAGGATCGCAGACATTCGCTTGACAATGGACAATAATGTAACGTGCTTGTAGCTTAGAAATCAAAGTTCATTACCTCTATATTACTGCTTTTCCCTGTTGTTTTCTCTTCGGCCTAAGCCTAACCAGTAATAGAAATCAAATTCTAATGGCTCCTGCGCGTCTGAACTCCTACACAGCGTTCATCCTCGTTTCAAACTTCCTCGTAAAAGCATGAGCGACAGGACACAAAAAGATTGGGTCGGGCCTAAGCTACTCTCGCAGTGATTACTGAGACCAACGTTATGAATTTAGTTTGCAATCAATATGTAATGATGTAAGGAATACTTACTCGTGTTCTTGTTCTTCTCTGTCATTTCCTTGCCGTGCAATTTCTGCCAAATACAGCCAGCATCGGAGCTAGATTCCCCTTCCACGACAGAACTAACATGGCGAATATATTTTCGTTCCTCCGCACCCCGCGTAGTTTTGAAAAGGTGGCTGCGGAGGAGCGAAAATATATTCGCCATGTTAGTTCTGTCGTGGAAGGGGAATCTAGCTCCGATGCTGGCTGTATTTGGCAGAAATTGCACGGCAAGGAAATGACAGAGAAGAACAAGAACACGAGTAAGTATTCCTTACATCATTACATATTGATTGCAAACTAAATTCATAACGTTGGTCTCAGTAATCACTGCGAGAGTAGCTTAGGCCCGACCCAATCTTTTTGTGTCCTGTCGCTCATGGTAAAAGAAAGGTGAATAAACTTTAATTTCTACGCTATAAACAAGGTACATTATTTGAAAAGTTGAAAAGTCCTCCAAATTTGAACATTCAAGGTCAAATCTCGTCCACTTTAGGGAAAAATATTTTTGTTTTTTTTTTGCGAAAATTCTATGAAAGGACATTGTGATGACTGACGATAAAAAGCAATATTTCCTGAAGCCTTTTCAAAGTTTAGACACTGCGAAGGTTCCAGATCATTACAAGATTGGTGTCAAATTCAATGACTTAAACTTTAACTACTTTCCTATAATCCTCCAGTCTGAGTTTTCTGAAAGTTTGAATCTTTTTTTCAGAATTACAGTGATAAAGGAAACACAAGCAAAATAAAAGACAAACATGTTGAGGATTTCCTTTGTTATATTTTCCCAGTATTGGAGGTTATTAATTTTTTGGCGATCTAAGCGTTGAGATTCTGCAAAAAAGCAGTTTCTTGTAAAAAATAAGTGTATTACTGATAAAATTATTGTTTATTCTATGTGTTGAATTTAGTTCTTTTCGCTCCTAATTTAGATTATCTTTCCATCATAACTTTATCGGTCGTTTCATTTATTTCCTATCTATATTTATATTTGTGTTTGAAGCCAGGAGATAAAACTTAATGGGTTTACTTGAAACAATGTTATCTTTAAATTGCGAACGCCTCAAAATCTGTTTACAAATTTGCAAAAAGTAGAATGTTTTGTCTTTGGCCTCAAGCACCCTTCTACACGAAGCATGAGCGATAGGACACGCAGTGTATAGCAGTTTGAGATTTAAATCAGTAGCGAGCCACCTTAATTTATTGTTATTTGTGTTTTGAATTTACTTTCACTTGGTATACAACTACCTTTCACTGTTTTGTGGTTTGAAATTTCGCTAGTGAGCCACCTTAAGTGCAGATCCACCTTAATGATTAACGTGGATCTGCACTAAAGGTGGCTCACTACTGAAAATGTCAAAATTTCAAAATTAACTCTCGCTTTGTGCAAGCAAGGGTAAATATAAGTTCTGTCTCGTGGATTTTGTTCATTTGATCTCTTAAAAACCACCTTTTGCTTGCACAAAGTGAGGGTTTGCCGTACTGGTTTCTATAAAAATGGGAGCAACTTTTGCGGCCGTATTTGTTTTGATTTATCTGTTGAGATAATTTCCGTTGTTTCCAGTCACTAATCGCTTGGAATTGAGGTGTCAAGTAAAGCAACTGTTTCTCTTGTATTACAAAATCTGTCCTTGCTTATGAAATCTATTCTTGGGGCTGTCAACTGTATCCTTTTAAACAAAATGTCACCCTTGCTAACATGGGCTAGGCCAAGGACACCTGATACAACTGCATCCCGAAACACCAGCAAGGAAAGCCCAAGAAGAATATCTTAATGAGATGGCCATGGGGAACAAAGTGACCTTGAAGCAAAACGCACGGTGCAAAATCTATCTATGCATTAGCGATGCTCTATTCTTCTTCTCTCTTTTATAGCTACAAGAACTTTTAAAATAAACGTTGAAACAAAGCGATTTGGCAGTCTCAAAAATAAATTTCACATCTTCTGTGAAGCAAGCTAACTATGATAGCATAGGTTCCAAATCTTTAAATCGGTGTAAAAAGGCGGGTATAAAATTCAATGACCTATTTCTTTCAACTGAATGACTTGAAAGAAATTTTAGCCACTTTTCTATGATTCTGCCGTTGGACTCGTCAGAAATCTTGAATATTTGTCAAAATCAAGGCCTATTTTATATTTCAGCTCATTCTATGATGTAACGTCATCAAATTTCTAAATCACAAACCAGAAGAGTGAGAGAGTTTTGCTTGATACCATACTGTAGGCATCCACAAACTATGGTTTTCATGAAAATTATTTGCTCTTTTGTCAACGGGTTCAGAAATTACAACAGTCTTAAGTTTTATTCGAAAATTTTCTTGAATTCTTAAAAAAGAAGAAAAACACTTTAATTCTGAAAATATTGAAGATTTCAGAACAGTCCAACGGCAGATTAACTGTAAAAAAGTTCAAGTTTCTTTGAAGCCGTTCAGTTCAAAGAAATAGGTCATAGAAATTTACACCTAGCTTTTCAAAGATTTGAAGCCCATGCTAACTATGATGTTTTGCCTTCTCTATTTATTTTGATTTGATAGAGTGAACTCATAAGAGTGAAACTTATTCTTCTGAAAGAAAATTGTCTTGTCTCCTCAGAAAACCTAAATCTTTTGTCTCAAAACCTTCACCACAGCTATTTCCAATGTATTTCTGATGTTCTCTGCAGTGTGAACCAAACTTTAAAATACCAAATTGTGAACAAATAAATTTAGCAATTTGAAAGCTATTACCTTTCCATAGTAGTCTTAAGACTTCCAAAATGCCCTGCGTATGCCACCTCCATGACAACCCAACTCTTGAACACCGAGTCTTACGCGTCTTCTGCAGACTTCATGTCGTAATAAAACACAAACGAACACATTAATAAAGTTACTGAAGCTCCCTATTAGGAAGGCTATACAAAATTAAGTCATGGGTAGACCAGGGGGTACTTATCGTCTATCAGAGAGATACGGGTGGCCTGAGATATAAACAGTGACATATTGGTTGGTGTATTTAGCCATAGTTATTGAAACACCTTGAGAACAACAGGGCGAAGTTTTGCATATAATCAGTATTTACAAATACGTAAAAAAGTTGTTGATCTCTATAGCAGGTAACCTCTGTCTTTCTTGGACTTTTTGCGTTTGTTTTTATTTTTATTGAAGATTGAAGACAGCGCCGATAAATTATGCATCTTTGGTTCTGCTGATATCTTCATGCAGATATTTTATAGAGTCTTACAGACTTAATTGAAGACAATAATTCTTTGTTAGTTTTAGCGAATTTTCTTTGCATTCGGATTGCCGACAATTTCCAACAAGTATTCATGTTGTTGGGTATTTTCAAAATATGCGTTATCCTGTTTTCCTTATTAATTCAGTTAGCGTTTTGGATTAATTTAGCGTTAATTCACGCGTTCTAAAGAAAGCTTATCCCCTACAGTATGACAAATTGATTATAAGTTAAATTCCGTGTCAATTGGCTTTATCTTTCCATACTCCATCTAATTTGTCATACTTGCTAAGCTTGAGTTTATTAAATTTTTTAGCAAGCGCAGTTGTTATTGTTTCTACAAGCAGCAGTTAGCAAACTGGGTTGCGGCAACTTCAACGTTTGCTAAAACAATTGTTTATTTAAATTGCTATTGTTCTATTAGAGTTGGTGGATTGTTTTATTATTGGTTCCTATTGTCAACTGAACCACAACTTTGGAAACTTGACCTTATTCTGTTAGCTGTGTTGACAGTTTGTCAGTAACTACGTTGATGATGCATTTAGCGAACAAGAATTCACGGCGAGTTGCGGTCCTTTGGTTATTGAAAGAATTCCGCTAAATTTGACCACTACTATATTCCATTCATAAAGACAACCAGGCAAGGTTCACCAGTCTTTCAGCAACTATGTGGATGATGCATTTAGCATCAACAGATCTGCGAAGTCAGTGTGTGTTTGACAGATAATTCCAGAGATGGCGCCAGGGAAGAAATACTGGGGGGACAAAAACTGTCCGAATGCCGACGGCGAGCGAAGCGAGCAAAATTTTTACGGGCCACACCTTTCAGATTGGCTTAAAATGCGACTACACTCTCTAAAAGCATAACAAGCAAGTTACGAGAGTGCCGACAGAGCACAGAAATTTTCAAAAATTCAAGTGCCGACGGGGGGGCTCAGTGAATTTTTTGGGGGGCTCCTGCCCCCCCCCAAGCACGCCTGGTCGAGCCATCCCTGGATAGTTCCAAATCTACCGAACTCTTACCCTGGGTATCACGGCCTCATATTTTTCCTTTTAGGGAGTGGTCATCTTTAATCCTGGGTACCGGAGCGGAGGATTTCTGGTACGGTTATGAACCTTCTTCCATTATTTTGTGGGGGTAAGAACATTTTAAGAGCGATTTTTATGGGGTACAAAACTATTTAGCTTGCGAAAAATGGACATCGATCACATCTGGAAATGATGAATCACTTGACCAGTATATACGAAAATCACCTGGGTCAAATTGGTATCTGTCCATGTATCTATGTTTTATGCAAAGACTTCTGGATGGGGTACTAAACCATTTTGCTGAAGGATGATGAGGTACGAAAAGCTTTTACTCTATTCAAGGTAGGTAGGTAGGTATTTATATTTAACGTGGCTAGCTTGTGAAAGTCTGAGAGACTTATTTCCAACAGGGGCCACGGATGTTTTACCATCAGTCCGCCGCAGCTACCCGCCGCAGCTACCAGATTTCCCTCACATGGTACTGGTTGACCCGGGCTAGAGTTACGGACAGCGACCAAACTGTCCAGTGCGGGATTTGAACCTACGGCCGTTCTGACCTTTGGCTTACGAGTCAGACGCCTTAACCACTCGGCCACGCGCTCTTCAAGGTGGGGTATGAAATTTTCTCTAATTGTGCGAAATTATCCTCCGCCCTGGTACCCAGGATACAAAATGACCGCTCCCTTATGACTTTCTATTTTTGATGGTTCTGGTACCCAGGCTACCGAATTCTGAAAACAGTAAAGTTAGCAGAAACGGAAATGTATATTTCTCAATGAAACACGACATTTTCAAAGCAGCAGGTTTTTAATTGAATGACGAACAAGGTTCATAGCCTGTGTTTTCCAGTCCCCAGTATTCTTTTTGTAGGGGTCGGCAACTCAGGCTAACAGCCCACTAACATATATCATCTTCCCCCTGTTTAGAAATATCTTAATTTCTTACCAAACAAGCTGGACATGAAAGAAGTCTGCTAAAGGCGTGGAGTCATTTAGTGGGACTACAATGTTATCAAAAGATTAAGGACCAGTATCGAGGGAATACAACTAGTGCCCGTAATAACCAAGACAACAATGGAACACTCGTCAATTTTACATGAAATGAGAAGATAAGACCGAAGAACAGTACAAAGTCGCATTTCAGAGGATTGGACCAGCCCTTTTCAAAAACTGCATCATCTCTGCACGGAATGAGTCTTCGAGCATGGGTGGCAAGGAACAATACTCGTAGAAACAGAATATTAGCGTTCTTATAGCTGTGTTTTCATTGTTGATTACGAGGGCCATTTCACTCAATCGAAAAGTGTACGAGGTTTTTCAGAATAAAAGGACTTTTTAGGATTTTTGATGGATTTTTCTTGAAAAGAAAAGGATTTTCGCCAAAGGGGTATGAGATCTTTTAGAGTGGAATGCCCCTCGGTTGATAAGGTCAGTTTTTGGCGACAGGTCATTGCTCTTTGATGTGAATTTACAACGGCATTTCATCCTAAAAAATCTCGTATTCGGCGAAAACCTTTTTGTCAAGTTGAAATTATCAAGTCGAAAAATCACATTTGCCGTAGTGATAGTAATTCACTAATCTCGCAACCTGATTGGTACCCTAGGACTCCGGAGGAGTTTGGGCCTAAATAAGGTCAGGTTTTTCAAAGAGTCTCTGTTGACCGAAGAGCAATTATCAAGTTTCTTTTATATCACATAAAACATTTAAATACATGAAACAAATACAACTACTGCGCCACTTGCAGGAAAGGACACGAAGATTTTCCTGTTGCTTTGCAGTTTTAAAACCTTTCTTGTGCGAAGGCGCACTAAGACACAGAAATACAAGGGAGCTCTATTCGAACAACTTGAGAGCGGTTGGGCCAAATCACGCTCAGTTGAAGACAAAAGAGAACAGAAAACAAGACAACAAAACAAGACACTGGGATCAAAACAAGGTAAATAAATAATCAAGCAAAACATCCGTGTCCTAACACCCTTGCCAAAACGTAAGAAGAATGGCGGTCCCCCTATGTGCTGCAGAGGATGACGTTGCAAAGCAGTTCGTTTATGAAGAATTTGCAAGAGACCTTCTTTGACCAGCATCAGCTCAGAAGCACAGTCAAGGCCAAGGATAAATAGTATCCCACTGGTCCAGGCCTTGCTCATTTTCCAGTCTATCAAATCTTCAAATCCACGCTTCAAAGCCACAACCACCAGTTGCTGCTCAGCTTTGATGACGTAAAGAAATGAAACACCTATTGATTTTAGCGCTAATAAACATTAATATTAAGTTGCGATTCAAGCCCTTCTCAGGGGGCGGGGGCATTTCAACTCGATAGTCGGTTAGGAGTGTGCTGCCAGCGGCGTGTCTAGGGGGGGCTCTGGGGTGTGAAAGCCCAGATTGTTTCAAAAACTTCATAACTTGGACAGAATTTGACTTACGCTAACTTTCGGGGAAAATCTTACTGAAGAATGGCTGTTGTAAACTGAAGCAACAGAACGCTCGAAGAACGATGGACAAACCAGTTCCCCGAAAGTCGATACCAGGATTTATTGAAGCTACACACCTATGTCTAACCCAAAAGCACAAAATCCGTACCGTTCATTACACCGTAACTATGCTTACGCCAAACTCTGTCAAATTTATGAACCTCGATTTAATTACCACAGAACGTCCTACTTGTGCCTGACACGAAAGCAAAGTGGGATCCGTTATTGCAAGCAAAACATTTTTGTGCGGCGGCTTTGTCAACTGCAAATGTACATTGCAGCAAGCTCCAGTAACTGAACAAGAACGTGGATAGCTAACGCATTAGTCGTGCATCAGCAAAAGGGTTGTAAACGGAAGGGATGAGTAGCACTAAAAATCTGCAATGGGCATTTAACTTTCCTGCCCCTCAAGGACCCTTTGAGTGGCATAATTTCTCCAGGGCACTTGAGATCATGTCAATCTGCCGCCACACGCGGGGATTGAAAAGGCGCCTTCGCAGAAGTAGTACAAACAGCAGTAAAACAAGTCGATATATCGTGCACGAATTGATAGATAGGGACAGGAATAATTTGATTTGTAATGCGTAAATCTTTCTTCAAAATTCAGCGTTTCCTTCAGCCCGGCGAAAACCATACGACATCCGTCTCCTGCGAGTAAGACACTGCGAAATGCGGCATCTGTGAAATTGCTCCTTCGCAAATGCCACGTTCCACCTGGCCTCACCCGCAGGGGACCCATTTCGTCTCGTTTTTCCTGCTGTTCAAGTGGGCTCCTTGTGACAGACTCCTGCTTTCTGGGTATCGACGTTAGCAGAAGTCGTCATCCATTGTTGTCCACTCACGGACCTCACGGCAAAATTTTCTCCGCACGCAAGGGGAACAAAGGACATTCTCTTCATTGGCCTTTACTGACAATGTTTGGAAAGAGTCTTTATTATCTGAGAAAAGAAATTTTTGGAGTGCAGCGCAGGCTGGGCAACTAATGATCGATAGTTATAGGAAAGACATTTTCCAACAACGCTTTACATTCTGACTTGTGATACCATCCCCTTATCCCCTACAAAGACAGTCGCAATTTCAAGCGGGGGGTGGGGAGGGAGAGGTTTACCTGCGACAGAACAGACAGAAGATGCTAATTTTGTAAGTTTGACAGCGTGAAAGCAACCTGGAGGATCTTTATTTCAGCCAAGAGGAAAGATCATGGTGGGACCTACCGTCACTTCCTCATGTATAGTTTATGTTGTCATAAATTCCCATTCTTCGTAGCCTGTGTTCCAGACCACTTGAAAGCAAGTGGTCTGGAACACAGGATAATTCTTTGGAGCGAAGTAAAGCGAGTCATGACATGAGGTCGCAGAATCGATAAGGCCCTCTCTTCTTCTGCGATCCCAGAGCTTGGAGCTAAAACCCGGTATGTCACCTTCACCTGAGGTTCTCCAATTCGATGCTTCAAAAAAAAAATACATATACCTCACCCCCGGGACGAAATGTAGCAGATTGCGAAAGTTTTCCCAAAGTAACTGATTCCCTTGATTAGGTTACTAGTAGCCAGTGAATAGCTATGTCAGGGGGCTCAATCGAAACAGTAAGAGCAGACAATGAACAATTTATGGTTGTTTGGCAAACTTTATAAATAGCAAATAACAACAAACTAGGCCTATACAGCTTATTGTTGTCTAAAATTTGACCTGTTCGTTGCTAAAAGCAAATGTCAGAGGCTTTGGTTTCAAAGTTTAGTTGCATCAAAATCCATCGTAACTGGGAAAGCGGGAGGGGGAGCACGGCGTAAAGTTTTGGGGTCTAAACTATGACCTGTTAGTTGCTAAAATCAAATATAAATGCCTTTATTTCAAAGGTTGGTTGCGTCAAGTCCAACGTAACTGGGAAGGCGGAGCGGAGGAAACTGTACGTCTTGGGGATGTTTGGAATATGATATATATAGTATTAAACACAATTCCATTTGCATGGTTTTTCATTGTGCGTTAAAAGGGAAATTTACAAATTTACAAAAATTAATGTCAAAAACCTAAGCAGCAAATTAATACATAAATGTAAACAAATATGATATATAAAAAGCAAAATGAAATATGATGAATTGGTGTCTATTTAAAATTAAGTCTTATTGATTGTTTAAAGATCCTCTAACATGGTTGTATTTGTGGTAATTTGGCTCATTTCTAAAGTTGTTTGGTAGGAGCATTCCTTGTCCGCTGTTTGACAATACCTGCGGCATAGTCAATAAAAGACGGTTTCTTGTATTGTACAAATGAACTTCATCATTTCTTCCAAAGCTCTAAGCTCCAAGGACTGTGCTTTTGCGAGAAGTCGTAGGTTCCATCTGGAGAATTAACATCAGGCAGATTCAACGCTGAATTCTGGGTGATATGAGGTTTCAGCGTCCATTAGCACAAATGAAGATAGGCCCATGGACCCTGGGTAAGGATATCATCAATACAAGCGCAACTTTGAGAGTCTGAATTTTTTACGCGTTTTGTCGACGTTTTATCAATGTTTTTTTGCCTGTTGGGTTATCATTCTCTCCTTTGAGAAATGCTTAAAATGCTTTGGATGAACAGTCAAGGAATAGTCATCCTAGTTTCATTATGAGAACTCTGTGAGCAAATGATATACGGTCTACTGGGGTAAAATGGGTAGGCTGGGGGTAAAATGGCTGGGCTGGGGGGTAGTGTTGACTACAGAAAAAGGGTAAACTTGAACTGAAGAATCAACATTCACTGTGTCAAGGAGGGCAGTTTGGGCGGTTATAGCTAGAGGAAAACTCTGCACAAAGATTCTGAAAAATTTATCCAAATTTTTCACTATACCCATTTTACCCAAAACCTACCCATTTTACCCAAGTAGACCCTACCAAAGACACATTTTGCTGCCCCTTCCACAGGAATCAGGTATCGAGAAGCTCCCTTTTGACAATCATTTTTTTGGCACCAACTATCAAAGAGCCAGTGTAGTTGCATGGTTTCCAGTTGAGCCAAATTGGACTTTCCGAGTGCCTGAAACCCAGGGGGGCACTCAGCACATACGCATACAATACGGGGTCAGTCCAAGAAATTTTCATGCAACCCAAAAATATCACTTCAGCTTCATTGCAACCCCAAAATATCAGCTCATTTTCTACTTAGAAATTTGCACATGAACATAAAGTATCCCGAAGCAATGCAAATTGAAGTCAGGATTGCTTCTAGCGAACCCAGAAATATCAGTTCAACGATGTTTGGTGTTAAAATATATCATCGACATAGTTTCAGTTTTTTTGGACCCAAAAATATCACTTTTGGCAATATTCTGACCCAAAAATATTGGACTTACCTCCCCGTATGTGCATGTGCTGAGTGCCCCCCCGGGGTCTGAAATGTCAGACTGGGTAACAATGGCTCAGATGTAAAATAGTTGCTCGTGCTGATTTCAAATGCGTCTCGGCGAGGTTCATTTACACTCAAGCACCATGGCTATACAGCCATTCATTGCAATATACCACTGTCGAAAGCTTTCTTCTTGACCTTAGTCCGGGGCGGCATCATTAAAACTGGACGTATCTTTGCTAACTGCCGACAAAATTCACGCATGAATACCTTAGCAGACTCTTTTCCTGATAAGACTGAGAGTTCTGCAGGGAATGTTGTTTATCTAATGAATCCGTGGTATCGTTGTTATAATGTTTATGTATCGACTCTTATTGCAAATAAATAATTGAATGATATCAGCGTAGACATTTTGGTTCGGCTTAGTTACCGCGACAACTATTTAGCGAACTGCGTTTTCAGGCATTGGCCTGCTTGGGGTCACATAGGCCTATACATAGCCACTAACAAACACATATTGTCGTTGTAAGAAACCGCTCACAAGAAATTCAGCTCGCAGATCGCCAAAAAATAAGGTACTCCAAAACTACCAAAATATAACTAAAGAAACTATTCATTTTAATAAAGGAAACCTCCATATATTCTTACCTCAGTTTTACCTATTACTGGGACGGTACCAGAGATGAGTCGAAACATTGGCAAAGCTGGAAAACCTTGTTTTGTAACGTACACCAGGGCAAAGGTAATGAAAATGGCGATTATCAAGGGTCCTTCACGAAACTTGTAAGAAGCTCTGAGTTCTCAACAACCTGATAATTCTAAGAAACTGTCAGTGTTGTAATGAAGTTCCCAATTTCTCATAAAAGATACGTGTACACGTTAGCATGACACATATTTTATAAAACCAAGGAATCGACCAAGTATTGAAATTTTCTAAAAATCTTATTTTTTGAATGCTCAAAGTTTCTTAAGAGTTTTGTTACATTTCACATTGAAATTTGAAGAAGTCTTGCCACTTGTCTAAGGGCCTGTTTATATGAGGAAAAACACCTCACTTGCCAGGCCCGGTGCTGAGAGGTGAGATTCCACCTTCCAATAAAATCCTTTGTTCTTTCATTTCGCGTTTACATGAGGAACACAACACCACCGGCATAGTGAAGTCCCACCTCACTAGAGGTGGAATCTCACCTAGGTGAGGTGAAATTTTTCCATATAAACGAAACACCACCGGTATGGTGAGGTGAATTGAATCTATTCGTTGATTCTCATTGGTCAGTTCATCCTGATTTCACGGAAGAGAGACTTTACTCCACCTCACCTCTCAGCCCCGGGGCTGACAGGTGAGGTGAAAAATCTCATATAAACAGTGACTGAAATCTACCTCGCCTCTCAGCCCCGGGTCTGGCAGGCGAGGTGTTTTTCCTCATATAAACTGGGCCTAAGAACTACAATAAAACACAAAAATTTGTGATAATGAAGTTGCAGATCTTTTGGATTTCTTTGCTGTGAAGAGAACAATGTTCTGAAATAATTCTTTTCTAGTCCTGGAGATTCTTCATTTATTTTAGTGATCTGGGAGTTGAGCTCATGAAGAATGCTATGGAGGGTTCAATCGTTGTCGGAACTATGGTTTGTTTCATTTGTTGGTTAGGAAATACAAAATGTTTTGGCCAACTTTTGACAACAAACATAGCTTAAACCGAGGGGCAAATCACTTTCACAAATTAGCGTACGTGACCTCTGCGATTTTAAAATCACACGATTTTTGTCTTTTTTGCGATTTTAGTGATGTTTTAGTGATTTTTTGTGTGATTTCTCAGTAATTTCTCGGTGATTTGTGACTTTGTGATTTTTGTATGTAATCTTTTTGTGATTTCGAGGAAGGTGTACGAAAAAAATTAATGATTTGTCCCTCGGCTTAAATTGCCACATAGCAATTGACCAAATAGCTGGGCCTATCAGCTAAGTTTTGATGCAAATATTTTGTTGATAATGTTTGCTTCCAAGGGTGTTAGGACACGGATGTTTTGATTGATTATTTATTTACCTTGTTTTGATCCCGGTGTCTTGTTTTGTTGTCTTGTTTTCTGTTCTGTTTCGTCTTCAACTTCGCACAAGATAGGTTTCAAAACCGCAAAGAGACTGGAAAATCTTTTCCTGTTGCTTGTTGCTTTGAGATTTTAAAACCTATCTTGTGCGAAGGTGCACTAAGACACAGAGATACAAGGGAGCTCCAGTAGAACAACTTGATAGCGGTTGGGCCTAATCACGCTCAGTTGAAGACGAAATAGAACAGAAAACAAGGCAACAAAACAAGACATAGGGATCAAAACAAGGTAAATAAATAATCAATCAAAACATCCGTGTCCTAGCACCCTGGGTCTGGGCCGCCAGGAAGCGCTCATTCTAATCACAAAATCAATACATAAAAGCTAATGCACCCAGATTAGCACATCTGTCAGTTTTTTTAACTTTCTCGAACTCAAAATCACAATGCATACTTGAAAAACAAGTAACATGTTTACTGTTACATCTCAAAACATTCTCAAAAGTAATTCATTTATTTTCGATATCTCAAGGCACGCACAGCTTTGCACTCAAAACCACTCAATTTCAGTGTTTATCGCGATTTATCAGCCCTGCTCCCTGTTGTGTAGACACTTGATTTGAGCACCCTGTGGAGGTGCATCACCCATTTGTTAGCCATATGGCCTTGGTAAAGCAGTTCAGAGGGCGGGCGCTCCTGCTGGATGCCTGTTTTATCTGTTCGCTGATCGTTGATATGCAATTTTTACGGCGCTTTGTTTACCTATGAAACAGTTGTTAGATTACAGACAAAGTTGTTTTGGTTATTGGAAGGTTGAAGCCAGGTTGTGCTACACATATTATAAGAAACAGCTTATAAGAAACGGTAGGCTCGATTTGTTAAAAATTAAGAAACAACCATACCTGAAGGCTCTGATAAAATATATTTACATAATGATTTTCTACAATTTTTGTTTGCCTCATATAAGAGTACTTTACAGAGATAGACTTACGTACACCAAATGATTCGAATCCTTCTGCCATATTACATTTGCCTCTCATGCAGCAAGTGCAACCTCATTTACATCTTTTGTCACGTGGCTAATTTGCAGACGTCTTCGTATGCAATCTGGTCTATCTTTTTGCCCTTTAGTGGGCCCTGTGTGTGAAAAACTCATATTTAGACTAGGTGCCAATTGTACCAATACCAAGGGTGCTAGGACACGGATGTTTTGATTGATTATTTATTTACCTTGTTTTGATTCTTGTGTCTTGTTTTGTTGTCTTGCTTTCTGTTCTGTTTCGTCTTCAACTGATGTGCACAACTGAGCGTGGTTAGGCCCAACCGCTCTCAATCTGTTCGAATAGATCTCCCTTACTTGTATTTCTGTGTCTTAGTGCGCCTTCACACAAGAAATATTTCAAACCACAAAGCATGAAACATTTCTTGTGCGAAGGCGCACTAAGACACAGAAATACAAGAGAGCTCTATTCGAAAAACTTGAAAGCGGTTAGGCCTAAGCACGCTCAGTTGTGCACATCAGTTGAAGACAAAAGAGAACGCAAAACAAAACAAGACACAAGGATCAAAACAAGGTAAATAAATAATCAATCAAAAAATCCGTGTCCTAACACCCTTGGCAATACTACACTCCTAGCCTAACGATTAAGACCACGCTTGATAAAAACTTTTGCATTACATAACGTTAGATACGAAGTTGGTACCCATTCAATAAAACAATTTAGTTTGTCTTGAAAATAGACAACAGATTAACCCTCTTCTCTTATGGTTTATGCATGGGCAATGATGCACCGTGTTTGTAGCTAAGAAATTAAAGTTTATTATCTCGATATTACTGTTTTACTTTGCTTCCTTCTCTTCGGCTGAAGCCTAACCACTGCTAGGAATCAAATTCAAATGGCTACTGCGCATCTGAACAGTTAGTTCCTACACAGCGTCCATCCTTGTTTCAAACTTCCTCTTGAGGCAGTTTGAAATGAGGATGAACGTTGTGTAGGAGCGAGCAGTTCAGACGCACAGGAGCCATTTGAATTTGATTTCAAGCATTGGTTAGGCTTAGGCCAAAGGGAAAACAACGAATAAAACTTTGGAAATATCGAGGTAACAACTTTAATTTCCAAGCTACAAACACGGTTGTATTATTGCCCATGGTTTATGGCCTCCAGCAAACTCATGTTTGCGTAATCAATAAGGAAAATAATGATGCCTATTTTAAAGGTTGGTAAAATCAGAGGTAGGTTGAAGTGCTCCTCGCCTAGTGTTTCAAAAAGAAACGAAATGGAAAAATGCATCAGGTGTGAGAAATTGCAAAGAATTACGCTGGTGTTACTTACACTTTCTAATCGAACGGAAACTGAAAATGTTTCTTCATTTATATCAAGCATGGTTGCCGTTTGTCCTCTATGACTGCCATTCACGATCTTTAGAAGTCGGCCTGCAACAGAACGAAACATGAATATTAAGCAGTATTACTCTACAGTTTACTGGGTGAGTCATAAGAAGTTCTTAAATGTATACCCGGTGAGCCCGAAAAAGTTTTCATTCGACGAACTTGGATGATTTAAATTCTACTTAAGGGTTAAAAGACCAAAGTATTTATGAGATTTTGCTCGTATTGAATAGCAAAGCAGCAACAACATCCCGCCTCCAAAACTAACCCATACGAACTGCCTCCGCAGCGACAAGTTCCTGATGCTCTTCCCCTGGCTTCTCGCTGCGGGGGCAGTTCGTATGGGTTAGTTTGGGAGGCGGAATGTTGTTGCTGCTCTGCCATTCAGAGTCCGATCTTTGGGTCTAAGCCCACCTTTTTGCAACGACACAGCAAAGAAACAAACAAATAAACAATATTTGGCTTGATTTGGCATGGTAACTCGTGAGTGAATCATCTCATTACTTTGCTATATCAAGGGGAGCTCGGGAATCACAACAACAGTGTCCGAACTGCCCATGCTTTGACTTGAATCTTTGCACCACATATGCACGAAAACAAAAACAAGTGAAATATACCTGGCTGGGGAATGACTGTTTCTAGATGAGCTTGATCGAGTTTCAAAACGTCTCCACTGTCAATCATTTCCACCATTGCAACAAAGACATTTTTGACACTCTAGGGAAGAGGTGCAAGATTAGTAAGATAAAGTCATCTGTTGAGCTCTGTCCTGTTTACACGAGATCAGATCCAAATGCATTCGTACCAAAACTGCGGAGACTGCTGTAACAGACAGATCTTGTGTTAACCAGGGACCTTACGGATCCGAACCAATTTGGATCTGCTTACACAAACGGGATCACTTTCGAAACTGATCCCATTTGGATCCGATCCCAAAAAGGTCTCATGAAAACGAGTTGGATCGGATCCAAATGGATATGGATCGAAATGGAACCCAGTGGCGTCCAGTGAGAGGCATTTCAAAAATGGTAGCCCTTAAAATTGGTGCCAAACGGAAGATCATTCACTTGCTTCTATCTGTTCCTCCTACGTTTCAAATTAAAAGCTTTCTTGCAAAGTGATCTACTATGGATGTGGATTCATTTTGGATCCGATCTCGTGTAAAAGCACACAGTTGTGGATCCGATCCCATGTAAACGCCCCCTCGAAAAGTGGATCGGATCCGAAGGAATCCGATCCAGTATAGATCAGATCTCGTGTAAACGGGACCTTCAGTTCATAATATTCGACAAAAAATCTATCTTTCTCACGGGCCGATATAAAATTACTATACTGCCCCGCCACCACCCTGGCGGGAAACCAATGCAAAGAGCAAACATTCTCTGCGAAGATTTGTTCATTCTGTTCCACACTAGTAACAATGTATTTGGAACCGAGGACTCTTTTTCGAATCGTGTGTTCGAAAGACCTCATTACCAAAACTGACAAAACCAGAGTTCATTACCAAAATCTACTGGCAACTCATTCCAGCGACTTTACGCTTTACTCAAAGGAGAGAAGCATGTAGAACTTCTTAGGATGGACAGCGAACATTTCCCAGGTGGCTAACCATGGGCTGGAACTCGCAACCCTCCTCGCATAAAATGAGCGCATTGACCACTTCACTAGCTCGTTAAGTTTTTTTGGGTCACCCGGTAGGCCAAGCGAAAACTGTTCCCACTACAAAAAGCTGTGCAAAAGAACAAACATTTTCTAGCTACAATCCTGGCCATAAGCGTTGAGAATGTTTGCACAATCTCGAATGTTTTCATTTAGCAACCCCCCGCTCCCTCAATTCAATGTTGTTTGTGAAGACGTCCTAAAATCTGATACCTGCCATATCTTCTGAAGACAAAAAAACAACATTGAGACGGGGGAGGGGGGAAAGTGAACATTTTGACTGTATTTTGGTAGTGAAGTCTAAAAGATAGAGAAAAGTCGATTTTTCTCAACACCTTACGGCCAGGATTGTAGCTTGTTTTGCATGTTATTAAGTTCTGCACTTCTTACAACGTATTCGGTACGGAGGATGAAAGGGCGATACAGATATCTGAGGTCATTACATCAAATTAACCTTGAAAACTTGACAAAAAGGCAATGAGACATCATTTCCAGGAATCGTGAATAAATTTCCTAACCAATTACCACAGGGTTTTGAAATATTAAAAGCTTGCTTTATGTCTTGATTTCTCCCGGTCAAAACAACCTTCATGTTACCAGATTGCAAATGAGATTTATGGGTAGGCGTCAAGCTATGGCTCCTAAATCAGGGTGCAGCATTACATAGGTAAAGCTGATAGTCAGAAAAAGAGAAAAGAGTACAAGACTAGCAGGCATTGACAGAATTTATGAACATCTACTAACCTTTATCTTTCCCTTCTTTTTACAATATTTTTCACCCAACTTCTTTGTGACGATTTTGACAATTATTCCCTACCAAAAAGGTTAAAACATGCAAACACCAAAGAAGAAAGGTATACGAAATGGGCGACGGACAATCATCAAGGTAAGAAGTCTTTGGCAAAATCTAAATTTGCAACTTTATGTCATTAAGTTAAAGCAAAGAAAAAACAGGAAACCACTACCTTTTTACTTTAGAACTGATTTCACGTTTTATAGGTATTTGACTTGTTTACAGGGTTTTTTCATGTTATCTCATTTAACTAGTTTAACCGGTTTTCATAATCAGAACTAAAAACGCAGCACGTTTACATTTGATTTTTTTAGGCTGATACTTTATTTTTTTCGATGTGTGGTAATATTGCTATCTTATTCGTGGACCTTTCAACTAATTAACCGCATTGTCAACCAATTAACCATCTTGTCACATTAATAATGGATTTGTCCATTTACAAATAACATTCTGTTTTTTGCATCAAGTCATCCTGAGAGGGTCAAAATGAAACTGTTCGTCGTTACACTGGTTTTTAAATTGATTTCAAATTATTTGCACATCCTTCAGCTGCTGGCAACTTAAGGTGTTGTGGCGCAGTGGTGCAATCCTCTGACTTTGAAGCCAGAAAAGTCAAGCAGAGTGGGTTCGATACCCGGTAGGGCCCCACCACCTGAGCGTCATGACAAGGGGCCGCGGACTTGATTAGGTCTGCTCTGCGATCCCAGCGCTTGGCGCTGAAAAACGCTACTTCACATTCACCTTCACCTTTTATTACCATTCAGTATCAATGGGGCAATCATTATCACGTAAACTTAGAGATGCTATCTCTTCTTCTCCAATTGTTTGGTGAAGTTGCGGTTCTTAGCGTCCAGCGCTAGGATCGCAGAAGTAGCTAAGCACTAATCGAGTGCGCGACCCCTTGTAATGACGCTCAAATGATGGGGCCCTTTCTGGTATCGAACCCACTCAGTGTGACTGTTCTGACTGCAGAGTCAGAGGATTACACCACTGCACCACATCATCTTCGATTACACCACGTTCAACACCTTTCTGAAATTTTCTAAGGAAAAATTTGCAGATAGAAGTGAACGATTTTTTACTGAAGAATTTCTGTCAAGACGTTGTGGTCCAAGCATAGCAAATATAATAGCAGTAGTAGCAATTTGCTTTGAGTGGGCTTGTCAGGATTTCTAGCTACTTAAAGCTAATTTAGGCCCACTATGCATACCGCGGTGAAGCATGGGGCCCCTGGTTTAAAGTCCCTTCCGCAGGAGAGTGAGATGAGTTGCGAGGTCACGCCTCCGACTTCACCCATCCGTAGACTTATGACGAAGAGTCTCTTGTTCCCCTGTGCTCTTTGACTTGATGATGGCGCTTCGGTCAAGAGAGACTCATAGTATTACTATGAAAACCCTGGCCCTATTTAGGCCCAAACTGAGCAATTTCTTCAGCACCAATCAGATTGCGAGATTTGTGAATAACGTGTAAATGTGATAGAATTTTCTATTCGATTGAAGAATTGAAAACACTCCCACGGGATAGAGATTCGAAGCCGTGATTCTTTCGTAATTCCATTGATGATTGAAGAAAATAGGGCCAAGTTTTTTACTGTTTCACGATGAGTCCCTCTTGAGCAAGGTTTACCGCAGGGATACAAGGGGCTCATCGTCATCAGTCTAACCCATCCGGAGTTTGACCTCACTCGATCGAGCTTAACACCTGACGAAAACTGTATAAGCCGCGTGGCCACTCACCCTACAATGTAATCTGCTCAGCTTCTGTAATGGGGAGCTTGATACATTCCCCCACACGATAGACGAAATGAATCGACTATAGTAAATTCAACGATTCTAGCAACTATCGAATACCTCTGTTATCCAATTTTCTGCTCTCTTTTCTTTGTTATTTTTCCTTTCTTCCTGTTGAAACAAAAGAGATGTGTAGTGAGCTACACTCAAATTAAGTATCGAAGCTCCGATGCAGAGCAAGGTTTCTCAAATTGCGAAGTCATATATCGTAAAAGCTCTAGGGGGCTTATTTACTCTCAGACACTCCAGGAGACTTATGTATGTATGTATATATGTATGATTTTGTCATAAAATTGAAATTACAATATAAATTAACAAAAGGAAAGTGATGTAATTACAGGAACATGATATTTACAGGCAAAGAGTTAAAAATGACGTTTAAAAACACCCCAGGTTAAAAATGGCAGGGATAGCATTAAAAAGGTCAATAAGACCTTGTTTCCATAATGGTCCCTCCGGAGGTGTTATAAAAATAAAAAGAAATTTGTTCCGGAAAAAAGGATCTCTTAAAAAAATATTATTCCATTTTCATAGGCCTTATCAGAGAGGGGGCTTATTCACAAAGACAAATGTGGGGGATATAGATGATAGCTTTATCAGTTCTTTTACTCTATACTTTTAGGATTCAACATACCATTTTACGAGTCAAATCCATTCACTTGACCCGGTTTTATTCCAAACCAACAAGTGGGGAGGCTTGATAGGGATTTAATTAAATTTTGGCTCAGAGGGAAGGGGCTTATTAGAGAGGGAGGCTTAATAGAGAGGGGGCTTAATAGAGAAGGGGCTTATTAGAGAGGGGGGGCTTAATAGAGATCAACAGCAAAGACATGAAACTGACCTGACCAAAAAAGACACAGTGAAGATTGTTAGTATAACTAAAGCAAAAAATCCTTCAAAATTGTGTCATTGTTTTATCATTATTATGAAAGATTTCTCGCACATGCCAGTCTGACCTCCAATGTAAAACAGGCTTTGACATTACCACTGATAATCGTTTATGTGTAGTTTTTTCGTAGTTGTAAATTCAGTAGTGATTCAGCTGCATGTTTTTATGTACTGACTATTTTCTTTTTTCATTTTCATTTTAGATTTTTCAACCAAGGTTACCACGTCAGTCAAGAAAGACTGCTTTTCAGGGGGCCGTGCATACAAAATACGTTATATAATGTAAAACCCTATCCTAGCTAATTACAATAATGAATAAATAAAAAAGAAAGAGCAAAATAAATCATTTTAGAGCGTTTTTAAATGCTTTGAAAGAGGATGCCTGCTTGACTTCGGCATCCAAGTGGTTCCAGACTCTAGCACCACGATATGAGGGAGCTCCTTAACCATGGGGTCGTCTTACGTGATTCGCTTTTATAAACTTGTTAATTCAATTGAAAAAAACTTCTTGTCTTTCAAGGGAGTAAGCCTCTTCATCTGAAGTGTTAAAACGTCAGGGGCGGAAAAGATGCTCCAAGCCGGGAAGCAGCTTCACAGGAAGCTCGTTTGTCTTGAAGGAGGAAAGGGGAAGAAAAGACCAAGCTGCATAAAGAAGAAAAAAGGATATAAACGAAGAAAGAAAGGAAATACAATGGAGAGGTGAAGCAACCTAAGATGATAAAGAGAAAATGAAGATAGAAATGTAAAAAGGAATGCAGGAAAGAGGGAAGGAAAGGACAAAATCCTTTTACATGTTCTGCTCGTGCTCCTATGCGTTGTGCAGTAATTCAATTATGCTCTGAAATTTGGCACGAGAAAAAATTAATGACATAAAAGAAGGAAGAATTTTCGGTTTAAGTCGCTTCATAGGAGTGTAAATATTTTTTCCACCACTGCAAAACATCATCGAGGAACCTGAATAATCTTTTGGTTAAAATTTGTTTACCAAGGAAAGATAGCATCCAGAAGGTGAAAATGCAACTTACCTCCATAATTTCTTCGAGTGCAGATTTTCGCTTCTGTCCAGATTTGCTAGAAAATCGAAGAGTACGTGTCATCCTAAACAGCTGATGTTCAAATATATTCCTTGGTTAAAGGGTCAAATAAGATTTGACAAACTGAGCCAGCAAATCATATCTTTATTACGAAATCAGAAAAAGGACACTAAAGCATGTAATGATCTATTTGAAATTCTAGCTCCCAGGAAACAGCAGATAATTGTAACGGTGTTCATGGAAGAAGAAGACAATGAATCAATGTAATTCTAATGAAAATACAAAATGCCAAAAAATGTAAAAGGATTGGTCATAGCTTTCCATAAAACAACCATCCTCAGAAACTGTCTATGGAATTTGATTCTTATCTAATTTCAACATAGACTTTGCAGGTAGAGCGCCAGTGGTACGAAACTCATTAAAGACGGTTTCATCAAGAGCATTTTGAAATGATCTCCAATAGAATCTAAAGGACTTGAACCTTGTCGGAAAAACGATATCGACGTTTTGATGTTTGAAACTTTGAGCCCTATTCGTGTAACTGCATGTTTCAAAAGTTCAACAAGCCTCATGAAACGGCAACAATAGACAATCTATTCTTTTTTTAATATCATCAATTAAAAAGTTACAATACAAGATACTTACTACACTACTTACAAAATACTCTACGATATTACAAATACAATACCACGAGGAGTAAGATATCATGTCTACACCGTGGCTTTTGGAAGAAAGAGAAAAAGTAGAAAAGAAAAAGTCATAAAGCAAAACTACATAGAACTATACAGGGTGTCCCAGAAAAATTGTGCCCCGTTTGCCTGAAGATTGCGACAAAAAAAACAAAAGATTCTCCCTAACCTTTTCCATGATGTTGCTCTTCAGATGTTCAATTAAAGTTTGCCACCTTCCCAGTGAAAATCCGTTGAAAAATGATGGAGCTATGACTTTCAGAAGACCAAATTTGCCTGTTGACTGAAACCAGCGGTCGGCCATTTTATCTTACTATTTTGCGACGATAAACAGCTTCATGGATCAACTGAAATAGCAGCCTCTAATGTCATAGCTCTCATGAAAATTCCAATAATCATCAGAGAGCTCAACAATTTTGTATCCCACGATCTTTGATGGAGTGCAAAAATGAAGATAAGAATTCCCAAAGTAGTAAAACATCAAAGGTTTCGACAAAATCCTCATCCATGAAGCTGTCTACCGTTGCAAAATAGTAAAACAAAACTGGCCGACCGCTGGTTTCAGTCATCAGGGAAATTTGGCCTTCTGAATGTCATAGCTCCATCATTTCTCGACAGATATTTTTGGGGATGGTAGCAAACTTTAATCGAACATCTGGAGAGCAACATCAAGTAAAAGTATGGTGAGGACCTTTTGCCACTTTGTCGCAATCTTCAGGCAAACGGGGCACAAATTTTCTGGGTCACCCTGTACTCAAAAAGAAAATTCAGAAGAAAGGGGACTTGGTAGCTGCTTGACAGATGCCAAAAATTTGAATGAATTCAATCAAGTCGACCAGTTTCATGGATAAAACGTAACGTAGAGTTAACTCAAGGATATTTCTATTGATTTCATCAGGAATGTCCCTATTACCATACATTAACAGTTGCGTTAAAACCTCGTTCGAGGGGTTACTGAGTCCAAAAGGTCGTACTAATGCAAGAACTCCAGCAATGCAAGGTCGTACTAATGCAAGACAATCTATTGGTCAGCCTTCCCAGGTAAAACGTAGATTTTGGATCTTCGTGTACCTCAAAAGGCTCAAACTCCATACCTTGTTGACGGCTGAGAAGATCTACTAGATGCAGATGCCGCCTTATTCTTTATCGCATCTTTGAAGAGACTGCTAGCTTCAGCAATTGGCTTTCTGCGAAAAGAAACACAAATTCACGAGTAACTATATTTAATACTTTATTTTAAAAATGAATTTTGGTAATAACTACGACAAACTATGGAAACTTCTGGAAAACTATGATGAGATTAAGATCCAAAATTGCTTTCACGACTAAAAATATTTAAAAGAAACTGGAAGGAGGCTTTTCACAATCATCTTTAGGGAAGGCTGGGCTGATGTTGCTCTACGGGGTAAAGTGGGTCTATTAAAGTTTTTGCTAGGAATGTCCTTCCTCGTCAAATTAAAGAAAGGCTGGCTATTTTTATCGTTATGTCTACATAATAAGCTGCCTTTTGACATAAAACATTCGTCTTAGATTTATCTTAATTCATTTCAACGATTTATTTTGCGGAACGGCCTACTGTGGAAGAATTTCAAGGCCTAGAAAAACTTTTTCCTGCCACTATCATTTTGGCTTTCTGGACCATCAAATGAACATAACGCGAGAATTTGTGCTTTTGAAAATGAAATGACATTTATTTGGAAGTCATTGAGGCGATGGTTCTTTTTATATTAATTTTTTAACAGGTCGGGTAAAATGGGCCTATTGAGAATTCAGCCATAAATCAATTTCAACGACGCTTCGAATTGCTCAAAATTTTCGCACTTATATCCTGCCATGATGTTTTGTGTCCAAAATATGAAAAAGGCTTTGCTGTCACCGTGGTTGCTGCCTTGAAAACAGAATTGAGAGTAAACAAACAGCAAGAAGTTTTACTTGATCGTTACAGTCAAATTCGATCATTGCCTTCCAAGTCAGAAGGATGGCGGATCACCGCATGAGGATGGTAATTTCGTTTTCGTCGCAGAAACGGGATTGCATTCGATGAAGGGCAAAGATTAGGATTTTATCGAATAGAAAATAATTGGGAAGTATAACTCCATAGCTCTGTTTATTCATTTACTCTCTCGTATTCTCATATTTTACAGGCTTTTGAAATTAGACCAACTTTTCCCACTCGTCGAGAAAGCTGGGCCTATTTTTGTGGTCAAATTAGAAATTTTCTTAAAAATGTTTGACTGCCTTTATCGGAGCTGAGATTTTTGGCAGGAAACAAGATTCATTGAATGTCAATTAAGCGACAATTTTGAAAGTGTTTGTACTTAACTGTCGTTTTACCAGCTACTTCTTTTGAGATTTTCTCCATTTAAACCTACATTACCCCACCCAACCCCTTTATCATCAGTTTTTCAATCAATACTGTAGGACTTACCGATCTGTTGGATCTTTATCGCTCGAAGTACTTGGTTTTGAGAAGTTTAATGAAACTGCAAAGTAAGAATGAAAGAAAATACCTTGGAAATGAATCTGGTTCATTTCATGATTGCATAGAAAGACAACTGAGATTTGAATGTGTTGCGGTGCAGTGGTGTAAGCCTCTGAGTTGCAGCTAGAACATTTGTGTGGACATGGTTCGATCCCAAGCCGAGCCCCATCACTTGAGCGTCATGACAAGGAAGGGGTTGTGGACTCGATTAGGCCATCTCTACTTCTGCGATCCCAGCTCTTTTATTTGCACTAAAAACTGCAACTTCCCCTATACCATCACTTAACAATCTGCAGATCAGCACTCTAATAACTCTATAGTCTGTCTCAAATTAGATGTTTCGTGAAAATCCACCTGTTCAAGCTACGAGGTGCGAAAATGGAAGTCTTTTGTTGTTTTGAGATTTCGCATTTTTGAGGCTAAAATATTGTTGTGCGTACAAAGTTTAGTGTATGAACCAATTTTCACATTCATGTCTGTGTTCATTTGGAAATTATAGTGATACAAAGAATTAGAAATCATAAGGGCTTTGACCGTGAAATCAAAGTTTGGACAAAAATTTTTTCCAAACATCTGATTTCAAGGTCAAAGCCCTTATAACTTTAAATTCTTAAAGGGGCAGGGTCACGTAACCGTAAACAACCTGTTATCTCTAAAATCTATATTGTTGCCCACACGTGGCCATTGTGTTCTGTACAGATTCTGGTGTATGGGGTGAATCCACACTAAAGTTACTTCTAAAAATCCACCTATATCTCTGCAATCGTACAACATATGAGTGTCTCGCTTGTTTCTCTGCAAAGTAAAAGAGTCCATCTTCAAAATAACTCTTTCATTTTGAAAAAAGTACTGGAAAATCACTGTGATATGGCCTATCAAAAATACTGCAAAATCGTCGTTTCGAAAGAAGTTTGTTTACATTACGTGACCCTGCCCCTTTAAAATCGCCGTAATTTCCAAATGAAGACAGGTATGAATGTAAAAATTTGCTTCTTCACTAAACTTTGTACACAGAACATGAATTTAGCCTAAAAAATGCAACATCTCAAACAACAAGACTTCCATTTTCGCACCTCTTATCTTGAAACGGTGGATTTCCGCGAATAAAAACAACCGAGGTGTTCTGCATGAGTAATTTTGCGTTATCGCAAATCTTACGTCAAATCGTATTTGGTATTGTTTATTCAGTGGCTGGTATTAACTTCCCATACCTTTTTCTTCTTCATTTGATCTTTGCAATTCTGTGTAGACATTTTCAGGCTGTCAAAATAATGAAACAGGGCATTGATAAAATGCAACCCACTTTTCAATAGGGATGTTGTATCGATATTAGACAACAATAGGGACCCTATGGGGATGTGCGAAGAATTCCGGTGCATGTAAAATGTTGGGGCGAGACTGAACTTCTGTGTTGTCAATAGAATGGTGCTGTTGGAGAGGACACTGCTTGTGTGTTATTTTGTATTTTGTATTCTTTTGATAACCGAAAATGAAGAAGGAGAAGTCTGGAACGTGAAAGCTATGAATCTGAGAACTGGAAGTGGGTCTATTGCAGTTTACAGATGAAATTCTTCGACAACAAGTAAACTCCTTACTTCCAGTGATCATGTTCACTGTTAAGATGTGAGACAAATCAGTTGCTTTTTTTCTGTCTCAGCTAGTTACCTACCTACCTAGCTTCCTTCCCATACAAAGTCTGCCCCACAACGTAATGTGCTCATTCTTCGCACATAAAAAGGAAGTCGTAATTACGCAACTTTTACCTGAAAACTTCATCATGTTCATTAGTTATTCCCGCTGGAACAAACAGAGTGGGACTTCTAAGTGCTATCATCAAGGGCCTTGAAAATGTTAGTCCATAAATAGAGCCCTCTCTAATAAACCCCCTCTTTAACTTTCCCATTGTTAGCCTTTACAGTAAACTTTCGTTGGAAGTCAGCACCATGTTAAGGGCAATTGCTTGCAGGGACAAATTGACTGACCAGATGTAGTCTTGGTGCATCAAACGAGTTTGCATTTCACATCGCTAACAAGGAGCTTATCAGATCAAAAGTTTTAGCCTTCATAAACATCAGTACAACACTTACCTTGTCAGATGACGTCTCTTTGGCCTTTTCGATTTGTTTCTCCAGAAATTTTGCTGGAACAAAATTAAGAAATGATGAAACATAAGATTGTTGAGAAAAGGAAAGAAACTGCCTTGGAAATCAATCTTGTCACTTTATACGGGGTGTCTCAAAAAAATTGTTCGATGTTTTATTAAATACTAGATAATAACAATATGCTGAACAGGCACGTGGTTAAGTAACCCATCTCCAGAGATATCAAATGAAGTTTTGACACCAGAATCTTGCAAATCCGCTAAAAATTCATGGAGTTATAATCCTCTGAAATTCACATTTGTGCGAAAACTGAAACCAGAGGCCTCTAAATGGCATTTTTGGTAAAAGTCCCATGGTCCATCGTTTCTGTTGTTTCTCAATCGCTTCAGGCAAACCAAATGTGATTTGGACAGGTTTTCGATAACCTAACTTCAAAGCGTATGACTACTTTGAGTAAAAGATTCAGTCTATCGCCGATTATTTCTTAAATTACTGTTTTTTGCTACATGGAATCTTAAGCAATTTTGACAATGAATGTAAGGAATGAATTACTTTAACAGTTTTATTTGATTTGCTCTGATATCAACGAGAGGTATGACATTGCATAATCCTCTTTTACCTCTATGTTCCAGCATTTTGCATTACAAGTAATCTAGGGATAGGGGTCTCTGATTTCAGCTGTCGCATATTTTTGTATCTTTGAGAGCTCGTAACACAATGAATTTTTAACAGATTTGCAAGATTCTTGTCTCTAAAATTATTTGAAAATCTTAGGGACTGGGTTACCTTTCCATGAGCCAGTTCATCTTATCGTTATTTTTCAATAGTTAATCAAACGTCAAACAATTTTTTGTGACACTCTGTAATAAATTACATCTTAAATTAGGGTCAATGAAATGGCTATTAAATTGAGCTTATACATAGACTAACATTATTAAACTGAAGCACAGTGACCACAATAGCATAGGTTTCAAATCTTTAAAACGTTGGGTGTAAAATTCTATGACCTATTTCTATGAACTGAACGGCTCCAAAGAAACTTGAACTATTTTACAGTAAACCTGCCGTTGGACTTTTCTGAAATCTTCAATATTTTCAGAATTACAGTGTTTTTTTTCTTTTTTAAGATTCACGAAAATTCTCGAAAAAGACTTAAAAACTATCGTAATTTCTAAACCTATTGACGAAAGATCAAATAATTTTCAAGAAAAACCATAGTTTATGGATGACTACAATATGGTCTCAAGCAAGAGGACTCACTCACTTTTCTGGTTAGTGATTTAGAAATTTGATGACGTCACAGCACAAAATGAGCTGAAATATAAAATAGGCTGTAATTTCAACAAATATTCAAAATTTCTGAAAAGTCCAATGGTAGAATCATAAAAAAGTAGCTAAAATTTCTTTCAAGTCATTCATGTTTGAAGAAATATGTCATTGAATTTTACACCCGCCTCTTTACATCGATCTAAAGATTTTGGAACCTTTGCTGACCACAATCTCCTTTAAGAAATTTTGTAATGATAACTGTTGTCAGGAATGGAACACTGCTTGGAAATCGCAGCTTAATGAGAAATCTTAAAGCCAGTACACGAAAAAAAGATCATGTTGATTGGCTCATACCTTAACCAGTTTCAGTAAATTTCAAGAAAACATAGTTAAATTAAATTGACCTGTTTCACAATCACTGCGAGGCAAAAGATGTTACTCCATATACAGCAAGAAATCTACATCATATCATTATGTAGCAACTACACGTAGAAAACAATTTCAAGCGTTGCTGAGAGCAATGTACGCTTTTGAGATTTAAATCCAATCGACATTAAAGAACATATGTCAGGTTAGCAATTAGCTAATACAACAAAGAAGCTTGGAGTGGAATTCCGTTGTTTTGTGACTTTCATTTCTGCTTCACGAATTTTCATTGCAATAAAAATTCCGCCTCGATCCTGTGCTTTTGTAATAAACAACGGAGAGAATTGTATCGTGTGAACCAATCAGGTTCATGACATATATACTTTAAATCGTCGGAAGAGTTTGGAATATGTTTAGGGAATCGCAGCCAGAATATAAATTTTATTGCAAGTGTCACGACGAACAGTTTCATGGTTTCATTTAATAAAATCTCAGGATACTCAGGATGACATGACAGAAAAAACGACAAATCCAGTAGAAAACAAAAATCGACAATCCAGTAGTTATGACATATCCAGTAGACAATCCAGTTTCAAAAGAACTGACGACATTGTGACAGTAGTCTATTGACAAGTCCATGTGATGACGAATTAGTAAACTGAAAAGTCCATCTGATGATAACAAGCCCATGTGATATTGTCAGGATTATGAACGCCGTTTCGATATCTCGTTTAGCAGCAAGTTATGTCAAATAGGCCAGAAAAATCTGAAGGGTGTATCTCATGTCCTTAATCTTTATTTCAAAGCCAGGAAGTTTTGATGTAAAAAATACAAAAATGTTCAATCTTTTAAGTAAAATGCATACCCATTCTTTCATGATCATCCATCTCCATCTTTTCCTTCTTTGCTAATGACTAAGAATTAATAAAAAGATGTGTTACAAACGCTACCGGGTGAGTCAATGAATAGGCCTGCAGCGTTTAAGAAAAACGCTGTTTACTGAATATCACTGCAATGACATTGAAAACGGTCTTATTTCATTCCCGACTTGTCTAATTGATTCAATAATTTACGTGGCTTTAATCGGCCATTCCTTCCCGTGGAATTGGATATTTCTGCAGAGAGCCCCTTTCGAAAATTTGCAAAAACCAGTTGAAACAACAAGCAAGATTTCCCTTTGTTCTCCTTCCTAGCAATAATAACACTTGCAAGGAACACAAAGCCTTTGAGATCAGTTGCGAAGATTAAGAAAACACAAACAAAAGCTTCCAATAACGCCTTTCCTCAATGTAAGTTTATTTCAAATATCGCACAAAAATTCTGATAAAGATCAGATTGTAGAATGGGGGCTTGCGTTTGTGTTGGTTTTCTTAAGGGCAGCACAAAAATCAATTCTTTCGCACAAAACGTCCAGTGGACGTTTTCAAAATACCCCCACCCCTACCTCCTCCCCCAAAACTTTAATTGAAAATCGATGTAATTTTTCTGATCACGAGAAAATTTTATACCGTTTTTTGCAGCATATCAAATGGGCCTAAGTGATTATGACGTCGTCAGTGACGTGCTTTCCATGACCAGACTCAACAAAAATGGAAAAGATAGCTACTTTCACTGCTGTCGAAATTCTTTTGCACTAACAAGATATACATGAAGAGAAAGCTGTCGAATAGATGAAACAAAAATTTTGAAAGCTTCCGGTCTCCTTTTAGCCCTCCCCCCCCCCAAACGTCCATTGGTCGTTTTGCGTGAAAGAATTGATTTGGGTGCGTTCCCTTATGTCAAAGGATTTGTGTCATGGGGGCTCTTCAGTCCTTAGTTTTAAAGAATTCGTTCTGTTTTTGACAGTAAAAAATTGCATTGTGGAATTGCAGGACCGCCCAAAGCATGCTAGCTGACAATGGATCTTTAAAGGGTCTGTTTTATCCTGCATTCCTTGCGTGTGTCGTCTCTTGACTGGCCTTTGTTCGTCGACAACAAAGGCAAACCAAGAAGACGACAAGTTCAAGGCATGCTGGATGAAGTAGACCATTTAACAGACATACCTCTTGCTTTTTGATGGCTTCAGGGTCTCTGTCAATGTATGTTATGTACCATCCCTTTGGTGTTTCATCGACGACACAGTAGCCTTGAATCAACAAGAAAATAAATTATAGTAGAATTCAAATAAAATTGAACTATCACAGGAGGTTAAATTGTACTGACAAAAACAACTGCTGTAGAAAAACTTACAAGAGAATGACACCAGGGAAACAAACATGGTAAACAGTATGGATGATTAGCTTTAACTCAGCCTTCTGATGCACTAAACCCTTTGCAAGTCCACATTCTTTCTTGGAACAAAGAATTATTGAGAATATCTTTAATCATTGAGAAATATGTTGCCAACTCTTAAGGATTAATCAACATTGTGGGAAGCCAAGCCTCACAAGCACTGTTTTTTGTGCTGCCCAATAATGAAATAGACTGCTGTATGTTTTCTTCCAAAAATGTCTTGATTCCTATAACTTCTACAGAATTTATAAATGTAAAGCTATGAAAGAACTATTGTAAGTAGTGCTCTTTTCAAGCAATGCACCAAAAATAAAGCTTTTTATGAAGAAAGCTAAAAGATAAAAGACACTAGATAACAGATGACTTAACTACCTTCTCTCCCAAGCCATTTGACAAGCTCAGTCAGTGTTTCCCATTGTGTTGCATTCATGTGAGTGTGTTGTCTGTCACTGATATATTCCTGGTACACAATATTGCAATGTACTCTCTTGGTGCCTAAAATAATACACCAAAGCCAAAGAAAGCTGTAAATGATCATGTAAAAATATACATAATAAACCATAAACAGATAAAATCAAATCTCTCCATTTAAGACCTGATTACATGAGAGTTTTCCCCATAGGGTTGAGATTTCAGCCCTCCAATCCAAAGTGAAAAATACTCATGATTACATGGGGGTTTATCAACCCAGGGCTGGAATCTGCGCCACGTGTCAAGTTAGTTCTTCAATTGTAAAGACAGTCCAATATTTTGATGATGTCTCTGCATCTGATGTAAAACAACAGGGATTAGGTGATAACTAGATGTCACAATAAGGATAAAATTTTCATCCCTGGTAGAGCAAAGAGGGCTGAGATTTCAGCCCTTTGGTGAGTTTCAACCCAGGGATGAAAATTTCCCATGTATATAATCAAAGAGGATAATTTACAAATCATTCACCAGAGAAGAGACCTGGAATTTCATCTCAGGTAAGCGGGCTGAAATCCCAGCCCTATGGTGAAAACTCCCATGTAATTGGGCCCTTAGAAATTCTAATTTTTAGAGAGGATCAGTCTTTTCAGAGACAGAGCACAGGGAAACCAGTACTCTCCTATCTGTTTATTGCTTGACTCTGCGCAGCTTCTTTGCACTGCAGTGGTGGAACTGTACATGCATGGTGAAATGTTAAGGATTTCCCTCCTTCACATTTCCTCTCCTTCACACCTTTCCTCCTTCGCATTTCACCTGTGTACAATTCAACCAACACACTGCCAAAGAAGCTACGCAGAGTCCAAAAGATAAAAAGCAATAAACAGGAAACTGTTTTGTTTGACCAAATTGACATCGCATTTAACAGATACGAAGAATCTTGAACTCACCCCATTGCCTCTGAAGGAGATGCATGAAGTCATCAAGAAACTCTCTGCAAAAGAAGGATTGCATATCAGTTAACATTTCGGATCTATCTGTACCTTGTTTTCCAATTACAAAGCCTGATTCTTGATACAACAAATATATATACCAATGTCTTTTAAATAATTTGATTGACTTTTCTCAGCCCAACCCAGAGACTGACCTATCATCTTGTGATGGTGCAAAATCTATTTAAAGATCCATATTTCTGTTGAGTGAAGTTAACAAAGTATAATCTAAACTTTTAAACTGTCATATATTGTCATCTAACTTTAGATATATTTTGGATTATCATATCTCCATGCACAACTTTTGTTACCACCTGAATGTTGATTGTAAAAAACTTACTGAGAAAATGCATCCAAAAATTTGTCTGGATTATCAGCAAACAAAAGAAGTTGTCTTTGATGAGATTCTGACATACAATGACATTTAAAACCATTCTGAAAAAGAATAATTATCAAATAAGAGATACTGCCAATGAACTTTGGAAAAATTGATATAAAAAATGTCATCATCGGCCCAGTGGTTTTGTCATTATCATAATGTTAATGAGAGAAATAAAATTTGTATGGGATAGGGTACTTTTATAATAAGGGGCGCTCTCTCCTCAGTTGGGCCCCATTTATGTCTCGTTCAATTCCTACCCTGACCATCCCCCCGGGCATCCCGGGGGTCAACAAAATTTTTGTGCACAAATGCCCGGGGGCCGGGAAAATTTTTCCTGACGAATGCCCAGGGGCCGGGAAAAAGTTACTGGACAACTGCCTGGGGGTCGGGAATTTTGCTTTCAGCCTTGCCATCGAAGCATGAAATTTATAGTCAGCGATGTTGTTAATTGTTCTAATATTTGGTATTCTGAAGGAACACAAAGGATTTCTGATACTTTTAACACTTTCTAAAATATTGCTGTGATTTCATCGACACAATAGAAGATCCACACTCAGAAATATAAAGGAATATAATTTTGTCAACAATGCGTTTCAGAGAAGACTGAAGGGTATAACAATTGGAACAGAACTGTAACAAATAACAAAATTTCCAAAAGAACAAAGCTGAACTTCTTGTTTAATACTACTAGGTAGTTCAAAAGAATTTTCTTGCAACTGTATCTTCCTCAACGTCTAGAAGACGATGTCATTCAAAATTGACAGTCAAAATACTACCCTAGATGCAAACTGAAGTCTGGGATATCATTCAACAAACATTAAAGGCTCCTAGATCTGCGAAAGAATAGCCTTGCCCTTCACTACTTTGCGTACATTCACACGAAGACAAGATGTGTCTTTTTTAAACAATTGCAGCAAATTCTTGTATCCTGGATTCTTGAACAACAGACACAGCTATAGGATTGAACCTACAGCTGAAACCACTGTTACACAATTTTCTTGCTCCTATACAGGACATACTGTATACATTTTAAATATCCCGGGGGTTGTCAAATGCCCGGGGGCAGGGAAAAAATTGACTGTCAAATGCCCGGGGGCCGGGAATTTTTTCTGTGCAAATGCCCGGGGGTGTCCTGGGGGGATGGTCAGGGTAGGAATTGAACGAGACATTACAAAATGCTGAACAAGTTTTCATCCATACAAGATTTTGTAGGATACCTCTGTATCCATACAAATATTCACTTGCTTATCAGGACAAAAACTTGCACTGCTACGTGAGCGTACAAGTTGTGAACTTGTACAGATAAAAAATTGTCCAGTACTGTGCAAATGTAAATTCCCGAACTTCTTTTTGTTCAGATTCACAAGGGGGATAGAATTTATGGCAGTTTGTTTTAGTGCTGTGGCGTGTCACTGGTGCTACCCTTACAAAAACAAATGGCCCTGCATCAGCTTAAACAGGGCCTTGCAACGATAGCCACATTTTACATTGGCACAAGCCTTACCTTTGAACTGAAATGACAGCCTTGCAGGACACTATACTTGCATCTCTAAGGGAACCATTATGGAAATAAGGTCAGCTTGATGCTTTAGTCCCATCCCTACCATTGTTATTAGGGGTGTTTTCCCTTCTGTCTTATCTTTTAAGTTTGTATTGTATTTCATTGTATCTAGTCTTTTAATTTTCTAGTTTAATGACTTGTAAATGTTTTTATATGGTAAAATACTGTAGTACATACATACATACAAAGATCTTAAACAAGCCGCCTTACATTCAACCTGTCAGAAATCCAGTGTTGCAAGGCCTTTTGGGCCTGGCTTATTCTAGGTGCTTGCAAGGCCAAGATAAGGTTAAAAGCAAGCTTGCAGCGGCCTGGAAACAGTTACATCATTTCCAGTTTGAGAATCTGCCCAGACAAAAGCTTGGACAGTTTGGAAAGCTCAAAAACTTAGTAAATACTTTTACCTGTTGCACTTTTCATAGACAGAATTTGATAACATGGACAAAATTTTCAAAGTAAGAAATATAATGAACCTTTTGAAGTGGAGTTAGAAACAATTTCAAGCCGGACTGCAGAGTATGGCAGTTTCCAATGAGATCTTGGGTGTGCAAGAGCAAAATATTGAGTGTGCAAGTGTGCAATTTTATCTAAGTGTGCACTTCAAGTGTGCAAATAAAATTTTGAATTTGTATTTGTAAGAAATTCTAACAAAAAAGGTAATAATTGTTGTGAAAATTTACCAACTCAAAGGCTTTTCTGTCCCGTATTCCGGCAGAAACAGTTTGGGTGATTGCACACGGAACACAACGGGCATTCATAGACTTATTACAATGATTCCCAGATCTCAATTATCCAAACAAGACTGCTTATGGTGACAGATAAAACAACTGTAGTAAGTCTACAAATTCATCAGAAATTCCAAACTTTCGGTCATTTCTTTTGAAGTTCTTCATCCAGTCGTCACTGTGGCCAAATAAAAGCTTCAAACAATAGAGCCACACCCAAATTCTATTGCCCCACGCCCTTTCTGGGGTGTGCAATGAAGTTTCAGGAAAAAAATCTTGGGTGTGCACTTGCCATACTCTGCATGCAGTCTGGATTTCAAGCTTCCCAATCAGTCTGTAGCGTATGTCAATTTTTGACAAGATCTCCAGTGTACAAGAAAGAAGAAATTTCTCTCTATTTATTGTCTGTCTTGAACAGTTTATTGAAAATCTCTGGCGTGCAAATGCCATACTCTGCACGACACCAGTATGGAGTCACATCGTGGACAAAAGTCGATACCTGCAGATGAGGTCGTGAATGACAGATGAGGTTGCAATTGGCAGAGCATGTCGTTGCTAATGCTTTATGATATCGTTACACATGATTGCCGCGACCTGGACCATGATATCGTTGCTCACAGATGAGGTCGTAATCATTACATGATATCGTTGCACATACTTCATGATATCGTCACACATGATTGCCGTCACCCAGACCATGATATCGTTACGCATCGATGATAATCATCACGATATCATGGATCAAGGATCGGATCATGAATCATACATTTCTTCTAATCAGTGATTTGCAGCTGATCAACCAATGATCTACTTATTTGCATTTCTTTCTTATGTTTCGTAAAAGCGCGGGCCTAATTCAGTTATTCTATCCATGTGAAAGAATGGGAACTCCACAAGCAGCCCCACAAGAAAACATTCGGGAATATATTTTGTCTGTGCTTCGGGAATTTATTCACAATTTTGAAGATTCCAACAGATCGTCTGATGCAAATATAATTGATTGCAGTGCCTACAAGTTGCAGCAGGTAATAATATTATGCTTACAATGCAGGGAAACATTGAATAACTTTTAGGCCGTGGGATGAGAAGATCTAGCTATCTTAGAAAATCGACTCCGTTGCACAAATCGTGGAACTAGGCAATTTTTACATCAAAATGACCGTAAATGAATAGATTTTTGACTTGATTATAAGAATATCTTCTTATCTTTATTTTTAAAATCAAGAGGACTTTAAATAGAAATATTACAAAGCCAAACAGCACAGACCCCCGTCACAGTTATTCATTTGTTTTGCAACATGATTCCGAACGTCAAGACATGCAAATAAGTAGATCATTGGTTGATCAGCTGCAAATCACTGATTAGAAGAATGTTTTGGTGAAAAAGTGATCAATCAATGATTGTTTTTGGATGACATAGCCCTGTATGATTCATGATCCGATCCTTGATCCATGATATTGTGATGATTATCATCGATGCGTAACAATATCATGGTCTGGGTGACGGCAATCATGTGTGACGATATCATGAAGTATGTGCAACGATATCATGTAACGATTACGACCTCATCTGTGAGCAACGATATCATGGTCCAGGTCGCGGCAATCATGCGTAACGATATCATAAAGCATTAGCAACGACATGCTCTGCCAATTGCGACCTCATCTGTCATTCACGACCTCATCTGCAGGTATCGACTTTTGTCCACGATGTTACTCCATACACCAGCTTCCCAAGTTTTCCATGCTGTCGCTGGGCCTGTCTATTTAAAGGAAAATATATCTTGTAGGGCCTGTCTATTTAAAGGAAAATATATCTTGTAATTTCTTTGACATTAGGCCTACTTCTTTTCTCGTGAACACCAACATTTGATTCAGAATATTTTGGCAGTAGGACACACACGACTTTTTACTAGTTTTCTGTTTTTTAGTCCTTAGGTAGGTGTTGCCTTCTTTCAGGGGCGGACTGGCCAGTCGGGCTACTGGGCTGGGGCCCGAAGGGCCCCCCTCAGCAAAGGTCCCTATGGGCCCCTTCTGTGCTGGAAGAAAAATATTTCAAATGGTTAATTTTGGATGAACTTTCTGGCAGTGACAAAACAACCAGTTTCAATCAACGAAAAATTGGTTGAAGGGCCCTGTAATAATTCTTTCAACAGTTATCTTTGTTTGTCAAACAGTTGAAAATGTCAAAAGATTGCAAGTGGGCCCCAGTTCGTAAGATAAGGGTACTGCAAAATTCCAATTGGCATAGTCTCGTTTTCGACTGATAGGTGAACTGATGAATCTGCAAATGTAGAACTTGACAAAACTGGAGCAGCTTTTGCCAAAGGGGCCCAATAAAGACCTGATCGAGGAAGGCATCTTTTATGCAGGGGCCCCTTCTCACTTTACCTCATGCCCTTGCCAGTCTGTTAATTTCAAACAATTTTTGCCTATATCTACACTCGGTTACAGTGACCTAGGAGACCATGTTAGGGGTATTTAAAATATGAATAAGGTTTTAGAAAAAAAGATAGAAGCAGTGGCGTACCCAAGGTGGGAATGGGGGTCCGGACCCCCCACTTTTCAATAAAGATGGTCCTCGAGATTAGCACAAAAATGCAATAAAATTTGTGTTGGGGCACGTCAAAGTTTCATAGAAAGGTTTTGGGTTTTTAACGAATGCTTGAACGCGGCTGGAAGAGGCATTCTCAGCCAAAGTAGAATCGTAGAATACATATCCTCAAAAAGTTTCCTGGGGGCTTGGCCCCCAGACCCACTTAATCATTTCAATATCCCAAGTTATCTCAGCCTGTCCACCATGCCACTAGCTATAGGGATCCTAATTTGCTGCTACTGTTGAAATTTGCCAAAGCTTCTTGCATAAAAGATGCCACCGGCCGACTAAACAATTATAAAGGAGCGAAAAGAGAAACCTATCAAGCTCGAAGGACCAGCTCCAAATCATTTTGCAGTAAAGCAACTTTGCAATGCGTGTTTTGATATACTAGTCTGGACGTTATTGAATAATTATTCTTCTTGACTTTCCTAGAGTAACTTTCTATGATGGGTATGAACTCTCATTGCAAATCTGACAAAGCGACCTGCTGTGATAATTGTCGCCATGTTTACGATGCAAAGCATAGCTAAAAAGGGCGTTTCCTTCATTTTCCGACCGTCTAAATGGCGTGGTTGCTAAGAATTTTCCTGGGGCTACGCCCCAGACCCCCTCCCCCTTCCAGTGCTGCGTACGCCCTGGATAGAAGTATTCAACATTTAAGGATTCTGAAATGTGATCTAATGATACTTTTAAGGCATGAAATGAAAATTATACGAGAACTATGATACAAAAACATGTACAGTAATTGACTTGACAAAAAGACCTTTTGTAGACGATTTTGATGCTCTGCTTTCAAGAATTTTCCCAGTGAGGTCTTTCGTCAAACGGATTCCCTTTCGGAAGTAGTTGGATCTTGAAGTTTGAGGAAGGACAAATGAAAGCATTTCTCGGCAATGAATCAGACCTTCACCAAGAAGAGCGAAGCGGGCGTGGCCCTGAAGGTCACGGTGGCCCTGAGATTTCTGGTTTCGCATTCAACTTATGCTATAAGAAATTGCATTCTTGCAACAGGTCTGCTGGAAACGGTCGGCCGAGGCGCTTCAGCCCGTAATACTTTGCTGAAATTCGTTCATTTTTAAGTAGAGGCTGAAGCCAAGCTCATAGAGATGAATATTTAAAGTTATTTCTATTCCAGGAGGTTGCCAGAATCTATCAAACTATTCCTTTGTATATTGTGCAGTTCAAAAATAATGTATCTACTCGTGAAATTGCAGTCATTTTCTTAAATTTCCCGGAAGAACCCCCATCAGTCGTGATGCTCTGCTTCTTTGATGGTAAATTCTCCAAAATGGGGCGTTTTCCAACAATCTAAAGGGTGTGTCAATGAGAATTTTTCCCGGGGGTAAGCCCCCGGACCCCCAGCTTTGTTCGCTGCGCTCGCACTTAGTTTCAAAGCAGAATGCAACTCGTATAGAGAACCATTCAAATTGTTAGAAGTTAGTCCAGTATCATTTGAGGCCAATTCAGGGGGTGTGTTCACAAAAGATTTCCCAAGGGAGTGCCCTGCAAACTTTTCGCTCGCGTAGTTGCGGGCCCCCTCGTTGCCGAATCGCCCGGGCCCCAATTCTACTGCCAGTCCGCCCCTGCCTTCTTTCTTTCGTTATCATACAAACCTCATCCCTGCACTGTTTCTGACACATCTGACAAAACCATCTCAACTTCTGAAGACCTTTAGACTTGATTCTATTTGCAATTGCTTTCGGAGTCAGAAATCCGCCTTTCTCCTTCCCCATCTTGGCCAGAAGAAAGCGACTGAACGCGTTCGGCCTAAATCGTTGTTGTTGTTTCTTGTTACTGCATGAATGATAGTGATTTCGGTCAGCAGTCTCTGGTGACGCAAATTTTTGCGTCGCAGAAATGAAAAGGCACCTTTTCCCTTCAAACCAAGATGGAAAATAGTATACGAGATATATTTCGATAGCTGGGAGATTTTTTCATAAAAGAGATTCATTTTTCGCAAATGATATTGATTCATATGCCAAGATTCACAGTTAAAGCTTTGCGCAAAAATTATTCTGCTGCAAGAATTTGGAACGGTTCTCTGCCAAGGAGCACCTGAAATCGAGGCTACATCTTGCTGCTGGTAAATATTCCACGAAGAAAGTAGCACAGCGGCGGCAAGATGAATCGTTTCAGGGGCTTTAAACCCCTAGAGAATGTAATTAAACATCCAGACCCATTCAGTAGCAACATCCTTACTTGCCTGTTATGGAAGAATTGCACATTACCTTCAAAGACGAGAGTTCTGAGCGCAAACCTCCACAGCAAAAATGGGCCTAGGCAGCATGGCCTATTTCAAGATGGCAGACCTATGAATAATAACAAGAGAAACCATTATATGCCAGTTGTTACACCCGTTGCACGGAACATTTTGAGACGAAATTACTCTACAAGCATCGCAGATCACGCCAAGAACTTTAATTTCATTGCCGATGCAGTTGAAATTGCCTCCCCAGCGGTGGTTTACGTTGATGTGAAAATTCAACAACAAGGGGGCGGTTTTTTCGGAGGGGGCGTGGCACAGGGAGCAGGATCTGGCTTTGTTGTTACGGATTATGGGGTCATTTTGACGAATGCACATGTTGTTTCAAACGCAACTTCTGTTGATATCAAGATGGCTTCAGGAGATGTAATTGAAAGTTTAAATTTGTTTTGAGTGCATGCCTCAATCTTTAATTTTGTTAACCATAAGCATACTTTTGCCATTCCTAAATCTCACAATGTTTTTTACTCTACCACCAGTGTTGGAAAAAGTATTTACGTTAGCAATCACAGCCTCAATTCTTCCTTCTAGTGCTTTATCAAATTTTTCTTGTACCAAATTTCAAAGCACTATTGAACCACTGTAAAATGCATGCGAGGAGTAGAACACAGCCAAACATTCTTTCCGTGCTCCTTTCTTTGCAACAGGGGAGTATATACTTTGATATAAAAGTAACTGAAACTAGTTTCAAGTACTCTACATAGACAATTTGATTTTGCTATTCAAAGGGAATTGTTAGCTAAGACTTAGCGGAGAGATTAATTTGTCCCCAGGCAAGTTGTCTCCAACTGTTTTACCAGTCTATTTCCTGACATTACTACTGTGTAACATGCAATTTCATTTCCTCAATTAAAAGTCAGTAGAATACCTCTAAACAATTCTCAAAATTTCACCACAGGTTCATAAAGCAGATGTGATTGATATTGACCAAATTGCAGATTTAGCTGTCTTGAGAATAAATGCTGGTGACAAACTTTCAACAGTCAAACTTGGAAATTCTGCTACCCTAAGGCCAGGAGAATGGGTGATTGCATTAGGAAGTCCAATGAACTTGAGTAACACTGTTACTGCTGGCATTGTCAGTGCTGTTCATAGAGGTGGCAAGGATATTGGCCTTCGCAAAGGTAAGAATTGTAGTTTACTGTTGTGTGAAACTGGAAAAATGTACTGTTTAGAAGGGTGCAAAAAGGTTCCTGGAGGCTGTTCCCTTGCATAGCTAAAATGTGTCCCCAGAAAGTTCTAAATTGATGTACAGGAACCTTTGTTTGAGAAATTTCTTCAAAAGAGAATAGATTTTCATTTTGCTACTATACTGTTTTCAGTTCAAATAATTTCCAACTTTTCTCTTCAAAATTTCAAAAATAAAAACTGTTTAGCTTTAAATGTTTTTGTGGTCCAAAATAGTATCTACTTTCCAAATTTTTTTCAGTGGAGAAGATTCACAGAATATCATTTTCACTGCCTAAGATTGTTGTATTTTTACTGCTGCTCATTCTGTCAGAAAAATCAATTTTCAGGCAACAGCACATGCAATGACTAATCGGGAAAGAAGACTGCAAGATGATTTTGAAGGGATTTGAAATAACACAGCTTGTTCCCATTTCTGGAATGAATACTCTCTTGACAAATTTAAAACTTGTAACAATCCAACCAAAAGTACAGAATTTTCCATCTTTGTTTTCAATTTTTCTGGCAACAATGTTTAAACTGTGAAAAAAAAAACATGAAATTCTTTTTTGAATTTGCACTTATATGCAGTATTCATTATTATTCAACAGGAGACATGAAGTACATCCAAACAGATGCTGCAATAAACAGAGGAAATTCTGGAGGCCCATTGATAAATCTGGATGGAGAAGTAATTGGGATTAATACAATGACCTTGCTAAATACTTCAGGTACTTTTAGATAATACTGGTCTAAAAGTGAGGTTCTCTTGTTGAAGATTTTTCAAAAAAACAATACAAATAGTATGCAGCGGTGATATTTGTGGCACCAAGGTTAGGCTTGCCCAAGTCTAATTTTTGAAATCCATCTGACCAATTTGTTCCCATGATTCCGACTTGCCCCAAGTCTATTTCGTCAAGTCCGTCTGACTGATCCAATTCCAACATTCCTGGATGCCATTCCAGCATTCCGTAACGGTCATACGTGATTGACGAAATTGACTTGGAGCAAATCTGCATTATTCCCGAGTCTGCCATTCCAGCATTCCGTAACAGAACTTTACAGAGTGTTAGACTCGTGGAAACGTTCCTTCAGGTGGACTTCAAGAAAAAGACTTGCATAAAGTTATCATTCTAAAGGAATCTTGTGCTTTTGGGGGCAGAATCCTGTGGTATTCAAGAAAAATCCCCAAGCCTCGCGAAATAATATTTTCTAATGAAAATCACTAAAAAAGGGCAACATATCCTCAGGAAAACCACCCCGTTCTTTCAGTAAAAATCCTTTTATTTGAAGAAAAACATGCACAAATCTTAAGAAACGGCCGAAAGTTCCTACAAATGTGCTTATCTTCTGCCATAGAACCTCTTCAACATAGCACTGCATCGCGGAAGAAGTTTAAATTGAAGAAATTTAGTGAGATGTGCACCAATGTGCATGATGCCGGACACAACCTCTTGACAGTCGCAGGCTCTAAACCTTTTCTATGACTTGATATCTAAGCAGCTACCGTAAATTTTACCTAGTCAAAACCATCACTCGCCAAACTCTGTATTCTTCTTTCAGGGATATCTTTCGCAGTGCCGATAGATCGTGCAAAAGCTTTTCTGTTGCAAGCTCTTGAAAAGCAAGACCGCGGAAAATCACAACCATCATTCCGCAAAACAGCAAGGCCATACATTGGGATTAAAATGATGTCTTTATATCCACAAATTGAAGGACAACTTCGCCAACAAATTCGGGAGTTCCCTGATGTCTCTCATGGCGTTCTTGTAGTTGATGTGGTTCAAGGTTCCCCTGCTCACAAAAGTGGTCTCCAGCCTTATGACGTCATAGTGGAAGTGGATGACGTCATTGTTAGCAGTTCTGAACAACTTCATGAATTTGTGAGAAGAGGAAGAGACATGAATTTGAAAGTTATGAGGAGTGGGAACAGGAAAGAGTTACTGAGGATAACGCCAATTCTCCAACGATAAGAACTGCACACAATTCAAAATGATTTGTATTAGGTTGCCATTTTAGAACTCGACTGCACCATGAATGGAAACAGTATTTTCTGTACATGTATCTTCGTGCACATCTCAGTTTTTCCATGGAGATGGTCGGTGCGAAAGGCCCCACTTTTGAACAGATAATATTTCTTACAAACCTTGGACAACGAACAGCATGCGCCAAATAAATATAGTTCACCGTTTGCATCTTCGTTTTATTTTTGTCTTTAGAATTTATGATCGAATAGTTTCAGGCAGAAACAGCACTATAGTGTCAACTTTTTTTATATGCTCATTCGCGAGAAAAGAAAATTGATTTCCAGAACTGCAAACAAAACTATTTTGTGCATACTTTGTTAATATTTAGCAGTTCAACTTACAGTAGATTTTTCTTGTTTTTTTCTTCCTTGCATTCAAAGGTCGTTTTACGTTCTGTCCTGGTCTTGGCCCCCGATTTCAACGTTCCAGCTAATCTGTAAAATGTCCGTTCGTTCTTTCTGTTGAACTGAGCAGTGTAGTGTATAAATGTGGTCTAAATGTGTTTCAGTGTTAATTTTTTTTACCAGTAGTACAGTGAAAACCTGCGTATAAAAACCTACAAGTTTGCAAGTCAGCTTGACTAGCAGGGCCGATACCAGTCATGACTGCGTAGGGGGGCGAAAAACCAAAATTTTCCGACGATAAAATCATCATCAACAACGACAACAGCTACAGTTGTAGGAACATTTGTTTAATCTATGCATTATATGACCGATCTAACTCCTCAGTAACTAAAATTTGGCCACATTTCGCAATCCAACCTTGAAATCAACACAATTAGTGAATATCGATAAAAAATATGCCATAAATTCAATAATTTCGGTTGAAATCTATATGTTACTAACAGTAATAAATTCATGTTTTATGCATCATTTCTCCTCAAAGTCCTCCAGAATTAGTCATAAAGAGTTCTTGTGTAACAGGGGTATAATTTCAAAATATTAGCCTGTAGGTTCTTAATCACTAAGTTTTCACTGTAAGCCACCTTGCCCCTTACCCCACTGTGTATTTGTGTGAAATTTTAATAAACAATATATTTCGTGCGCATACTGTACTGTAGGTAAAGGTAGCTCGGTCACTCATGCTTTCCACACCACGATACATATTTGCAAAATAAAGCAGATACGATTGTCATCAATTGAACAAAATATCAAATTGGTTATAGCTTTTATTTATGAACATTCAAGCTTGCAACTGGATTAATTCGCAATTAAACGACTTACAGAACAAAACTACATTCACAATGTTCCGCTCTTTGATCTGCAAAGTACCACTTTTCTAACAGATAATTTTGAAGGAAAATGGGAATGGGGATAAAAATTCATCCTTTTCGTTTTACTCGCACGATATCTTCAAAGAATGATTGATGATAATGCAAAAAGTTCTTTCCAGTAACAATTTCCCGTGGTTCCCCCAGTAGGTCCGTTAATTTCTTAATACTGGGAAGTTCATTCAATGTTTTGCATAAATATAAGTTTCAAAACTATAGAAAGCTATGCAGCATATTCTGGAAACCTACCATTAATAGTTATTCCTTCGAAACAGCCAAATTTGGGCTAAGGATTCAGTCGACCGGGTGCGCGATGAAAAGTTTAGGCATTTGTAAAATCGTTAAATCTAAATTATTGGACGGACCTGAATGAATCGAAGATCACTGGGTACCTGAGAGATAGAAATATTTTAGTGATTTTTCTTACGTCTTTATCAGCAAGGAAAACACAGTTTAATTCAGGATTACTACCAAAAATGTACTGGTTGTGAAATGGCTGGAACAGGGCCTGGAATCTGTGACACAAAACCTTGTTGTTTGTAAAGGATGGCCTCTTGTAAAACAGCTCCGGCTGAATTGCGACCCTCCGATACATAAGGGCCGCTAATCTCTATACGCAAGGGCCGGTACTGGGACATCTAGTCTGTCTAAGGTCGACAGGAATCTCTGCTTTGCTATTACCATAAGTAAAGTATTACTGTTAACCTTCCTCAGTAACGAACATGAACGGCAACGATTAGCACGCAATAATCGTTTGGTTGATAACAATGTGAGAACATTAAACAATAGCTTTGCACTAATAAGTCTCCGCCTTGGGTTCGTCACTGACGTGGCAAAATGTTAAAGGCATAAATTCTGCAAATGTTATCTTCAAGAGGATAATACTTTTTCATGTGTCGTATCAAACAATGAAATGCGAACAATGAACGAAGCACTTGACAGTAACTTGGAGCCTCTTTCTGAAAATAAACGTTTAGTTATTTGATCACGTGAAGATCACATGATATCCACTCGCAATATAAACAGTACAATATGAACAGGCATTCAACTCCAACTGTACCAAAACAGCTTACAAACAAGTACGTATTGGAGGCTGAGAGCCTCAAGCGAGGCCAAATCCTTCTGGGCATTCATGAATGGCTTTCAGTAACATCATGCACAATTTCTCGTATGTGTTGTAAGGGGGTAGGTCCAACTGGTTGAAACTGCAAATAGAGAGATATATGAGCTATAGGTATGGTAGATCGAATTGGAAGTATGACATGCCCCTAAACTCATGTTGGTTAGTCATGAGCTCATCCAATGCGAGAGGATTTGACTGTATAAAATTCAACTAAGGAAGTTCCTGTACCGAGGGCCAAAGAAAAATGTATACACTGAAAAACTGTGAAGCAAAACTGTCAAATGAATTGGAACAAAAACCATAACTCTAGCTGAGGTGTCAACTTTGTTTGTTCTGAAATCTTTCGGGGGTCTAATTTCAAAATTTTAGCCAGAAAGTTTATTCCGTAAAAGCTCTATTAAGCCCCCAGGGGGCCTATTTAATTTCGGACCTTCCAGAGGGGGCTTAATAGAGAGGGGGCTTATTAGAGAGGAGGGGGCTTATTCACAAAATCAAGTAACAAGGATATATTTGGTAACTTTTCAGTTCTTTTATTCTATAATTTGTAGAATCAGTATACAATTTTACGCCTCAAATACATAAAATCGACAAAGTTTTGTTCCAAACCACACTAAAATTAACATGCAAGGTTTTGTAGCTAAATAAATGGAAAACATTTGGTAAATTCTATAATTTTGTATAAGTGGGGAGGGCGTAAAAGAGAGGGGAGGCTTATTTCAAATTTGGACTCAGAGGGGAGGGGCTTATTAGAGAGGGGGGCTTAATAGAGAGGGGGGCTTAATAGAGAGGGGGGCTTAACAGAGCTTTTACGGTAATCATATCAAACAATTTCCATAGTACCCTTTGTTCCTTCCTAGCCGCTCAGTTCAAAGAAAAACGTGAAAGAATTCTACACCCGCATTGTTTAAAGATATGAGATCTATGCTCCACATACCAGGTATGAGCAGATGGCAGCCTATCAGTTGATCTATCATCGCGGTGAATCTGGAATTTTTGAGGTCCATTCATTCCCTCTAGTGCTGCAAAACCTTGTAGAGGAACCTTTGACGTCCCAGTTACGAACTGCAGGAATTTTGCTCGATCAGCTTGGTCGAAAGATCGTAATGCACGCCAGAACCATTGGATCTGGAAGAGATAAGTTATAAGAATGATCTGTGTGGTACAAAATTTGAAACGAAAGCTTGATAACGGACACATCGTATTACACCCATAAAAGTAAACAAAACACCGTAATCGGTGGTAACAAAACATTTAAATCCTGTTAAACCCTCAGAGTAAGATTGTCTTCAAAAAGAGAGAATCGCTGTTTGCCATCAATGAGGTACATCTTGTAGGATTTCAATTCGATGAAACCTCGACCAAATTGACAAAGGGCTGGAAAATGGGAGGTCAGTGTACCGGCCCACGTTGCTTGCCCAAAATTACTTCTTTACGGCTGGTGACTGCCATTGAAATACCAGATTTCCGGGCTAATACACCATTCCACCAATATTATGGAAAGAACAGGGAGATCATCGGAAGAGGAGGTAGAAAAGCAAGGAGAACATCAGAGGTAGTGGGTGATTGGGTAAAGAAACTGCTTTGTCGCTTTTTCTTGCAAGTTACCTGAGAAGAATATCTGTCAAGTTTCCATTCAACTTTTATATGTAAGCAACGGATAACCCCTCAATGAAGATGCTTAGGCAAGGACATGGGTGAATCCATTGAAATTTAACTCTCATAACTGAGGTAGAAAAATATGCAGAATACCTATATTCACTACACGTGTCATCAAGAACTTTTAGTTTTTGCTGTTGTCAAGGTGCACAAAATGGAGAAGGGGGTGGCGCCACACCTAGAATCATGAAATGTGCCTTCCCTCGTAATTAACTCTGATTAAATGTTCAGCTAATCAGCATTCAACGAATAACCACCATAAACATCACCTCACCTCCCAGACCCAAGGCTGAGAGGTGAGGTAAATTTCAGCCACCGTTTATATGAGATTTTTCACCTCACCTGTCAGCCCTGGGGCTGAGAGGCGAGGTGGAGTAAGTCTCTCTTCTGTGAAATCAGAGTGAGCTGACCAATGACAATCAACGAATAATTTCAGTTCACCTCACAACAGCGGTGGTGTTTCGTTTAAATGGAAAATTTTTACTTCACCCAGGTGAGATTCCACCTCTAGTGAGGCGGGATTTCATTGTGCCGGTGATGTTCTGTTCGTCGAGTAAACGCAAAATGAAAAAAACAAATGATTCTATTGGAAGGTGGAATCTCACCCCTCAGCCCAAGGTCTGGCAAGTGAGGTGTTTTTCCTCATATAAACAGGCCTTACCTGCATAGAGTTGACATCATATTTATGGTATTCAGTATGTGCTCTCAGTTCTTCAATATCAATGGTCGGCAAGCCAGCGATCAGCAATTCCAATTCTTGCTCATCGAAGATTGAAATGAATCTCTTTGGTATGATCTCATAAAACCCTTCAAGGAAGCTATCGATTTGTTGACGTATAGATCCTATCATCTTCTCTTGACAAACCAGTTTCACATATTCTCTCTTATTTTCTTCTGAGACTTGGACGTTGCGACCATTGGCTTTGAGATCATGGATTTCGTTCATACCAAACACAGGCACCTACGAACGAAATGATATTTGTTTTATTCACTTTATTTGTAGTTGGCTATGTACAATACACAATGTTGATTCCTAAGAGCTTATAATCCTAGAAGTGCCAATTTTCACCACTGGTCCGAATGACTCAAACATGGTCTCAAATTCTAAGTTAAAGCCTGACATATGCAACAGTGTAAAAACCGTGATAATCGAGGTTACAGCTCCTCCACAGCAGCCACACAAACAGGGCACAATTTTTGTGGGGATATCTTGTTTAGTTTTTGAAGAATGATTTTTCAAAGAGTCGCTACAATTTTTTGCCTCACCTGGTGCTTCTGGGGACTTCAGTGTAACAACATCTGATTCATTAGGGCCACTCGTTGGGAGAGTGCAACGACGAGTGCAAATATTGGCACGTCAGGAACCAAAAAACTTTTCGAATATTAAACACCACTACATGAGACCTATTCACTATTTAGAAGCAGGGGATCTGGATGAAAAGTGCGTCACCCTCTGAGGCAGATTTGTAGAAAAGTGTCAACCACATTCCTTCGTGGGTCGAATAAAATACAAGACAAAGAACCTCGGCCAGAAGCGACCCACGTTCATGCCATACGTAACTCGAGTTTAGTGCCAAAATGGATCGTGGCTAGCAATAGGGCTTTAATGATAAACACAAGACAGCTGAAACTGTGTAAAATGACGTCATCGAGCAATTTGAGATAGGGAGTGTTCGGATGAATAAGCTGTTTGAAATGATAAATCAAGTGTTCAAGGCCATATAAAGAAAATATCAAGTGTTGCCTAATTTCGGGATCTGTTCCAGGGAACTAAGGGGCTGACAGTTACGAGTTTTGCACGAGCGTGCGCAATTTCTGCTCTCTAAACAGGCATCGTAACCAATAGTTAAGTAATAGGCTGTTTTAGCAAGAAGACGCGAGTCAAGAAGACACCAGCATAATTCTTTTGTTCCAGGATGTAAATTACAAAGTGAAATCAACTTCAAAACTTTTGAGAGTCTCGAGAGATTTATTGTACGTTCTATTGTGAAACTGACAACCTGAAAAATATACCTTTAAAGGCCGCACTGCAAAAATAGGACATTGAGAAGGGAAGCAAAATGCAATAGGAACACATTTACAAATGATGGAAATGCGAAAATGCAAACTGTTATGACGGAATTTGTCTGCCGGTGAGCAGATTTCTGGGAGGGAAAAGGCTGGAAAATTAGAATATTCTAAAAATACGAACAACTAACTGCGTTTTCAGAGACGTCTATGTCTTGCTGCTAAAAGAGCCTAATAAAATGGTGCCTAATTTCGGGATCTGTTCCAGAGAACTAGGGGGCTGACGGTTACGAGTTTTTGCACAGGCGTGCGCAATTTGTGCTTTCTAAACACAACATCGTGGCCCACAGGTAAGTAATAAAAGCATACCTCAACGCTAAATGTAAGTTCATATCCAAGCTCTTTAACGTCATGTTGCAGCAGATAAACCAAACCTTGATAGAAGCTGTAATCCTCCACCTCCATATCAGTATAATGTACTTTCTTGTCAAGGATATGCTTGTAAAATGACCTTGTGAAGTAGCAATCCAGTAGTTTATTGTCATAAATCGCTTTCGCAACAATACGACCAACAAATTTGAAGTAACTCAAATGATTTGGATTGCAATGAGAGTTCCTGTTTGGAAGATATGTATTTCTATCGCCTTCTGATGTAGTAAACAGAGCGTAATTTGGATTGAACATTTCTCTTGCGATGATGAGATACCATTCACGTAATAATCCGCCTGCGTCTTGGCCTTCTTCTCCGTCGAAAACGATGTACAAACGGTTTTTCATTTCTTCTTTCGATTTACGATGTAGCTCCCTGTATGAATCTTCGAAGACGTGTTCTCGACGCACGTGTACTGCCATATCTTCACGTCGAACACCCTGGCAATGAAACAAAGTCTTCACTAAATAGGTCCATTTAGTTTGCTTGGTCAAATTCAAGAAAAAAAGTCGACTGCCGCTTGCATATTGGCCCTTGTCTCGCCGGCCCAGACTTGGCGTTATTTTTGTTCTCCTGTCTGAAAAAGGTCGGGTTCAGGGATCTTTGATAGTCTGACCGTGGCCTTCATAAATAACCGCTAAGAGCCGGCAATAACAGGACCGGTGAAAACAAGGCCAATGTTTTGATTGCCTGTCAGGACTTCTAATTCATCCACCAAGAGATGAAAGCCTTGCTAGTACTGTGTCATAAATGACCATGATCCGTTTTCATGACACCATTGCTTATCACAGAAAGAATCCCTCAAGAGTACGTACGCTATGTGAAAGTTAGCAGGCTAAATGATCAGTTTGCAATTAGACAATTTTGAAATGTCGAATTGTGGCCCTCTTTCATTTGATAACTCTACTTTCCTTGAAGCGAAGTTGTGCACGACAACGCAGACAATTTGAAAACAGAAGTTACCAAATATTTAAAACTAAGAAGACACAAAAATCAAGGCCTTTTAGCACCATAGGTCGATTCTGTCATGGACTAAGACAGAAACTTTGTCTTCTAATTATTTAAAGAGAAATAACTAATACGGCTTTGAATAAAAAATAAACACTTTCTGAACTTTATAAGCAAAACGGCTTTGTGGTTTCGTGTCCCTTTAACTTTCTTGGAAACAAACTAAGGCTCGTGCACAATAACTACTCAAAACTGACAGCTTAATCACTGCCTATTTTACCTTATCAAGCTTCTCGAGTTCTTGTCTGAAATATCTTCGTTTCACATCAAAGTCAAGCAATCTTGTATGGTTAACGAGAACAGCAAATGGTCCATCTGATAACGGGATTGTAGATTGTCGAAGGATTTGATTCAGGACTACGCGATGTGTTTCTACGAAAAGAAGGCGAGACACCAGTGAAAATAGGCTAGGATTTAGAAACGATGGGTTTCAGGGCATCGCATCCAAAACAGGTCAAATCTCAACCACAGCCATTTTTAAAGTTGCAGGGCTTCAAGGGTTATAAGTGTTGAGCTAAGGTCTGGTAGCAACAGTTCAGAGGGTGGAAGGGAGTAGCTCTACAATAAGTCTCTGAAACTTTAGTTTGTCCAAAAAGGTCTATTTTTATCAAAACAGAGCTTGAACAGTAAAGCCTGTGTCATGTTAGGCCGTTGCGATCACTGGAGTCGTTAAAGTCGTTGGGAACGAAGTCTCAAAAAACTCAGAAGACTGACTGTGAACCGCAACAGTAACAGTGGTAGTTTGGGTCTTTTGGGTTGCTACGGTCGTGTGCTCCAACGGCCTCAACAACTCCAGCAACTTCAACGACCTAATGTGAGCCAGGCTGATGTATTCAACTCCGTCCAGCAAATCGGAACATGTTTTGGTCCATGTTGAAATCGTCACCATAGGAGTGATACAATCAGTTCACCTTACAGGCCCAGATCCTACAAAAATCCTGTTTCATTCAGTTTCGGTCCAAAAATTGATTCTTGCAATAAACTAAAAACATTTCTACATTAATTCTTCTAATTGATGATTAGAATGCCTTAAAAAGTTACGTCTCCGCTCATGTTCGACAACAAACAGTAGCGGGTACTACTATTTCAATATCGGGTCTCGAGTCTTTGAAGAATTTCTGTCCAAAATCACTACTCTTCAATAAGATGCAGCCTACTCAATTCGGTTAGGCAAAACTCAATTCGGACTACGCAATTCGGTTAGGTCAATTCGGTTAGGTGAAAGAGCTCCAAAAGCGAGAAAACAACCCTTATCAATATTACTAAATTTTCAAATTTTGCAATTAAAACAAGAGTCGATCACTACTCTCTACAATGATGTGGAATATACGTTTTTTGCACTTTTCTTTTTTTTTCAAAAAAACTTTTCTTTCAAGAACACCGCTGGGGGGACCATTATGGAAACAAGGTCACGCTGACCTTTTAATGATATCCCTGCCATTCTAAACTGGGGGTGTCTTTATGATTGATTTTATTCTAGACCTTAGTTCATTTTACTTATTATTATCTTTGTACACATGTAATTAGCTCTCCGTTTATTTTCTTGTAAAAATGTTTTTTTATCTTATTTTAAATTGGCGCAATTTTACATACATACATACCGGAATTTTACGAACTGCTCTCAAAAGCCATTTCAAAACAGTTTTATTTTCAACAGGTTACATTGCAACCCATATATTTACCAAACAATCTTATTGTAAGCGTGTTGCACGATATAGCTTGTAATATTAACACTCAAGAAAAAGTAATCGTACCTTGAGCAGAGTTGTTTGAATTACGACGTTTCGAGCTGAACCCATTATCAAGTGAACGGGCTCAGCTCGAAACGTCGTAATTCAAACAACTCTGCTCCAGGTAAGATTACTTCATTCTTGAATGATACATTAAAATCGAAAACTTTCGGACGATCAAACTTTCGGACAAAATTTTGTCCGAAAGTTTATTTGTCCGAACCCTGGTGCTGTCCGAAAGTTTTAAATTCATTGAAAATAGAAAAGAAAAAAGAAGCGTACCATAAAATGCTAATTACTCAATGTTTTGCCAACAGCGCTTAAGTTTCTTGAATATTTCATCTAAAAGTTTGGTTCCCTGAAGCGTCCCTTGAAAATTGTTCATACATAGCAACACCTTTAAATTTCGTTTATAGCTGGCTTAACAATTGCTCAATCTAGAAAAAATTACATTCAAATGTCCTTGTAGATGTGATGATCGCCATGTACCTTTTGTAAGTTGATATTTATGACAGAATCACAATCAGTTTTAAGATCTTTTGGTATCGTGCTTGCGTATTATTGTCATGTGTCCGAATGTCTTTTGTCCGAAATTCCCGAAAAAGCGTCCGAAAGTTTTTTGTCCGAAGTTTTTTTGCCGAAACTTTACGGTCCGAAAGTTATCCATCTTAATGTATATTACCAACCTGCAAATCTTAAGAACTTCTGCGTATCTGGTGGTAGATCTGGTGAAATGCTCGATACAGACGACTGTCTTGATGGACTTGCAGGACCCCCTGGCGATAAAGGCCCAGGACTAAACGGAGGACATAGATCGAGGGAAGATGCAGATCCCTGCTCCTGCGCATCAGTCTTCTTTTCTTTGTCTTGGGCCTCATCTTTATCTGAGCTATGCACAAGGAAAAATGCTTCAACGGCAGGTTGTAGTACAAGGACTGCATTTGCATCTGAAGTTTCAGCTAATTCTGTCAAGCATTCACCTGAGAGAAAAACCGATAATGATTCAGATACGAATTATCTGGCAAATAAGTTTAGTGGCAAGTAATTGATAACATCAAATGAAATAAATGCAATAAGCAATGGCAGGCAAGAACAGTGCTTCCTGAGTGATACTCTTAAGTCTGACACTTTCGACACTCTACTAGTCTGCCCTTCTTTTGAAGCACCACGTAGAGATCTTCTCGCTGGAGTTTCTGCCTTGCTACGACCACTTGGACATACCAATCTTTCAAACGAGTTTCTAATGCAGATGATGATAAAGATTTTACTGATGGCCTTAATAGAGATATACTTTTGTTAACTCTCTGCTTTATCCATAAAACTGGTCGGTTTGATTAGGAATTGACAACTTTGCAATTCAACCACCAACGTCCCTTTTAATGTAAATGGTTTATTTTCGTTTTGTTATCAGTTACGATTAGTATGTGTGCTCTCTTTGTCTTTCATGTCGTTACGCATAGTGCTATGTTCGTGTTTTCTGTTTTATGTTGCCATAAGGTAGTCGTAGTTTTTCGCTCCAAATGGTATTGTATTAGACTAATACAATACCATTTGGAGCGAAAAACTAAGGTATAGTATTTTGTAAGTAGTGTAGTTAAGTGTCATGTTTTGTAACTTTTTAGATTGAATGTAAAACAAAAACGCTACATAAATCTTTAGTCAGTCGTATGGATTTCTCGATAAAAAGCTGTCTAAAAAAAGATAAGTTATTGTGAAAGAATCTTACCAAGCACGTCCCACAGCTCATCCAATACAATTTGGCTACTGAGGCGAGGAAGCTGTGGTAATGATGCGACAACTGTTGCCAGTTCATCTATGAAAAACAAAAATACCATTGGATTGAAGCCATCAACATAATCAACACGAATTTTTTTCAGTTTTAATTCCCCTGCAACATCTTTCCATTCATCCATCAAATCTGGTTTTCTGGTTAAAACACAGATCAATTTCCCTGATATGAGAATCGAGCTAATTAACTTGATTCTCATATCCCACCGTTGAGTTGTTTTCTAATGGTTTACATTAAACTATCACGCTTGCTTGGTTGCAAAATATCCTCGCTTTGAATATTTTCTATCCTCGAGGCAAAAGCGACATGAAATCATGTCGGCACCATGCCGGCATGGCCCGTTTACACGATGTCGTTATCATGCCGGCATGAACCCGTACCGGTATGGCTATCGACATGGTTTTAATCCGGATTAACACCTTCTCGTGCCGGCATGCTACCGACATCGTGTAAACGGGTGCCCTAGAAACAAAAGATATCATGCCGGTGTCATATCATGCCGGCATGGTACCGACATCGTGTAAACGGGGTCTGAATTTTACGTGTACGTTAGCTTCATTAAGAAATGAATACAATCTAATACATCTCCCACAATAACAGACTATGTGAACTGATAGATACAATTCTGCTTCGATAAACATAGTATAAAATGACTTTCAGAAGGATTAAGCCACGTGAAAATTCCCAACTTACTTTGGCGGCTAGTATCAGCTTGTGACGATGAGCTACCTTGTCCTGCTGCTTGAGATGAAGCTCCAGGTCCACTCTGAAATATTTTATGAAAGTACTGAATGGCAAATAGATTAGCACATATATTTCAATGTAGGAGAATTGTCATTATCATTCATTTAAAGTTAACCTTGCCCTAAGTCTATTTCGTCATCTGTAATAAGTAATCTGAAAATTTTGCTCTTTCCTTTCCCAATTTTTTTTTGACGAAATACCGTAAATCCTCGCATATAAGAACCTACTTTATTGAGAGAGAGGCTGAAATAGGTTCTTATTTCAAAGGCAGTAACACTAATTTAAAGGTTTACAGGTTCTTATTTGAAGGATACCTTTTGTAGGCCTTTTTAGAGTGTTACAAAGGATGTTCAATCTCATTATTTAATCTGGAAGGGTTTTTATGGACCTAATAACTAATTGGGGAGGAAAATCAAACTTTAACAACCATTTGGCACCAAAATGAACTTCATAACTACAATCAAAGATCAACTTTGCTACCCCTGCAAGAGGAACCTATGTTTCAGCAAATTGAAACAGGTTCTTAATTACAAGGTGCATAATTTAGGAGAAATAACCTCAAGGTTCTTATTTTGGTAGGTTCTTATATGCGGGGATTTACTGTAGACTTGAGGCAAGGCAAATATAAAGTAGGTATGAATGTACAAAACAGCTATTAAGTAAAAGCTAATTCACACCTTGCATCTAAACAAATAAAAGTATATCAGAGAATACAATTCAAGATAAATAGCTACAGAAAAATACGAAATCGAGACGAAATCAGTTCCACAGTGTCTCAATTTTTCCTTGTGTAACGATGATTTTTACATCAAGTCAAGAACCCAACCTGCACTATGAATACATAATCTACAATTGCATTCCTCTCCAGTTCAGATTTTGATTTTCTTTTCGAAGCTAAAAAGGGCATCTCATTACTTTATATCATTGAGAAGTGCCTGCCATAATTTACACCTAAGAAACGATATAATCTCTGAGCCACAGCACGTAGTGCGTGCCGGTGGTAATACTTGCGTATGGTCTATAACACATAAAGATTGCGATTTTCGAGGAAAAATTTCCTTCATGAAACTACGATTAAGAACAGAAAGAGCGTAGGTTGTGAGTGAAACGTTTCTGGAACAGGCACCAAATCTTTACCCACAAATTTTGCTGAATGAAAAAAAGCTATTGACTGTTAAAGGACGAGTCCGGGGGTTGGTATGGTTATGCTAGAGCAAACTTATCAACAACTGCCGTGAATTAAGAACTTCTTTCAACATTTTGACGTTCGAAGCAGCTACAAATTAGTTAAACATTCAGCGAATTTAGGCCAAACATCATCGCAATTTCGTCACCATTTTTGTGATCAAAACACAAAAAAGAGGCTAGCTGCGATTAAGCAGTAACAAATAAATAGGAAGGCCCCGTTTTCGTTGAACGTTACACAGATTCTATCTTCTGGTCACTTATTTTGTGACTACGCTTATTTGAATAAGAAATTTCGCAGAGAAAAGACAACAATGGTGAGGAAAAGTACCATACACAATTCATGACTGTATAATCTTGCGTTTCATCGTCAACCATTCCAACCTCGGATTTGTTCTTTTAAGATGTGTCTGCTTTTGAGCAACTAATGAGGCCTATCAATAGACCTTTCAGCTATTCAGGGAAAGAACCTGAATCGAACGATGTCATGATGCATTTTGAAGAATTTTCGAATGTGCATAATACTGAAAGAACCTCTAACGCCACTCGATCGAGCCTCGGGTATAAAATTGTATAAAAATAACACTCGATCCAGGCTCTCTTGTAGAACAGCTAAAAGGTCTATTGTAGTCCAAAGTGACATGCTGTCGTAAGGATAATTACTACATAAAAAATTTCACATACCGCATTTCCTGTCTGTTGTTCCTGCTCTGAGAAAGTATTTTCTTGAGCATTTGATCTTTCACCGTCATATCTGTCAATCAATTCGTACATCGCCTCCACATCTGCTTCAAGAGCCGCAACCACCTCTCGCAAACTCTCTCGGCCACTGCGTAGTCCTTCTAAAAGACGCATACCTATGAAAAATTATTAAAACTCAGAATACAGTAAGTCAAATTGCAATGAGTGCCTACCACCAAATTGCACAGAGTACGTGCTGGGTGACCGAAAAAGTCAAACTTTTCGAAATACCATCAAAATTCGATGATGTCACTGATCATGAAAATTTCTTCATATGCATTTGTAACAAAGACCAAATTAATCATGAACATATCGCAAAGCATTGAAGTGGGCTTAAACTTGCGTGAATTGGTGCTTTTAAAAGCTACCTGGCTTTAAATCAAACTCTAAAATCACAAGAAATTATTCCAAAATTGAACGGTTATCTCCCAATGCCACTTGAAAAAGTTTCAAATGACCTTCATGAGGCTCTTACAACATGCAACACTCGAAATTTTTGATACGAAATCGCTTGAAATAACTATTGGCAAACATTTGATGTTTTGTTAAATAACATTGCTGATAACATGTTTTTCATGCCGAAATTTCGTCATACTCCTTCCGAAAGAACAAAATAACAATAAAACCTCAAATTCAGTTTGTCTTTGGTATAAGTACACACAAGGAAATTCAAAGATTATCCCCAGGGGGGACTCCCTATTAGTAAGTGACGGGGGGGTCAGACACTTTTTGGGTTTGTAAATAGTTGTCTAGTATACCTTTGGGTACGCGATTTGGAGCATAATCGGTATATTTTTGGGGTTGTTGATGAGAAAATTTGACAAGGTGAGTGCTAGGCTGAGATTTTCTCCAAAACATCGCAGGGCAGTTGCCGAAAATGCTATAAAACCTTTAATTTTCATGTACCTTGAAGCTAGGAGTATATTTTTAGGGTCTACAAATGTCCTAATTTCAGTATATTTTTGGGCTGAGTATATTTTTGGGGTCTAAAATTTCCTAAATTTAGTATATTTTTGGGTTTTTCAAAAATTTACTGTGTCTGACCCCCCCCCCCGTCACATACCAATAGAAGTCCCCCCTGGGAGATTATCAACATAATCAAATACTGCTGATTGTTCAAAAGTTTCACTTTTTATTGGGTCACGCGGTATAAAGTAAGAAGATGCATTATCTTTGCCTTGATTCAGATATCAGAGTCATGTATAGCAGGTTTCCCTGTATCGCAAGAGGTTTTAGAATCATCAGAATGGTTCTATTTGACCAAACAATAGTCTATCGTCACAATCAATCCTTTTGAGCCTGGAATCAAAGTTCCATAGTAACTGAGAAAGTAGAACGAGGATAAAGACGAAAATCATGTTTGTAATTGATTGATAATACGACATATCCAGTGGTAAAAAGTAACGTAGGCCTAAAATATTTGACTCAAATCATTATACTTTCGGAACGTTTCGAATCAACCATGATTCATTATATCATGGTTGATTCGAAACGTTCCGAAAATATAATGATTGAGTCGAATATTTTAAACCTTTGGCCTACATTACTTTTTTACCACTGGATATGTCGAATTATTAATTAATTACAAACATGATTGTCGTCTTTATCCTCGTTCTACGATTCTTAACGAAGTAGCGCTTTCCTCCTGACACGTCAATAACTGAGAAAGTTTTTCGAATTATTCTAACTTAACGATAACAGCATTTCCTTACTCGAATGGCAAGAAACTTCAACATTTGCCAATACTTTCCACACTGACATCAATAATGTGGACAGCGCACAAAAACGTTTATAAAATCTATTAATTCTCACCTCTTGACAATCCAGTTCTTTGCTGCCCTGATCCCTTTGTCAATGACTTCTTTGCTGCTTCACGAAGTTGAATGACAACCTTGAGTACTCGTAGTAGCAGATTCTGACTTGATCGCTTGCCAGTTAAACTCGCCATTGATGGTAAATGAAGATCAAAAATGACCTAAAAAAAGAATATTTCTGAAACCTAAATATACCACGGTAGCTGTCGATGAAGCTTGAATTTCACGAAAAGATAACAATTCGAATTGTCACACATCTTAATAGCCTACAGGGTGTCCCAAACATTGTGTCCCGTTTATATGGCTGCTGTGGAGAAGCTGTAGATTCAATCATCTCGATTTTTACCCAGTTGTATAGGTCAGGCTTCAACTTAGAGTTTGAGACATTGTATAAGTCTATCTGACAAGTGGTTGCTGATTTATGGTAGAGAAAAGGCAAAATAAGCGATTGCTTCAAAAACAGCACTTCTATTGTTCTCTAGCAATGTCAAAATAAAGTAAGTTTTCAAAGAAAGGGTTCTAGCATCGTACTAAAATTTTCGCTACATGTCTCAAAAGGTAGAGAGTGCTGTCTTATGAACAGGCAACACTGATATTTAGCAAACGTTTTAATGCGACGCTAGAACCCTTTCTTTGAAAATTTACTTTATTTTGAAATTGTTGGAGTACAATAAGAGTGCTATTTTTGAAGCAACCACTTATTTTTCCCTTTCTCTGCAATAAATCAGCAACCATTGATCAGATTGACTCAAACATGGTCTCAAACTCTCAATTGAAGCCTGACCTAAGCAACTGTGCTAAAACCGCAATGATTGAATCTACAGCTCCTCCACAGCAGCTACACAAAACGGTGCACAGTTTTTTGGGGGACACCCTGCAGAAATGGCTTATTCGACTTACTCCTTGATTTCTGGGTTGAATTAGCGGTAATGTTTTTATTCTGAAATCTTCTTGGTTCACCAGGTTTCAGTTGACGTTAAGGATAGGAGCTTGACTTGCTTTTATTAGGACACGTTGCATATATACCGGGTGAATCAATAAAAACGCCCGGCGTTTGAAAAAATCCTGATCCCTGAATATCAGAGCAATGATTTTGAAAACTGTCTTGTTTTATCCCCGATATGTCAAATTAGGTTCAGTAATTTACCCGGCTTTAATCGGTCATTCCTTCCCGTCGAAATAGGAGATTTTCTGCAGAAAGCCCCTTTCGAAAACCTGCAAAAACGAGCGAAAACAGCAAGCAAAATTTCCCTTTGTTCTCCTTCCTTGAAATAATGACTCCTGAATGTACTCACGTATAATGTCCTCATGGGAGAATGGAATCCTCCAGGATAAGTTATTCACACCAGGGGAAAAACTTTGCAACCCACCAAAACGAAAGAACGTGTTAGCGTGCGGGAAGTCATCACTGTGAGGTTGACACATTAGGGATTTTTGCCGAGGGGCAAATCACTGATTTTTTTCGTACACCTTCCTTGAAATCACGAAAAAATCACACACAAAAATCACAAAATCACAGAAAAATCACATACAAAAGCATCAAAAATCACAAATCATCCAAAAATTACTGAAAAATCGCAAGAAAAAATCACTAAAAATCACTAAAATCACAAAAAATCACAGGAAAAAATCATGTGATTCTAAAATCACAAAAATCACGTACGCTATTTTGAGAAGTGATTTGCCCCTCGATTTTTGCTGGCAATTTTAGCACGTTTTTTGAGCTTTCTCAAAGGGATTCATTTTAGAAAAGTGCCTACAGAATCTGAACGGAGTGACCGATTTTAGCCAGAAAAATTTCTAAAAATAATTGAACATGTTAGCAATTTAATCAAATATTGCAAAATATCGTTGCTTATATATTCAGGAAGCAGTAGCCTTTCAAACGCCGGGCGTTTTTTTGACTCACCCGGTATATATATATATCATTTGCCTTTTAGCGTTCGTAAAGAGTTGCACTTAAACAATAAACTTGAAACTGACACGACGTGAACTCATCTGATTTCTTCACTAAAAAGTAGTCTGTGCTACAGTCCATTTATTGAAGTGTATGGGTTAGAATGCAGGGTAATTACGTGAAGATCGTTTGTCATCAGTTGGAACAGGGTGGTTGGAACATGATTGAGACCATTACCCACAATTTCGCTCAGTTTTTTATATTTCCTTGGAATATATTTTGACAATATCAAGTTTTATTAAGAAAATGACAGATCTCAAAGATCTAAGTTTTCACATCAGAAATCCTTTTTCCTCCTCCTCCACGACAAATTTTTAAACTAATGTAGACGTATGCCTTTCACAAACGGAAAAACAAAACCGAACACATTTTATTTCAAACAGAGTTATAAAGGCTGCAAGGAGCTGAAATAACGTACTGGTTTAATGGCTGGTCTTTGACCAACAGCATTTCCAAGTCTTCGCTGAATGCCCTGGGCTCGGCCCCTTCCTCTCCATGGTTGAGATCGTGCTGCAGTTGGGTTAATTATCACTCCACCTCTCTTCTTACTGCCCTGAAGTCGATAATAAAATATGTTGCAGCCAAGAAATGTCAGTAAGTGAAGTGACAATCAAAATTAAACCAGTGCGTCTATACTGAAAGAGCATTCGAAGAGGAATTTTTTTTTTTTTTTTTTTATACACAATCTAAAAATTTACAATTTAACAAACATATTTACATCAACGATATCATTGGGAGCATCATAGGCTACCATAAATGATCTTTAACAAAAAACCAATACATATACTAAAGGCTATACCAAAGTTCTTGTCCCTTCATAGGGAGAAATAGATCGCAGAGATTAGATAACACTTTTGCCGGATCAAAATTCAAAGTTGACAGGTTTTGGTATAGTCTTTAGTAACATAGATATATTTACAATACATTTATGGTGTTATAACAATATCAAAGATTAATAGAGAAGGATGAGATAAAAGATTAATGTCCCTAGGTTTGCGTTGGTGGTGCTACAAAAAACGCTCTGATGAATCACAGTAAACGGTCGTGAAATTCAGTTATTTTCAGTGTTCTGCAAAAAACTTTCATCTTTTTGACATAAGCTGGAAAATCTCAACACAGTAAAACGCCACAAACAAGAAGATACTTTTCTAAAAAGCAGACTGGCTGGGTCCTTATAAATGAGGTACTTATGACATTTTCAGGGTTTGTATCTTATTGCAAGGACACTTGTGACTATGATGAATATATAGCTACAGTATACTGTATAATGTGTTAAATAGACTTGAGGGTATAATGACTTCATTTGAATATTAGAGAGCATGGTATTTGACAAATCAGTTTATATCATACGGCTTGATAAACAATTTGCATATCTCTGAAAACTGTTAGGCTAGAGTTACACTATATCGGATTGCTATCGGAGCGGAGCAGAGCGAAGTGATTTTCACTCCGAAGTGATATTTGGGGTAGCAGTTACACTATATCGCTTCTCTTGCTCCCACGCCATTTTCCTACGCAATTCTGATCTTCACTACAGGGTGCTTTTGCAGGCTGGCGCCAAAGTTTATTGTTTGCTAATCTGGAATTTCATTGTTTCAAAGCGGAGTATATCGGATTCGTGCAATTACACTACAACGCTTCGCTACGGAGTGACTCTGGAGTGATTTTCATACCACCTCCAGAGCGGAGTGATTTTCACTCCGCTAATCGGAGCGTTGTGTATCGGATTGGTACGGCGTAGTGTAACTCAAACCCCTATCCGATACGAAAGTCACTCAGCTCCGATAGCGATCCGGCATAGTGCAACTGGGGCCTTAGAGGTGTTCAGTTATCAATAGTTGGGAGTTTGTTTACACTGATATGATACAATTTCTTAATTAAGTGTACCATCTCATAAGAACATAGAAGTAAATCAGTCTGTTTTTGGTTCTTATCATTGGGTGTCTTTTCCAACAAAATCAGTCTGCAGGTTCTTATTTTGATATATTCTTGTTCGCGGGGTTTTCCTGTAACTTTATTCATAGCTCTTACGTACTATTGAAAGCATGTAAGAAAAGGGACGCCACAGTGTTCTTTTCAGAATCAATTTCTTGATACTCAAAAATTTTTTCGTTTGACTTGGATTGCGCTTCTCAACTTAAAGTTCAAGTTCGCCGTTTTTGGATTGCTAAGTGATTATCTGCCGTGGTGCACAGAGGTTCAAACTGTCTTTTTTCAGCACCAAAAGATATGGCGAAATGTAACTATAATGGATCTGAAAGGAAATGTAACCTAAAAAATGACGATTGCTCAATCTCTTTTGCTGTCACAGAAACACCCACGTACTCACGGGCACAATAAGGAACTTCAATATTTCAACCTACAATCGCGGACAAAACGTTTGACACACTTCGTTTTTGGGAGGAAATTTCGAGTTGAAATCCCCCTTACCTCCCATTGCAATGCTGATCAAAATGTCATAGATGAGTTGACAAGTATGTCTTCTTCAAGCAACCAGCATTGCAGTGGGGGGAGGGGGGCATTAGCAGTAGAAGGTAGCAGTTTACATGCAGGAAAGGCCTCTTTCAACGCAAAACTCATCTGTCCCAATGAGTTTTGTCCGCGATTGTATGCTCAAACAGTGGGGACATTCCCTTAAAATCTTTCATTCGATTTCTAGATTTATCCTTTTTACTTCAGTCTTTTACTTTAAACTCTGGCCAAACGCAATGTGTTTAGCCTAGAGTAGTAAAGCTAGTGGCTTGTCTGGTTAATTCAATTTCAGCGTAAAATCGTATCCTGCTGAATACTCACACGAATCTCACTGTACGTCTGGCAGTTTAGATAGCCAGAGTGGTTTAGATAGTGGCCCAGAGATTAGTAAAACGAGACTGGAGTAACAAACCTTCGCTGCGTCTTTGTCTTGCTTCTCATGCCCATGAGCCAAGTTATATTCCCTGATCTCAGTCAACAACTTCTTGATTTCAGCACACAAAGTAAACGCAATATCCCTCGCTCCATCCAACAACAACACCAAGACAGAATCACGTGTATCTTTATCGATCTTTGATAACTGCAGAAGTAGTGTTGTTGCATCTTCTAGGCCATCCTCAGAGCACACCCCTGACGTCAACACATTGACAGCCAATCGCAGTTGAGTTTCATTAACAATAGGCTCCTTCCCAGTTCTATCTGCGCTCTGATATGGACCCGATGATATGGCTAGTAATGGGATACTTACTGGTGAAGCTCTAGTACCTGTTACAAAACAAGGAAGTGTCGTGATTCTCTGTGTGTCCCCTACATAAAGCCTTAGTAACAGGACAGATCGATTGCAGTCATCGAAGTGCTAATGCTAGGCTGCTCTTAAAAACTATTTTCAGATTTCTGACAGTTAAAAAAAAAAGAAAATGATCAGGGCGCAGAGTATTTGAAGCTAACATTTGTGGGAAAGTTGATATTTTGGAGTGGATAAGACATTGCAAACGTTGTAGAGACTATGGTTGTAGCCACGTATCGTTGGGCTGCCCAAAAGTTTGATCATTGCCAAGTTCTCCTAATCTCAGATACTTAGTTCCACATATAATCGCTTCCTGGAATGTACGGTGAAGATAAGCTTCTGCTAGAAAGGGTCACTTTTACAGAATTTATCTATGAAACACATCCAGTCTCTAGACAACCAATATTTTTATGCAATTCTATGGAAAATGGCAATAAAACCTTGACCGCCGTAACACATGAAATAGCTATTGGCCAAAATCGCTTAATGTGAAGAACATAACCGCATGAGGAAATAAAGACAGTTATAAAACTTTCACAATCCATCCATCAGAATGTTCCTCAAAATCCTTCGCAACAACGTTCAATTTTACCCCAATCTAAGTTAGAGCAAGTCTACAGAGCCCTGGTTGAAAGCCACCTGCGGTACGGTAATGAACTATGGGGCAGTTTGTCTGATACCAAATTAAATCATTTGCAGCGTCTCCAAGACAGAGCTCGCACATTGATTGAAAGCTCCAATGTAAAGGACGGATGGACGTGCAATTGGCTCTCTGTCTCTAACCTTATCAAATACGACAAGGCTGTTATGGCATATAAGATAATGAATAATTTATGTCCGAACAGCCTTCAAGGAAAATTCACCATGAGATCTCAAATATCTGCTTACGCAACGAGAAACTGCCGAGATATTGATATCCCAAAACGCAACCTAGAATTTTCAAAAAAGAGTTTTCTTTACTCTGGTGCTAAACTGTGGAATGATATACCTCTTGATATAAGGAATAGCCCCACAGTTCTCACATTTAAAAAGAAACTGAAGGACTACTTGCTACACTAGCATTTAACCCAAAGCACGATCCCTAGGAAGAGCAGCACTTACCACGGTTACATTCCATATTATTCTTTGTAGATATGATATAGTACGTTGTTCTTTTTTTTTATTTTTCTTTTTACTATTGTTATTTTTCAAACTATTATCTTGTTGTTGTATAAGCTGATAGGGATTTGTGGATAAATATGATTAAGGCCCTGTTTATATGAGGAAAAACACCTCGCCTGCCAGACCCGGGGCTGAGAGGCGAGGTAGATTTCAGTCACTGTTTATATGAGATTTTTCACCTCACCTGTCAGCCCCGGGGCTGAGAGGTGAGGTGGAGTAAAGTCTCTCTTCCGTGAAATCAGGATGAATTGACCAATGAGAATCAACGAATAGATTCAATTCACCTCACCATACCGGTGGTGTTTCGTTTATATGGCAAAATCTCACCTCACCTAGGTGAGATTCCACCTCTAGTGAGGTGGGACTTCACTATACCGGTGGTGTTGTGTTCCTCATGTAAACGCGAAATGAAAGAACAAAGGATTTTATTGGAAGGTGGAATCTCACCTCTCAGCACCGGGCCTGGCAAGTGAGGTGTTTTTCCTCATATAAACAGGCCCTAAATGAAATGAATTCAATGTAAACTATGTAGCAAAACTAGGCCAGCGGACTAACATACGCGGGTCAGGTATTAGTTTTGTACCACAAATTCCTAAGAATATTCTTCAATAAGCAAAACTCTCACCGTTTGACGATGTATCACTAACAGCATGAGACGCTCTATCGATTTCCATTGGCTCTTCATGCGCCTCCGCTGCCACTCCACTGATATCACTATGAGCCGCATACGTTCCATCGGAAAAACACGAAATCACTGACTCTGCTCTTGGTGACCGCACTCCCGGGGGTACCATCTCAACAACTGTATCAACAGGGGCTGGCGATCCTTCTACGAACAGTGAAGACGTTATCGAGGATGTCTCAGAAAAGTGAGATCCCCCTGGGAAAAGATTATCCTGATCGTGGTCCTCATCTTGAACCTGATGATCATCAGGGGGAATGTTATTACTCTCTTCGTTTATACCAGGGCCTGCAGCATCGACCAATGGGCTTCGCTCTACAATCGTAGCCTCGGTTGCAAACGTGACGGTTGGCTGTGGGCCTTCGCTAGGTGTTGGAGTAGGCTCAGTACCTTCTGTAGTTGCAGCCCCTGCGGTATTAGCCTCGCTTGGCTTTGATGCTTCAGGCAATGACATCGAGACTACGGCTAAAAGCCTCAATAATTTGTCAATAAGCGCAGTATTGCGTTTAATAACAGGATGAGACAACATTGATAGAATTTGCCCAAGTGGCGAATTATCAAAATTCTCATCACTGTCTTCTTTGAAAGTTTCTCGTAACGATTTCAAAGGCATTTTGCCTTTCCTGCCAGGCCCAATTGAATTTAAACGATAAAGTATTGTCCAGAAATCCACATCCGGGATCCTATCACGTCCTTTGTCTTCTGTTGAGTCACCAATTGTCTCTTTTGTTTCATTTGATTTCCCTTTGCCATCTCCTTTGTTTTCGTCTTCTTCCTTCTTCGGAGCGAACGGCGTGAAGCTCGTTGGGAAATTTTTGGCGAGAAACAACAAAGCCTCGATCACATACTTACTGACAAATGATGCAGCATGTGGGTGAACCGAGATAGAGGCTGACTTGTCTGATAACTTCCCCCCTGATTGTTTGATTTCAAATAAATCAACTCGGTGTCCGAATGACGAATCAAGAGTTCTGGACAGCCAGTTATTTGACTGCCTTAGTGGAATGTCAGAGTCGGTGTTATGATCAGTTGGCGTGAGTGCTCGCTTCGAGGCGTGTTTATGCCCAACAGGGGTGTGATGTGGCTTCTCCTGTGTTTTAAATGCCTTTGATGGCACTTCAAAGCTGAAACCCGATGTAAATCCACTAGTTTTCCCGATAATCGATATCAGCGCCTTAATAATCCACAGTCTAGAGCCTTTATGAAACGATACATTTCTCAGTACACGATGCAGTCTTCCGATGTTTAATTTAGGCTCGCCTAGGAACAACAAAACCAACAAACACGCTAGACTTTCATGATCAACAAGCTGTTTATTTAACACCTTTTTAATAGTACTGCTATCACCACTCTGTCGGATACCCCAGCCGCTCTGTCCGCTTGTATGCATCCGTCTAAAATGCGTCAACTGAACATCCATGCCTCGGAACCTGGGCCTAGCTCCTGAGTGACGTAACAACTGGGAAAATACATCAGTCTGCTCAAAAGTCCTTTCTTGGAAATACTGCGCCTGTCGTTGTTCTAGCTCCCGTCTTAGGCCCATAGCCTCTGTGCTTACGTCAGGTGGCAGGACTGCCAATACGGAATCGTCCATATCTGCGAGGACCTGCCTTCGCAGGGCAGGGGTTAGGTTTCGGATGAATGCTGCGGGGTCTACTGGTTGATCGGGTGTCGTTTGAGATGCTTGAAGGCGAGCACGTTCTAGACGTTGCTGTTCAAGTACCTAAAAAGAGGCAGAGAGAGAAGACTTACTGCAGTGAAATACTGCAGAGACGTACAAAGGAAACTTGGCAACTAATGCCTGTCTCAAATTAGAAATCACGTGAGATTTGCGATAACGCAGAATTGATAAAGCAAAACACTTCATCTGTTTAATTTCTTGTATATTTGGACATCTAATTCGAGACAATCTTACGATACATTTTAAAGACTGGGCACCTTCATCGGGTCACCTAAAACTATGGAACACCAAAATTTGTAAGGAGTTCCTCATACGGTATTTGTTTCAAAAGAAAAAACTGATTCACAAATACTGCATACACGTGTTATTTTTATAAGAAACTTGTTTATAAGAAACTGCCACTAATATGGCCAAAATTTAGAGAAACTCTAGTGCTATGTCTAAGAACTATTAAGAAATCTTTACATGTTAGATGTAAGGAAATTGTGGTAAATATATCGTTGAACCTTTATTCTTGTGTAATACCAAGCAACCGTTTATATTGTGAATAAAACACAACACTGTTTATTCCCACATGATGCTTAAAAATGTCAATAAACATATATGACCACCTTGATACTGCATACGTATTAAGACACTTTAAGCAAAATGGCCTGATCCAAGTTTCTAAAAAAAACATGCCTTCTAGAAATGTTTTTAGCACTTAATTCACACTGACCCTCTTAAACCACCTGTATTTAAAACCAGATTAAATCTCTAAACCAATCAAAAGAAATCGATGTTGGATTGACGAATATGAACACAACATTTAATATTTTACTTGCAAGTGTCAATAAGTCATGAATTAATGTATGAGTTTGTGGCTATTCACAGCAGCCTGATGTTGAAGCATACTATGAAATTACCCCAGCGCGGGGTCAGACACAGTATATTTTTGAAAAACCCAAAAATATACTAAATTTAGGACATTCTAGACCCCAAAAATGTACTCAACCCAAAATATACTGAAATTAGGACATTTTTAGATTCCAAAAATATACTGATAGCTTCATGGTACATGAAAATTAAGGGTTTTATAGCATTTTCGGCAACTGCCCTGCAATAGCACTCACCTTGTCACATTTTCTCATCAGCAACCCCAAAAATATACCGATTATGCACCAAATAGCGTACCCAAAGGTATACTAGACAACGTTTTACAAACCAGAAAAATGTCTGTCACTTACTAATAGGGAGTCCCCCCTGGGGAAATTACGGAAGATTATTACTAAATCCATTTGTCTTGGCACAGTTTCCACAAAAAGTGTAAAAATCAGAGTCAAATAATACGACTTCCTTCCTTTTGCAGAAATCCTGCTTTTTTATCAGCCAGTAGCATTTATGTGCATTAAAACTAAAGTTTATAGCGACCAAGAGTTATTTACCTCTTCTTGTATATCTGATGGCAATGCCGCAAGGAATTCTGGGCTGACTTCAGCTAAAGAAACATCCGGTGTTGCTGTTGCTCGCTGTTCGCCTCTTGCTCCACTGTTATTTGAGCGAAGGCCTAAATGGTCACGGAGAACTTCGCGTCTAAAAAGAAAGAAAATTTGAAACCATTGCTATGCTAACAAACCTTGCTCATGGAGGAGGTTTGAACTGCTTGCCCCCCACCGTGTAGAGCAAGACGATAATGCTAAAGTTTCAAAATAGCTTTAGAAATTTGTGCTTCAAATACTTGCCTGGTTTTGAAGCATTTTCTAAGGTGTTTCATCTGGGTCATTTTTTGGGTCATATTCGACAGAGCAGAAACTGCGTAAAATGACGTCATTCAGCACTCTGACATAAGGAAGTGTTTGGATAGATAAGCTCTTTGACAATGATAAATTTAGAATTTGAGGCCCAATGAACAAAATATCAAGTGTTACCTAAAATCGAGGTCTATTGCAGGGAGCTCATGGGATCGCAAAAGAAGCGAAGGGCTAATCGAGTCCGCACCCTTTGTTATGACCCTCAAGTTGTGGGGCCCTACCGGGTATTGAAGCCACTCCGCCTAACTGTTCTGACTGCAAACTCAGAGGATTACACCACTGCGCCACAACACCTTCATGCGCAGTTTCAGCTCTGTCGACATGTTCCATCTTCCAAATCTGCCAACGTAAAGTGGGGGGGGGGGCATTTTGTATGTTTATGGGTGCTGGGGACTTTGCATCAAGAAGAGTCTTGATCTGCGCTATTTCGGTATAATAAACGGTGTTGATTTTCACGATTTTGGGATAAAGAATGGAATCCATTTTTATGATTTTGGTAAAAAAGAACAAATGAATAAGCTTCTTCGAATTGGTATAAGTACCCCTTCCGGGGAGGGGGGGGGGGTAACGTTGGGTCGGAAAGCAAGGCTCGGAGTAAACAAAAATGAAATGCGTGGAGCAATCAAAAAATCTTCAAAACCAAGGAAGCAATCTTTAAATACCTGATGTCTTCCGGTAAAGCATCCAAAAATGATTGGTCAACACCTTCTGGATATCCGGTGACAGTGGCTGCAGGTGGATTCGAACCCTGTACCCCACTCGGTCCTGCTTGTTGCTCGGCTGCTGTTTCGTCTTGAGTACCGTTTTGTTGTGACGCAGCTTGTTCTGGTTGCAGCTGCGTTGAACTTGCGGATGCACTTGGAGTTGGAGTGGTCGAAAGACTCTGCGGTGGTCTGCCTGCATTTGTAGGTTGTGATGTTGAAACTGTAAATGAAAGGAGATACTTTTTCAATCAGTACTTCATTTTCAGTGAGCAAGAGGGATTCCTAGCTAGTCATAGCCACCTTAGGCCCATTACGCATGCCGCATCTAGGCATGGGACCCATAGTTTGACCTCTATTCCGAAGGACGGCGAGGCGAGTTGCTTGCTCAGGCCTCCGCGCCGGGGTGGTAACTTCCATACATGGAGCCACGGGTACGTGTCGCCCTTAAAGATGGGTTTCGAGCCTCAAAAATCCTTAAATATTTGCCTCAGAATTCCCGACCATGAGAACAATACTTGGAGTCACTCAAAATACAAGAATCTTTATTTTGGGTGTGATACTCAAGAGTTTCTTATAGGTAGGAGGGCTAATTATTCTTCAGTAGGCTTAAAGTATATTCTAGGTGGTTTCTTAAATGCACGGCCTTGCTGTATCTTTAACCAGCAGTTCACTAAAGGAGGATCCAGTGTCTCTGTTTACAATTCGCAAAGCTGTGTATTTACTGTACTCAGAAGGATATTTGTCATAATTCATACAACAAAACTGCACTTACCACTTGGTGTCGCCACCGCAGCACTACTCGTTACAGCCGCCGTGGACGTTGTTGTTAGTTGGGATAATATCGCAGAGGCTAAGTCAACAGCAATCTCTGCCGGACTTGGTGCATACTCTTGTGGTCGATGTCTGACTGCCGTCGGAGCACTCGGTGTTGCTGATTGTATCACCGAGATTGGAGTTGTCTCAGCAAGTCGGTTGGAGTTTGTTAATGATGTAGCTTGTAGTGATTGCGTTGTTGAAGTCGTATCCGCCAAGTCGGATGTCGTTGCATTTGCAGGAGTAGCCGCTACAGCGTTTGTTAAAGAAAAGCTGTTTGGCTGTAGGATTTCATCGGTTGTCAAATGAGGTAACGACGCTGTTTCAAGGAAAGGATATGAGATTATACATTGATTCAAGTGATTTAATTGCTGACACAGCAAACTAAGCCTTTCATCTTCACGATGTATAATTTCTTACAGGTCTCAAAAAAACGAAGTAGCGTGGTAGCGGCGCTACTAGGAAGGTAGCTGAAATGCTCAAATTTCCCAGGAGGGAAGAAGGGGTTTGAAACCTTTCTTGTGCGAAGGCGCACTAAGACAAAGAAATACAAGGGAGCTCTATTTGAACAACTTGAGAGCGGTTGGGCCTAAACACGCTCAGTTGTGCACATCAGTTGAAGACGAAACAGAACAGAAAACAAGGCAACAAAACAAGACACAAGGGTCAAAACATGGTAGATAAATAATCAATCAAAACATCCGTGTCCTAACACCCTTGATCAAGAGAATACTTACACGAGCTGACAGCGGCCGTAGGAGTAACTGATCCTGACATGGCTGGCGTACCGGCTCCTTCAACATTATTAACTAATGAGTTATGTGAAGGAGTGGGTGTTATGGAAGCTGATGCAGGTGTTGGTGGTAGTGGCCTATCAACAGTGGCCCTCGTCTGTGTGACGTCAGCTTGAACTGATGGAGTCGATGTTGTTGCTGTTACAGTTCCAGTTAATGGTGTTGCAGTAACCAGAGGATCTGATGTCTACGAGAAAATAATTTGATTGTGGTAATACATTCTTGACAACAAATATAATGGCTGCAGTCAGACTAGGCGTTTTCACTTCGTTGTATCTTTTCAAAACGACGGGCTAATTTTTTTATATGTAAACAAGAAATCAAACGGCTTGAACACGGTAGTAACATTTTGATCAATTTGAAAGTTGCCCAAAATCCACAATGGCAACAAATATGGAGAAATTATGGATAGAGGATTTCTGGTTGAACTGTTTCCAATTGAAATCCAACCAATGTAATTTATGATTACGTTCTGAAAATTTAACGCTTGAAATTTTCCTCACACCAGGTCCCCTTGGCCTAAATCAAAGGTACTTTTCCTTACAATAAAAACAATTCATGTGATTTGATGATTTGTCTGTATTCATCACAAAATATGCTTGAAAATTTAATATTGTTGTGATCAGACATCCCTTCCAGGAATCTGCTGTCAACTGGAGATAAATCAACTGTCTGACAATCACATGTTAGCCCTTTATGTAGGCACAAGGCTGTCGTTTGTTCTTCACAGCTATTGGTGTTATCTCCATTGAAAACCCGAGACAAACCGTGGGTAACACAATTGTTTACGTAGCACGGGAAAGTCCTGTTTCTGACATTGAGAGTGTTTGAAACACTGTACGCAACTGCGTTGCTACCGTGAACAATGTTTAGTGATACATGGTCATCTAAACTACACTACTCAAAGCAAAACTAAACAGTACTAAATAGTGCAGTATATTACAAACAATTTCCTATTAACCCCTTCTGTTTAGCCTTTCCAGCTGAAAAAACTCGTTTGTAAAACATCTCAACATCTCCACACACATGTGGACATCGCTGCACCATTTCGTATCCACCTCTGTTTCGCCCCCCAACTCCACAATCACTCTGCAGCTTCGCAAGTGAAAGACTTGTTTTGAGAAAGACTTGTGTTTTGAGGATGGATTTGAATCCGGATATCGCAAGGTCTGATTCAATTTGAAACATTATGCCACTTCGGGGCAATAACAAACCTGGGAATTTCCCGTACTTGTCTTCCCATCCTCTTTCTTCCCCTGTTCTTTGTCACCAGTTTCACTCTTTCCAAGATTCTCCGCTGCTTCCTTTTTCTTCTTTCTTTCTTCCTCTCTTTTCTTTTCCAATTCTTCCAGCTGCAGCTTCATCAGATGTTCGATAACGTCTGGCTTAATACCATTAACACAATCGTGCACTCCCATTCCATCTAGCAGCCTGCTCTCCAACGCCCAGCGATTCAGTGCATTTGGAACTGAGTGAATAGGGCTTGAGAAGTCTCCATTATCGTTGAAAAAGTCAACTAGTAAGTGATCTTCGTTGATTTCGTCAAGGTTTCTGCTGAGAACACGGATGTTATCGCCGACGAGAATACGAGCAAAGTTCGTTCCTGTGAGAGAAACAAGGCATCAGTAAACTGCACGTCGAGAGGGGAAGGTATTCATGATTGCAACTTTTGTTGCGTGTGTGTGTCTTCTTATTCACATCGACATCATTTTTAACTACAATTAAGTAACTAGTCTAATTAGATTCTTTACAATTGCACAAATTACAAAAAAATTAATGATCTCAAAGAAAATGCTTATAAAATTTGAGGCAATCTGGTAAACAAAAGAATTTTCCCAAAAAATTGAAAGACTTTTCAGATTCACGCGTAGCTACCAGTGGTTTAGGGCTAGGTGACGTAAAAAGTTTCTCCCCTGTTTGAAATTGCGTTTCAGGGGAAGTATTTGTTGACTTACAAGTGAAGTTGACTCATTGAACAAAATGACCAAAAGTCTTACTGTTTTTGTTTCTCAAACAGAAGTCTTTAAGGTATTCGGTACACTGATGCTGTCAATGCAAGGAGGCTGAATTTTCGAGTTTTCAAAACTTCTCAGGGCCTGTTTAGATGAGGAAAAACACCTCACTTGCCAGACCTGGGACTGAGAGGTGAGATACCATCTTCAAATAGAATCCTTCGTACCTTCATTTTGCGCTTACATGACGAGCGCAACATCACCGGTATTGTGAAGTCCCACTTCACTTGATGTGGGATCATGGACGATGATGCACCGATTAATTGCAGAACTTCTTACCCATTAGCTGCCTAGTTATCCAGTCTGCATAGCTGTTGGTCACTTTGCGTAGAAACGATCAGCATACAACCTTTTGTTCTTAAGTTTTTGCCCTTTTCGATTTGTCTGACTCTGTTTTGCTTAGGCCCACATGTGAATTGCAGTGCATAGCTCCTTCTTAGCGAAGAAAACGAAAGCGCAATGTGGGCCTAAGCAAAACAGAGTCAGACAAATCGAAACGAAGGGCAAAAAATTAAGAACAAAAGGACTGGATAACTAGGCACCTAATAGGTAAGAAGTTCTGCAATTTTTACCTTGCCTTCCCAAAAAATCAGTGCATCATCACCCATGGTGGGATCTCACTGGGCAAGATGAAATTTTCCTATACAAACGAAACACCACCGGCATAGTGAGGTGAATTGGAATTCTTCGTTGATTCTTAAAGGTCAGTTTGTTCTGATTTCACGGAAAAGAGACGTTACTCCACCTCGCCTCTCAGCTCCGGGACTGACAGGTGAGGTGAAAAATCTCATATAAACAGTGGATGAAATTTACTCCGACAGTCAGCCTCAGGGCTGACAGGTGAGGTGAAAAAATCTCATATAAACGGTGGTTGAAATTTAACTCGCCAGTCAGCCCCGAGTCTGGCAGGTGAGGTGTTTTCCCTCATATAAAAGGATAAAGCCTAAATAGCCTAATAGGGTCTAAATTCAGCAACTTCAATATGCAAGTTTTGCAGTTATCCAAATTAACTTACCTGTTGTTTGCGGATTATGAATATGCAGTGTATGCGTTTGATGGTTATGCCGTTGTCCTAGCCTCTCATTCCTTGCGCCACGATTACGAGATACCCTGCTACCAGCTACACGAGGCTCAGTTCCTGGCTGCCTTGACAACAGTGGATGCTGCAGTATCGATGAAGTGGCTGGGGAGGAGCTCTCTGTCGAGTCACCATCGAGCAATCGGGATGAAAGTGGAAAGTGAACAGCGTATGGTCGTCGTGGCAAATTGATTTCAATTGCTACGTTTGAAAAGAGAAATAATAGGCAATGATTAAAAAATTCTTCTCGACTATTTGCACTGACAAATTAGAAGATCAATTTATGAATCTTATAAACCCAAGATCTTATCAAGATCATAATAAGTTTTAACAATCTTACAATTATAAAAAACTTGGTAACGTTTCTATTAATCTTTTCCGATTCTACCGGGTGACCCAGAAAAGTGACCCAGAAAATCTGTTTTAGAAAGAAAAGTAAGTGGCAGATTGAATGGTTGAAACGTTGTTCTGTCCCTAAAAATCTGGCCTACGTTATGAGTACTTTCATAATTTTTTCAGCAAAGGAAATTTCTCGAATTAAGGAGTTCTGGGAAAGGGCTTGCTTGATTTTCTCACAAAGTCGTCAAAAACAGAGGATCGATTCACATCCCTTTCAGATCTTCTAGGAACAAAGAGACGCATTGTCATAAGTCTATTGCTAGCCTCTCTCGGCCTCTAGCATGCAGACCCCAAAATTGAGAGAGTAGAAAAGTAGCACATTGTTCGGGATACTGCAAACTGCCCCCCCCCCCCCCCCGACAAAACGATATATAACATTGTAAATAAAAGATTTAAGTACCAAATGTAGCGTATGTGTTCAAAAACACGACGTTTTGAATGTATACTTAAAATCAAAATATATATCAAGTGACTCGAAATCAATCGAGCCGACCGAAGAGAAGATAAGATTCGACAGACAGGAAAGAATACGAGATGCGACGTGACTTAGCCTGAATAAGGAATAGGAAGGAATTAAGAATAGAGAGCAGAGAAGGGCCTATTGCAGATAAATAAATTGCTTATTAAGTAAATTGCTTATTGCTTATTACCCCTCCCCCCTTTGTAAATCACAAAGGAAAGAATGTTAACTCTGATTGGCTCGCTGGTCATTGGGATGAGCGAAGCGTTTTGGGGCATGCGGAAATTCAAAAGGAAGAGTGAGGGAAGATGACCCTGCAAGCGCTACTGTGTATAATCCGAAAATCTTTGATGGGGGCAAAGCTCTTCTGTAGAAACTCCGAGAAACTTTTATTGACAGTATCCAGAACAAACAGACAACTGTAAATCAAAGACAACTCACGATTATCATCATTATCGGCTGAAAATGGATCAAGATCATCAGGAAAGAAACTAATTGAATCTTCCATTGCATCAGTGTTGAATTCAGCATCCATTTCAGATCCTTCTATGACGTCATCTTCATCGTCATCATCATCATCATCACCGTCATCTTGATCCTCGTCTTCGTCATCATCGTTTTCATCTGAATAATTCAAAACGACATTTTATTAAAGACACTGCGCTAACCAGCAACCATTGCACGTATTCTTTGCAAAATGAATTACACAAAATTGTGTATGCAGCTTTCAAGGGCCCTTTGAATACTGGAGAGAGGGAATATCAATGTTTGAATCAACGGATTTGTCTTTGTTGAGAGCTATAGGTGACAGGAAACTCGGCATTGAAAAAACACAAATAGGATTGTTAGAATTAATAAGACTAACTCATGAGGTGAAGACTCAAAATCCCACGGGGGGGGGGCACTCAGCATTTGCACAGACAGGGAGGTAAGTCCGATATTTTTGGGTCAGAATATTGCCAATAGTGATATTTTTGGGTCCAAATTAAGCTGAAACTTTATTAATGATATTTTTTGACACCAAACATCGTTGAACTGTTATTTCTGGGTTCGCCAGAGGCAATCCTGGCTTTTTTGCATTGCTTCGGGATACTTTATGTTCATGTACAGGTTTCTAAGTATAAAATGAGCTGATATTTTTGGGTTGCAATGAAGCTGAAGTGATAGTTTTGGGTTGCCTGAAAATTTCTTGGACTGACCTCCCCGTATGCATATGTGCTGAATGCCCCCCTGGGCTCAAAATACATTTGTAAACAAGTGTAGTTCTGGAACTGCAATATGGGATTCAGCAAACTGCATTGTGGTATAACTCCACTGCGCAGAGGGTGCTAGTTAGCAAAGAGTCTTCAACGCTGAATACTGCAGCCATAAACTTACATGCGAGTGGATAAACACCTTCCGGGCAAGCATGAAAAATGTACCTACCGTTTGAAAAGTCTCACTCCTAGTTTTTGTTAAACACTCGCAATTTTTTGCCAAAGTAGCCAAGAAATTCTTTTTATGCCATATAAAAATACAAGAACGAAATTACCTAAAACAACACTACACTACACTACACTACACTACACTACACTACACTACACTACACTACACTACACTACATTACATTACATTACATTACATTACATTACATTACATTACATTACAAGTACGATACCATGAGTAGCAAAACAAGACTACCCCATGCCTATAACATAAAGACAGACAACTAAATGAAACCCAGATATACGACTAGAAGTAACTAAAAGTTATCAACTGCGCGCACTCTAAGATATTTCTGAACTCAAATAAAGCCACACTAAATTCGTAAATGACTTTTTTGTTGTTCCCTTGAACTGGATTTAATTGTTCCATTATTCCCTATTCCATGTTTTATGACTAGAAGGAGGGTGATGAAAGCAGGGTCAACAGATTATTGTGCTGAGTTAATCCTATTGACGAGCATTTATTTGCTCGATTTGCTGAGTCGTCGCCAATCAATGCATGTGATCAGGAAAGTTGTAGGTATGCGAACGTTTTGAACAGCGGCAATGAAGCAATAGACAAAACAAATATGCGTGGCCAGCAAACGAAAATTCACTACCTCGCAATTAGTAAGCACGCTCCTTCGTCGCGCGCAATCAGATCGATTACAAAAGGCTCGGCATTAACAATTTCTATTGATAAATGGACTTGACAATGGATTTCAAATTAAGTGTGCATTAGTCGTCATTCACACTATTATAACACTGTTACTCATTCACACAGTCATATTGTGCAGTGCAAATTATGAATAAATTCTTAAAATTAAGCTAAACTATTAGCTAGACAAACGATTTGTAATTTTTAAAATCAATGTTTAGGATTTGTAGTACGAACTTTCAAATGGTGGATACATTCTTCTGACTCGCCCGTCATATATTTAAAATATGTGCGGATAAACTATTCAGCATAGCATTGGGCTCAAATCTTTCAAATCTTTAAAAAGGTAGGTGTAAAATTATATCACATTTTTCTATGAATTGAATGACTTGGAAGGAACTTTGGGCAAGTTTTTGAAAATCTTCCGTGGCAGTTTTTTGATAGCTTAAGGGGGGCAGGGAGACGTAGGGAGGTCTGGGCTTTTTAATGGTTTTATTGTAGTGTAGTTACGTGTATTGTTTGCTCTCCTTTCCTCACATCGCATTTACTAGCAGATGGTCGCAGGTTAGATAGAGCCTTGGGTTCCTTTGATATCGTTTTAGTGGTATCGTAGAGCTTTTGCAAGTAGTGTAACCAGTAATGAGTCATTGTAACTTTTATTGGACTAGAAAAAAAAGGAGTAGACCTATGCCACTCTGCTGGTGTACGATTTAGAAAGCTGTTGATGTCACAGCATCAAATATAATAAATACCACCATTTTGAAAATAACAAAGAATTTTTCACCACTCTTTAAACAGAATTTTTCATAATAACCTTTAATAGTCTGAATCATAAATGCTAAGAAAAAACTAGCCTGCGTGCAGACTTTGGCTTCTGGGGAGGAGAGAAAAGAATGAAACTACAAAGTCTGCGCAACGGCGTGAGTTTTCTTGTTTTAGATCACATGACCGCTATGTCCTATTTGCCAAAATATTGCGTAATTTTGAGAGAGCGTCGCCAAAGAAACTTTATACAAAATTGTCTTGAACGATACGATACGATCTCTGAGACAACTGAACATCAAGGCTGATAGGAATCTCGTAGATGACCTTGGCTCATCGAGTCGTAAAGTCGTTGTAAAAATATTTTTTCGCTGTTGCAAAGATTTGTTCAAGAAGCGAAGAAAGTTACTCGATTCATTGCACAATGTAAACACTAAACAGTGACTTGTCATTCTTGTGTAGACCAAATCAAACAACCCACAGGAAGGACCAAGGTTCAGTAGCTGTCAAAAAGGGAGTGGATTGTGCGAATTCAGTAGAAAACATTGTGGCTGAAAAGAATTCGATCAGAACAAACCTTGTCAGGACCAAGGACCTGTTTCTTGCTCAACACCAAGAAAAATCGGTCGGAGCACTGCAGTACATGTAGTTTCCTTGAAAAAGTTCTTCATCACAGTTTTGTGCTCATCAAGTATCCTGTTTACGTTTAAAATGAGTTGGGCGTGATATAGGCTTCTCTGAAAATTCTTTTTCATCACATATTTGCACGACAATCTTCGAAGCTTCCCCTTCATAATCCGCTGATTTGTTCAACGACTGAGCACTTCGACTACAATCAACCATTTGTCTCGCTTTTTAAAAAGACAATATCGATTGTAATCCGCTAAATCTATTGGGTCCTGGGTTTTGAGGACTCGATATTGATTGGCTTTCATAACAAAAGAAAACAAAAGGATTCTCGCTTGCGCAATCACATTGAAATTTTCTAAACAAGAAAACTCACGCCGTTGCGCAGACTTTGTAGTTTCTTTCTTTCCTCTCCTCCCCAGTAACCAAAGTCTGCGCGCAGGCTAAGAAAAAACAGTCTTCTGGAAGAAAAATGAAAACAAAGCACCTTCATCAGCAAGAATGAGTTGATCATTATCTTCTTCCTGCATCGTATTGTCACCTTCTTCTTCTTCTTCCACTTCATTGTCTTGTCCTAAATCATTTGACTCGTCATCTACGTGCTCTCCAATACCTCTGAATGTAATCATCAGGGAATCGCTGTCTACATGACTTGGTTGAGGGGTGCTTTGGTCTGCATCATCTTCAGATTCAACCACCTAAATACAGAGATAAATATTCTTCCATTTGAGTTGGGAAAGCCCTAGAGAACGCTTTCAGCTGGTGAGAACCAACTTTGAAGTGCAAAATTAGAAAAAGGAGAGAAAGAAGGGAAGCGGAGAGGGAAACGAAAAGAGAGAAAGAGTTAATGAATACAACGAAGAGACGATGAAATAGCATACTTTAAACATACTTCATGCTATTTATCACTGGAGCCAGTGGCAGCCTGGCATTTTTGCCGGGGGGGGGGGGGTGGCAGCAACATGGCACCCCTTCTTATCAAACGTAGTTGTCAGGGTTTCTGACGAGACCGGCAGCCTTGCAGTTTTCTTACTCTTTGTTACTGCGATCTGCCACAGGGGTGGATCCAGACATTTGAGCAAGGGGGTTGACTCCGTGTTGAAAAGGGGTTCAAGGTTTTCCTTTCCATTTGACTGCACATGCTTAAGAGGGGTTCACGATTTTCTTTTTTATTTGACTACGAACGTTGTAGAGGGTCTCAAGGCTTTTCTTTCAATTTCACTGCAAACTTCCTTCAAAGGACCTTCGCATTTATCACCTTGCCTGATTTACGACTCCTCACAAACTTGATATAAAACAAGCGATAGCCCTGGTTACTTTGCTTGTGCAGGCAATGGGGTAGGGCTAGGGTTGGCATCGTGTTAAGTGGTCTCAAAAGAAAAAACCAAAAACTGACCTCTTCTCCAGCGCTATTAGCCTCTTCTTCCAGTCCATCATCATCATCAGAATCACTGTCTAAGTCGCCATCAGGAACTCGTATCTCCGGATGCATGTCACCAGAGGAAGATGACACTGATGAACGATCATCACCATGGCTACGTTCTTCGTGCGTCTCAATTATGAGTTCATTTCCAGCTTGCAAGCTCCGAATTGCTTGGTCGAGGGCTCGATTGTCCCCTGCACGGAAAAAGAAAGAGATACAATGTCATGGCTATGTAAAGATTCATCTAAAGTGTCTGAAGATAAAAACCTCCCAATTCACGTGGACTAACTATTGTTGTTATGTTTGCAGCGATATTTACGCGATGAACAGTTTCAGTTTCATCTTATTTGTTCAGTTTCAGGTTCATCACAAGCTGATGTGATAGGAGCACTTCGCTTGTCTTTGAAGTATTCACAAGAGAGAACTACATATAAGTGATCACATTTTCATTACCTCTCGAGAAATGTAGTATTCCAACTCTCTCTTCAAATTAAGGTGTGGCAAAATATATACAGAAAATAATTAAGATTGACAGAAAGTAAAGGCGCATGCTTGAAAGTAAAAATAGTAAGTCTCCATACAATACGAAAATAATCATAATACCGCTAGGAGTAAGCAGCAAGATTAGCAGCAAGGTTAGCACGTGATATTAGTAAATTAGCACGTGATATTAGTAAATGATCACATGATTATAGCGTGATTAGCTAGCAAGAATGACGAAATGTGCACTTCTGTTACATTGAAAGTAAGGGAGTACCTCCTGGGGTCTTAAAGAACAATGAACAATTTCAGTCATGTAAATATCAAAAAGTATATTAACATGCCAAAGATTAAATAACATATTTGTCAATATCAGGGTCTTGATATACCAGACTTGCTCCAAGTCTATTCCGTGGTTTATCCGCACTTGAGAAAATAATTACCTCCGCGGGGGCGTAAACCACTCACCATTCAAACGAGGACTTATTGAATTTAACCGGGATAAAATCAACATCTTCAGCCTACCTCTTAACGTTCGAAGTGTTTCACCAAGAACTTGACTTTCTCCGATGTCTCCTAAACCATATGGAAAGGAAAATTTTAGAAGAATATGATACCATCTGGATTCAAAAGAAATGCAAGATCTAAAATGCCTTTTTCTTCCCTCCATTCTGCAGCTTATCAACTAAAGTCTCAAGTAAGGTGTCAAATCAAACTGTCAAGAAATAAAAACAATGAAGTGTTTTGAAATATTAACTTTTCGTTGTCACAAATCTAACGTGAGATCTAAATTGACAGAAACGCTGATTACTAGGAAAAATTAGCAAATGCTACGACTCCTAAACTTCTTGTGGCCTTTCAATAGATTTTTCCCTAGTCTCTTTGTGAAAATGAGACCAAAACGTTGATAAATCCTAATGCGTGAAACTAAAGAAAGGAATGCTTATTTTTCATGGCATTCAAAAATAAATTGTGTAATTCTCTAAGACAACTACGTGAATTGGGGAATTCAAATATAACTGGGAAAGAGGTCATGGTTTTTCCTTTCTTTGATTTTATCGAAATCGAGACTCGGGACAGCTCTACTGTCAAATATATTCAATATTAATGATGTCGAGAGAAGTGATATCAGGATAAACAACGAAAGCTAGCAGCTAGAATGTGCAAAATGAAAAAGTTAGAAGAATTCATCAACTGTATTTATATTCACCATCTCCTCGTGGATTCAACATTTGTTCCACTATGTTCTCGATTTCATCAAAAGCTGTGGAATTTTCTGCAGACTCATCTTCTCCTAAGGCTTGAATTGAAACGTGGTCATTGTTATCTTCAGTAGAAGGTTGATCACCTAAAAATAAGATAACTTCAAAATAAGCTGCTCTTATATGGAAGAAATCATTTAATAACCAACAAAAACGCTATAAAGGCTCGCACTAAATATGATCTACCAAAAAATACTTCACACAAAGTAAGATGCAGAAAAGAGCGCAGTAGGAAAAAGTACTGTTTAAAACACAGCAAGGTTCCTAGATACTCTAATTATTAAATTTTGTGCTGAAATTGCTGTTGTAATTGAGAAAGTTCTTCAAAAGCTGCACTGATGGGGTGGGGATATCGGAGCTTGAAGTCTATTTGCCTTCTGTGCTCGCGCTCTCTTCATTTCATAACTTCCAAATTTCATTGGTAGGCCAAGCATAAAACTAACGTTTCCTTAATATAAGGTATTGCTGCGAAAGAGAACTGAGTCAAAAGCAGGTCATCATAGAGCGCTTTAAAAAGAGAATATTTTGCTCCTTGTTTTTAATGTCAGATCTTTGTGAAACAACATTTGTTCTAAATCTAAAATAGACATCAAGCTTGAGGTAAGGCACACTTCAGGTACTTTTCTTTTTAGCTGCGAAATGGAAAATACAATCGCAGACAAACTCGTTGTAACAGTTGTTGATTTTGAAAAAAGTTTTTTGCACGCCAGTCTGTATCTCTTGGAAAAGGCCAATTCTTGTTACAAACCCCCCTCCCACCGATCCAATGTTGGGTGGTCACATTTTGTCTCATAATCAAGTCAAAAACCACAAAGTGCGCACCAACATTGATCAGGGGGGCAGGGGGGATGAAAATACATAGTGCTAATTTTGCACAAAAAAAGAGTACTGTATCAATAGTTTTGTCTGCGATTTAGGTTTAGTAGGGGAAATAAACTATTGCTTACTATGAATGACGTCTGGTTGATTTTCACTGCTTTGATTTTCGTTTGGTCCATTGTTAATTCCATCTTCCGAACTTTGCACAGTCGAAGCTGTCAAAAAATTGCACATGCTATGATCGATCAGATATAAGGGACAGCGCAAAATTTATTATATTACATGGCCGGTGGAGAAGAAAAATTGTTGCAAAAAAGTCTGCTCGCCCCGTAAGAAATCATTGCAAAAAATACAACTGCCCAGTCATCTTTTCCTTAAAAAATGCAACTGCCCCGTATTCACGAACAAACGGTGTTGTATAGTACTATAGTACCACCGATGAATTAACTAAAGACCATAAGAAAGGCAGCAGTTCATCTCTTTACGAATCTTTGTCAATGACCGATGAATCCTCATTGCAAGAAACTAACAAGGAAATTTGATGTCATTTATACACAACTTTGCATGCATTTCTCAACTTGCATGATTCACAATTTTGTCCTCAAGGTGAGCCATTTTATATGTAAAACTTCTTCCTACCTTGAGCTCATAAAAAGTTACTGCCCCGTTCCAGCCCGTTCATATTTGCTTAATAAAAAGTGTTGACCCAGTTGCATGCAAGCTCAAAAAGTAATTTCTCCGTTACGTTTAGCACCGGCCATGTTATAAAATAAACTTTGCTCAGTCCCTAACATACAACATAATCAACTTTTGTTTCATGCAGAGATGGGATCGAATCGATCGATCGAGATGGGCCCATTGACTTACCAGTTGTAGGTCATGGTTCATGTGTTGTGCAGCTTCATTAGCTTTCCGAACTTATCCATGCTAAACCAATGACGGTTCAGCACATTTGCTTATGCTGGCCTGACATCCAATGTGAGACGGATTCGAGTAATCAATCGTATGTTTAGCGTTTTGTAGGTTTAATTTAGCTAATATTTACATGTCTTTATGTAAATGGCCACAGGGTAGTCATTGTCCTTTGCTCCTTGTGGTCTTGTCCCTGTAGTGTTTGTATAGTTTGTATAGTAATTAAGAAGTATAGTAGGATGTAGGTGTAACATGTATTGTAAAATTTTAGATGAATATAAAAAAAACTTAATCAACGGGCAATGCCCGAAAGGCTTTGGGATAAATATTATCATAGGACAGGACCCAGCACTTCAACTAAAGAACAAGGAATTACAGAGACCTACAAATCCCAAGAAATAGCCTTGAATTTGTAAAGAAAGGCTTTCACTATTCAGCTCTGAAAGCTTGGGACGATATTCCCATCAATATCAGAGAGCTCCCTACACTTAGTAGATTCAAACAGCAATTGAAAAGTTATCATACGGGCTAAACACAACATAAAACACGACTCGCTAGAAGAGCAGCTGCTATTAAATAGGTTACTGTACATATTATTTGGTATTGAGTTGTAAGCAGACGGGATCTTGTCCCGGAGGGGGGGGGATAACTACCATATATGAAGGTACGGGGTGTGCCATTTTTTGGGGTGCCTTTTTTCCAGCAGAAAATAAATTTTGGGGTATCATTTTTGGTAAAATGACAAGTAGTCATAAATTTTGGGGTGTCATTTTAGAAAAATTACTCTTTAGGGTATTGATTTTGATCAAATTTCACTTACTTTGTTAAAATTTTGGATGGCTGTCACAAATTTAGGGTATAAATTTTCAATGGCCAGTAAATTTTGGGGTATCGTTTTTGCGAAAATTTATAAATTTTAGGGTGCGACTTCAGACGTCAAATGGCACACCCCCGTCACCTGCCTATTGAAGTTACCCCCCGGGGATCTTGCGTATAAAGAATTTAAAATGAAAAATGAAAATTTGACAGAGAGTCAAAAGTCGGCCCGGGCCAAGCTAAAAATCGACTCCATTGTATTCGACAGACTTGACACGTGTCGTTTCTTTGTGTAGCTAAAGAAGCAGTGGGTGTGCGGGCACTTGTGGAAGGCGACATTCGAAGGAGAATTTACAGAATTTTCCAAATTCTCGTGAAAATCGTAGAAAACATGGACAGACAAGATGTCTCGAAGTCCTGGATAACAAGAAGTACAGTTTACATGGTATTTTGCAGGGTGTGTGCCTTCTAAATTGCACTGGTCGAAATTTCAAGCAACAGAATTAAGAAATTTTGCTACGCTAAGACAAAAAGTGACGGCACTTACCTCGCTGCTCATTAGCACTATTCTGCGTCCCTGCTCCCTCATTTGCACTCTTCGCCTCATCTTTGTTCTCTCCCTTTCCTGTAACAACTTGATGATTCGCAAGACTCGTCAGCTTCTCAAGCGGCTTCAGCATACAGTTGACAGTGCTCACAAGGTATGGGCTCGACAAATCCAGGCTGTGGGGTGTCTTTGCTAGGTCATTAATCATCCCTTTACGAATGAGCAGTCGTACAAAACTGAGCTTCGTCACGTTGGAGCCTTGGCTTGGTGTTTGTGGTGTTGTCGATTCGATTATTGTTACAATGAGATTGAACAAGGCTTGTAATCTCGAATGCTTTAATTTGCTCTCCTGAAGATTCAATGCGCGTCCAAGTGAGGCTTTCATCTCGACAATGAGCGAGTTCTGGACCTCGGGTAGCTGCGAACATGATCCAATTACTGCGAGTAAAGTGCGTGCGAGTGCGGGGACGTTCGTGTCGTTGGCTTCTTGGTTCATCATTGGAAGTAGGCAGTCGAAGATGAAAGCAAGGATTGGGCCATCGAACTAGGAGTTACAGAATGTTAATATTAAGAATCTTGGGTAACTTAGTAATAAAACTATAACCCTTGATTTCGGATTTCAATTCTTTTTATTTCAGAAGACTTTGATGCGGATTTCTTCCAGAGAAATTCCCCCTCAACTTTGCGGGGTGACTGGCCGAGCGGCTTATACAGTTTTCGTCAGGCGACTGAAGTCAGAGTCGATTGAAAACACTCTGACTGAAGTTAAGCTCGGTCGATTAAGGTCAAACTCCGGAGGGGTGACCACGCAACTCACCTAGCCGTCACCGCGGCATGCATTGTGGGAATAAATTATCCTTAACTAGCTAGAAATCCTGACAAGCCTACTAAAAACAAATAGCTACTACGGCTACGTGTTAAAGAACATTATCTTTTTGCATTTATTTAAGAGGAAAGTAGCAAAAATCTAATGCCGGTCATGCCTTTTGAACAGAATAAAATAAATGCCAAGAGATGTCCTTTTTTATGTATCAATGTGCGACTTAAATTTCTTCATTTCTCATGTGCTAACAGTAACAGTGTATACACATTTATGATACAATTTTCCTGTCACTGTACTTGGACAATTTGTCGCCAAAAACGGAGAACTTTGCACTTTTACTTGAGGTCAAGGGAAAACGTCCTTCTCGTGTAGTAACAGGAACGGTGTATACACATTTAGTATAAAGCGTTCCTGTCACTGTACTAGTGCTATTTGTCACCAAAAACGGAGAACTTTGCACTTTTATTTGAGGTCAAGGGAAAACGTCCTTCTCATGTAGTAACAGGAACGGTGTATACACATTTAGTATACACCATTCCTGTCACTGTACTAGTACAATTTGTCGCCAAAATGGAGAACTTTCCACTTTTATTTGAGGTCAAGGTAAAACGTGTTTCTCGTGTGGTAACAGGAACGGTGTATACACATTTAGTATACACCATTCCTGTCACTGTACTAGTGCAATTTGTCGCTAAAACGGAGAACTTTCCACTCTTCTTTGCGGTCATTAGAAAAAGTCCTTCTCATGTGGAACAGGAACGGTGGATACACATTTGGTATGCACCGTTCCTTTCACTGAAATAATACAATTTGTCATCAAAAACGGAGAACTCTCCACTGTTATTTGAGGTCAAAGGAAAACGTGTTTCTCATGCAGTATGAAGAACGGTGCATACACATTTAGTATACACAGTTCCTGTTACTGTGCTAGTACAATTTGTAGCCAAAAACGGAGAACTCTGCTCTTTTTGAGGTCAAGGGAGAACGTGCTTCTCATGTGGTAACGAGAAATATGTAGACAAATTACCACCCAATGGATATGTTGAAAGAGGCCCTAATTCTGTTTTGAGCTGTAACCAATGTGAGTATCTGTTTCACAGAGCTTCAAATCATTGCAAGGCCCTAAAGAGAATGAAAAATGCAATGAATAAAGTACCTTCGCCATCTTGTCGTTGCTTCTCGACAGATAAACATGCTCTGTTATCAGTTTCGCGACAGCAGGATAGCTCTTTGTCAATTCAGCCAGCAGTCTCAAAACGACTGGTTTCGAAAATAGATGTTTCTTAGATTTATCAACTGCAGACAGCTTCTTCTTCTTTCCTTTACCAGATTGCGTTGGCGTGTTTCCGATTTCGTCTTGTGAGCTACCAGATGACAGTCTTTGTCTCGATTCTTCTAGGACAGGAAATTTGAAAACATCAGCAAAGAGGACATGTGGTGTACGAAGGTCTACCAGAGAACCCTGCACTACGAACGCAAGGTTTTATAGCTGGTGACCAAAAAAGGTACCCAAAAGACAGTGATATCGAGTAAGAAGCCGAAAGATATAAAACGCAAGCACTGTCTGTTTTAAGTTGAAAAACTCTTCGTACACCAGAAATGGTTGTCTATATTCGAATACCACTAATTGGTTATGCAAGGTGAATTTAATTCCCGAAAGTAACACGAGATTGGACAAATGATGTAGAATGGAATCGTTATAGACTGTTATACATGTGTCCTTAAAACGTTGGATAAAAGTACTTTGCTATTACACGAAAACCCTTGCATTTTCTAGATCTTGTTAGAATCCGTTGTTGAAAAAACTTTTATATACCAAAAAATAGAGGCAGACAAATCAACCGAAAATTAAAACAGGTAGCCACATGTAGTTATCGAAAAACATTTGTTTTCCTAAAGAAAAGTTACTAGATGAAACCATTTTGCTATTTAAGCCATTTTCCCATTTTCCACGGTGCGGTGTCCAAAGAAAGCAGGTATTGTAGTCAATAAAATCCTGAGGTATGCACAGTAAAAAGTGGGTATCTTAGTGACTTTTCATAACAATAAAAGAAAGGTAAAACACTCACGGTCGGCATCGCTTTCATCTACAGGCTCCCCGGTCAATCTCCTGACCAAATCAGCTTGCTGTACAATTCCTTCTGCAAGTTCAGGAACCGCCGCTATCCCCTCAACCTCTTTTGCATCTTCCACTTCAGCCTCCTTCTCATTCTTTGTCTTCTCAGAAACTTCTTTCGTCACTTCCTTGTGTTCATGCACGTGTAATTCCACCAGGGAATCCAACAAAACAGTCACCAAATCACGCAACGGCATGTGACAATCACGTGGCATGGCAGAGCGCACTGATTGGACAACTTTTAAAATCTGTGGAGAATTTGGCGGGATTGATAATTCATGCTCATCAGTTTGCCCCCGTCTTAACTGCGATGGTAGCTGTATTCTCAATAGCTTTTTCGCAGCTTCCTTGAATAGAGACGGGCATCTGCAAGCAGCTGGTCCTAATGTTCTCAGAACATAGTGAAGCTCCTTTGTGCCTACTGAATTCTGGCCTACTCCGCTGACAATATTCCCAACACCATGAGATTTCGCACAAATAACTGTCTCTAAGATCTGCTGCAATGTGTTTATGTCTTCAACAATGTGCCTCAGTAGCAACGTTGCAAGGGGAATCGCCCCGGGGAATGACGACTTCTCTGTAAGCTTCAGCAGCGCACGAGGTCCTCCTTCTTCTGAGAATACTGATGCCATTTTGAAGTCACGTGTCAGTCTCAATGTCAAACGCATAACAGCATTCAAAGCGGCTGAATCGATCGGTTGGGCAATCAGACGAGTGCAAGTCCTAAAAAATGAAAATAATCTCCTTCCTAATTTGTACATTTCAACAAGCGTTATAAGATTAATATTTCACCGTACGATCTGGATGTTTTCTAACAAACATGGCCTAAAATTACCAGTTTATTTCAAAAGCAAATTTTTAATCTAAAAGCAAGAGAAAAATACAAGAAAGACATGAACAGTTACAGCAAATTTGTAACGCCGCTTCTTTCAGTGACATGGGCCACATTCCTCGAAACATTCAAGCTTTCTCAAAGGAACTTCTGTTTTGCAAGCCCTTCAGTGAACACAATCTTTATTTTGATCTGAAATCTGGTATGAAACAGACTTAAGTATAGTTAAATTGTTTGAAATAGTAAACACGTATCTGTATTTAGTTTTCTGTCAAGCAATGGCTGCTGGGTAGTCGTGGTCTTCCAAAAATACCCTTGAATAACTGACTCATCGTCCTATACCCATATTAGGTTCTTCTAGCAAGAAGACGTTTGTCAAGAAAACGCCAGCATAATTCTTTTGTTAGATACAAAGCGAAATCAACGTCAGAACTTTTGCAAGTCTCGCGAGAATTTGCGTACGTTCTATTTCTGAAACTGACAACCTGAAAAGAGTACTTTTGAAGGCCGTCCCTCAGGAAAAGAACGTCGAGAAAGGAAGCTAAATAATGTGAGCATATTCATAAGCGATGGAATGTTCATAAGCAATATTTGCATATTCATAAGCAATCCAGTCTTAAGGATTTTGTCTGCCTATGAGCAGCTTTCTAGGAAGGGAACACCTGCATGGTTTGGATGCTCCAAAGAAACTTGCAAGCACTTGCGCTTTCAAAGACGTCCGCGTCTTGCTGCTAAAACGGCCTATTAACGCAACGAAAACACTGCAATCTGTTGAAAAGGAACTGTTAACTCCTGTCAAAGAAAAACAACCAAAATAAATCTGTAACTAGAGAAAAAACTGTAGAAGCCTGCAAGAGAAAAGCGAATTAATCTGAATTCCTGAAAGGAAAGAAAGAAGTCAGTAAATTCAATAAACAGCAACGTTGAATGACCAAAAACAGTCATAATCTTCTGCTCCCCGCTATATCGTCTTGGTAGTAATGACAAGTAAATTGTACTTTGTTTAATCTGTAACATCTCTCGTAAAATTTTTCAATGGAACACACATATTTTCACAGTTTTGGCTGACGTAAAAAAGTGTAAGTGTGCACTTCTAGACACAAAGTTCTTTCAAATGTAAATAAATATTTTTAAATTACAACCAACTTACCGCACAATTCTTTCCGTTGCGGCTTTTCGAAACCCTGTGATAGGAGGAATATCTGATTTCTTTGCTGCATCTATAATAAAAGAATAATGAGGTACAAGAAGAAAACGGAAGCGAAAATCAGAAATTTTCAGCACACATAGGTATATACAATAATAAAAGTATGCAAGTTAGCATCAATTAATTATATATAGCATATATCGGCAGTATGGTCGCCAAAAAACCTTTAATTTCCTCTTTGGCACTGAAATTCTGAGGGAATCAACGTAAAATTTTAAACGAAACTGGCACATTAGAATGAGTAAGAATCTGGGCCATTGAAAATTCGATTAATATCACCAAGCAAAATTTGGGGCTTGACCAAATCCAAGACCAAATCATCAGTGGTCAAAACTGACCTGGCGCAAGATTTATCGTGACCAGACAGAAATGGATACCGTTTTTGGAGCATCCAGTACTATTTTCTAAAATGTGATCATAGATTCTGAAAGTAGAATAATATAACAAGGAAGAAGGTGAGTGGCCGAGTGGCTTAAACAGTTTTCATCAGGTAACTGAAGTTAAGCTCGGTCGAGTGAGGTCAAACTGCGGATGGGTGACCTTGGAGGTCTCACCTCACAACTCACCTCGTCGTCCATCGGAAGGGACGTTAAATTAGGGGTCCCACGCCAGGATGCGGCATGCACAGTGGGCCTAAATTAGCTTTCAGTAGCTAGAAATCCTGACAAGCACACTCAAAACAAATTGAAAAAAGGCAATTGAGTTTCAAAAACCCATGTCGTCACATCTAAGAGACAACGCCTGATCAGCTTAAATAGATATAATGATTGCAAAATTGACTGAATAACTCACTGAATGACTGACCATCATAATGAAGCAGTGACTGATTCCCTTCTTTGGTAGGTGTCATGAGCTCCGATAAATGCACAAGCACCAGCAAAGTATTTACAAATTCTGCACCCGATGCGAGAGCTTACCTTTTGAGCTGCTTGAAGCAGGAGTATCAGTATCCATCTGTGTATCAGATAGCGATCTTTTGCGCTTCCCTTTCTTTGGAGAGATGCTCGTCTCTTTCGGCTTTACCTCTGAGCTGTCCGACTTTCCGGGAGAATCTTTCTTTGGCTTTGAAATGACATCAAGCATGATTGGCCTGCGATTCCCTGTATCTTCGTTAATCTAACAGAGAAAGCAAACAGGAGCTAGTTAATCATCCGAGTTCGACTTAGGATATATTGGACATCAACTAACATGCCCGAATCTTCTACAGTATGCAGCTAAATTTCTGAACATATTCTAGCATGTTTCACAACGGTCAAGAGTTCTTAACAGAGCCACCTACACAAACAAGTTCTTTTTTTACTTTGCTGTGCACAATGGCCGTTATGATGTGAAACTTTGCGTAAAAATCCCTCGTATGATCTGTCGCGTAATGCTTCAAGTGAATGTTGAAATTCAAATGTTATCAGATAAAATCAAACAGGCCAACTTACTTGAACCATCACTTTAAACAAGACGATGTATCTTCTACGACCAGCCGTAAATCTAGGGAGAAGTGATCAAAATAAAGAAGTTAACTATTTTGTATAGTCCATTTGAAACAATATCTAAATTAATTTATCAAGAGTGTATACAATAGGAAACTGTTTTGAAGTAGCATCGTAAAGATTCTAAAGGGAATATTACTGCACGCTCTCCATGGAAGCGTGCTTAGTAGGCAAATATAGAAAGCTCTTCAAACCGTCGAGAATCGCAGGTCGCTAGCAAGTACTTTCTTATGAAAGACAGGATCCCTCCTGATCATCCCTTCATGTTTACAGCGAGATTCAGGTTACATGTATCAAATGAACGCACGATGGATAGGAGCAATGCGTTTTCCGTATTCACTGGTACACCAAAAACAATCTTGCTAGGCCGACCTCGCTACTATCTGTGTTTTCTAGTTTAGTTAATAAAAATGAAGTTATTTTCTGTTGAATGTAATGAATCAGAAAACAACTACTACTGACGCAAGAATATAATACGTCTAGAACTATCAAGATCAGTGAATTGACAGCCCTTGCAGCTGTTCTGCAAACGAGTCAAGATCGAGCGACATGTTTACAAGGAAAATCGGCTGGAATGGTGCTAGAGCTCATATTACTGTTGATCATGTTAAAAAGTTCAACCAGAGGCAATTTGTTCTACAAAACATATATAAAAAGAAGTGTTCGATTGAGATCCAAATTCCCTTACAAAACAGTCTAAAGGAGTATCAGCAATCTCTGATGATTTATTCAATTCAATTTTATTCGCAGAATACAACAGCCTAATACAATGTAAGATAAAAATATATCTATTCTACATGACCCAAGGGAAGCAAGGCTTACCTGGCTTGGGCCGTAAATTAAAAAATCTAAAAGGCAATACGAAAATGAAAATAAGACTACATCATAGTACAACATTCAAATCTTTTAGCACCAGCACTTTTCAAATCACTCAGCATTTTCTATAATTTGAATTTATGTTAGTCGGTGAGTCAATGCCTAACTCCTAACTATAGAGGGATTGAAGTGAAGTTTTATGCAGAAACCGTTCGATTACAAGCATAACGTGGAAAATATTTTCAGCTGCATTGTTCATTTAAGAAATGGGCAATACTTTTATCTGTACCTCCAGTGCTTAAACTTGTTTCTGAAATTTCACGCACAACGTAAAAGGATGCGGGACACGGCGTGTCCTAACTCTACAATAGAATGTCCATATAGCGGGCACCTGTAAGACCAATGTTATTGTCCGTTGTAGAGAGGTGGCCGCTACATGGAGGTGTCATCTTTTTCATATTGTATTCTTTGGGGCGAAAATATTGTCCGTTGTTCGTAGGTATCTGTTGTATAGAGGTGTCGTTAATAGAATTTCAACTGTATTGCGATAAATGGTAAGCTGTAACGACCAGACCTTACCTCACAGAAGTTTCACCACTGTGATAAGCAGTGTCGATTGAAGTATTATTACTTGCACTGTAATTACACCAGCGACCCGTGCGATCGTCAAACCATTTCCATAAGTGTGAACAATCCTGTAAAGACAATTAAAACACGATATGCAGGGTGTCCAAAAAAAGTTTTCGACGTTTGATGAAAGATTGAAAAATAACGATAACATGAACAGCGTCACAGAAAGATAACCATGCCCCTAAGATTTTGAAATAATTCTGGAGACCAGAATCTTGAAAAGAGCCCTGAAACCAGTACGGCAAACTCTCGTTTGGTGCGGGCGAAGGGAGGTTTTTAAGAGAAGGTATGTGCTTATAACGAAAGAAGAAGGGTAAATCCAAAGTTCTGTCTCGCGGATTTTGTTTATTTGATTCAGAAACCGAGCAGAGGGCATTACATTTTTTGCATATTCAATGCTCAGATGTACAAAAATGTACTGCCCTCTGCTCGGTTTCTGAATCAAATAAACAATATCCGCGAGACAGAACTTTAGATTGACCATTCTTCTTTCGTTATAAGCACATACCTTCTCTTAAAAACCTCCCTTCGCCCGCACCAAACGAGAGTTCGCCGTACTGGTTTCAGGGCAACTTTGCAGCTTCGTTTGTATTGAATTTCTGCTTGAGAGAATTTCTTTTGTCGGTATTCGCTAATTGCTTTGAATCGAGGTGTGAACCAAAGCGACTGATGCTATTGTATTACAAAATCTGCCCTTGTTCCTCTGTGTAAGCTGAACCATTGCCCACTTACTTTGTGCAAATTTGTCGATAATAAGCTCTCTGAAAAGTGTTTTGACGCCTGAAACAACTTCTCGCCACAGCTAGCAGTGTTTATACCAAGAACAAGGGTGATGCTTCTGTCTTCCTTCACAAATTGTCCAGATTTGGACGCTCGATCAAAACCCCTTTTTTTAAGAAGCAAAAAAGTCTATTGACTCGGCTGAGAATTCCCCGTCAAAGTCAATGGGAGAAGATGTTGAAAGGAAAAACTTACACTGTTATTTTTCCTCTTTTGAGCATCAGCAGCTTTTTCATATTGATCCAGTAACAAGACGAGTGATGCGAGCCACCTGCATGGAGAAGAGCATCAAAAAGTTACACGTGAGAATCAAACATAAAAAATAAGCTGTTTACGGCTTTTCAGGAAGAATCCGAATGGAGCTGCAGTTTGTGAAGAAATGTTTATATGTCTGTCAATGGGCAGAAAAATGGTGTCTTTTCATATTTCATCTTTGAATCTTTTTAGGGGGTAGCCCTTCGCCAGAAGCCATTTTTCAAGGGGCCCTCCGCACACTAGCGAACCTATACGCACTACTGTGGTGGATACGCCATACAGAGGCGGGGTATTATGCTTGATGTGGTGGATACGCCATACAGAGGCGGGGTATTATGCTTGATGTGGTGGATACGCCATACAGAGGCGGGGTATTATGCTTACGTGGTGGGGCATTATGCTCCGCCTATTTATGGCGTATCCACCACATCAAGCATAATACCCCACCACGTTAGCATAATACCCCGCCTCTGTATGGCGTATCCACCACATCAAGCATAATACCCCGCCTCTGTATGGCGTATCCACCACATCAAGCATAATACCCCACCACGTTAGCATAATACCCCGCCTCCGTATGGCGTATCCACCACATCAAGCATAATACCCCGCCTCTGTATGGCGTATCCACCACAGTAGTGCGTATAGGTTCGCTAGCGTGCTCCGGTAAAACTTACATACAATATACAGTTAAAATAGAACATCACTAGAATATAATACAATTACATTCAATTCAATGAATGTAATATAATAATACAATTAAAACATCACTAGAAGCCTATTTACAATTATACAATATATATATATATATATACCGGGTGAGCCAGAAAAAAGTTCCCACTTTTGAAAATTCATAACACCAAGACTACTACACGGATTTGAATCATTCAAATTCTAGTTAAAAGCCGAAAGATCAAAGTATTTTTGTGATTTTTCTCGCTGTCCTACCAGCACTAGAAATATTGGCAAATTCAGCTTTATAGAAATATCATGGTTGCAAAATCACGGAAAAAGAGCCTAAAACATTGATCAAATCGTAAGGATTCTATTCAAATCGAACAATAGACCATGGGCGTTTCACCTCCCTCAAGAGTTATAAGACATCGATTTTCAAACACATACGAAAGATTTTCAGTGCCAAGGAATTTAATGCCTAGAGGATATCTCTCACCCATGAGAAGTTGAATTTCCTTCATTATTCTGTGCGCGAGGTCATTTATGCATTGATCGATGTTTTGGGCCATTTTTCAGTAATCAATGAACCATGAAATCTTTGTAAAGTTGAATTTACCTATATTTGTAGTGCTGACAGGACAGCAAGAAAAATGACAAAATTACTTTGATCTTTCGGCTTTTAACTAGAATTTGAATGATTCAAATCCGTGAAGTAGCCTTGGCGTTATGAATTTTCAAAAGTGGGAACTTTTTTCTGGCTCACCCGGTATAATAGGAAAAAAAGGTTAACCCTTTATAGATTTTTTAAAAAGCATTCAGGGAGAATGCTGTCTTTCACTCAGCAGGAAGGCAATTCCATATTTTAGCACCTCGGTAAGAAAAGCACTTTTGTCCATTTGCTGACTTTTTCTTTGGCAACCTCAAATCAGTCTCAGTGATACGGAGGTTGCGGGAGGAGCATGCTGAGTTTCTCATGAAGAGATTACACAGGTATTGTGGAGCCAAATCATTGAGCGACTTGAAGACCATAGACGGAATCGGCTAAGGTTTGTTTACACCAATTTCAAGTCATGTGATCAATCTCTTGATAAAATATCATTTGATTTCTCTGACATATTTCTCACCATGCAAGGTTGTGCCATGTGTGCAAAAAGTAGGACAATACTTAAACTTCCCAAGGGTATGGTCACATGAGTTGAAATGGGTAAAACAAACCTTAGCCGATTCGGTCTATTGAGATACATCTGCTGAGATACATCATGTTTCCTGCAAACGGGAAGCTGAAATCTAAGTCTGACAATATCCAAACAGAAACATAGTTTTTAAAACTAATCGCAATTGCGGATCGAAGGTTCAGCTTTGTTTTCGTAATTTCAACAGCAATTTACTACTTTGCGCAACAATAATGGTTATAGCACGGTTTGATGTTCAAAAGCTTTCACGTTTCTGTTGAAAACATCACGAAAACCAACATTGTTTGGATCCACTGGGACTTTCCATGACAAGTCGACAAACAAACGAAAAGCTGGAATAGTGTCGTGTGAGTTAATAATAAACATAACGGGAGAAGTCTATTACCTTGGCATAGTCGCCTCTTTGTCAGAGCTTTTAGCTGCATTCAAGCAATGCTGCGCTGTTTCCATTAATGCTACCAAAGCATCGAGGACATCCATTCTTTGAAGGGTTATAGCCACTGGAAATTGCATTTCCTAACAAACAAGCAATCGACGATAAATTCGACGAACCGAATATTTTTAACAAACTTTAACAGTTAATCTAAACATGTAGATACAAAGATCTGCATTAATCTAAGTCAAGCGACATTTTGGTTCGTCCTATTTGAGTTAGATGTACAACTTCAGAACTTTAGCCAAATCACAGTTTGTCAAATTTCCACATCTTTGGTTTTACAGAATTAACACTCGACAACTCAAACTCTAAGATGAAACAAAAGAACATCCTTCGAGCCGGTGATGCATTCCAGTCAATTTTTAAGAGTTGCACCAAATACCAATACTAAACCTACAGAACGGGAAATTGCTTGAGTGCTAATAGGAATAAACTGCGGTGTCATCAAAGGTATCATCGAGTGAACTATCCTCTGCTGTACTCGCTAAGTCTTATTTGTCTTGGTATGTGGAACTGCTCGCCAAGTGAACTTGCTAGAAGTCACTCCCTTGTCAGCACAAGACGACAAAGATAATCGCAGAACAGAATGAGGGAGAAAAATTTCACTCACACTGCACATCTTATGACTTGTGCTAAGAAGGGAGAGGCACTTGTAGTAAGTCTACTCGGTATGAAGAGATCGAGTCAAAAAACCATCTAAAATTGCCATGAAACGATTAGTGATATAGGAATAGATGTTTTATGCGCATACTGACTGGTTTTGTGTTGTACAAGAAAATATAAAACCCGAGGTCTTAAAAAAGTACAGACCGAGCTTGCCAGGTCTGTGCATTAAGACCGAGGGCTTTATATTTTCCTGTACAACGACAAAACCGGTTAGTATGAGTTTTATTACCTGACAGCTTCTAATCTTGACTCGCATTTCATCAAACACATTTTGTTACAGTCATGTCGTTTGAGTTCACTGCAAATCTCACAGGCCTAGGCCTAAAGCAGTTGCCGTGGCGACAAAAACGCGTCCTTATATCGTACTATAACTATACAAGGCTACGGGAAACCCGCGGGAAATATGCGATTAGCCAATAGGAACGGCGGGATTCTGTATTGCCTCGTTTTTGAAACTTCAGTCAGGTAATAATGAAGTATACAAACCTGTGCAAGCAACAGCAGCAGATGCAGTCTCGTTGCCAATGTTGTCGAATCTTTACTTTCACATAATAATGACGTGTCAGATGATTTCCTTACAGTTCCATCATCATTCAGTAGCTTGCTTGCACTTTCTTGAATCTATGGTGATTTCAGCACTTTAGTTTAAAATCAAAGCAAAAGTTCGAAACAAGAAACATTATCCTACCAGCTAAGTAAGAGCACCTTGCTCCTACCACAGGGGGCCGAGGCCGTTAAAACTGAACAATAACAAGTTTAAAATAGTTAACTGTATTGCATCTTTGCTGCACCTCTCTACGGCTGAGTTGTGTCTCATACACTGCATCATTGTTCGAATGGGAGAATTCGCGGTGAAGTAAAGAAGACAGTACTAGATAAAGAGTACCAAAAGCACTATTAGAGCATTTTAAGTGCACTATTTATATAGTACTATATCACTGCAAATTATTTTCATATCCATATAAAATTCTTACAATACATCTTTACCTACTCTACATATCAATACTATACAACTGCACAACACAACAGGGACAATAACATGAAAAGCAAAATTCCACCGCTACCCCATGTTCTTACATATAGCAAGAAACAACAAACGCTACTAGGACCATACACAAAAAAGAAACGAAGAATACGTGTAAACTAATCACCAAACGCTAACTACAACTACACTGCAAATTCACGTTACATAAACCTATAACAAGTGATCTGTAACAAGTGCGTGATTAAAAGAGTCAGCAGTTAGGAACTCACCTCTTTACAAATGGTCTCCAATACATGATTTTTCCATTTCTCTCCATTCCTGTTTGCCACAGCAACAATCAAATCATACATTGTGTGAACGGTATCTGGCATATCAACCAGCATATTCAAACATCCAGGTAACAGATTCTCCGTGAATTTATCAAGAGTTTCCTTGGGAATACCTTGACACTTCTTTGCAGAATATGGCTTGTCTTGAATCTCTTCTTTCTTGATTTTCGGTTTCTTTGAGTCCATGCTTGAGTCAGTGGATGGTGCTGTTGTATCCTGTTGCTACAAACAGAATAATTTACTGTGTAGGTAAAAGAAAGAAGCCAAGGTTAAACTGCCACCGTTTTCAATCACGAATCATGGCCTCGAACCTCGAATCTCGAATCAGCTCTTCAATAATCGAAAATTCTATCATATTTGCATTAGCCATGTAAATTCAAAAATCTCCCAATCTGATTGGTACTCTATGAAGCTAAGAATTTGGGCCCAGTGGGCCTAGATAGGGTCAGGTCTTTAGAGAAATGTTATGAGTCTCCGTTGAACGAAGCGCCATCATCTAGACTAAAGGTACAGAGAAACAAGGGATGCCAGGTCATAAGTCTACGCTGCTCCCTAAATAAAAAAGCAATAACATTTTGCAATATCTTACTGCATTGCTTGCCTCATCATATCCTCTCCTGGAATATCTGTTTCTATTCCAGATTCTCGTTTTACAAAGTTACTTCTTCCACAATTAAGACAATAAAAAACGCAGGTGTTCGAAAGTTTACTGTTCCGTAAATATATATTTGATATATTTTGATATTTGATGTCTGATATTTCATTTTATCAAGGAGGGTAGCCCTTCAACCAGAGTTGTTTTACAAGGGGCCCTCCACTTAAAAACGTAAAAATTACAATATGAAAACCATAATATAAAAACCTAATGCAATATTTACAAAGTCTAATATAATAGAAAAGAGAAAATACTAAATAGATTTTTAAAACTATATTTTTCATATATAAGAAACGATGTTTTGCAATACCTGATTGAACTGTTTACATATCAAAATCTTTTCACATGTAAGAATATTGTGCAAGAACATTTGCTATAATCATTTTTCCAACGGAGAAAGAAAATCTTTTTAGTCATCCTCGATATATTCTACCGGGTGAGTGAATAAAAACGCCCGGCGTTTGAAAAAATCCTGCTCCCTGAATATCACAGCAATGATGTTGAAAACTGTCTTGTTTTATCCCCGATATGTCAAATTAGGTTCAGTAATTTACCCGGCTTTAATCGGTTATTCCTTCCCATCGAAATAGAAGATTTTCTGCAGAAAGCTCCTTTCAAAAGTCCGCAAAAAACGAGCTAAAACAGCAAGCAACACTTCCCTTTGTTCTCCTTCCTAGCAATAATGACTCTTGGATGTGCTCATGTATATTGTCCTCATGGGAGAATGGAATCCTCTGGAATAAGTTATTCACACTAGGGGGAAGACTTCTCAACCCATCAAAACGAAAGCACGTGTTAAAGCATGCTGAAAGTCATCGCTGTGAGATAAACACATTAGGGATTTTTGCTTGCAATTTTAGCACGTTTTTTAAGGTCTCTTGGAGAAATTAATTCAGAGAAAACTGCCTGCAGAATCTGAACGGAGAGACCGATTTTAGCCAGGAAAATTTCTAAAAATAATTGAGCATGTTAGCTATTTAATCAGGTATTGCAAAATATAATTGCTTAGATATTCAGGGAGCAGTAGCCTTTCCAACGCAGGGCATTTTTTTTGACTCACCAGGTATCTAAGAAAATACGGAGCTTCATGAAAGGCAACCAGAACTTTTTAGGTAGTGGCTGCATACCTCAGTAACATTTTCTCCAAGCGACAAGGCAATTGCTCGTCTCATCATATCCTCTTCTGAAACATCTTGCTCCATTCCAAATTCCTGTTTACAAAAAAGGAACAGACTTGAAGTGTCTTTCACAAATAGACAAATCCGGCTCAGGTTTGTTTACACTTAATTCAAGGCAAGTGATGATTCTCTTGACAAAACATATTCAGCATTCTTTGACGCATTTTGCGCCATGAAAACTTGTGCTATGAATGAAAAAGTGGTGGAGTGCTGAAACATCACAAGAGTACGATCGCACCACTTGAAATGAGTAACACAAACCGCAGTCTATGTTGTCTGTTGGTCTTTCACTAATTTCTTATATGTTGCAGTGACCAGAACCAGAAGATAACACCAAACCAAATTCTCGATTGATAATGCTACACACCGTAATAAGACTCACAAGATTGACAAATCAGACCTTCATATGTTTGAAAATTTGAAATGCAGAGAGTATTTGAAGTAATGGAATTAATAAAAGTTGCTGTGATACCCAACTGTTGAGAAAAAGGCTGACGAATTTCGGGATTATTCCTGTACTCTTCTGAGCATTTGAAATATAGGTAAAATTTAATTTACAAAATATCCTTGACTTCGAAATGCGTGGAAAGAGGTCTAAAACTCTGCACAAAAATAACAAAAATCTACTCGTTCAAACAAATCAAATTTCACTAAACAGTTACGAATCCAATCGTTATATCTGCAACAACGCATATGATCTCATACTGAGAGCAAAAATCATCTTCTAAGCCTCGAGGTAAAAGTAATGTACTTGCATGTTGCTCTGGTGAGGAGAATACCTGCGGGGTGAGTGGCCGAGTGGCTTATACAATCTTTATCAGGTGACTGAAGTTAAGCTCGGTCGAGTGAGGTCAAACTCAGGATGGGTGACCTGGGAGGTCTGACCTCACAACTCACCTCGTCGTCATTCGGAAGGGACGTTAAACTAGGGGTCCCATGCTTGGATGCGGCATGCACAGTGGGCCTAAATTAGCTTTCAGTAGCTAGAAATCCTGACAAGCCCACTCAAATGAAAAAAAATAAATTGAATACGAAACAAAACAAACTTTGTCTTTTTCGCGTATTTCGAGACAAAGGAACTTTCTTAAACCCAATTTGACCTATATCAATAATGTAACTCCAATATCGCTCTTTCTGCTCTCAACCAAACCTTGATTCACTCGAATACCTCAAGTATTCCCTGCACAACGAAATTTTCATGCAGGTTAAGTCCTTTTTTGGTCTACCACGGGTACTCTATGCAACGTTACAAACATCATGGAAAAGTCACGCATGATGTAACGAGGACCAGCCCATTGTTGCTTACTATAAACAAATTAACAAATCAATTGTTTACTTACATTGAACTGCGCCTGTGTTGCAAGAGTGAGCACATAGTCTGTTGCTTGAACCAGATTGTTTCTGCAATGTTGTAATGCTTCTCTGGCTTGGGCGTCTGTGAATCCCATATCAACAATCTGCAAACAAATGGAAAGAGAGCATTACCAAAACTAACCAACATAAATACATAAATACTGTGCCGTTCTTGGTATTGGAAGATATTTGGTCTTATGGCGGCCACCAAGAGCATAATATGCAATTCTACAAGCCATACTTAAAAAAGAAATTAGAGAGATAACACACAAACGGTCAAACAAAAGCAAGGGGCTGGCAAATCTTTAATATTTGTAAATTGTAAACGAAAATAGAGACAGGTTTTTGCTTGATACCATATCGTAGGCATTCCTAAACTACGGTTTCCTTGAAAATTACTCCACTTTTCGTCAAAAGGTAGAAATTACGATGGCTGAAATTAAAAATTTTACCTGAAATCTTAAACAAGAAGAAACACAATCAAAGTCTGAAAATATTGAAAATTTCAGAAAAGTCCGTCAACACAGTTATAGCGAAAAAGCTTAAGTATCTTTGAAGAAAATTACTTCAAAGCATCAGCCTTTTAAAGATTTGGAGCCTGCTCCATCCTAGAAGCCTAGCAAAGCTATTTCAGTATCCGCAAAGCTTTCCATGTCGGTCCTTGCTTTGCTTACTCCTACAACTACAAACCTCCATAAGTGAAGTACACAAATTCGTAAGGATCCTGTTGAACATAAGCAGGAGTTATAACAACTAAGTTCTCTCCACAAGCACAGGTGTTAACATTATCCGAAGACTTGCAGTCAAATTTGGTCATTTTCAAACAGGAATACTTTTCAGGGACACCAGGTAAAACACAAAAAGTGACGTGATGTAAGAAAATTCCTTCAAACTTGTTGCATATAAGCAGGAATTATGGTTACTCCTCTTTGAGCTCTCTCCCCAAGCACAATAGCGGTATTAGAAGATTTGCCATTTTGATGATTTTTCAAACAGGAGTAGGGTCTACTGGGTAAATGGGTAAGTTTAGGGAAAAATAGGTAGGGTGAAAAATTTGGATAAATTTTGCCGAAATCTTTCTTCGGAGTTTTTCCTCTGGCTAGAACCACTCGAACTACCACCTTTACATAGTGAATGCTGATTTATCAGGGCCATTCATTCATTCATTCATTCACTCATTCATTCACTCATTCACTCATTCAGTCATTCATTCAACCCTTATCTATTTACAATAATAAATAAATGATAAAGAAGTAACCAAAAAAAATTTTTCAAAGTGCTTTTAAAGCGTCAAAAGGTCTTCTGTTTTCCAGAAATCAACTCTACCCATGTTATCCCAGCCTACCCATTTAATCCAGTAGACCCTATTTTTAGGCCGACCCAGTAAAAAACACTAAAAGTGAAATAAGAAAATCCTACAAACCTGTTGCACATAAGCAGGGCTGATGGTTACTCCTCTTTGAGTCCTCTCTGCAAGCACAGGTGTTGCTGTGTTAGATGTTGTTGCTGTTGTTGAGGCAGTAGATGGTTTATCTTCCGACTCAGTTGATTGTTTCTTTTCCTTCTGTTTTGCCATTTTCTCTCTTATCGTTACTTCTCCTTTGATAAGATGGCAAAGAATGCTGAGAATCTTTTCAGCAATATTGGTTCCCTGACTCCTCAGGATTTTGTGTTCCCAAAGGACCATTACCGCATCAAATGCAAGCTGTAAAACGAAAAAGTTTCCATTGTAATAATGATAAAATTATAAAATAAACAAGAAATCGTTGTTTTCATAATACAACGTTATATTGTACAATGTTCTGCGGCGCATACAGTTTACAGCTACAAGGTACAAAATTACATCAAGTAAAAAAGCAGGTAAAAATACAAGAAAGATCCTAAGGACTGCAGTATTCTTCACTGGAAATAAAAACAGACGCGTTCCTGGTTATCAACATTGCTCTTTATGGAAGTTACGAACTTAGTTATTAACTTACTACAGTTAGGAATCTATTTCTTTCTTTTCAGATTCAACAGTTTCTCTCTACTTATTTATAGGTTTTTCAGGGCTCAAAACAACGAAGTAGCGTTGTAGCGACGCTGCTAGGAAGATAGCTGAAATGCTCAGATTTCCCAGGAAGGAAGAAAGGAAAATGAACGGAAGTACGGGGAAAAGAACGGAAAGAAAGGAAGGGAGGAAGGAAAGGAATGGGAAAGGAAGAAGGAGAGAATGGTAAAAGGATAATATGGGGTGGTTTATTGGGAAAGGAGAAGTGTGTAAAAAGTAATGAAGATACTTGGCTTGCTACCAAGAAGAAAAAGATTTTTTTGAGCCCTGGGTTTTTTGTGGTCGTTGCTCCTTTCCAAGAGTTAACAGGTTTCTTTCTACAAATTATGTGCTTTTGTTGCGTTCATGGCTTTAGAATGATGATTCCTGTTATTCAAAGCTGTCTTAAAATATGAATATTGCTCAAGCTGATTTTACTGAGTTCCTGTAAAGTGACAAAAAACTTTGGCAACAAAAAACACGATTCGGTCTATACCTTCTGAGTCTCAGCGAGGAATACGACAGGATCAAATTTCACAAATCCAGGAGTTGTTGAGTGAGTTGGCAGCGCATGAGTAGACTCAAGAATTGCTTTGACATTTACCATCTTTTCCATTAAGAGTAGCCAACTCTCAAGAAATTCACTTGTCCCATCTACAATTGATAAAAAAATACAATAAAAATCTCGCCCCTATCCCCTATAGTAAGCCACCAATTATTTAGTAAAGACAAACGAAGGATAATAGAACATAAGATCGCTGCATGCCTTTTTTGTCCAACTGATTCAATAACATCTCAAGATCATCAAGTACAATGGAATACAACAGGCTATACCGGGTGAGTCAAATAAAGTTTAGGCGTTTGGAGGGCTGTGGAATAAAAAGTATGTGACCGATATTCAAAACTGAAATGTTCATCTATCAGTCAAAGGTCAACTTAGATGAGAAAATTTTCTTTGGTAGTATCCCTCATCTTACAGACCCAGAAATTAGGAAAATGCTGGTAATGGGCATGGTCGGGAACAAAAATTCCACATTCCATTCTGGTCCATGATTTACCTTCTATTGAAATTGGAATTCAGCATCTCAAACTGGCGATGTAAACTTCAATGCTACATAAATGATGGACCAGAATGGAATGTGGAATTCTCGATTCCCATACAAACCCCTAACAAGCATTTTGATTGTTGTTGGGTCTTAAAGACGTTTGTTTTTACCAAACAAAATTTTTTCATCTAAGTTAGCCTTTGAGTGATAGATTAACACTTTAGTTTTGAATATCGGTCGCATACTTTTTATTCCACAGCCCTCCAAACGCCTAAACTTTTTTTTGACTCAGCCGGTATTTAAATTGCCCAGGCCCCTGAGTGAAGTTATCATGTAATTCTGTCATTTGCCTTCAAGGATCTTACGTAAAATCGGTCTCACATTAGATATGACGTGAGATTTGCGATAGCGCAGAATTACTCACGCAAATATTTCATCTGTTGTTATTTGTGGACATTTGTCACCTGCTGCCTAATTTTAGACAAGAGTGTAGTGTTCTTTGCTTTCGCAAAAAGCATATTCCTCTTAGCAATATTCTGAACAAAAAAGAGACAAAATTTGTCTCCATTGAGACTTTTGTCCGTCTTGCAAAAACATTTTTCGGGAAAAAATTGTGCTGATGAAAGTTTCGTGAGGAGTGGTTGGCAGGACGAAGGTATACAAAAGATTATATCTGAAGGCGCGAGGATGATTGGGGAGCTAAGCGGAATATCATCCTTAAGGCTAGGAAAATCTTGGCTAATCCCTTGACCAGTAGGAAAACATATTGGACGTTGATAAACACTGTTCTAAACAAAGTTAAGATTCCCATGATACCACCTCTGCTGCTAGAAAACAGGCTGCTTGTAACAGATTTTACAAAAAAGGCATAGATGACATTTTTGCAGCTCTAAGGATGCAAGGCCGTCACTAAAGCAACAATTCCATGAGACGAGATGAGCGAAAGTTGAAGGTTTTATGGAGTAAGGCTAGAAACACTTCACTATTTGCCAACTTACCTTGGCCTCCTTCTGGAATTTCTCCACCTTCAGATTGCTCCTCTAACTGATCAAGAACCCACTGAAATCGTCTAAAATGAGAAACAAAACGTGCTGGGACATACACTTTAAAAAATAATATGAAAATATGTACAACCATTAGGAATCGTCTCCAAATTATCGTATAGCGTTTATACAAATTGACACGAATTCAATCATATGCGTGAAAGGTGTTTTACGATTCAATTCGTATATCCACACAAGAGATAAGAATTGTATACGAATTATTTGATTTCTATACGAATTATGATACCAATTTGATACGATATTGATACGAATTGTGTATACGAATTGCTTATACGAATTTGATACGAATTGCACACGAATCACATTCGAATTGTATACGAATTTATATGAATTCTGAAACGTGATGATACGAATTAATTCGTATGCTGCTTATAGAATTTCCTATCAATATCGTATAATGCTACGGATTCCCTATACGAATATTTGGAGACGATCCCTTACTAATAGAACTTTTAAAGGACAAGTCCGGGGTTGATAAAAATATTGTCAAAAAGCAACCTTACCAACTGCTGAACACCAATCGTGAGTTCTTTCCAAGTTTTGATGCCTCCAACTTTTAAAAACTGCTTAGTGACTCTTAGTAAGTTAGGCCACATGTCGTCGCCATTTTGTATTTTGTACGAGTATGCGAACGCGCGATAAAGGAGGCTAGCAATGCGAGTGGTATAATATCAACAAATTTGGCAGCTTCGTTCAGGTCAATGTGAAGTGGCGTCATACAAAATGATGTCTTTTCGCACTTCTTAGCAGATTGAAATATGTAGTTTCGCAGATTAAGAGAGAAAAAAATTGAAAAAAGTACTACACACCATTCATAACAGTGTAATCTCTTTAATAATCAACAATTATACCAACCCTGGACTTGTCCTTTAATATAGTCTCATAACATTTTTAATAAAGCAAACCAACAATTCAATTCAATTTGATTCTATTTGTAAAATGCAACCTACTACAAAGATAAAAACTTCTTCAAATAATTGTACTCTACGCCACCTAAGAAAAGCAAAGCTTATGTAGCTTGGGCCGCTAAGGTAAAGTTTTAAAATACAACCGGCTGTCCTCAAAAAAAGTATTCTGTTTTAAAAATCGCCAAAATTCGAGTTATGAAAGCAGTGGCAAAGTTTTCTTTTTGACCTATGTTGCCAATGATTAAAATATCTCTGAAGATAATAACATAATTGTTTGCGTTACGCAAAGAGTGTAAAATAGCGGATTGAACAATCTCATTCTGAGCCATACTCTTTGAGCAAAATCGTTGATCTTGCCTCTAAGAGCTATGACATTGAAATTTTTCAAGTCTACAACAGAGTCGCACACAACCACACAGCGATGCAACAGGGCGCATGGAATTGATAACAAGGAATCGGGAATTACAGGAAAGTTTAAACATCTTGTAGTATTATGGCCATGCATTCCATTAAATTTGCGGCAGCATGGCTTTACAATTCCTAAAAATTTGCGGAATCATGGGTACCAGGTTTTCGAAGAAAATGGCAAGTTCTGATCACAAGATAGCCCCCCCCCCCCTTCACCAAGAATGTCTGCAAAGCCTTCCAAGAATGGGGCATTAACCCTAGCGATGAAATGTTCCGCAAACTGCTTGCTTTAAAACAGAAACTTCAGAGATATCTAACACATACCATGATATACGTATCAAGGTACGGTATTACCCCGCCAATTAGAAACTCATTTTTGAAAACCAGGCTGCTTGGTTTCTTATAAATGGAGAAAAAAAGATAAAAGAGGCTGAATAATTTCTTATAATTACAGCAAGAAACTCACCAAATGTGCATCAAAAGAAACCGTGATATTTGTTTTTATGTGGGTTACATCAAACCAAATGTTGGACAATGACTATTCAAATTCAGTTACTGTAACCTTAAATTGACAATGCCTTCCTATGTAAAATAAAAACAGCAGAAAACATTAACTACATTAGTTACTGGCCATGTAATATTTTTTTGATTTTGAAAGTAAATTGTCAGATTGTTTTGTTTTGTTAGACACATAAACAAGTTTTGTATTATGAAATGCTTGAAAAATACCATTTCTCCAATCAAAATTATTTCTAAGAAATCAAATTTAAAATTTCAGGCTGATTGGCTTCTTATATCAGGGTAGATTTTGGGCCATCTGGCAGGCTGCAGTTTCTAAGTGGCGGGGTAATACTGTATTAGGCATGAAATACTCAGGTCAGTAACTTACTCTGAAATAAAACCAAGGCCGCCGGCCAATTCAAAATGTTGTAGCATGAGATGATATGGGCTTTCCTTCTCGTCAAACAACATTGGAGCAGCAAATCCAAGTGAGCAAATGTAGAATGTCAGCCTGCAAAGAGAACTTAGTGAATAGCCTCAAGCACCACTCCATTTCATCCAAACACGAAATTAATACCAAAAACAGAAAATTCGAGTACAAGCTATTGTATGATTTCATCGTAAAGAAGAGGCATGATACTATTGAACAAAACAAATAATGCCAAGTTTTGTTTACATTACCATTTTTGGCCCGGCTTAATGTTGTGGTATCACTGAAACATACGAAATAAAATTACTGTGTCTTCAGCGAAAAGACCGATTTTAAAAACCTTTCTTATTTTTCAGGTATATATCTACTATTTCCAAAATGTAAATTAAATTTCAAAAAATCTCAAAGTAAAATAGGCTTTTTCCACAATGGCGTACGCCATTTTTAAGCATAAAGACAGTAGAAAACATCTGAATTTCGTCGTTTATAGTGAAAGCAAACAATCTGACTTGATCTGACTCTTAGCAAAACTATTAGAATTAAATTTGATGTGTTGGGAACATCCTTGCCGAAGGATCCGTACAGATTCATGGAAAAAATTCGCGGCAACTGAAGACTCTAGGCCACACCAACAAGGACAGCGGAGCCGAAGGAATCATCGTGTATTTTAGTCTTAAATGAAGCAATTACCTCACAGCTTTTGAATCTAATAAACAAAATCCGCGAGAAGAAACTTTAGATTTATCATTCTTCTTTCGTTATAACAACATAACTTCTCTTAAAAACCACCTTTCACTTGCACAAGGTGAGAGTTTGCCCTACTGGATTTCAGGGCAACTTTTGCAGCCGTGTTTATTTTGATTTACCAGTTAAGAAAATTTCCTTTGTCTGCAGTCAATGCATCAATCAAAATCAACTGTTTCTATTGTATCACAAAATCTGTCCTTGTCGGCCCTATCGCAACAACGCATATCACGGCAATGAGAATGGCAATGTAATATTTACAAACCTCAGCCTTGAAATGGAAACTTCTGCAGGGCAAACCCAAGATAACCCTTGTATCAATACTTTTGTCAATTGGTCCGCAACAAGCCTCGCTGGTAGTGAAGGCATACTGGCCATATGCTGTGCAACAAGATGCCTTCTTATCCTTGGTTGTGGTGCAACGCATTGGTGAACAAGCAACCCAAATAATTCAGCTAAAGCTCTTCCGAGATGTGATGACGATGTCAGCAGCCATTTGATCAGCCTCAGTTGGGCGATACGAGAAGGTGGAAGCGAGGCCTTATTGCTTGATGATGACCCTGGGTCTTTGGATGAGTGCGGGATTGCATCTAAATTGTCTAAACGATAAAACAAATAGCTAATTAAGCTAGCAGAAGGGCAGAAAGGAAACATAAGTCTTATTTCTGTTCTAATCTCTTTTACTAAGGCAAACCTCAAAAAAAGAAGATATGCTTAAAGGGGCAGGGTCAAGTAACCGTAAACAAACCTGCTATGTCTATAATCTACATTGTTGCCCACACGTGGCCATTGTGTTCTGTACAGATCTTGGTGGATGGGGTCAATCAACGATAAAGTTACTCCTAAAAATCCACCAATATCTCCGTAATCGTACAACATATGAGCGCTTCGCTTGCTTCTCTACGAAGTACAAGAGTCTATCTTCAATAGAACCTTATTTTGAGAAAAATAGTGGAAAATCTGTGTGATATGGCCTATCGAAAATACATGAAAATCGTCCTTTCGAAAGAAGTTTGTTTACATTAAGTGACCTTCCCCTTTACGCCTAATTCAAGCTCTAATGGTCGCTCTTTACGACATTTGCATTTCATGACATAGGCCCATCCGCCATTATTGCCTGGAACACATATCTTAATAGTACAGTGTTGCTATAATCCGGACATGCCTTCTGCACTTTCTGTACGAAATAAAGGGAAAGAATTTCGTACTGATATACAATGTGTTTGTTCATTAGTCGTAGTTTAAGCGTCCATTAGTCTATCAAGAGCTATAGATAAGAACATGTAATCAGTCAGAAGATCCCTTACCTTTCGAATCGTTTGAATCCCTTGGAACAAGTCTTGCGAGATCTTCTCTGGCAAAATCGATCTTTTCATCATCAGCAAGATTTGGCGTGCAAAGTGTCAAAAGAACACTGCTTTCCCAAACCAGAAAAGTGTACAATAAACTCAACTTTCCCAACACTTTCTTGCCAAGTTCTGTTCCCCATTGGTTCACGGACATTGTGCGAACTTCAGACTGAATGAAGAAAACCTTTGATTAGTTCACTAAATAAAAATAAAAATAATATTGTAGGATCTATCAAAAGGGCTTGCTGAAGCAATTAATTCAAGCATAATGGTTAAAGTCTAACCTCATTCAACTGTCAGAACTGTACCGACTGAATGAAAATAAGGCCCGTTTTATAAGTCGTGCCGCGCCGCGCCGAACCAAGTGAATTTTGATCAATTTTGCCTGGTTCGACACGGCGCGACTCTTATAAAACCAACCTGACACTTGGTTCGACTAAGTCGAACCATACGCCAAAGGCCTCTCGACTGGGTCGACCCGGTGCGACTTAGACTGATTGCATATTCGTAGTTATCGCTATTGATAGACTGATGGACGCTCAAACTACGACTTATGGACTTTGATGCTAAAATTTGGGATGAAGTTTTCCCCGATCGATTTCATAACTAGATATGGAAACCATAGCAACACTGTACGAACACCAGGCAATGGTGGATGGGCCTAAGTTGCCGGCTCGAGCCTCCAATGTTAAAACAGCTCAGAATTCAAGTTTACAGTGATATTAGCCATGAACAAAAGCCACAAGTATCCATACGAATGTTTCCTCAATCCAAGAATCAACAAACCTTTCACTGTGAATCAGGAGTTCCTCAGTTTTAAGGCCAATTAGCTTCCATGAACTTCACCGCAGCTTTGAGAATTTCCAACTGTCGAGGATCATTTGCCTCGCTTCGGAGACTACACTGCAGCCTCGTTCCAAAGGGCACACGTAAACGTGTGCATCTCCGTCTCAAAAATTTGTATCAAAGTCCATAAGGCCCAGATTGAGCAAAAACGGAAATGTTGTTGTTGTTGTTATTGTTGTTGTTATCGTTGTTGCTATTTTGCGATATCTGGGACTATGTCGTGAGGCTAGGTGCGACTTATAAAACCAACTTCAGTCGCGCCGTGCCGCACCATACTCACACGTGCATAAAAGAACTGTAATTATTTCAATAATGTCAATAGCATATGAAATCAAAAAGAAGAATTTCTTAAGTCAGTATTGTGCGCATTCGTCATTATGGTTCGGCACAGCACAGCAAGGCAAAAGTTTTGTTCTTATAACACAGAAGAGTCGCTCCAAGTCGAACCTCAGTCGAACTCAAATTTCTATGGTTCGGCGCGGCGCGGCACGACTTATAAAACGGGCCTTATTGAAACGTTTGGTGGGGCACGGAAGAAAAAGTAAGTGGTCAATAATCAAAACTAAAATGTTAATAGTCTAAAGGCTAACTTAGACGTGAAACTTCTGCTTGGTAAAATCACTCATCTTTTAGACATAAGGATAAGGAGAATAATACGTAAGGGGTTTGTATCGGAACGTCAATTCCACGTTCGATTGATTCTGCTCCCTGTGGTTCACTTGCCACTGAAATGTAATTCAAAACAATTATTGGTTTCAGAAATAGAATTCAAATGTGTATGTGATGTGTGCCAAAAAATTAATTCCTTCATGAGCATATTAGACACAAACTTCTCTTATTTTTCTATAAGAAACTAAGTTCCAAGGCTGGCAGGCAGTTTCTTGATTTTAGAACATTCTTGCTGCCAAAAGCCCTAATGTGCCGGAAGTGTTTTGCGAATCTATTTTTGTTAGCAGGGCTTCCAAATTACTTAGTAAGATCTCAGAACAAGTAAAAATGACGTTAGCTGCACTCAAAACAATTTGCCCAAACACTTTGGAAAAACACTGGAAAACTGAAGCTTCAAATTACAGCACTGTCCTAGCTCTTTCAACCCGCGTAGCTTGGTTTCTTAACGTATAAAAAATAGAGCCTACAGTTTCTTATAAACAAATGAGTGCATCAATATTTTCGAATCAGAGTTAACAATCCTTAGATGACCCTACACATATCCGAAAATTTCATAAAATATTACAGTTAGGTACCTGTGATCCTCTGCAGATATGAACAAACATATTGATGAATGCATGCGTAGCTGACATGGCATGCAGCAAGGGCGTCTGGGATTTCTTGTGCATAGCCTGGCCTGGTTGGTCATTTGATGCTAATTCATGGAGAAGAACTGAGCCTCGCTTCTCTGATCTTTCACATAGAGGTGAGAGTTGGTCTAGAAGTTGATCTAGCTGAGCTAAAGCTTCTTTGAAGACCTTACTGTCTTGGGCAAGTACCTAGTAATGGAGGAAGTAAAGTCATTAAATGAACACAGAGCTAGAGGTCCCAGCACAGTGGAGCAGATCAGATGGGCAGATAGTTGTACAACACCAAAAATAAGGCTAAAACTTTTGCACATTTTTTGCCTTTCCGGTACTCTTTATGGTACCCTATTAGGTACCCTTCGTTACAACCCCATTTGATTTGATCACATTTGGAGTTCGGAGAAAAAAAAAGCCATTTCATTTTGGAAGCTGCGGTGAAAGTTTCCTAATTTTTATGCTTAGGCCAATTTTCGCCCCACAGGAATCGTGCTTACTTCGCCAGCAAATGCACTTACTAACCCCAGATTATTGTTTTAAAACCTTCAAAAGGGTTGAGAAAAGGTCCTCAAAGTGTTTCTTCTTAGCTCTCGAAATATCTTCAGCATTGTTAGATGGAGAAGAACAGCCTTTTTTCTTCGGATTTGTCGTTCCGTATTTCATCGCGGCAGCTCATTCTCCTTCGCAGAGGCATTACTTACTTACGCTGCTACGGCTGCACTGAGGTGAAACGCGTTGATAAGTAATTCTTTGCCGTTATTCTTTACATGAAATATGAATCCGCCATCTTTAGAGTAATTGTCTATTATGAACTTCTTTCCACATACTGACGTTTGCAACAGATAAAAATTATCTTCACTTTCTTCAAATGTTGGCCAAACATCGTCGCCATATTTTATCAAAACACGATAGAGGTTAGCAGCGTTTCAGAGACGAAAAAGCAATAGGGCTGCCTCATTTTTGTTGAGAGTGACGACAAAAAAGTACAGATTCTGTGCTTTTATGAAGACACAATCCTGTGATCGCTTATTTGAATACGCAATATCGCACAAGAAAGGCGAAAAATGGGTTGGGGGGGGGGGGAGGAAGTACGATAAACCATTCACAACAGTTTAATGTTGCATTTCATCATCCATCATTCCAACCCCGGACTTGTCCTTTAAAAGGGGGCAGAAATGATAGAAAGCTAGGAAACAAATTCATCACTTACCACGATTGATTTGCAGACAGCAGCTACTGATTGACATGCTGGTAACAATGGAAATTCAAGAGGCATATTAGGCAAGTTAAGCAAACCAAGCAATGGGCTTAGGCCATCAAGACTGATGAACTCTGTGCAGTGATCATCTGTGCCGTTATTGCTCAAGATGTTCTCCAGGAACTTCATCTGCAAAAAAATTTCATTTATGTACAACACAACACCATAACTTCGCAACAACAAAGTTGTCTATTAACTGTGCATACATGAAGGAAAGAGTGTAAACACCCTTCAGAATTATTTTCTAAAGGATGTATCTGAAAACGGGTTGATAACACAGAACTTACCACATTTAGAAGGTAATCAAGCATTGGAACATATCTCCGCTTCTCACTCTGAGCTCTGTGAAAAAGGTAGCAAGAAATCATTTCATTGGAAAACAAAATAAAGGTGTATCTGACTGTTGGTAGCAGAATCCCAAAAAGCTTGTTAATCTAGAAAACGGTGGATTGCTGAAGAAGGATGAAATCATAAGAAAAGACAAACCGGCTTTCAGTCAGTTATCCCTTTGCAAAAAGGTATGCAGAAGAAGGCAAAAAGAAATGTGCAAGAAATCACAAGGAACTTAATAATTTTATCTGAATCTTACAATGAATCTTTTTTGTCGGAAATTATTGAAAGCATTAAGCATCTAAGAGATTTACATAACGTGTTATCACTGTTCAACGTAATCCTTAATTCTTTTACTCTCAAGCAGGTAACCTGTCTCTGTCAAAACAGTAAAGTCCAATTTTTAGGTAGAAACCTACTTTTTTTACCTCTTGCTTGTTATGCCCCTTTAATTTCTCTGTTGTTCTCATAATGTTCTAACAAAAATTAGAGTCTGGGTTTCTTATAAAGTAGTTTCTTAAGGGTGAAACTTCACTGTACTTTAGTTTTCCAGTTTTTTATTCAATGAAAACAATTCAAAGAGACAAACAACAAGATTTATAAATTGCATGTCACCCATAGCGGGAAAGGACATATTTTCATCGAGTTCCGACTATGAATGACATTCACAATTTAAACACATATACGAACAGAATTTGACTAATACAAACATACACAAAGGGCCTACATACAGACATGCACACAAACACATTTACACCTAGTGCCCATAAACAGATAAAGTCACCAACATATATCACGCACGAAATTTCTGTTTCTGGAGGATGCTAAGTTGTGTAAAATGCAAGATCAAAACGCTTGGATTATTCAATATACTTTATTGTAGCTTCAAGAATATTCGATTCGGAACGACAAAGCCACAAACATGATACGTACTTTGCAACTGTCTGGTCTTCCAGCTTTTCAACTGACTCTTCAACTTTCCTACTCACAATGGCTCCAAAATCCTCCTCCATGTCTTCATCTGACATAGGATCATCAACTGCACTTGTGGCTGGCTGAAGAGCCTCCGTCGTTGTTTGCTTATTACTTGGTTTGCTTTTGTCATACGGGTGAAATGCTATCAACTGTTGGTCACTACCCATGGTGCATAGTTGATTTAGGAGCTGGTGAGAAATGACATTAATGAGAAAACATAAGATCCTTTTGGATGATTACAAAGTCTGTCTTCAGCTATGATTGACCAATGGGGAATTTTGTGTTTTCTGCGAGTTTGCCTGCCAGATTAATTTGCATGGGTGAAGAATAAGAATTGTTGATCGAAGCCTGCAGGCCGCAAATAATCCACGATGTCAATTTTTCGCATCCTGGACAGCGAAAGATTCGGTGCCCTTCATAGTTTTAGAATGAAGTCACACATAAATTGATATAATGTTCGAAAATAGACACATACGCTCTCAGCTCTCATGCTAACGAAGACCTTGCCAAAAGAAACAGTAATGAGAGAGATCGCTCAATTTTCAACGTGCTTTAGATGATGTAATTAAGTTGCTAATTAGGTCGAGTTCGTGCCAATTCAAGCTAAAGTTGTTTTTCTATCAGTGAAAACATTATAGCCATATGTCAATCTTATGGTGTCAAATCTGTCGAACATTAAATAAGCCGACGTCAAATTTTGCTATAGGATCGCGGGAAACTTCTGTGTCGTATGCGCTTTCTGTGCGCTTTCTTTATTTCAGTGTTAATTAGCACAAATAAATGGTTTAATCAATTGCATTAACGAGCATGAATGACTTTCTTTCTTCTTTCTTACTGACATCTGGTCCCCTCCTAGATTACAAAGTTCGACTTTGTAATCGATGATCGTGGCTGCGAAAGTATTTGAAAGAAAATTGGATGATGAAACAATGTAACTTTTGAAAAAATACTTAAAATTTGACAGCATACTCTCAGTACTCTTGCAAATGACTTTTGATGCATTTGAGTCCATGGCAAATTAACTTGAGAGATATTACAGTTATAGAGTATAGAGGTTGCATTGAAACTACGAGAATATGCTTAATGGTGAATAACTGCCCATCCAAGTATACTCAAATTTACCAATCCATAATATTGCTACAGCACAGGTGCGGTGTTTTTGAGCGGTGGGGGCTTTGGGGGGGGGGGGGAATAGTAGTGGCGACTATGGTTGTCGGTGGTGTTCTCTCTACCAGGGTCTCTGCAGCTCAGCACTGTTGCCAGTGCTGGCCTGACGTCCAATGTGAAACAGATCCTAGTATGTATCTGTATGTATTCGTATAGCGCATTAACTGACATTTTTGTTTGTTTGTTTCCTGTTTCGTCTGTATGTATTTGTCAGTAAGTTAGTTTAGTGTTTCATGTAATGACCCTTTAGGATAGTCATGGGTTCTTGCTTCCCGGGGTCAACATCCTTGTTATGTAGTCCAGTAGTTTGTAAGTATAGTCTTAAGTACCTCGTTTTTGTAAAATATTTATATTGTATAGAAAAAAGATATTTATATTGTATAGAAAAAAATATGCTGTTTTATGAACTATTTTGAAAGATATTGCAAAATCACACGGAGCTGTAACAAATTTGGACTGCATTCATACGAAATCGCAAGAATATAGGCTTTAAAAAGAATAAGTAAACATCTTCCCCGGATAATATAATAACAAAAATCTCCGGCACGATCAAATATGAACAATTTTAAGATCAATAAATCAAATGCTGATTAGAATGAAATTCTAATCGAAGGTAAATCAACGAACATGCTATTTATGTTTTATCACAGATTCACGAGACATAGGCCCCGTTTACACTATACCGGATAGCTATCGTCGCGTCTCGTTGCGAGTGACCTCAATCGGATAGGGCAACTGTTTACATTATACCGGACAGCTATCGTCGCGTCTTGAATTCCATGCCAGTTAGGCGTTGTGTTTACGTCACGACGGAGCAATTCAGTATTGTTTCTTAATCCTTTGTTTTCAACTTTATTGTTTGTGATTGTTCTCAAAGAAAAGAAATGTGGTTGCAGAACGAAACGTATCGGATAGCACCATTTACATCATGCCAAAACCATGCCGGAGTGATTTTCATATCACCTACGAAGCGAAGTGATTTTCGCTCCGATTTGTGGAGCGTCATGTATCGGATAGCTCTGGTGTGATGTAACCAGCACCCCTATCCGATACGAGAGTTGCGGCGCGACGATAGCTATCCAGTATAGTGTAAACGGGGCCATAGCAAGTCTTGCGTAGATAGTCATGCATGCGGCATGGTTTCTTCTAACAGTATAAAACATAGTTTGATTTGAGAATTTAGTAATTTTGCACACTTGTGTGGAGTGGTTGCAAATTGAATCTCCCATCCACCCACCTCTTTCAAATTTTTCATGTTGGATCTTCTTTCTTTCGCAGGTGCATGTAGAAAGTTTTTCCAACATCGACGAAGGGACTAGTTTTGCGGGTAAATGAAGGTTTACCTCCCAACCCCACCTTAGGGAGGGTATATTGCTTTCTCGGGTGATGGGCTAATTCCCTCAAAAGCCCAACTTGCCCTAATGATGAGAAAATGCAACCTTATGTTTGTCTGATGCTTATGAGGAAAGATTTACTAAAATGTTGAAATATATCTGAAGGGCAGCCAAGCCCCTGCAGTTTTGGGCCTATTTATGAGAGTGCAGCTTTAATGTGAATTGTGTGACTTTCCAAATTTACAACTTTTGCGTCACCCAGTGGATTTAAATCGTTATGTATGACCTTACACAGGTAGGCAGAATTGAGGTAAGCCTACTGCAATGCAAGATCAGTTATTTTAGCACAGTGATTGAACCTAAACTCATAAAGGATCACTTAGGCTTCAGTATCTGTGCCAAATGTTTGAATATCAGTAACACAACAACAAGAACAGTGGAACACTACGATATCAAAAATGAATTTTAACTGCATTTTGAACATTTTTCGCACTCCATACTTCAATGACCTTCCTCGCCTGCCAGCAGTCTCTCACACAGTGACAAAAACGAGGGGGAAAAGTACAGCCTGGGAGACTGATCCATTTGTCCTTTTGAAAGGTTCCCACGAATCCAGGAGCCAGTTATGATTCGTTAGGGGGGAATTTAAGGTGGGATTCTATTGTCTTCTATAGTCTTCAAAACAATGATTTGAAGCAAACAACGGCATATGTCTGGAATCTGGAAACGCTTGACTGAGCATATCAAATTTTGTGCGAGATGCATTTCACAGAGAAGACTAAAAATGTACATAGAATAAAATTATGATGCCAGCGAACAAGAAAAGTGGATCAGATGTGCAGGCTCTAATTTTTCCCTCTTTTTAATTTTTTTCACTCAGTCTGGACACGGGCAATGACTTTCCAAGATTCCTGCTTTTGCATTACGCATTCTCCGTTCTTTAAATGCATCGAATTATTTCTCAGCACTCGATACCATTTAATGGAAGAAAATTTTTCTTCTTGACTTACATATTGAATAAAACATACCAGGGAGAGAATTTTCCGGTCCACATTAATCTTTGTTCCAGTACCAAAGGCACCTTAAACAAAAACTTCATCTCGAATTAGAACAGATGTCGATGAGCATCTTCACTACATACCTTGATTATAGCTTTCATCGCATCAGTTTTCAGTGTCGGCTGATGCCTCATCAATTCATCCATAGCTGTGCCAAGATGCATTGCAGTGTCTCCTGCACCGGAATGAACAAGTTACTTTAAAGATTGTAATACACACTACGATATAATTGTTTCAACTTTTTGTAACCTTTGAAAGGTTCCTTTTCCGAGCTAATTTTGAAATATGATAATTTGAATCTGCAAGAAGTCTCTTCGATATTGGTGGAAAACGGCCTAAAACTGTCCCTCCCACTAGGGATAGTCTCTTCACTCGGAGCATTATACAAGTAAGTTCCATCTTCCTCAAAAGCTAATAACTGAATGACTATATTTGAAGTAGCATTTTCCCCACCTAATACTGTTGTAAAAATTCTGTTTCAACTCATGAGGGAGACAACATTTGTCACGCATAATTCCGTTCTAATAAAACGTTTACTGCATCAAAAAGTTTCTTCAGACTGAATTTTAGTTTGGTCTTCTTATCCGATCTCAACATCTATAGACGGATCAAGAATTTTCATTGATAAAGATATAAAACTATACCTTGTGGATCAGAGCTTCGTCTCCTCTTCATGGCAGGAAGGTACTCTGGAGTAATTAGTATCCTAAATAATCTTTCAAAAGGCTTGCAGGCAATAAATGCTCTCAAGCCTGCTGCATTTAAACACAGAGCACTCAGCGTGTTTGGCAATGATGCAAGGTTCTCTCTGGTTGCTGGAACATCTTTCATTATCAAGGATTTCAAGACTACGCCAGTTAGGCCGCTTTCTTGGAGAGATGACAGCATTGATGGCTCATGGAATATGTAAACTGAGACAACATCCGTAGCTACGACAGAGTAAGGCAGAAATAGTTAACATTTCCTAAGTGTTCTTGAATCAGCTAACTTTCCACCATTTCGCTATGCTTTCCACCATGGCGGCGGTAGTTTGCTGCACTACCCCTTAAGCCCAAATGCTTGAAGTCTCTATCTCAAATAGAATTCAAATGTATACATTCAGGGTCAAAAGCTTCTTGCATTTCATGTCACTCGAAAGCACAGCGAAAAAGATACAAGTAAGGCATTATTTGCTACAAAAATCACAGAACTGTCTTAGACAGAACTGCAAGAACTTTTATGGGTCTTTGGTGCGATTCCCTTAGCTTGGGCAATGACTGCAACAGGAACGCCCATCACCCTCCGAGAACTGCCCCTCCCATAATCTTCGAGCTGGATCCGCCCCTGGATAAGGGGAAACAGATCTTGGACTGGCAAGACAAAATCTAAAGCGTGGCTAACCAACAGGCAACAGAGGGGCACCACAATATTTAGCATAACTACCGGTTTTAAACAGTGTTGTAATATGCCATCCATCAATGACCTCGTGCGGCCAGCAAATCATGTATACCACACAAGAGGTGAAGGAAAACAGAATAATGGGCGACTATTTAGACGTATTTAATAAGCACAACTAACCTAGCAAAAACAGCAGTGCACCATAATATTCAGCATTGCTAATGATCAGCTTCAGTGAGTATTGCAAAGTTTCATCCATTAATGACCTCGTATGATCAGCAAATGCTGGGTCTGGAATCGTCTTCTTTAAGAAATTCAGGATCGACTTTAATAAGGCTGCTCTTTGAGGAAGGCATTGATTCTTCTGGATTGTGATGTTACTGTCAGAAACAGCGTCTGTTGTAGGTGTTTCTGAGATAAAAAAAACCGTGATATTATTTACTTAGACTACTACAATCCACTGATCTACTAATAAATAACATCGCAGAACTGGAAGAATTTTGAGAAGCTGATAGTCGCACCATTGAAAAGTATTCTTACGATGGATAAACCTCATTTTTCACGGCATCAATTTGTATTCGAATTCAGTCCTTGCTAAATATTTCAAAAATTAGGGAGTTCACCAGAAATTGGCTCACATATTCGAGATCAGGAAGAAATGATTTCTGAAATGATGTACGATTGATGATCGTACGATCTGAAAAAAGTTGATAAAGTCCCGAGGCACGATCTCCCCTTTTCTGACTGCAAAACTCAAATTCCTTTCAATTTTCAGATTTTTCCCTATATGACAATGCTTTGATGAGAAATACAAACTTTAAATCTGAAGAAATATTTTGCTCAGCAAAAATTTGGGAGTACCATAGTTCATGTCGGGTAATAGTTTCTATGAACAATAACAAACAGTTTAACTGCGGTTCTAGCCTTCTCTTCACGTTTTGCAGCATACATGGCTCTTAAAATTAAGTATTTTATTAAAAATCGTAAAATGGATACTAAAAGTGGATAAATAAGACAGATGACCTGTAATAATTCCAAATTCCAAATATCTTAATGCATCACATCGTTGTGTTGAAGATGAGATCCCATCAAAAATTTGCTAACAAATTAAAATTGCGTTGAATTGATTCAAAATTGGTACAATGTCTACTTCAAATGTGATGATAACGAATAAGAAAAAATTTTGAAAATTTTGTCACGAAAGTTGTCCAAATGATCCATAAACAAGCATAGATGGCAAGAAAACTCGAATTCCATCACACTCGTTCAAAATTAGCAGCGAGCCTCTTTCAAATGTCAGTTATTAACTAAACGTGTTAGTAAAACGTCAGTTCAGGGGGGTGCTTCTATTGATATGTGGACGGAGGGGTCAGACACATTTTTGAAAAATGCAAAAATATAATAAATTCAGGACATTTTGAGACCCCAAAAATATACTCATTGCTAACTGGTACATAAAAACTAGAAGTTTCGTAGCTTTTTCAGCAATGCAATAATTTGGTGAAAAACTCAGCCTAACATTCAACTTATCAAATTTTCTCATCAAGTGTCTGAACCCCCCGTCACCTACTAATAGGGGGTGCCCCCCTGGGTAAAGGGCTAAGAAAATCCTAAATCATTTGAAGCGTAAGCATCTCACCTGCCATATCGACATCAGTCAAGTCTTTACTTGGTCCAGGCTGTGGCTCAGAAGGTGTTAATGGATCCATTGACTGTTGCGTGCTCCCAAGTTCGGAAAAATCTGACATTTCAGAAGATTGTGATGCTGAAGGTTCATCTTCACTTGGAGGTGGATCCACAGGTAAAATAGGCCCATGATATTTGCTGCAGTTTTTCACTTCATTCTGAAATGAAAAGTCACCTTATTTCGATTGGATTTTCTGGACACTTTAATAATTGCTTCCTACCTTTCTGGCCCCAATTTTTTTCCATTATACAAGCATTTTGTAAAACAATAGCATCAGTTGCTTTAATTGACACCTCAATTCAAAGCGATTAGAAATTGCAGATAAAGGAAATTCTCTCAACAAGTAAATCAAAACAAACACTGCCGTAAAATTTGCCCAGAAACCAGTAGGGCAAACTCTCACCTTGTGCAAGCGACAGGTGGCTTGTAAGAGAAGTTATGGCCTTATAACGAAAGAAGAAAGGTAAATCTGAAGTTCTGTCGGGCGGATTTTGTTTATTTGATTCAGGACTTTCGCTTGCACAAGGCGAGACTTTGCCCTACTGGTTTCGCGGCAACTTTTGCGGTCGCATTTGTTCGAATTTAATGGTTGAGAGAATTTCATTTGTCTGCAGTCGCTAATCGCTTTGAATTGAGGTATCAATCAAAGCAACAGTTGCTACTGTGTTACAAAATCTGTCCTTGTTTATCTACGGTTGTTTACGGTTGCTTAACCCAGTCCTTTTAATTTGACACGTTCAGCTTGGAAGTTCTTAATCCATTACGTTGTTATATATGGATGTTTACGGCATGTGGGTTCTGCGAGACTTTACCCCTTCCGTTATCATGTATCCTTATCCTTATCCTTATCCGTACAAATCAAATGGATGCCAAAATCAAAGGGAATAAGGTAATCAGTGAAAATCTTTGAATCTGAGAAGGAAAGTCTAAGGCCGCAGGCATGACACTTCATGGGCGCTTTTTCATCAAGCTAAATGGGCACTTCTTGAGAATAAACAGGGAACTTCTTTATTTACTACAAAATCTTGGGGGCACGTGTCCCCAGTGCTCACACTCCATTCCTACGTCTAGTGGCTCGTCTTCAAAGGTTAAGTCCGGGGTTGGCATAATTGTTGATTATTCAAGAGACTACACTGTTGTGAATGGTGTGTAGTACTTTTTTCAATCTTAATCTGCGCAATTTCATATTTCAATCTGCTAAGAAGTGCGAAATGACGTCATTTTCTATGATGTCACTTCATGTTGACCTGAACGAGGCTGCCAAATGTGTTGATATTATACCACTCACATTGTTAACCTCCTTATCGTGCTTTCGCACACTTGTACAAAATGCAAAATGGCGATGATATTTGGCCTAACTTACGAAGATTCATTTAACCAATTTATGAAAGTTGGAGACATCAAAACTTGGAAAGAACTCACGATTTAGTAGGCCTCAATTAGCAGCAATGTTGCTATTTTAAAGTTCATTTGCCTACTGTAAATAAATTGTTGAATGACAAAAAAATGAATGAATGGTGCTCAGCAGTTGGTAAGGATGCTTTTTAACAATAATTTTATCAACCCCAGGCTTGTCCTTTAACAGATATCAACAAAGGAATGTGCGCCCTGATTCATCGCTTTTCCATAATTTCAAAGTTATGTAGATGTCCGCAAATAACGATGAAAGGCAAGGAGAATCTGCTTTATATATATTATATATTATTATATATATTATATATAATATTATATATAATATCATATATAATATATATTATTATTATATATTTTATATTATATATAACGTCGATAACCATGCCATGTTAACAGGTCTGAATTTATTGGTTATCGGAAACCGAGCGGAGGGCATTACAATTTTAGCACATTTATTGCTCAGATATACGCAGTCACTGCCCAGCCCCTGAGTCAAATAAACAAAATGCCCAAGACAGAACTTTAGATTTACTCTTCTTCTTTCATTATGAGCACATTACATGTCTTAAAAACCTCCCTTCGCCCGCACCAAACGAGAGTTCGCCGTACTGGTTTCAGGGCAACTTTGCGTCTTCGTTTGTTTTGAATTTCTGCTTGAGAAAATTTCTTTTGTCTGCATTCACTAATCGCTTTGAATTGAGGTGTGAACCAAAGCAACTGATGCTATTGTATTACAAAATCTGCCCTTGCTACTTGTATCATTATCAAAGGAATGTATATTAACAAAAGAATGTGCATCGTTTTCTAATGTCCCAGTTTTTGGCGCTCACACTGAAAACGGGTCGTTTTTAAAACGCACCGTTTTCAAATCTATGCGCTTTCATTAGCGTTTTCGAAAAGCCCCGTTTTCACAGCGGAGCAATGTGAACGCAAGGCGAAAACGGAGAAGTTTTACTCCGTTTTGATATGAAAACGTAGCAGTGTGAACGGGGCCTAACAGAAAAAGCACGAGCAAAAGAATCACGGTAAGTAGAGAATGCATGTCATACCTAGACTGATGCCTTTTCGTCCCTTGTTTCCCTGCGTTCCTTGGTCAGGAGGGACTAATAGCATTACTCTTAAATAGTGGGCCCACTTTAGGCTCGCGTAGGGTGGTTCCGTATTCACCAATCAAATCGCTAGAATTCAGTTTTTAACCAATCAGGGGCCGCTATTCAGAGTGTTGTTGTTGTTGCTCTTAAAGAACGGCTGAAGAAGCCTGGAGTCATCGCAGCTTCGATGGATCTATTTTGGTTCTACGGAGGAAGATTACTGTCTGAAAGGTAGACATTTTGCGTTTTGTACTTCAAGACAACATCATTCTTTGTACTAAAACTTCGCTTTTCAATGTTCGAGCTCTTTAAACCAGATTTTGAAGCGATTTTGTTGAGTGTACGAGAACTCCCACCTCTTTAGGCCATTTTGAAAAAGGGGGCCCATTATACAAGCGTAATATTATGAGTCCCTATTGACCAAGTGATATCAGCAAATCAAAGAACGCAGGGAAACAAGGGATGAAAAGGCATAAGTCTATGTTATACCTTGAGTCGGTTCACAAGAATGCTCAGTCCACTGTGAGTTTGAAATGAGGCCATATCAAGATTGGTGATCAGGTCTATCACTCGGACTGCTCTTGTCACAAACTAAAAAGAGAGAGAACAAACTCTAATACTCCATTCAAACGTCTCCAAAACAGAGCCCTATCATTAGAGCGCGCAAGATTTAAGGACCCGTGGCCTAAGGAATGGCTAAGCGTTGTGAATCTTATTCGCTTTGATCGCTGTGTTATGGTATAAGATTGTAAACAAACAATGCCCTGAAAGCCTGTGGAATATGTTCCAACAGAGATGTTCTATATCAAATTACAATACGAGGAATTATAGAGATCTCCATATTCCCAAGCTAAACCTTGAATTAAGCAAAAAAGGATTTCATTACTCGGACATAAAGGCTTGGAACGAAATTCCAGTTGGCAGCCAATAATTCAGTTGCCAGCCTCGCATGTATCGTTCGGTCATGAGGATTAGCACGGTTTCCCTTTGGAGCTCTTTGAAGATCAACAAGGTGTAATTCCTATAGCAAGGAAGACAAAGGGATCTGAACGACCGTCTCTCATGGCGTTCGAAGACAACTGATAACGCGAGGCTAGGAAAGTAATTATTTAGTGATAGTAAAGCTTTAACTTTCAACCAATCAAATACGCTCGATTTGTTGGATTGACCAATCAGGATGCCCTATTCGAAAACCTGGTTTAACTTAATCTGGTTTAACTTGCAAGTGTGAATAGGGCATAAATTTGTTTTTGTCTTAACGACGTCTTCAAAGGTCCTTCTCTGGGATCTGTAACCCGAAAACTGGCGTCTGCATCATACAGTCGGCCTGATGATGGTGTAAGAAGTGTCTTCCGCAATTTTGAAAAAAGTGAAAATATTGCAACACTGTCAATGCTTTTTTTATCCTGCAGTCATATCACTGGAGGTGCATGTATGTTTTGCATCTGATATGAATCTTTTTCAGAAATATATATTGCATTCCTGGTCAATGATTGTTACCAAAAACGTGAAAAACAGTTGCAAACATCTTTTTTAAACATTCAGAATCTCTGGCATAAACTTACTGTTATGTGGTCGTCTTCTCCTGGCCAACGGACAACCTTCAGAAGAGATTCCATCAACCCGCAAGATACCAATGCCTCGCAACCTTTGGCAAAGATAAGCAATTTCAATAAAGAAACAAAGAATCAGTCATTTATGCAATCCAAAATCTATCCAGAAGAACAGTCCTCAGAGCAAAATATCTTTTGTGAAAGAACCAGAATTACCATGTTGCATCCAAAAACGTCAAAACTGTCAAGGAGAGTCTCAATATGGGTGGTTCTAATTAGTATGCAGGCTTTTGATACAGCAGCAGAGAAACGTAAATGCTGCTAAGCTTCCTCTTTAAAATCTTATTTGATTCGTATAGTTTGTTGAAAGGATTTCACCATTTATTGTTACTACACTACTGGCCAAAAATACTTACGTAGTGTAAACGATCATCCATCTCGACTACAAAAAGTATCTGCAAAATCAACGTCAAAATTCGTCCTCTATCATCACCTATGTTGGCCTGACGTGTGATAAACCGGCTCAAGTAATTATTAGTAAAAAGATTTTTTTTAATATTCATATTTACTACTTTGTATTTAAGGGTGCATTCAGTTGTAGTTGTATTTCTTAGATTTATGTTAAATGCCAGGGGGTAGTCATGATATATTGCTCCTCCTGGTACCGTATTTGTAGTATCGTATAGTGGTTCATAAGTAGTGTCGTGGGTAACTTCATGTAAACTTTTACATTGAATATAAACAAATACTTGGGACATTATAAAAATAATAATAATAATAATAATAATAATGATAATAATAATAATAATAATATCGGATGTGATTTGACAAATTAAGAACAAACTGTAATAAACGTCTTATAGCCAAATATGTTCCTTGCATATCACCAGAAATCAGCAGTCCTACTGTCCATGCACTTTTTTGCACCTATTTCGCCATATGATGCTACCACAAATCATGTTTGATACACAGCACCACTTCATTGTCTCTTTTGCCTCTTCCCCTGACAGTCCTAGCCTTTTCAAGTTTCCTCTCACATTCTTATGTACGGTCCCAAGTGATCCAAAGCACATAACACTGATACTTGTTGCAATTCCATGTCGATTCAGTAAATTTATCACTGGCTGATACTCATTTCTTTTCTCTTGATAAGATGTATCCATATACAAATCAAAGCAGACAGTGACTTCATCAATTTCACATTCTCTCCCGTTCACTTTTATCTCTAGTATATCAGGCTTCCTTTGGTTTAGCTGTTGCAATGCGTTTTTGATATGTGGGAAAGCTGTTTCTACCATTTTGTTGACAAATAACGTTGATGTTGAATTCTTTTTTTCGATTTTTTGACCAAGGAATTCTACGACCCGATCGTGCCTTCGCGAATATAAATCTTTGTAGTTTCTGCAGGAATTCATTAAGTGTGCCATTGATTCAGTCCTTTCATTGCACATTGAGCATCTTTTATCGTGATCCTTATTCCACATATGAATAATAATAATAATAATAATAATAATAATAATAATAATAATAATAATAATAATAATAATAATAATAATAATACAGATATTTAAAGAGGAAAGCCTCAGTCACTCGAAAGTGCTTTTCATGAGGGTCCTCTAGAATTCATTCGCAAAATTACACTACTTTGGTCTTTGATTTTCGTGCTCCCAACTCCCCCGTTTCAATGTTGCTTGAATCAAACGTCATTCACCTTTTTCAACACTGAAGGGGAGGGAGGAACGTATCCAGCATCTTCACCTCAATATTTTGGGAAACATCATGGAAACATTGAAATCTGCCTATGTCCCAGCTCGTTTTGGGCTGGATTGAAATTAGATGACTGCAGATCAAAAAAAGCACATAAGTTCAAACTGTATGGTCCCAATAAACATAAAACAGGGAATTAACAAATTCATTTATCATATGAAAGCGTTTAAAAAAAATTATAACTGTTTACCTGACTCGTAGCTTGCGAGATGATACAAGAAGGAGAACAACGCAGTTGAAAATGGCTGTGGAAAATCACCTCTGTTGGTATCTGCAAAAAACATAAAAATTTTAGTTTGTGAATCGAAAATATTCGAACGGTAATATACTATTGTGACTGCATCAGTCCGTTCCAACGGTGTCCTTACAACTGAAATTTATGTTCCATTGGAGAGCGCGTGGCCGAGTGGTTAAGGCGTCTGACTCGTAAGCCAAAGGTCAGAACGGCCGTAGGTTCAAATCCTGCGCTGGACAGTTTGGTCGCTGTCCGTAACTCTAGCCCGGGTCAACCAGAGCCATGTGAGGGAAATCTGGTAGCTGCGGTGGGTAGCTGCGGCGGGTAGCTGCGGCGGACTGATGGTAAAACATCCGTGGCCCCTGCTGGAAATAAGTCTCTCAGACTTTCGCAGGCTAGCCACGTTAAACATATATACCTACCTACCTACCTACATGGGGACATTTCTTGAAATTCGTTGGCCTGTCAAGTACACCAGAGAATCTTAGCATCCTGGAATTTTCCCCTAGAGTCACCAAGAGAGGCTCTCTTGCTACTATGCAGAAAACCCTTGCTCACCGCTATTTCATCAGAAGATTGGCTCGATTACATCGCTCTCAAGCTGCTTTTTTCTTCTTATATATTTATTTTTCCTTTTTTCTGATTGTTGTTAAAGGATTCGTTAAGTGCCATTCATAGCCAGAACCAGATGATGTCATGTCTATTTCTGCTATAGGCGGCACAGAACATTGCATTGCATTTGTTTAGTTTCAAATTGACATCAAGATAAAAAAAGCTGCAAAATTGCTCATGGCTGTTAAAAAGAACTTTTCCAGTAAAAGATAATGGTCACATAATACTAACCTGTCATCTGTGAAATACATTTCCTGACGAGTGTCGGTAAAAAGCCGTGATATGACGATGCTCCTGTGCATTCGATGATGGTATTCAGTCTGGGGAGGCAAGATTAAGAATTGGTCAAGAGATTCATTGCAAGACGTTTTAGGAATAAGTACGTTTTCAGATAAACGAGCTTTTCTGAGCGGCTCAAAACAGAACACCGATTGCATACCGAACGTCAAGAAGTACGTGAACTCGCCCAAATTCGTAATGATCATCTGACATTTTCATGATATGAGGACCGGCCTGAGGTTACTAATGACGAGGTCAGCAAACGGCCATGGATGTTTCTCTTATAGAGATGGGAAAACTGTGGAATAGCCTCTTAGCCGAGTCAAGTCTAAGCAGGCATCCCCTACGTATGGCAGCAAGAGAACAATTTAGAGCTGGAGATTTGTTTCGTCTCACTGTAAATCCTAAACATTATTGTACTTACCTTTTAAATATTGCAGAACAGGATACCGTAGTGTTTGATTTCATTAACAGATGTTCAATTAGTTTTTTAAATTTAATTAACGTTTATACTGAAAGTTCTTTGACAGCAGCTACGCTGAAGGGCAACCTTCTTTAAAATAATTAAATATCAAATATGAAATAAAATACAAACCTTGGGTTTCGATCAAGATGAATGATAGCAGTTAGTGTCTTCAAGCATGATGCTTTTACTTCCTGTAGCAAAAAAGAACGACGTGCTATATTGGACAGTGCTGTTTTTAACAATAGATAGTGTTCAATAATAGCAACAGAGACGAAACTGTAACAAATGATACTATCATAAGGCTGTTTGAGGTCATGTATCATGAACTTAGGCCCTTGGGTTGGGAAGGAGGTATCAAATATCTTGCTCTATTTTAAATGTTGTGGGGAGCTAGGACAGCTTACAATCTCATAGTTTTGTGCATGTGCGCAGTTACAACTTTGAAATTGGGGGACAAGTTCTTTTTAAATTAGTCCTGAAACATATTCAACATCTACTCAGTGACCGTACATTTCAAACTGGACTAAAATTTCACGAAACTATCTAATGATAATTTGTAACCAGTCGTAGTTTGGAATATCGTCATTAAATATCCGGATTGTCAGCACAAAAGATACCAAAATACGTTCAATGAAACTCTGCGATATTAACTCACCTCATCGGCAACACATAGTAGGCAGTTTATAGACTGTTGATTTTATGACTTACCGAGAGTTTGTTAACTTCATCAGGTAGTTCCAAGGTGTTCACGATTTCCTCCACAAATCCATCATACACTAATGAATTCACTTGGTCAGTTGCATTGGAATACACTGAAAATAAAGGCCAGTGTACGATTAAAGTTGATTGTGGAACTATTCCCATTGTGTAAATTTCAAGCTTCTACAATTACGTTTCATCAATGTTTAAGAAAAACATTTGCTCCCCTTTATCAAGCCCTTTCTACCCTTCACTTCGGCATTTAATCAATCGTTGGCTTGATGTCTGATGGATTGCACGGCGTTAGGCGCAATTTGCATCTAATGAAATTTGTCACTCATCAGACAAGGGCTGCAACTTTCCACATGCTCTTACAATGAGTATTTTGTGGCAAGTTCTACTCTTAGTTCCAATTACAAACCTACCGGCTTCAGAAAAATTTCAAGAATAAACGGGATTCATACAGGGTAGAAAACGCTGCATACAACACAATAAAGTCATTTCCTGATTGACGTCACTTTCGGGCCACCTAATCAAAACATAAGAAAACACTTTCAATCTCACCTAGAATTGATATCGCCTGAAGTCTCAATTGTACAAACTGCAATCTCTTCTCAAAACTTGGCATTGAATGGGCAAGACGGAGGCGGTACAAGAGTGATATCTAGGAAAAGAATCAACAAATGAACGGTTGCTTTTTTGGACCCAAGCTTTTATACCCCTCAAGCTAGGCATGCACTATTGTACTCAAAATCTGAACCTCAAAAACTGGATTTTTGCTTTAAAATCTTGTTTCCTTTAACAAATTTAACAAGATACTGCACGGCTTGAATACTATTTGAAGAGCCGTTGCCATCCTGGGTCGTTTACGGGCACGCTGAACAAGGACAGATTTTGTAATACAATAGCAACAGTTGTTGTAATTGACACCTCAGTTCAAAGCGATTAGCTACAGCAGACAAAGGAAACTATCTCAACCAGTAAATCAAAACAAACAAAGCCGCAAAAGTTGTCCTGAAATCCAGTATGGCCAACTCTCGCCTTGTGCAAGCGAAAGGCGGTTTTTAAGACTCGGTTATGTGCTTGTAACGAAAGAAGAAGGGTAAATCTAAAGTTCTGTCTCGCTGATACTGTTTATCCTTTTCAGAAGCCGAGCAGAACGCATTATAATTCTGTGCAATAGTCATTGCAATGTTTTGGTCCTTAATTTTCAACTTCATAAGAAATTTGCTGGAATACCAGTGTGATGAAGATATTCCACAAAAGGTTCCATTACCAAAACACGGCTTAAGTCTTGCACTGTGAAAAGGTTTCTGAAATGCCAAACAATCATGACAATTGAAACCTAGATCTGGTATTTAAGTTATTCAAACCTGCACATCTCTGGGAACGCTGTGCTCCAGAAGAATCTTTTCCATGATTTCTCCTGGGTTGGATGATATCTGTCGAAAATCAAAATCAAACATCTAAATATTTGGAAACTACTTATCTTTGCAAGATTTTTCGCATAACAAACAAACAAGGAAGAGCTTCGAGGAGTGTTGCGGTCCAGTCTTTTCTCTATCGCTCGCACTATGAATACTATCGTCTTTCAACATTCTCGGCAAAATTTGTGTCTCGCAAATACTACTCTTTCATCTATCAAGCCTCTAAACTTTGAAATGACCCAAATCACCTTTCCCTAAATGCTACTATCTGTCCACTCTTTGTTTGTTTGTTTTCGATTTGTTTTGAGTGGGCTTGTCATGGTTTCTAGCTACTAAAAGCTAATTTAGGCCCACTGTGCATGCCGCATACAGGCATGGGACCCCTAGTTTAACGTCCCTTCCGAAGGACGACGGGGTGAGTTGTGAGGTCAGGCCCCCGCGGTCACCCATCCGGAGTTTGACCTCACTCTGACGAAGACTGTATGTTTGTTTTCAATTTGTTTTCAGTGGGCTTGTCAGGATTTCTAGCTACTGAAAGCTAATCTAGGCCCACTGTGCATGCCGCATCCAGGCATGGGACCCCTAGTTTAACGTCCCTTCCGAAGGACGACGGGGTGAGTTGTGAGGTCAGGCCTCCGAGGTCACCCATCCGGAGTTTGATCTCACTCTGACGAAGACTGTATAAGCCGCTCGGCCACTCACCCCGTGCATTCAATCCACTCGGCCACTCACCCCATAATTCTCTTTAGGCCATTTCAGCAATCTTCTTACCGTAAGTCTGATAAATTTTCCTAATACCTTTAGCAACCAAAGTGATCACTTCCACATGTACAGTCAGAAATTGAATGACGTCATCAAACAGTGAATACCCAATCCTCTTCCAAGCAAAAGATGATCTATTTCACTCGGGTAAATATCAAACTTTGTTTTGTTGCATGGTTCTGGCAGCTTTCCTCTCGATCAAAATGTTTAAATTCCTCAGTGTAAAACCGAATTACAATCAAATGCTTGCTATAAATTTGATTATCATTAACCCTTCCTCCCTCTCATGTAATCATTGCATCTTGTCTGTTATCAAATAGCTCAATTAATTCCAGTCTGTTGGGCCACAGGACTGTCATGTATGTACAGGGTGTCTCAAAAAAATTGTTCGACGTTTGCTTAAATATTGAAAAAAGGACAACATAAACAGGCTCATGGAAAGACAACCCTGTTCCTAAGATTATGAAACAATTTTAAAGACTAACATGGAGCAAATCGGTTGAAAATTCACTGAGTTACGAGCTCACGAAGATAAAAAATATGCGACATCTGAAACCAGAGACCCCCCAGATTACTTGTATTGCAAAAAGCTCGAAGACGGAGGTAAGAGAAGCTTGTCCAATGTCATACCTCTCGTTGATATCAGACCAAACCAAATACGACTTCTAAAGTAAATTATTTCTTGCGATCATTCTCAAAATTCCTTAACATTGCATAGGTCCAAAAACAGTGGTTCAAAACAAAATCGGCGAGAGACTGAATCTGTTTCCTCAAAGCATCCATATGCTTGAGAGTTAGGTTATCGAAAACATGTTTGAAGCCCACTTGGTTCGCCCTGAAACAGTTGAGAAATAACAGAAACGACGGCCTGTAGGACTTTTACCAAAAATGCCACTTTCAAGCCTCTGGTTTCAGCTTTCGCACAAACTTGAACTTCAAAAGCTTGTAACCCCATGAATTTTTAACTGATTTTCAAGATTCTTGTGTCAAAAATTAATTTAAAATCTCAGAAAAAGGGTGACTTGACCAAGGGTCCATTCAGAGTATCGTTATTTTTTAGTATTTAATCAAACGTCGAACAATTTTTTTTGAGACACCCTGTATGTATTACAATAGCACCATCCTGCCATTCGTTGCCTAGTTTATTATAAGTATCGACACTAGAGGAAAAACCAATTGATAGTCCGAAAAGAATAAACAAAGCATTACACAACTAATTGGCATGAGTAACTTTTTAATTACAAACCTGCTGCAAGTTGTTCAAGTGTATTGAATGCATTCGGTTCAAATGTGAAGCATTCTGCAAAAGAGATTCAGAATAATACAATAAGAGTAGATAACACTTTGCATCTTGGGTCATGCGAATAAACCAAATGTTTCAAAATATGAGCAAAATAGGACTAGGAGAAAGAACAAGGAAGGAGTTATGAAAGATTAGAATAGTCTTCATGAAACAGTGAAATATACCAACGTTGGACTGTATGAATATGTGACAGTGGTTGGAAATATACAGTATACAATCAATAGTGCATTTTGAAAACAAAACAACATGAAAACATACCTCTGCAGAGGTCTCTCCTTCTGCTCCCGATTCCTCTATATAGCATTCAAAATAAAGGCTTCCACTGTCCTTGAACCCCTGAAAAAAAACAAAACCATGCAAAACCAATGTTAAACATGAAGAGAAATAAGATTACAGATAAACATGGTCCAGAGTTTACCGTTCGCTTAAAGTGGCTCAAAAAATGTAGTTTTCCTTGGAAACTGTTCCTCATTGCAAGTCTTTATATTGTGGTCGAAGCTGATGAGCATCATTTTGCAGGCAGCTTCATCCAAAATATTTGAAATCTCAGTGGGATCTGCCCTTGAATTAGATTCTGTTATAAACTTCATTCACTATTCAATGTAAGATCCCTACACTTAGAAAAGCTACCCAACGAAACATTTCCTTGACACCTTGATTAATATCAAAACATATTGAGCAACTTCCTAAATAGCAAAGGACATTTCAAGCTGTAAAAAAACTACAAAGAAAACAAACCTCATCTTGCTTCGAACCAGAGCATTGGTCTAAACCATATCCAGCCTCAACACCACCCCAAGTCTACAATAACATAAACAGAATACCATTTTCAACAAACAAGGACAACCACTATGGCAATTTTTAAAATGTTTCGATACTTTTGACTGCAGATTCCAATCTCAATTTAGCAACTACACTTTATCATATATAGACTACAGATGTTTACACTTCTAGTATCTGTGAAGATTCTTTTCTATGATGAAGAGTTTGGAATTTTTTAAAATTCTTTCAGAAACTTAAGCGAGTATGCAAAGTGACTCCAATGCACAAAGTCTTGTCCTAAATGTCACTGTCTTGACTATATATATATATGAAAGTTTGATTCTAAGCAAATTTCTTCTAAGAATTGAGTATGACTGAAATTGAGACTACAAATAGCCTTGCTTTAAGATCTAGCTTCAAAGTCAAAAAGTTACGAAATCATCAAAATTTTTAAAAAAATCACCTAAAATTTTCCAAAAAAACCTACCTCTCCCAATGTAAACAGCCTTTGTTGCAGGCTTTTTCGTTTTTCACTTGTCATTCTTGATAAATAATTTGATCTTTTGCTGTCAAAAAGGTAAGATATCACGCGTTACCGTGCCATATATCACGTGTCTCTATACAATGCTTAATATTTCAAATAAAAAGATCTGTATCCTTTGTTTTGCTGTGTTAATTCTAAAATTTTGAAATTAAATAGGATTCTCTGAAAATTGATTGTAACTGAGAAAACCATTCTGTCAAGTAACAAGGACAAAAGGATGGAAAACAAGAGCTTACATCTGAGGGAAAAAATTCCACATACAAAATATTCAAGTAGAGTTCTAGACAATTCAATAAAATTGCATGAAAGAAGTTAGCTTCCTGGACTAAGCTCATTTGCATGTTCAACTACAAACTTGGTCTCTTTGGGTCCATTTGTTTGTTATATTTTTCACAGGCATACCTGAAGACATAGATCAAATTCAATACAGAGAGAATCACTGCCGCATCTCCACAGTCCATCAAACTGATCAAATGCTACAAAAACAGAAAAGTTAGTCACTCAAAATGCATTTAAATTGAATATTCAAATATCCAGAACAGAAGGAACTACTGTGAAGAAGCTACGCCAGATGAAGATTCATTTCATGCTTCAATTATGAAATAGATGATGAGGCAAGCAACGACAGTCATTTCTCATATGTAAATATATATATGTACATATTATACACATATATATTAACTATTTACATCAATTTACATCAATTTATTATATAATATTATCATATAATACTATTTAGATCATAGTGATGCCATAAATGAAAGTACAACTTTTGGGTTTACTGACACTTTAAGTTATTTGACAAGTCCAGGTTACGATTAAAGACACTTTCAAGAATAAAAAATAATTGATTTGTTAAGATGTAAACATGCCCCATTCAAACATTCGAGCCAACTTGGTTTATAAGCAATGAATTTGAATAATAATAATGAGTGGCAATTTATACAAAGAAACAAACACACCCAAGACAAGGTAAAAACACACAAGTTATATTTCCTACACAAAGGGGACTCACAAGGCCTACCCCTGAATGGCTAAATTGAGGAACAAACTCAAAGGAGGATCATCAGCAGAATAGACAGCTGTTGGATACCGAGTTCAGGTCAATTCCGTAGAATCAAGAGAACTTCATGAATGGGTAAATCAAACTCATTGTTGGCTCTGTCCAAAACAAAGGAATCTATAAATAATATGGTGTGCCTTGATGCTTCCATAATCTGGACATTTACTATCACATTATGTCAATGTTGGTACTTTTCAAAACAATTCCATAACAGGAGCAATTTTCAACATTTCATCACTGAAGGCTGATTGCATGCTATGGTTGCCTGTGTCTATGTGTATGCTTTTAGAAAATATTTGGAGATTCATGGACTGACATTTCTAAACAATGCACATTCTTGGCATTGCAGCTACAAATCTTTTCACTTCTAACATTCTTACCAATGAGAGAATACAAAGCAATGTTACAAAATGAAAGTATATATAACAAAGCATATAGGGCTGAAAAGTGACAAACCTCAACGGAATTGTACAGGTGTCTTGCATAAGAATGCTCTATCAGTAATGCTGTGAACTTCAGAATTTGATGAATCAACTCTCTCTTGTTTAGCTGCAACAACAAGATCAGAATACTGTGTGAGTTGGAAAAATTGCGAGATGTCTGAAGCCTGTAACTCTCAAACCACTATTATCAGATTCACATACACTGACAACACTTGTGAAGCTAGCATATCAAGTATATAAGAAAAGAAACTTTATTTTCAAAGTTGGTCACATTGGTGTCAAATTACAAGCAAAATGCTTCATCTCAAAATCCTTTAAAACAGGAATAAAATCTTTTTTTCAAATTTGCTACATACTTAGTAGTCCCACAACGATCATAATCATACTCTATTAGTCTATATTGTCAATCAAACATTTCCTAGATATAACAGGCTCTTGCATAACCATATGCACTTGGGACTGCAATGTAGCATATTTATATCTACTTTTGATTATCACAAGGCTGGATGGATGGGGAATTTGATTGAGGATTTTAGGCCCTTTGTAACAATTCAGATATAATGCATTTCTATTAATCACTTGTACTTTGTGACCAGTAAACCTTTCAGCTGTTCTGAAAAACAGGGCAATTTTGTAATAAAAAAGTAACAGTTGCTTTAATTGACACCTCAGTTCAAAGCAATTAGCAACTAGATAAAGGAGATTCTCTCGACAAGTGAATCAAAACACACACACCTGCAAAAGTTGCCCAAGACATCAGGGCAAACTCTCACCTTGTGCAAGCAAAAGGTGGTTTTTCAGTTAAATTACCACAGGGTAGACAAGGCCTTGTGCTCCTTGCCATCTTGTGGTAGTGTAGTAGAGTAAATTTGCAAGTAGTGTAACTGGTAGAGTGATTTTGTAAGTAACGTAACTACCAATATGTCAAGTAACTGATTATTGGATGATAAGAAAACATTTTCTTGGCTCATATAACATAACATATATCTAGTACTCTCTATTTCTACCACATTTTCTCAACACAAACAAAATACTTAATAATTAATTAACAGTACATCAATGCAAAAGATATGGCTAACTGACTTACCGTTTTATCATTGTCTTGGTTTGGTGGCAATGTATCATAGATAAACATCCATGTTTTGCCTTCCACTGTCCTTGCAACATTCTCCAATATTTCATCAAATCTATCCAGTACATCGATCCAATGGTACAATTCACACTGGGATGAGAATAAAATATGAATTAAAAACAAAGCATATTCCTGGACAAACATGATACTGGCACCAGTGAAAATGTGATGGATAGGCCTCCCATCCCCTTCACACAAAAATGACACATTTTTGCTGGCAGATTTAGAAAATGGTACATATTTTTACAATTTGAGAATGAGACTGTAACTGGCACATTTCCAACATATCATTTCAACACTCTATGACGATGAAAACACAACATTTTTGACACCTTCAAAACAAGGCCAATGGATTCTTAAAGTCTTACAGTCACTATATAAAGAAAGCACAAATTATTGGCTGCCAATAATTGATTTGTTTGGTTTTTGGCAGAGGAAGGTCATCCGCTGAGACTTAGCTATTCTAAAAAAAGAATCTGAATCGAACGGAATTTGGATACATTTTGTAGAATTTTCAAATGTAGACAATAGTGATAAAATTCCAACATCACTCAATATAACATTTCACATGAAAATGTACAAATATTGCAGCAAAAAGAATGGGGATTCATGCCTGTCTCTTGTGATGATCAAAGGCAACTGATAAAAGCGAGGCTATGACTATATACATACAGCGACAGTAAGACTTGAAGGTGTACTGTAGATACATTTGTTTAGCATAAAACTATTCTGTTGGAGATACCGCAAATAAATCTATTACCACCTAACTTCCCACTATTTTTCATATTGGGCCAGCATTTTGTGTGCACTAACTAAAATTTTGCTACTGTCACATTTTTTGCCATTGTTTAATTGCTCCGTTATCATGTGAACATAGTCTTGCTTCTGATCTCTCAAAGTGATCATGTTTCCATGAAAACAACAAAAATATGGCTTTTCAAGACACACTTGAAACTACTGTAGTTTGAGAAACAAATCAAGATTCATGCTGCTAGCAAAAGATTCTCAAGATCATTAGCAGTGTTGTAGTTTTGACTGAGTTTAAACAGCCCTTGTAATTTTGGTAAAATTGTTTTTGCAGTCATCTTTTTTTCAAAACCTCACACTGTTGCTGTCAACCAACTGATCTACAGTATACTGAACAGGTGCACAGGGCTTCAATCATTGCAAGAACTCAGAATAAAAAGTATGAAATGTTATGGCACCCTTCCTTCAAAAGAATTCATCAAAGGGGACTTCATGTAATTTGCCAAAATCCCCAAGAGAACATTTTGACATCATTACTATTCTCAGAGCTACCGTAAAAGCTCTATTAAGCCCAAGGGGGCTAATATAATTTTGGAAATTCCAAAGGGCTTAATAAAGAGGGGGGCTTATTAGAGAGGGGGGCCTATGCACAAAGTCAAGTGGCAAGGATATATTTGGTAGCTTTTCAGTTCTTCTATCCCATATTTTGCGGAATCAACATACAATTTTAGGACTCAAATACATAAATTCAACACACTTTTTATCCCAAACCATATCAAACTTAACATGCAAGGTTGTGTTGCCAAGTAAATGGAAAATACTTGGTAAATTCTAAAACTTTGCATAAATGGGGGGGGCTTAATAGAGAAGGGGGGCTTATTTTGAATATTGACTAAGAGGGGTGGGGCTTATTAGAGAGGGGGGCTTAATAGAGCTTTTAAGGTAAAGCATTTCAAAATTTGATGAAAAGCTGTACAAGAGGACGGTATATACAGTAAAATCTGAAGCTTCAACTAACATTAAAAGCTCCGTAAATTCTAAACAGTCTATGAGGATAATCAATATGTCCAACACAAGAAATATTCAACTTGTGGAGGTCTACAAGATGGTGGCAACAAGAATTCTGAATAGCTTTAATATATAGTTTATGGTTTGGCTTTTTTATTAAACTCTGCAATTCTGATGAAATAATGATGATTTCATAAAAAAAAAGGATTCAGAAAGCTTTTCAGAAATTCTTTAAATTTCAATTCTTTTGTTGGCCCACCAATTCTATTTCAGAAACAGACCTAAAAACCGGTCTACAAACCATAACTGTGAACTTTGATAAATACCTTTCCAAAGTACCAAATGTTTATTTTCTTCAACTGATCCAAGAGCTCTGCCTCTGAGCAGTCTCTCAGATATTCAATTAATGTCTGGCAGTCAGACGGCTATAAAATGAAATTAAAAGGCAGTATATAATAATGATGTAAACTAAAAGCTAAAAAAGTTTGGACTAATCAATTTTTGAACAAATATTTTTGTACAACAATTTGAGGATGTTTTTCCACAGAAAATTGGATTATTTTTGGAAAATCATGAACAATTACAGAAAATGGTCAATTTCTTCTTGGCATTTTGATGAAAAATCTTATGTTACTGATTTTGCTTAAAGACCCATTGTCAACCAACAAAACCAGTGTTGTCAAATTAGTGTTTACAAACAGAGACCTCTTTTGTGTGAGAAGCATTCAGTCACTACTTTTGTTTTGAAACGAGCAGTGACAGAAGAATAAGCCTTGCGATCGTTCAACAGCCTAGCGAAAAGTCAATGCTTACGTTTCATGCACCATCATCACGGTGTTCTGTTTTGTTACATGTTGTATATCAGCTCTAGGTAGCCCAGCTTAGCGTTCCTGGCGAGTAAGCAAAACTAGGCCAGACAGACGACTTTTCTTTATCAAAGTTTGTGATCCCCTACAAATAGGATAATTAGGAGGTATGTTCTACCTGGTGAACTAAGATAAAGCAATCATCAAATCTGATTGTTCCACAGCCTTGGTGAATCATGAAACTGGTCACGTTTTCTTGGAGTTGATGTGCCGAACTCTCGTTGTTTTGTTGCAAGAATCTATGTAGCTGCGCAATTTATATTTTAAGACACAGAAAAACATGTAACTACGCAGGAGCATTGTTGATAAACAAGAGAGAAGATTGTTGGTTGACAATGGGTCTTTAAATAATACATCATGCATATTTCAACAGGATAAACCAATCAACATCAATAATGCTCAGGACAGTCAAGAAGGGGGTAGCCAGGGTAGTTACCAAGAGACCCAGGGCCTTTGGGGACTTGGCAAATATATGTCATGTATTTTTCTTTATTTCCAGGTTTCCTCAATTAAAGTTTCTAGGCCTGTTGGCACACTGGCATTCTAACTTAAGAGTTTACAAATGACATAAAGAAATCCTTCCAACCACAATCATTTTCTTAAAAGGGAGGACGTTTCCATCTGAAAGCAGTGCTTTGTTAGTGCATTGGGTGTGATCCAAGAGAAAAGGGCATGGACTAAATCGCAGCTGCAGTTCCACCCGTGAAAGTTTCATGGAACAAAAAAGGAAACAATGGGTCTATTGCTTAGTGACACAAATACAGTGGTGCAAGCAATTTGGATGCAGGAGAGATCCCCCACACATGCTACAAACTTTCCAATCTGGTTTCCAACATGCAATAATAAGCGATCAGATGGAAACCCAACAAAACTGTATTTAATGACCACCAATTTCTGCCCTTTTAAAGGTCTATTATTATGGAATCTTCCCAAGAAATCTCATGATTTCAGAAAAGAGTGGCAGGGCAAGTTTTTCAAGCTGATATGGTGTGTCCAATGTCTTTGCTGATATCATTGTTTGTTATTTAGGGCAATATAGCCTGTCAGGGAGCCTGTCAAATAGGAAGTCAGTCTTTCCAGGTAGACAAAAGTGTAAAATCTGTTGATCTTTGATATATCAGTTTCCCTTCAATAACCTTGCTTACATAAGAAATAACAGGCTGACTGAGCGCAATTCTTCAAGTAATGTAAATTTAGAAAGACCACTTTACTTATGTTTCATCATACAACATAAAAGATAAGTTAAAGTGGGTTGCGGGGTTCAAATCCTGCTCTGGTCATTCATATTGCTAACAATCCATTGTACATTTGATACCCGTTAGGACCCTACCAGTTGAGCATCATAAAGGGTCATGGACTCAACTTCAGATCTACTGTATTTCTGCAATCAAAGTGATTGGCTCTGAAAGATGCAACTTCACCTTCACCTTCAAATGTTACAAAATGTTGACTCACTATGTGTATCAAAGTTGCTGTGCATAGTAAACTTCCCAGAATGATAGGGACACAAAAGGGAGGTGCATTCCTACAAAACCAGTCTTCAGTAAATCATTAAAACAGACAATCATTTTTATAATTATAACTGTTTAGTTTTCATCTCATTCCAAATTGTTTGCTGGGAGTTAATCTTTTAATATCAGTTACACGTTCTTTTGATCAAGCTGAACAGATTAATCAGCTTTCATGTTTATCTTTAATATTTTATGAAGCATGATCCACTGGCCTATAAAGCAACAACAGACAAGGCAGGCTAGGCCCATCATGTGCTAATTACCAAACCAGAAGAAACCTGCTCTTACCACGTCTGACGCACTCTTTCTGATCTTAGTCCTATCAATCTTCATTCTTGAATCTCTCTCCCGTCAACCAAGCGTATTTTCCCACTCTGGTATCTTCTCATAACCATTCGAAGGGCGCAAAAACGAACCGAAGCGGAAACTGCTCACATTTTTGTGTTGGCCACTTCGGCCTTGTGTTTCAAAATGTGTTGCTGGCACCAACAACCTGTCACTCACAAAGTGCTCTCTTCTGTATTCACGCAAACTTTTGCAACAAAACTCTAAGACACGCTTTCCAAACAAATCTCCCAGCCTCCTCGCGTTGCTCTTATATCTTTTTATGTTTCTCAGTTGCCTATTTTAGGGCTTTTTTAACCACAATGCACTCACGAGTTCTTTCAATACAGCGAAGGATCTCGCTTTTCACTTCGAATTCGGTAGAGCAGGCTGGCCTCTGAGTTTGTCTTCACATTGCAAATCCAGTGAGCAAGAAACAGCTTTGGAAATATCTTCAATGCTTTCTTTAGGTATTCTTCTTTATATGTCTTCGTACTCTGGGGTATATTTATGCACTGTTCGGCTATTTCTGTGCTTTTTCCGTGCACAAGTCAGTTCATTTGAAGCTCAAGTTGATGACGGTGGTGCTCGCTTGGCCTTCGCTTTTCAAAAACCGCTGACCAGCCACCACCTCGTTTTCATTGCATAGCATCTAACTGAGGCTGGCTCCAAAAATAACCATGCAGATTTTGAAAATTTGGGGGCTCAGTTCAGTTCAGTTCAGTTTGATAATAATTTAAATTCCACAACATACAATTTAAGTTCTAACTACAAATATAACAAATAACTATACAGTAAACATCAGAATTAATAGAATGATACAGAAAATTAATACAATATATAAACAAATAATACAGGAACAAATAAATTGTATGAAGGGAATTATTTGAAGGAGGAGATCTCTCAATAGGTAAACTAATCGAGGAGAGACCCCCCCAATATTCTAAGATAATAAGTGAATGACTATTGATTCTATAATTAAAATTTCCAAAAAAATTGGCACGTTTGCTTTTTATATGACATAGAAAAGAAATTTTGTAAGACAGAATAGCTTACTGGTTGACCTTGTTTAGCAAGTAAATTTTCAGTCTCACTTTGAAGGATGTTTTAGATGGAGAATTTCGGAGTTCAATGGGTAAAGTATTCCAAAGTTTAGCACCAAGATATCTTATTGACTTTAGACCATATTGAAGACTGTTTTTTCGAAACAAATATAGATCACCTTGACTGGCCTGCCTAGTGGAATATTGATGAACACATGAATTCAGTAAGAAAAAGTCATGAAAGCAGCTAGGTGAGGTTTTATTAACAGAATCAAAAACAAAAGTTAAGAGTCGGAGTTCAAAAAGCTCAGAAAGCTTTAAAAGTTTAAGATCTTTGAAGATTGGAAGAGAGGGTGACATGCGAGGCTGAAATGAGATAGCTCTGACTGCCTTTTTCTGCAATTTAAAAATTGGATCAACGTACGATGTAAATGTTTGGCCCCAAACAATAAGACCATATTGTAAGAAGGACAAAAACAAAGCATTATACAAGCAGAGTAAAACATCTAATGGAAGTAAGTTTCTTATTTTGAAAAAGATTCCACAAGTTCTTGGGCATGGGGTTGATCTATGGAATGATACGACTCCCGACCTTACCCCTCCTCCAATCAAAGACTTCGTAATGAAATTCATAACTGTAAGGGCCTACAAAGTTTTTCTTGCGAGAGGCTAAGCATTTCAGCCAACAGCGGCGAAGCTTTTCGTTCCGTGTGCCGGTGAGGACTTCAAAACGAACTTTTTGGGTTCTGGATGCAAAGTCAGAGGACTACACCACTGCCCCACAACAAGTTTCTTAAGATATGTTTTCCTAGCACTGGGGCTTCCTAATTTTTGGCGATCCGAGAGTTGGGTTTTTTATAAGCGGTTTCTTTGAAATAAGTACGTCTTTTTGAGGGAACATAATAAGTGAAAACTATTTCATTTAAACATCAAACTGAAGTTCCAAAGCGACAACGCAGATCTGAGGAGCATGGGGTGAAAAATTTCTCCTGTCTCATCCCCTCATCCCATTGACAATTCATTGTTCACAAGGAGGTCAAGTCAAAGGGGCCAAGGAGGCAAGTTTGCCATCTACTGCTGTTCAACTTATAAATTGCTATTTTCTGAACTTGCGTCATGCAATCATGATTAAAAAGCACAAAAGATGTTTTTTACAAGTAAATCAAGAATTTATTGCTTCTTATACACAAAACAAAGCCTTCATTTTGTTACTATTCGTGTGAGGATTTGAGTGAAGATCTTAATTAAAATACAGACCTGGTGGAGTTGTCTCTTGTCAAACTTAGCCCTATCCACTTGGAAGTTGCTTCCAGCTACCCTGCCTACCATAGGAAATAAGAAAAAAAACGAAAAGAAAAGAGAAGATCTCTCTGTCTCTTTTCCTCTTTTACGCTTTATCTTTTGATCTTTTAGGCTTTGGTACCCAGGGTAGTCTCCATCCAACAGCTCCTGGCTCGTGGCATTTTCTATCGTTTTTCGGAACAGACGAGTCGACGCTCTGGTAAATTACAAACCCAATGTCTGCAGCTTTGCGAGGTAGAAACAAGAAGCACGTTCATCCAAAACATTTTCATTCGTATTCTTCTTTCGTATCTTTCAGCTTCAAATCGTTTTCAGTAAAGGAATCCTTTCTACGGTCGAGGAGTTTACGCTTTTTCTAAGTATCAAAACACAACGGTCAAGTTTATACATATTAGCAAGTACAATAAAATGCATGTAAATAAGTAAATGGCGAAATTCGTAATAAAAATCTGGTGAGCCTATAAACATAACAAATTTGACCGACTACTGTAACAGTACACAGCTTTTTCATTTCAGCTATTTTCAACTTCCATCTTTCAATAAATCACTAGTTTACTACTTCTCTATCTTTGCATTGGTCTACCGGGTGAGTTCAAAAAGGCACAGCATTTGAAAAGGCTACTGCTCCTGAATATATATGCAATGATATTTTGCAAAAATCTGATTGAATAGTTAACAAAACATTTTTCCTCGTTGAAACTGGTCACTCCGTGCAGATTTTACAGGGATTTTCTCACAAAATTCCCATCAAGAAACCTTAAAAACGCGCTAGAACCGCGAGCAAGTTTCTTGAATATGTTTAACTTACAGCCATGACTTTCGACCACGTGCTATCATTTTGGGGGGAGGGAAAAAGCCTGGATAACTCATTCAGGGGGATTTCACTCTCCCCAAAATAAAATACATAGATGCATATTAAGTATCATTATTGCCACGCAGAAAAACTTAGAAAAATCTTACTCCTCGCTTTCATTCGTTTTTGCAGGTTTTGGAAAGGGCCTTTTTGCATAATCTCCCATATCGACAGAAAGGAATGGCCGATTAAAGCTGGTAAAAAAATCACTGAACCTAGCTGAACATATCTGAAATAGAATAAGACAGCTTTCAACATCATATTGCTTTGATATTCCGGGAGGAGCATGCTTTTCAAACGCTGGACCTTTTAAAGATCTAACTACGGTTGATATGTTTACTTATGATCTTGACTAATGAAAACCTCCACTGAGAACAGACCAACTAATATATCGTAATAAGTTTCTACTTTTACATTGTTTAAAAATTTGGAAGCTATTTGTTTTACAAGCAGAAGAGGTGTAAATCTGTCCAAAATTACATGTCACGCTAGATCTGCGTTTATACAAAAAAAAAACTCATGGAGAACTTTTCCAATATCTCTATTCGCGGGCCTTTTCGCCTGAAATCTAATTTGAGACGAAATCTAATTCAAGATGTAAAGTTGTACTAATTACTGACTGTACTCTTACCAAGCCTCAATATACATTGATACTCAAAAATCTATGTATATAAGGCAGTCTCATATGAGTTTCTGTAGTTAGCCTGTTTGAAAATTTGAATCGAAATTATCAACACTTAACAGCATATCAAACAAGTATTCTCTGTACAATAACCAACAAAAAGACAGAAAATTGAAGAAAATCTGTTTCTAAATTTTCGAGGCGCTGATACCCACGGTGGTCACACAGCAAAGATCCACACACGTTTGAGTCCAAAGCAATGTCTTCATACTGTCATTAAGTCTACCAAATTTCCCTTTGGCTGCACCATGTTCTCAGGAAAGAAGGTGACTAGCTGATCGAATAGCTGCAACACAAACATAGCATATGTCAAAAAAGTGGACAGCAGAGGCCAGTATGTCTGCATGTATATAAAATTTTGCCATACATTATTAAGAATGAATATATCATAAAATTAAAAAAAGAAGAAATCCAATTACAACTGTACAATACAATGAAAATATAACAGCTAAAAATGTGATTTTAAAACACACAAGTTTAAAACGGGAGAGATGGCATTAAAAGGTCATCGAGACCTTCTTTGCATAATGGTCCCCCCTCCCCCCAGAGGTGTCTTGAAAGACAAGTTTTCAGAAGAGATTTGCCACATCCATGTATATGGCATACCCCGGCAAACCCCATCGATTGTAACTGGGGCTACAATTCATTTAAATGCCAAAAGATAGAAGTATTTTTTGTGATTGTGCTCGCTGTCTCAAGAGTTTTAAAAATACCGGTAAATTCAATTTTAAGAAAATTTCATGGTAGTGCAATGACAGCAAAATGGCCTAAAACATAGAACAGATAATAATGGACTCCTCGCACAGATCAATATACAAGAAGCAATTGTTTATGGGTGAGAAATATCCACTGAACATCTATTGCCATGGAACTGAAAAAATCGTTAGTATTTGTTTGATAATTTACGTCGCATAACTCTTCAGAGAGGTAAAACGCCCATTGCGAATTGTTCTGTGTAAGGAGAGTCCACAAAATTTGATCCATGTTTTGGGCCCTTTTTTCAGTCATTTTGCAACCATGAAATTTTATCAAGTTGAATTTACTTATGCTTCTAGTACTGGTAAAGCAAGGGTGTTACGACACGGATGTTTCAATTGATTATTTATTTACCTTGTTTTGCTCCCTGTGCCTTGTTTGTTGTCTTGTTTTCTGTTCTGTTTCGTCTTCAACTGAGCGTGGTCGGCCCAACCGCTCTCAAGTTGTTCAAATGCAGCTCCCTTGTATTTCTGTGTCTTAGTGCGCCTTCGCACAAGATAGGTTTTAAAACCGATAACCACAACAGGAAAATCCTGTGGCTTGTGGCTTTTCGGTTTTAAAACCTATCTTGTGTGAAGGCGCACTAAGACACAGAAATACAAGGGAGCAGTATTCGAACAACTTGAGAGCGGTTGGGCCGAATCACGCTCAGTTGAAGACGAAACAGAACAGAAAACAAGACAACAAACAAGGCACAGGGAGCAAAACAAGGTAAATAAATAATCAATTGAAACATCCGTGTTCTAACACCCTTGGGTAAAGCACCGCGAAAATCACAAACATATTTTCATCTTTCGGCTTTTAACTAGAGTTTGACTCGTTCAAATCTGTCCAGTACCAACGGTGCTATGAATTTTAAAAGTGGGAACGTTTTTCTGGCTCACCCAGTATGCTTCCAATGTAAATCATAAAATGTTTATTCCTTACCTGAGCTCGTTGTTTGTAGACACGCGATGATATGTGAAGATCTTCAAAGTCTACAAAAATCATAAAAGAATAAAAGCTAGTTCAGTTATCAAGAGTAACAAACTTGAGCAAAGCAAGGAGGAAAAAAGCCTCACAAAATAAGGATACCGGGTGAATCAAAAAAAACTTTAAGCGTTTGGTGGGCTGGTGGGCTATGGAATAAAAAGTATGAGACCGATATTCAAAACTGAAATGTTAACCTATCAGTCAAAGGCCTACGGCGCAAAGAGCTTCCACTGTGCGCCTTCGGCGCACATAAGCATGACCGACTGCTTTCAGCTAGCTTCGCCACTGGTGGATTTGGCTGAAATTCGCAAGAAATAATTAAAAATGGGTAGTTTTCCGCCAGAATTCATCATAAAAAAGGGTCTGAAATCAAGGTTTGGTAATTAGAAGAGGATGCCTTTCTGGAAATCGGTCGGCAGACCCCCGTCCATCCAAAAGACCAGTAATGAGAATTTCGAACTGTTGAAGGCTGCTTGCGTCGTTTCAGAGACTAAGCCCAAGCCTCGTTCCTGAGTGCACAGATAAATCTGTGCATTAATTCCGTCTCAATTTTTCATATGAAAATCCATCCCAGTTTGAGTAAAAACAGAAAATGTAGTTGTTGCTGCTGGTGTTGTTTTTGTTGTTGCAATAACAGGGACTGTGTCGTGAGTCTAGTGTGATACTGCCTTTACAAAAACCTGCAAAATCAAGATTTCGACAAAAATACGGAGACGGAGCTACTCCAATAAACAACAAAACTTACCTTCATTTTCGGTGGAAGAGTCTGCGTCCGAAGAGGATGATTGCGTCGCAAATAATGTCGTAGTTAAGGACTCAAACTGGGAGAAAAAATGGAAAATTACGAATGGAAAAATACCTTAAAGGCTCTATGAAGCTCCCGTGGGGGGGAGGGCTTATTTAATTTCGGACACTCCAGAATGGGGCTTAAAAGAGAGGGGGCTTATTCACAATATCAAACGATAAGGATGTATATGACAGCTTTTCAGTTAATTTACTTCATATTTTGCAAGTTTAACATACAATTTTACGAGTCAAATACGTAAATTCGACCCATGCTTTATCCCTAACCATATCATACAATGTCCATATCTTTGGAAAAATCCTTTTGTTTTCAAGAAAAATCCAGCAAAAATCCGTATAAATCCTTTTGTTCTGAAAAAATCTCGTACGTTTTTCCCAATGAGTGAAGTGCCCCTCGATTAATCTCGTAAGTGACATTCATAGCAGTCTTAAAAACCAACTTTTATATCACAATATTCGAAGGACGTACCACTCTGTAAAAAATTCGTACACCTTTTGCAAAAATCCGTTTGTTTTCATGAAAAATCCGTAAAAGAATCCCAAAGATCCTGTTTTAAACAATCTCATACCACTTTGCAGAAGAGTGATACTCCCTTCGACAATCTTCAGGGACCTAGGAAGCATCTCAGACCGCGTTCACACGATGCCGGCACATTTTGAAAACGGTGAAAAATGTGACGGATAGGCCTCCCGTTCACACGAAAACGGCACATTTTTTGCAGGCACATTTTGAAAACGGTAGATTTTGAAAATTGAATTCTAACCGGCACATTTTTGAAACGGCATTGAGTAAAAACTTGAAAATGATGAAAATAGAACAGTTTTCGACGCTTTTGGAACAAGACTGTTCGACACTTAGGGTGTAGGTACCTTTCTATGGCATCAAAGTCTTGCAAAGAGTTTCTTACTGCCAAATTTCCCACCGTTTCCAAATTGTTCCGGCATCGTGTGAACGCTAGCTCAAATTTTGCTACCGTCAAATTTTTCACCGTTTTCAAAACGTGCCGGCATCGTGTGAACGCGGTCTCAAACTTGGGGGCATGGCACTTAGAGGGCACTTTTTCCTTAAGGAAACGGGCCATTTTCTAAAGAGAAAAAGGGCATTTCTTTTTCATGGCAAAATCTTGGGGGGCACGTGCCCCCAGTGCCCCCCCGGTTCCTACGTCTATGAAAAAATTCATACATACCAATGACTCAGTATATACGAAAAACAAGTATGAAAATGATTGCAATTACCTCGTTTCTTTCCGCTTTGTCTGAATGATCAACAAGTTCAGAAACCTCGGTCTAAAAGACAACAAGACCAAAAAATACCGGTTGAGATTTTGTAGCCATCTAAAGCTTGTGCTACATGTTAATTTTTATACCGTCTAAAAGCCTTGTCGGGGCCTTTCACCTGGTTCCGAATCCGAAGACCCCTTCAGATCATTTCGATGGTAGCTATAAGCTATAACATACAGACAAGTTTGTTGAGAATGTATTAGCTCCATAACTAACGTGGGTCTCAGATTTTGCGATAACGCAAAAATACTCATGCAAAACATCTTAAATAATGTTATTCGCAGGCATTTTCACGTGATTTCTAATTTGAGACAAACTAATTGTATAATCTAAACCTTGTTGCATGCAAATTCATTGGAATTTTCACGTCAAATTTATTCATAGCTGAACTTCACTCGGATTATTGTATGCCACATATCTTAAAAATTAAAGAGAATATGAAGATGTACATACTTGTAAATACGACAAAGCTTTAATCTGATCTTGTTCTGTGAGTTCTCGGTATCTGAAAACCACGAAATATGAAATTTTAAAGATGAAGTCTTGAGCAGAAAGGGCGTATTCTGCGGGACATTTCCCCTGAAAAAAGCAGCATTAGTAGAGCTGGCAAATGTAATATTCGGGTACCTCCTCCCAAAAGTGCATTTCCAAGGCACAACTCCTTCCTGGCATAAAGTTTTCATGGTTGAGATCTCCAAATAACGTAAATTTCCAATTTCATATATCAAATATCTTTCAAAGGGCTGACCCTTCAGCATAATGACTGATTTACAAGGAACAAAGGATGTAAGTTCTGATTTGATACGCTGAATATTCTTTCCTTCCGCAAAATATTGGGGGAGCTATTGTTTCAGTAAAAAGCATTGTCTATTTCTATCGTTTTCAAATAAAAGATCTCTGTTCAAGCTAACAATGAGGTGAGGGTTGGTCCCAGCGGTTCGCCCTCCAAGTGTCCGCCACTGGATTTATCACCATTTTCAAACAATTTCCAATCGTGAACATTTCATGAGAATCCAAAAGAAATAAAGAAATTTTTCCGCTTACCTGTGCTTTCGAATCATATATTTGCATCTTCTTACCAAATAGTTTAAAGTCGGTCGTTGTAACTGGAACAAAATCACAAAAATATATTATGAAAAGTCTTAAGTTCGGTAAAGGAACGAAGGAAATTTGAAGGTATATTGTTCAAATTTTGGAATAGTATCGATCATATAATTACGACTAAACTCTGAATTGCTGTTGGTATGAAAGAATTTTATCGTTTGAAAACTGGCTAGTCGATCATTTCAAAGAGTTTTGGGCAACTTCAATATTCACTGCGTAGACTGATAGAAAGCTTCGTTTTGATTTATTTCATTGACCTAAATAGGACAGATTTTGTAATACAATAGCAACAGTTTTTTAATTGACACCTCAATTCAAAGCGATTAGTGACTGGAGACAAAGGACATTCTCTCAACCGGTAAATCAAAACAAACACGGCCGCAAAAGTTGCCCAGAAACCAGTAGGGCAAACTCTCACCTTGTGCAAGTGAAAGGTGGTTTTAAGAGAAGCTATGTGCTTATAACGAAAGAAGAAGGGCAAATCTAAAATCTGTTTCACGGATTTTGTTTATTTGCCTCAGAAGCCGAGCAGAAGGCATTAGTATTCTCGCGTATTTTAGGCTCAAATGAAACCATTACCACACAGCTCCTGAATCAAATAAACAAAATCCGCGCGACAGAAGTTTAGATTTACTCTTATTCTCTCGTTGTAAGCACATAACCTCTTTTGAAAACCACCTTTCGCTTGCACAAAGCAAGAGTTTGCCATACTGGTTTCGGGGCCGCTTTTGCGGCCGCCTTTATTTTGACTTAACGGTTGAGGGAATGGCCTTTGTCTGCAGTCGCCGCCAATCGCTTTGAATTGAGGTGTCAATTAAAGAAACTGTGACTATTGTATTACAAAATCTGTCCTTGTTGCGGGGCAGCGTATCCATCGTATCTACTTACAGAAGAAGAAAGAAAAACTTACTTTTAACATCCAGAAATCATCCAGCCGCATTTTTGGCAAACTTGATTTTCCAGGGTTGCCTCCAAACAGATAATGTATCTATGATTTAAGAAAATAAACTGAATTTGAAATAGAATCCCTCCGAAGAAACAACTGATTGACAGAGACAGTATTTATTTGATAACATTAATCAGTTTAGCGTACAAAACCTGCAAAATGTGTAGCAGTTAAACGGAGGTAGGGAAATAGTCAAAGTTGCACGGCTAGGAAGGTCTTGTTTGCTAGTGTCATATCTGAGGAAGGACTGGTAATCTTTATGAGAAACATTGGTAAATTTTGAGTTATTGGGTAAGAGCAAGTGGTTTATAAATTTAAGAGGCTATAGACAACCCGAGGAGTTCAAACATATGGTCTGCTGACTTAATGAAATGAGGTAGGTTTAACCAACAAAATTTTCATCTAGCTGTAGAGGAAGGTTTGACCTTTTTCTTGACACTCCATGCAAACATCTTTGTCAGATTTCAGTTTGAAAGAGAAGGCCCGGAAACATTATCTGTTTCATTAACAAACTATCAATCGGCGAAGAAGTTTAAAATTAACTGAAACCAATGAAGTGAATCGAACTGACGCTTGCTGTTGGAAAATATTACAACTTACTTTGTGGACAGGATCGTAAACGAGCTGATGTGCAAATCTTGGACACGGTTCTAAATGCTGCATTTTTGACCAATACTGGATGCCCATATTTTCATTTTTGTAAACACAAAACCTGCAAGAAATTATAGATTCGCAGGTATCAAACAAGGATACATTGGTTTCTGATATCTTGCAGACATCTTATATTTAGCATTTTCCAAACTCTCTTTCTGACCCTGAAACCACTATGTTTAGTATTAAGACTTGATAAATTAAGTTACTATCAATAAAACTTTAAAAATATTGCAGGGGAGACGACATAGGCTTTGTCCGAGAAAACTGATCCATCCCACCGTATAATGGGTTAAAGCTCATGCGCAGTAAAGCCCTGGGGTTGGAGTGCTACGGGGAGAGTGGCCGAGTGGCTTAAACAGTTCTCGTCAGGTAACTGAAGTTAAGCTCGGTCGAGTGAGGTCAAACTCCGGATGGGTGACGTCGGAGGCCTGACCTCACAGCTCATCTCGTCTTCCTTCGGAAGGGACGTTAAACTAGGGGTCTCATGCCTGGATGCGGCATGCACAGTGGGCTTAAATTAGCTTTCAGTAGTTAGAAATCCTGACAAGCCCACTCAAAACAAATTGAAAAAAAAACAAAGCTCCGACCCAAAACTCTGCTGCGCATCAGCTTTAACGCACTGCAAGGGGGACACATAAGTTCCTTCTGACAAATCCTATCTCGTCTCTCAGACAAGATATGTGTCTCTTTTACATGCAGTTTTAGAAAAATGCAATAACCCTATATCAATTAAGCTCAACAAAATATTTTGTTTGTGGAAACCAGAAATATATCTGAAAAATGCTCGGTTTGATGTATTTTCAAAAAGTGCAGATTTCTTACCAATTTCCTCTCTTTATGTCAAAAACCCAAAAAGAATTTCGAACTGTCTCTTCTCTTTTCTCTTTGTCCTTACTGAGCCCCTGCGAAAAAGACGATTTTGTAAACTGAGTTTAATGTTGTTTGCTGATCTTCGAATAAAGTCTGACAGAATTTTTTAAATGTTTGTTGCAATAGGTGTAAGGGAAGACTCACAAATCGATTTTGATACGCCAAACGTCAATCTGACGTATGGGGGGACGGGGTTGCAACTCATAAAGTTTAGAAAAAGATCGAAAATTTCATAAAAATGGAGTAGGCCTAAGCTAAAAACTATTGCTTGAAAACTGAAAAAAACTAAGTCATGAATCACGATGCAACCCTAGCATTCAAATAGGCCTCGGCTATGTCCTTATTCTGAAGAAGAAACCGATACAACTCAAAAAACCGTAAAAATCTAATATTTATCGAAAATTTGGCGAACAGTTGACCTGACGTTTAGAAGAGGGGGGAGAGGGGAGGGTTGAATTCTAAACGTCAGATTGACGTTTGGCGTACCAAAATCGATTGTGAGTCTTCCCTAATATCTGTATGGTAAAATTTATCGAAAACACATATTATAGCACTACAAATTAGCTACTTTAAAACTGGCATTATGCACAAGAAAATGTCTTAAGGATAACACTTCTTTATAACATTTATCAACAAAATAACTTTCTTACCGATAAAACATAAATTTCATTCAGTTCAGGATCAATTGTCGATCTTTGCGTGAAACCAGCTGCAGGAACTAGAAAAGAATAACATCACAGGTTTGCAATCAACAATTTCAAAGAACAAGTACTTACTAACCACTGACGCAAATTCTTACCTTTGCTCTGCATTACATTTTGAGGTTGCCAGCGACTCGTTACGTTAAAGGGACATTCCGCGAAAATTAAATGCTTGCAATCCCGATCGAGGATCACATTATGTCAGTCCTCGGATATCTTTTTCCTTTTGTCGATCGCACTTCTCAAATGCGGGACATGGAGATAAACATTTTGACCGATTTCAGTTTTAGTACCCTACCATCTTTATGTGTTGTTGTTGGCAAACAAATGTTGCATATTTCCGTTATTGTCCTGTGGTTTGTCGTCGGCAAATCTTGATGGGTTTGTTGCGTGTCGCTGTTTGAATTGAGTTTTAAAGTCCTGTTGTATTCGTTCATTGACGTGTTCACGATCGACTACGACCAAGAGCATTGATCGGCTTTACCAAAAATTTTTGTTCTCTGTCTTGGATTCAATTTCAGGATATGACTGAGTTCTCGGGCTGTCGTTTGCGGCCGATTTGAACGTTATTCAAGTTAGAGAAATATCAGGAAATGTTGATAATGAAATGCATGTTCGTTTTAAATGCAAACAACGCAGCTGACCGACATACTGTTTTTCCCGCGAAATGCCCCTTTAAACAATCCGATGATTTAGGCCAAATGTGGTCAATGTGTCGCCCTTTTCTTACATAAGGACACAAATGAAGTGGCTAGCGAAAGGACACAAATGAAGAGACTGGCGACGATTACGAGGCAAGAAAGCAATATGTTGGATGTCCGGCTCGTTTTGTTGAAGTTGAAGTATTCAGAAGACACAGATTCTTTTCACGATATGAAGTCACTTCGCACAAACTGCTTATCTGAATACGTAATTTAAGAAGAAAAAGGCGAAAAATAGTCAAAACAATGTGTGATACACTATTCATAGCAGTATTATCTTGTATCTTATCACCAATCATAGCAACCCCGCGCTTGTTCTTTAACGCTACGTGAGCGATTTTTGAGATTTCAGGGTCTACCGGGTGAGCCAGAAAAAAGTTCCCACCTTTGAAAATTCATAGCACCGACAGTGCTCAACAGATTTAAATGATTCGAATTCTAGTTAAAAGCCGAAAGATTGAAGTACCGGGTGAGCCAGAAAAAAGTTCCCACTTTTGAAAATTCATAACACCAAGGCTACTTCACGGATTTGAATCATTCAAATTCTAGTTAAAGCCGAAAGATCAAAGTAATTTTGTCATTTTTCTTGCTGTCCTGTCAGCAATACAAATATAGGTAAATTCAACTTTACAAAAATTTCATGGTTCATTGATTACTGAAAAATGGCCCAAAACATCGATCAATGCATAAATGACCTCGCGCACAGAATAATGAAGGAAATGCAACTTCTCATGGGTGAGATATATCCTCTAGGCATTAATTTCCTTGGCACTGAAAATCTTTCGTATGTGTTTGAAAACCAATGTCTTATAACTCTTGAGGGAGGTGAAACGCTCATGGCCTATTGTTCGATTTGAATAGAATCTTTACGATTTGATCAATGTTTTAGGCTCTTTTTCCGTGATTTGCAACCATGATATTTCTATAAAGCTGAATTTGCCAACATTTCTAGTGCTGGTAGGACAGCGAGAAAAATCACAAAAATACTTTGATCTTTCGGCTTTTAACTAGAATTTGAATGATTCAAATCCGTGTAGTAGTCTTGGTGTTATGAATTTTCAAAAGTGGGACCTTTTTTCTGGCTCACCCGGTATTTTTGTAATTTTTCTCGCCGTCTTATCAGCACTAGAAGTATCGATGAATTTAACTTTATAGACATTTCATGGTTGCAAAATGACTGAAAAAGGACCTAAAACATTGATCAAATTGTACGACTCTCCTTGCACAGAACAATACGCAATGGGCATTTCACCTCTCTCAAGAGTTATAGGACATCAATTTTCAAACATATACCAAAGAGTTTCAGTCCCATGGTAATAAATGTGTAGTGGATATCTCTTACCCATAAACAATTGCATTTTCTTCATTAATCTGTGCGAGGAACCATTATGATTTGATCAATGTTTTAGGCCATTTTTCAGTCATTTTGCAACCATGACATTTTTGTAAAGTTGAATTTTCTAGTGCTGGTGAAAGAACGAGCAAAATCGCAAAAATATTTCGATCTTTCAGCTTTCAACTAGAATTTGAAATATTCAAATCTGTGAAGTACTAATTCTGCTTTTAATTTTCAGAAGTGAGAAATTTTTTCTGGCTAAACCGGTACAATAACTTTATTAATTCTATTAAAGGTTCATGTATTGTTGTTGATTTTTGTATTTTACAATACGTAAGATTCTATTTCCCTACCTTGCTTGTTCTCAACTTTGTCCAATATATTCTTAATTTCACCCGTATCCACACTGTACGTAAAGAAATCACTGTAAAAAGAAAACACATGCTCAAAAACGAGGATCGAAGGATAACTCTTGAATGTACACATCTAGTATTTCAATGATATTATATTGAAGAAACATCAACGATCGTCTAAAAATTGGTCTGAGTTATCTGGTTTATGGTCGAATAGTCAAAAACAGAAATCAGAAATCCACCAACTTACTTTAGAAATTCTCTGCCCCTCTGACCAGCAAATATATATAGCAACCGTTGCTCCTATAAAAATGAGAAAAGACATCATTTCGATCATTGCATTACTCTCTCATTAACATAGTGGGATGATCGTTGGACCAGTGCCGCATTGAGCCAAGTTCCTGTCCTACCTGATGCAGTAAATTTTGAAATTTTCAAGTGGATTAAAATATCTAATTTTTCATGAATTCTTTCGACAGAAATAAAATCACCGCTATTTTGAAACTGATCAAGAAATCAAAAAATTTGCACGGCAGAAAGTTCCCTAGATGTTCCTTTCAATTCAACGAGAAAAGCAACAGAGCTTACACCAACCTTTTTAAAGATTTGAGTCCTGTAAAATTTTTACGATCAAGTTAAAAAAACGTACCGTATGAAACAGCATAGAATGGCCAATTCTTGACTTCATCTCTCCACTTATTCGTGAGCTATTGTCGTCCCTTTGCAAATAAAATCACAGAAAATGTTGGAGTGAAAAGGCTCTTACGAATAGTTCTACAAATCAATCCTCGTGAGGATCAGTCGCCAATCTCAACCTCGTAGGGGGGATGTCCCGGGGGTACTTGACTAGGGAAGTGACGGGGGTGTGTGTGGCAAAGCTCTCCACACCCTGTATCCTGTTGCATAAAAGATGGACCAAAAGTATACCCTGTCGCATAAAAATTTTGCCAAAATCCATTGTTTCAAGAGAAATCTAAAAATTTCCTTCCAGATGATACCCTGTCGCATAATTTTCTCATCAATTGTAATACCCTGTCGCATAACTTTTATCAGAAAAGGACACCCTGTCGCATAATTTTTACCGCAACAGGACACCCTGTTGAGCGGCACATCCCGTCAAGTCAAGTATGGGAGTAACCCCCCCGGGGGGGATGTACAAGTCTCTCTTTTAGTCGCGATATGACGTCGGTGGGAAAATAGTCTGCCAAAATATACGGAACAAAGCTCCACTTATAATAACTGAAGCAAATAACTGTGGTTGTCCTTTTCAATAAACTAAATACTGAGGTCGATCAATTCATGATGACATTTAATTTTCAAAGGGTGAAAGTAAAAGATATTAATGCTCCCCCATTCCCATCTAAATCATAAAACACAAAATTGTGTGCCTCGTTGGAAATTGTGTGCCTTAATTTGTAAGTCCCATCTGCAGTAGGAACCAGGTGACAGCGTGTCTTTTCCCGCTGTGGATGGGAAAAAATATGTATAGTATGTTTAGTTTTAGGCTTTACTTGGAATAAAAAAAACACAAAGCTATCTCTTCACGGATTTGAGACTGGAATAAAAAAGTTTCTGACAAGTGAAAAGAAATTCAACTTACCTCAACTTTTTCCATTCATTAGTTGGAATATGATATGTATAAAGTCCACTGAACTGTGGTTCGAATGATCGATCATCAATACCAGCGCTAGAAATAAGAAGCAGGTTTTAAATTGATGATGAATCCGGAAAACACAGCTTTGTAATAAATCTTAGAATGAAAATGACGACGAGAAAAGAAGACCTTTCTTGCTTTCTTCCATTCGTGATCTCAGACTCCGGTTGGGTGACTTCGGACGCCTGACCTCACGACTCACTTTGTCGTCCTTCAGAAGGGACGTTAAACTAGGGGTCCCATGCCTGGATGCGGCATGCACAGTGGGCCTAACTTAGCTTTCAGTAGCTAGAAATCAGGGCCGAAGCCAATGGGGGGGCTAGGGGGCGAAGCGCCCCCCAGCAGACCATTTCTCGGAAAATTTTGCTCTCTTTTCGGAATTTTTGTGTTCTAAATAACTAGTTTAGGAGAAATAATGGAGAAAAACATGAATTTTTTAGTGTAAAAACAAATTGCAACAGAAATTATTGAATTTATGGCATATTCTTGATTGATATTAACTAATTATGTTGATTTCAACGTTGAATTGCGAAATGTGGCCAAATTTTAGTTACCGCGGAGTTAGATCGGTACAACTGTTATTGTTGCTGTTGTTGTTGATGGTTTTTTTGTGGGAAATTTTTGGTTTTTCGCCCCCCTACGCAGGCATAGCTGGTATCGGCCCTGCTAGAAATCCTGACAAGCCCACTCAAAACAAATTGAAAACAAACAAAACAAACAAACATGAATGGTATCAAAAATGGCATTGAAACTTACTTTGTAAGTATCCTTCCTCCAAACACAAAGATATTTTCAGTGACGGCATCATAGATCATCTAAAAGGGAAAATAGTATCAAATGAAGTACAATCCCGTAAACAATAACACAGCAAAATAAGAACATACACTCATAAAAGGCATCCTAACATAAGAACCTTGACTTCCTCCAAGTCTCGCTGTTGATCAATAAACAAACAAACATTAAATTTAACTATTTAGTACATTTCTGAGACAGAACGCTTTGGTTGAAGGTTACTGGAATCCTTGAAGAGAGCACCCAAATCCCTTCTATATGTGTCTGTTTTTCAGTAGTTAATGTCTTAAGGAAGCTTGCGACCAAATAATAGACGTTTTTTACATTGCTTTAACGGTTCCAAACGTTCCCAATCTTCACTCGCAATCATTTGGTTGCAAGAATCCTTAACTTGTAGCTCTGTTTGTCTTTTTACTAGTCTCTTTTTATGTTTATGACCCCTGGGTAGACAAAATGTTTTGCTCCTTGGGGTATCATCTTCGTAGTAGGGTAATGTTAGGTGTAGGCATAGTAAGTAATCATGTATTGTCAATTTTTAATGGAATATATAAAAAAACATGAGGGGACAGGGAGGGGCAAAGGAAGAAGAAAAGGGAAGGAGAGCGAGACTTGTGAACTATGCCTTCTGAAACTAAGGTAACAGGCATGTCTATTCATTAAGTTTTGATAACAGGAGTACCAATGACTGATACGAGCAGGGGCATTTCAATATGCCAACAGCAATGAGAAGATGCTACATTTTAGGTCTTCATGAGATATAGGCCTACCCGGGGGGGGGGCCATTACATATATTTTGGGTACGGGGACGTGCCATCGGGAAGGGTATCAATTTTCGTAATTTTAGTATAAGGAACGGTATCGATTTTCATGACTTGTGTATAAAGAACAAATAACTATACCTTTTTTTCGCAAAATTGACATATGCAGTTGGGTATACATTTTAGAAAAATTAGTTTAAAGAACGGGTTTGTCTTTGAAACTGGGATGGCACGTCCCCGACCAAAATCTGGTCAAATGCACCCCGAGGAGGGCTTCTACAGCTCTTAGACACATGCTCACATAAGATTTATGAACAAACAACCAACCCAAAGGTGCAAGTTAAACAAAGTATACACGATCTTCCTTACATGAAAAAATATTGAATTAACGACCAGAAAAACTTCATATCTTGATACCATAGACAAATGCGAAGTAGTCTCGTATGGGTGAATATTGTACATTGAATGACGAAATGAAAAATTAAAAATCTAAATTACTTGATGATCGAAAACAAGTTGTGGGCCTCCATCCTTTGCAGTGTCTTCTGATATTAGCTCCCATGTACCAGAGTTTAAATCATACCTGTAGAAATCACTCTGTAAAAAGAAACAAAATACTAATGACTTTGAAGTGTCAGCAGTCTCGTCCCCTGAGTTCATTGCTCTACCTCTACTCTGGGATACAGGAGGCCGTTCGGTGATTTGACAGGCTGTAACTCTGTTTTGCGTGGTTACTCCGCTTTGGGCGGGGTAAACGGCCGCGGCATGTCAAAATTCGACGGGAAACCACATTCTTTACCCATTTCAACCATAATTTCCTACTTATCTCCGAAATTAGGAGAATAACGAGCCATTTCATTTTCGAAGTTTCGGTGAAAGTTTCTCTGATTTTCAACTTAGGCCCATTTTCGCTCCAAACAAACCAAGCTTGTTTTCACATTAAACACACTTGCCAACGCCAGATTATTGTTCAAATACCTTCAATAAGGTGGAATAAGGTCTTCAAAGTGTTGGTTGTTAGTTTCTCAATTTATCTACTGCAGAATTAGCGCTAGAGCAACGGGCATTTTCCGTCGATTCGCGTTGCCTAGCAAACAGTGAAATCCATAATGGCTGCTAATGCACCCACTTTCTGGGTGCATTTGATCATTTGATTGATCGAAGCGTACCTTGTTGGGGAGACGAGATACACTTTGTCGGAGGAAACGAATGTGCCCCCCGTGCAGAGGGTTAACGCTCATGCGCCTGTCAGAGCTTCAACCCCAAAATGCTACTGCGCATGAGCTATAACCTACTGCACGGGGGGACACATAAGTTTTCTCGAACAAAGCATATCTCGTCTCCCCAACAATACCAGTGTGTTCATTCGGCTTCGTGATTAGCGTGTGACGTAAGAACACCCTGGGAACGAGGTTGAAGTGTCAGTGAAATTTTTTTACAAAGTAGAATTCATTGCTAACCACTGCGGCCTCCTCTGTCAATACAAGACAGACTAAGATATTAATAAAGAGTTCTGAAATGAAATCATTGTCTAGAAAACGATGTCCATCAAAAGACTTAGTTCGAAAAGAAGATTTCCTAAACTACAGCACAGGTACTGGGTACAATATCATGACAGTTACTGTTTCATTTATATCTAAATTCCTCTACATACAAAAAATAAAACAATGTTACAGAAAATGAATACGTTAATATGGAAAATTAATACAATATATTAATACGAATTAATAATTGATACAAAGAGAAAACACGATAAATTGTATGGAGGGCATTACTTAAGAGGGGAAGCTCTCTCAATAGGTAAACTAATCGAGGAGAGAGCCCCCCCCCCCCCCCATCCTAGTACAAATCAATTTAGTTGGCTTTGAATGATTCCATGAAATACACGCATTTGCTTTTCATACTAAAAACTGGAGTTCAGCAGTCCACCTTTTCAAGATAAGCGGCACGAAAACGGAAGCGATCCCGCCGCATGAGGCCCCGAACCCCAAAGCCCGAAATCATACCAGACACACAAATCCTAGCGCCCACACAAACCCCACACCATACCCGCCCCAACATGACAAGAATTTTCGCAAATTTTAAGGAATTTTTTATATTCTCATAAGAATAGCATGATCGCTTGTAGAATTCATTTGGTCTTTGAAAAATTGTACATGACTTTCAAATGTTTATGACAGTTAAAAAGCCAAATATTTCTTTATGTTGTCTAATAGTATCGCTGCATTCATTAAAATGAAAATAAAACTTGGACATAAAGACAAATAACACACTACCTTTAAATCTGCATTTAATCTGGTCTCCGAATCCATGTATCTCCCGAGTGTATATAACATTCGTTTACTTGTATCAAGACATATTTTATGACAAGACCTCGCTGACGGGCCACCCTAGAATGAGAAGAATACAGACGAATAAATCATCTGTCAATCATCAATCAATCAATCAATCAATCAATCAATCAATCATGCAAGCAATCAAGAAAACTATTCATGATCGTTGATTGGAAGAAAATATAGCTTTGCAAAATTCAAGTTTGCCATCGAGCAATAAGGAATATCTTTGGTGAAAATGCATGTCTGACGGATTGAATCATTCTAAATTACTGACATAATTTCGATCTTTCGATAGGGAAGTAAAAACTATGACAACCGCTTATGTTCTTCAAATACAATCATGTAATAAATACAATACAATACAATGCAATACAATACAAAGTAATACAATGCAATACAATACGATATATACAATGTAATATGATACAATGCAATACAATACAATATCTACAATACAATACAATACAATACAATGCAATACAATACAAAGTAATACAATGCAATACAATACGATACATACAATGTAATATGATACAATACAATACAATACAATATCTACAATACAATACAATACAATACAATGCAATACAATACAAAGTAATACAATGCAATACAATACGATACATACAATGTAATATGATACAATACAATACAATACAATATCTACAATACAATACAATACAATACAATGCAATACAATACAATACAATGCAATACAATACGATATATACAATGTAATATGATACAATACAATACAATACAATATCTACAATACAATACAATACAATACAATACAATACAATACAATACAATACAATGCAATACAATACAATACAATACAATGCAATACAATACGATATATACAATGTAATATGATACAATACAATACAATACAATATCTACAATACAATACAATACAATACAACACAATACAATACAATACAATACAATACAATACAATGCAATACAATACGATATATACAATGTAATATGATACAATACAATACAATACAATATCTACAATACAATACAATACAATACAATGCAATACAATATAATACAATATAATAAAATACAATATGATACAACATATACAATACAATACAACATCATACATGTTAAAAGGAGACTTTATCGTTTAAGCTCTACCCTTTGTCTACATATTGCAATGCATCTGCAACGCAGCATGGTTATGAGTTTTAACTGAAAAAATTGTCGACAACGCAAGCTGTCGAATCTGAAGCTTCGAAATTCCCAACACGACATCTTTTAAGAACCCATGTTTTTCACAACGCAATTTTTTAGAGACGCAACTGTGAAAGGCAGACAGCACAATATTTTGAAAGTTCAAGAAATAGTAGGATAATTACAACACACATCCACAAACCTTCCAAATGCATTTTGTTTCTTTTCCTTAAAAAAAATTGTATAAGCAGTGCATGAAAACTTTCAATGGAGAAATACTCTCCACAAGCTTCCACAGAAATAAAAAGAAATTTTTTGAAAAGCAACTCTGCATACGTAGACAAAGTAGAAAAGAAATGGTAAATACAAAAGAAACTTTTCCCGTGCCTTTTTCATGATTATGTTAGAAATAACATGATACTGATGAACGATAAGCCGGAGGTAACGCATAACACTTACATCACTAACAGTATCCAGCGATAAGCATTCCCAGTTTCCGCTATTACAATGAAATGCCCAGAAATCTGACAGATCCTGAATACCATCCCAGCCACCAAGTAAATAAATCACAGAATGATCCGCATCTATGCACATTTGATGACCTCCACGCATTCCTGGACGAATCGTGCTCTCTTCTCCATCTAAAATTATGATTCAAATTAATATTAGGGAGTTTACAAAACCACGATGGCAACAGCGACTGCAACGCAAAGTTGCTTTTGTTTCAGAACTTTAGATTCACAAGATTCCTTGTTTTTCGTTCGAATTTGCTTCCCATGAGAGACTCTGAAGTTGTCCTCTTCAATTTCACAACTTGGAAACCGCATTTCTGGCGTTCTGTACTGCAGATCTAGGCTTGCGAAGTAAAACTCCGTCGTTTTAAATGTTTGTCTTCAAAGTAAGAATATCGTTTTCAGGCATCTATGAGTTATAGGGCATCTTATTTTGGCCTTCTGGATGATACATTCAATGTAGCGTAGGGAAAGAAGGCCTGCTTTGAGGAATTCCAGATGACTTTCTGGCTGGCGTTGCCGTCCTGGTTTCGTAAACTCTCTATTGTTGAACAAATCACACCAACTGCCGTAGCATAAAATGGCTCAAAATTCAATGTCACTACAAGGCCGTTTCAAAGTTGCTTGAATCAAACGCCATTCGAGCATCTCAACATTAGATTAGTGGGGAAGGAAGGGGGATCAGAAGCTGCTAAGGGCATGTTTTCACCTCGATATTTTAGGAAACATCACGAAACATGGAAATTTGCCTGTGTCCCAGCTAATTTTGACCAGGATGGTAGAAAAGGCATGACTGATGTGGAAAAATCAATTACCTTCATTTAATGGCACGATAGGGATCCACTTTGGTTCATATTCTTGTTGCGATATGTAATGTTCAAATAATCCACCTGAAAGTGAAATCAAATGAAGTATGAAATCTTAAGTTGGAAAATTTTTCATTGCCATTTACGACTAGCATCTTCCCAAAATGGTTCGTATGTCATAAAATGTATGCCTCATTTGTTTTTAAGTACGCTAATAAAGTATTACTAATTGCGTTACGAACAGAGCTTTGTTTGATACAACGTTTCGGGCTTAAACTCATCATCAAGTCAATATTATCTTGTCTTGATAATAATGTTTTGTGTTGATTATGAGTTAAAGCCCGAAACGTCGTTTTAAACAAAGCTCTGTTCGTAGCGCAATTAGTAATCCTCTATTAGTTTATTTATCAATGAAACATTGTGCAACACGCATACAAAAAGAATGTTTGCTCATCTTTTAAGCATTAAGAAACAGGTCCGAACATATCAGGTTAAAGTCTGTTTTGACAGAAATAAATAGCGGGCTTAAAGATAAAGAGTCACTGCTGAATGTGTCCTATGCGCTTTTGCAAGTCCCACAATGCATTGCTTTTTCGACTTTCTGGGTGTCAGAAAGTGTTTTTTAGCCTAGAGTTTGACATTAGAGTGGCGAAAGGAAATTCGGTACGCTAAAGCTTCAAGAAGCTAGAATATGTTTATCTTTTGGAGTCAACACAAAGATTTCGCAAAGGAAAACCTGTATTCTACTTTGTGTCTATTGCTTTTATTGTTTCATGCGCAATTCCAGCACCGCAGTACCACAGCAGCTACGCAGCGTCCAAAAGATAAAACGCAATAAACAGCAAAGAGAATACTGGTTTCCCTGTGAATTTGGGGTGCAGTACTTGTCTCTAAATTGGCCTACTGTATTGGCTGATTTCGGCGCATGCGTGGATATTGCTTAGCTAGAGGAACAATATCGTGCGTAGTGCGTAGTCGTTTCTTTGTCCTATTCCTAGATGACCTCTACTTACACTGCCTGCCAAAAGTCTTGGAACACCTCTGCTAATTTTGCCTTGTTTTGCGATTCCTCCCTCCCCCTCAGAACGATGTTGTTTTGTGGTCAAAAAATCGGAATGACAGGACGATCCGGGACTCTGCTGGAATACTGGGATAATAGCCTTCGAAATCATCATTGTTTCAGGGGTGAAGGGGTATTTTAAACCTTATCGCTATGATTAGAAATGCGGATTATGAAGAAATGGCCTAAGTGTTCCAAGGACTTTTGGCAGGCATTGTAGCTTCGTCAACTAACTTTAAGGGACGGATGGACGAGAGGTAAAGTTACAGGTACCGTGAAACTTTGAATCAACGCTACTTCTATTCTATCGTTTATAATTTTTTCTTTCTTTTTGATCTAATAAACGCCTTGCAAAAATTTGAATCTTTAATAAGCATTCAATGTACTCATTCAAACACTACGGCAACCCAATAATGAAAATAATAGAACTAAAACTGATTCGTTTCTAGCTGCAGGTTGTCGCATGTTCATTTAATAACCATTATACTGCAAAATATTGCAGGTGCGTTATCATTTAATGGCGAATAGCAAGTAAAATTATCACGGGGGAGGGGGGTGTGATCTTCCATAGTAAAGGTACCTAGGGATATGCCGCCCACGAGGGTATACTTTCTCAGACTTCTAGTCTGGCCACGGGTATACTTCTTGGCAAAGAAAAGTCCAATTATTCTTCAAAGAAAAGTCCAATTTGGTATTTCTCGTAGAGAAACCCAAAATTTTGGTGATTTTGGTCTAGCGAAGGCAAAATTTGACACCTAGAAAACGCAAGCCCATGGCAGTTTTGATGTAGAATTTAGTCTAGCCAAGGGTATCATTTTCATAGAAATGTAAAAATTGGTCTAGCCAAGGGTGTCATTTTGAAAATGTGGGCGGCACACCCCTACCCGAAATTTCTGGCCGAGAATCTCCTGTGGTGAAAATTGAACCTTTTAAGGTTTATGCAATTTTGGTGATTTAAGGCATGGGAGAGGGCTTCCTCCCTGGCGAGCTATTTGAAAATTTTGCTTATCAATTTTGAGTAACAAATTTGGTATCGTATAAAGCCGTGATGTCTTGCAATTAGGAACTTGTAAGATGAGTTTGAAAAGAAATTTGAATAAAATCATCAAGAAATTAGATTCTTTCTGTTCATCAGATGAAGCATACCACAAAAGCTCTATTAAGCCCCCGGTTGGCTTATTTAATTTCGGACCTTCCAGAGGAGGGGCTTAATAGAAAGGGGGGCTTATTAGAGAGGGGGGTTTATTCACAAAGTCAAGTGACAAGGATATATTTGGTAGCTTTTCAGTTCTTTTATTCCATATTATGCGGAATCAAGATACAATTTTACGGCAAAAATGCGTAAATTCGACAGTTTTTATTCCAAAACATGCCAAAATTAACATGCAAGGTAGCTAAATAAATGGAAAATATTTGGTATATTCTAGAATTTTGTATAAGTGGAGGGGGCTTAAAGAGAGGGGGCTTATTTCAAATTTTGACTCAGAGGGAGGGGCTTATTAGAGAGGGGGGCTTAATAGAAAATGGGGGGTTTAATAGAGCTTTTACAGTACTTTGATAAAGTGAGGGACACTTTGGTCCTAAAAGTTAGATAGTGCCATATGCAATAAATACTTCTTGTGACGTCTCAAAAACTCTTGGAATTGTTAACGTAGTGCATTGTCTGGTACATTCACTGTGTTCAACGTCAACGCAATCTTTTTGAAATTTTCTATGAATAAATGTTCTTCATGAGTTACGATATAAGGAAACTGTTCTCCTTGTGAGATGTTAAAGGACTAGATCGACGTCCAAATCAATTATGCTTTGATTATATACTCATTACATAAGTCTCAGCATCGCTCACTGAAACTATGAACGAATATAAACAAGGAATCACGTCGTAAGTCTACTTTCATTATTCCTATCCTTTCAAATAGTTTCATTGCAATGACCACACCACATTTGATAAAACTAATATCATGATAGTTGTTTCCCAGCTCCTACCAGTTAATCTTTAAAAACTTTAGCAAAACTCTTTTCTGAAATGTGCCTGCAGATATTAACTGGATAATCCAGCCTGGATTCAGAAATGTGCCTGCGAGCGGTGCTCGCGTACTTTGGCGATGCATGGTCATTTTACGCAGTTTCTGCTTGGTCCCCCTACACTAACTTTAACAACGTGCATTCAGTTCATTGAAAAATCAGATCCGTCTTACCTCCTGCCGCGTGTTCGATGATTCTTTCAGCATTGTCAAATCTACCCTCACGAACCTGAAAAGATGAAATTTGCAGTTTAAATCTTCTGTGACATTGTGTACATATCACGATCAGTTACTTTGATCCAGATGTCCTGAAGTTTTGGGGAAGAATGTTTCGGCGACTCAATTTTACAGTTGAAATGCTTTTTAAGAAAGTTAATACTCGTAAAATTTCAACTGAAGGGTAACAAAAGAGCGTTCAAGAGAAAGCCTCTCCAGATATGCCATGGGCAGAAGGGCATTTTGATCATTGTAAACCGGTCCGTATTTTTTGCAGTCCCACTAGACTGGTGTACCCTTACGACCAGCAGATGTTCATTTCAAGCAGAGGTTTTTTTCATGATGAAATTAGAAGAGCAAAGCTAACAAATTTATTAGCTGTGTCAAAAGACTGATGCCACTTGATAAAATGCCCTTACAAAAAAAACTTCTCGATCTGTGCGATGAAGCATTCGGACCTCAATTCCTTGTGTGAGCCTCAATTATCTGGTCCTTCTCGCTAAATGGAGATCTGAATATTTTAACTCATATTTATCAAATATACCAACCGCTTGATAGTGCAATTTAACACCATAGGAAATAATTCACAGTGTTTGTAGCTTAGAAATTAAAGTTCATTACCTCGATATTATTGCTTTTCTTTTTCGTTTTCTCTTCGACCCAAACCTAAGCAGTGCTAGAAATCAAACTCAAATGGCTCCTGCGCGTCTGAACTGTTAGCTCCTACACAGCGTTCATCCTCGTTTCAAACTTCCTCGTAAAACTGATTGATTTGAACTTTGATTTCTAAGCTACTGATTGAGAACTTTGATTCTAGCCCACAAACACGGAGCATTATTGCCAATGTTAATACTCACAGGGCCGTCGCGACGTGGGGGTGTGGGGGGGTGTGACACCCCCCGTGAAAAAAGCATCAGTCGGCAAATGAACCCTCAAACCTGCATTTTTCGGCAAATTGGTAACATTTGGGCAATCTCTGCTCGGCAATAATTAGTCGGCAATAAATGACTACAAATTGTTCACAAAACAGTGAGTTATTGTATAAATTGAGACCGGAATTAAATCACAAAGCCGTGTAAACTATTGTTTGCAATCTTTGGTAAAATAGATAGTTACTTTGATCTTATTCCCAAAACAAAATTATTTTTACGACAGAAAGGAATGAGTAAAAAGGGAACTAAAGTATTTGCGCCTCATTCATAAGCATGTGTGATAATTCGACAATGATCTTGAGGTACAGGATATGCCTTTCTTGTTGTTCTTTGTCTTTAAATTCTTACTGGCCAACTTGACGATATTTAATTTCTGGTCGATCTTCGGGCTGATTTTGTTGGGCAAAAGTCAGAAGGGGCAAAATGAGTGGCAGCCTACTACTACCGATGTCACCAGAAAACGAAAACGTGTGAAACTGAAATGGCTTGTGTGTGGTAGAGCTTTCGACGACGACCATAGAAAAGATCACAACGAGAGATTCCACCCAGAATATAAAAGGGAAAACAGGTTGGTGCCGTTCGAAACATTGGGAGTAGCAATTGGAAATCAACAGACTATTTGCAATTTGCTCCCGGGGGGGTAACTTCAATAGACGGATGACGGGGGTGTGCCATTTGATGTCTGAAATCGCGACCCTAAAATTTATAAATTTTCGCGAAAACGATACCCCAAAATTTACAGGACATTGAAAATGTATACCCTAAAATTGTGACAGCCATCCAAAATTTTAACCAAGTAAGTGAAATTGATCAAAATCGATACCCTAAAGAAATATTTTTCTAAAATGAGACCCCAAAATTTATGACTACTTGTGATTTTACCAAAAATGATACCCCAAAATTTATTTTCTGCTCAAAAAAAGGCACCCCAAAAAATGGCACATCCCGTACCTGCATATATGGTAGTTACCCCCCCCCCGGGAATTTGCTTTAATTCCGACAGCTAGTATCTAAGCAAAAGATCTCGTTCATGTATGCCAAGTAGAGCATGGCGTCAAAATCGAGTTAAGAGAGAGAACCAATAAATAAACACACTTCTCAGATATGACTAGTTGTAATGACCACACCCAATGACCACGCCCTTTGTCAACAAAATTTAGACCATTACACCCCCCTTGCATAGCTTCCTTCGCGACGGCCCTGAATACTCACAAGAAATGTATGAAGCTCTGTTAGCATTGGATGCTCAAGACATATTTTCGTTCTCTTCTGTAGTGAATCAAATGCATCCGTGTAATTTTTCTGTCGAAAGTGCTTCAGGCAGAGTCGAATAGCCTCTCTTTCTCTGTACTGTAATGAAAGTGAAAAGCATTCACAAGTCATACGAGTCAATGATAATAAACCACTTCAATTAAGCAGCTTCGTTTTCGAAATGTGTCAAAATTTCTTCCTGTTGCTTGTGTGACAATTTAAAGCCCCAGATTCGGATTTAGCATCCGAACTTTAGTCTAGTCAGCCGGCAATTGTGATGTTCATTTACGACAAATTAAAGTTCAAAGATTTAGAAGGGATTTGACCGTGATGAATCGTTCGGCGTGAAACTTTACACCTTGAGTCATTTTTCACGGTCAAATCCCTTATATGTATCCTTTCAAACTTTACATCACCATGAAACTAACCCTTTCACCCCCGGAAGGGCCATATAGCCCAACATTATTCATTGAGAACTGCGAATTTTTCAGGGGGTAAAGCTTTCAGAGTTTTGATTGATTTGAAAGGTTATGGACATTGCATTTATCTATTGCTTATTGAATCACTGATTATGATACCCCCTGGAAAACGACGATCTACATTAGGTTTTCCAGTTAAGCTTAATTTTAGCCGGGCGTGAAAGGGTTAAGATAACGACCGCTAGCAACATGAAAACTCAAAGTTAAACCAAAGTTTGGGTGCTAAATTCGACTTTGGCCTCTATAGAATTTCATATGAAAGAATCCTGAATCATTTCCGAAAGGCGGCTGTTAATTGAAGTGGTGTATACTCGATGTTTGCTAGACTGCACAATCGTTTATTTTCAACTATCTTCAAAGAATCAAATGGCAGAAACGCTAAGTTGGATGTTAAAACTATTTACTTCTTTCACTGTTTTAATTTTTCATCTCTAAAATGGCGGCAATATCTATGATACAAGTACCTCAGGATCTGGAATAGGCTTACAAGCGACATGTAAGATCAAGTGAGTTTGATGATCGTTTGAAAGGCTTTAAGTCGTAAGTTAGCGGGATAGACAGACCCAGGTAGGTCGTTCCAAAGGATATACAAATGAAGATCTTAGAAAGTAACACAGAGGGCGAGTTAGGGATTCAAACAGAATATCTATGATCAACAGCAGAGGACCTAGTTGAGTGATTTACCCTCATAGACCCAGGCATTCATAACAGCAGCACCGATGAAAGTATCAAATTATATTTGGTTATGTCGTGCTGAAGTTAATTGTGATTCTGCTTGGAAGCTATTCATGAAAGATTTTTAAAACGACTGAAAAAGTGCAGTATCGTTTGGTAGTGCAGTAGAGTAATTTTGTAAATAGTGTAACCAGTAGAGTGATTTTGAAAGTAGCGTAGTTAGTAATATGTCATGATTGATACTGATCATTGAGTGATCAAATTCCATAGTTTCAAGAACATTTGCCGGGGGGGGGGGATAAATTGGCTCTGGGCCACTTGTTTTGATTCTCATCAACATTATAATACATTCTTTTTCAAAATAATTTAACAACAAAAGCCAAATGAAGAGAACCTTTCCGCCATAAAATGGCCTGTAACATACTGAAATTGCTCAATGATTTAAAATTTGCTTAATCTATCAATAAGAAAAAAACTTAATTCCACAAGATTTGAAAATCGGTAATCACCAAGAACAGTAACAGCGATACCGGAATCTCTTTTAAAAGAAACTTTTTACAAGAAACTCAACTCTCAGATCGCCAAAAAATTAAGAAAGTCCAAAGGAAATCTTCAACATAGTTTACTTTATTTCACTTGTTTCCTGTATCATGTTACTCGAAATTTATATACTTGAGTGATGTCCAAACATCGGAAAATTGTCAAAAAACATTGTTCTGAAAAGTTCAAGAGGGCGCATTAAGTTAACATGAAGATTGATGGAGCCTTTAAGAAACTCGTAAGAAATTCCAAGTACTCAGAATCTGAAAACTTTAAGAAACTTTCAGTGCTGGCCCAAATTCTTAGTTTCTTATAAAAAGTACGTGCAATTTTTTTTTTATATTCCAATAAAATTTTACAAAAACAAACAAGGGTTACAAGACGATGCCACGAGGAGCATGGAAATACATAGCAACCCTGTGACTATAACATTTAACATGGATATTCAAATTGATATTACATTTAAAGATTACAAATAACATATTACAAATAGCAAATAGGAAAACAACAATTACATATATTTCCGACAAAAAACCACAATAAATAAATGTACGAAAAGACAAAGTACAAGAGAGAGGAGACAGCAAACTTACGAACTTATTGAAACCGTTCTTAGGCCTGAATGTATTTTAACGTTGCCTCAAGAAGTTTTGTGTTTAAATCATAGGATAACTTTTCGTGGCCATACAGGAGGATTTGGAGTAAATTTTCATTGGTGAGGTTTATTAATCCGTGGTGGCGCAATATCGCGTTTACACTGCTGAGAAGATCAAGTCTTTCTTCATCACAAGCATGGCAGAGCAATTTCAGACGTGTAATTTCAAAACAATACTAAGAGAAGAATAATACTAACAATTTCCAAAGACTTTGGTAACATGATTCGAAATGGGTGAAACAAACCTTGGCCGAATAGGTCAATTAATTCCCCTCTTAGTAAACGTTCTTTCTTTTACGTAGTAGTTACGTGTCATAAAGTGTAGTTACGTGCAGTTTATGTGCTATCTTTGTCTTTCAATGTCGTCACGTGAATGGCTATGTTCGTGTTTCCTGTTTTATGTTGCCATTAGGTAGACGTTGTTTTCCGCTCCAAATGGTATTGTTTTAGTAGTAGGGTATAGTATTGTTTCAGTTTCATATGTTTTAAATTCACTACATACAATTTATATATAATACGAATACTACAACTAAGATGAAAAATAATAGAGAAAATTAATACATTGATACGGAAAATTAACACAGTATACAATACATAGGAACAAGATAAATTGTATGGAGGGAATTACTTAAAGGAGGAGCTCTCTCAATAGGTAAACTAATCGAGGAGAGAGCCCCCCCCTGTACTTCAATAAATTCAATTGATTTTGATTGGATTATAAAGTTTTAGGAAAGATTGAATGTGCCACAAGTCCCACTCCCAAACCCCGGAGAGAGCAAAAAGAAGAAAAGAAAAAGAAAAAAGAAAAGAAAAAAACTTCTTCCCTTCCCTCTCATCCCTCTCCCCCCCCCGGATCAGAGAAGGAGACATGGAGCAATTCAAAAAATATCTATGGATTTGAATTTCATACAATAAGATGCAAGATTGTGTAAGTAGTGTCATTAGGTAATATGTATTGTAAGTTTTAGCTGGAAAAAAGGCAATACTCACGTTTTTATACCACTTCAAGCATGGTCTGATTGTTACTGGATCATCAATGCCTTTCAACGACACATGCCAAATACTGAAATTGAAGCTCGGACCCCATGACATTATGGGCACTAGAAATGATGAATATATAAATAATTAAGGCTGATAAAATTTCATACTGTAAAATATGGCATTAAAATGGCAGATGCAAAAAACGAAAATAAGTCTTAGTAATTGGCACACTGAGGCCTATCAAACCTATGTTATCATCAGAATGTGGCTCACTAAACCAGTGCAAACCTTGAAATACATATTGCTAAGTAAACTGATACATGATTAATAGTCCAGGAAATAAGTGCCGGTTTTTGCCATAATTGTGCACTTTTGGATACCAGCATGAGACTTGGCACAGACATAGAACCTTGTCTTCTGATTAAATTTTGATATAGAAGCAACTTCAAAAATGGCCCGTTGTCATGGTAACCAACTGACAATGCATTCTTTAAAAGTCCCTTCGTTACGTCAATCTTAAAGTTCTAATTTTGAAAGTTAGATTGTTTTTGAAACCTTTTATGCTTGCAGTTGATTAAGTAACGGGAAAAAGTATTTTCAACCGTTTTAGAAAACGTAGTTGCCATAGAAACCACAACATTTGTGACGAAATGGACTGTTTTGCTTAGATTTTCATACACTCGATTACATTATTTCGGAAAAAGTCTAAATAACACAACTTTGATGCAACTTCCACATTTTCAGATATTTTCCAACATGGTAGGGTTGCCATGGCAACAAAATCTTTTCATCAGACTGCCTACAATGGAAACTGAAAGAACGACTGAAAGAAAGGCATAATTTCCTAGGGTCCGTATTTTGTCCTCGAGTTTGACAGCTACGTGAAGTTTTGTCAAAAGTTTCTTGAGATTGATAATGCCACTGCTTTGCCTATCTTGTAAACGCATTTTCATTGAGAAATTTGACATCACAGGAGCAAACAGGTGTACACTGCGAATTGGCCTTTTTGCACTTGCATATTGCCTGGCATCCTTTCTTGCAATTGCAGATCACAATGGATCCATGTCTCTTCTTGATACTCAGCCATACTGCATTTCTTGACAACGACAAGGGGGGCTTTGGGTGGTAGTAGAACCCGCAAACCTGGACCCAAATTAGGAAAATCCGAAGACCCGCAAGTACAAGAGCCAAAACCCGAAACTTCACTTCTGACCAAAAATCTTCAATTTTTATCAGTAATCTTCGAGTACTTTCGTTTTCACCTATTCTCTGCGCCTCTTTTCAAGCATTCGAAAGCTGGTGTATTATTATCTGCTTCTTCTCAGGCACATTCATGTTCCTGGTGGATGTTATAGCGGGCTACTGCCTGCAGCCATGGCTATCATAAATAGTCTTCTTCTTCTTATCCTTAGCTATTCATTACTTTTCTTATGATCCTAGCTGATCCAACGAGGCATCCTTTCTGCAGCAGTGCAACTAGACAGTCTATGTCAATCTGTTCTATCCAAGAGTCTATCCTTTCTGTCACTGTTCCGAGAGCTCCCATTACTATGGGTACGATAGTTACCTTCTTCATGCTCCAAATTCTTGCAAGTTCGTATTTGAGTTCGTCTTAGTTCGATAATTGCTCTTCTTCTTTCACTACTTTACTATAGTCAAAGGGGCACGATGGATGATGTTTTATTTACTTTATCTATCACAGTTATAGTATCTGGTTTGTTGTGATTCAGTTTCTTATCCGTTTGAAAGGAGAAGTCCCACAGAATCTTACAGAAATCCGACTCTAATACCTTCTCTGCATTGTGGGTGTGCTGCCGAGCAGTGCCGAAGTGTTCGGCAAGACATGTGCCGAACAATGACACAGAAGGCATAATCCTGTTCCGACATTTTCAGCCGAAAATTGAACCTATTTGCAGGCACATATCCCTAAGTGCTCAGTGATTAAGTAGACCCACTGGGGAAGGCTTAGTTCAACCGAAAACAGCAATGAACTTCGACGTTGGATGATATCGGATCCAGACCTTGCAGGTGCAAGAGCAATCCAGTGGTAAGGCACACCTTGAATATTGAGGCCTCCAAAGGGGGAGCCGCTGGAGCCTTGGAGCTCATCATTTTGAAAGCTTGGATCCCTAGAGCACAAACAATTCCCATGGTGGTTTTTTTTTATACATCAAGCTAAAAACTTACAATACATATTACCTAATAACACTACCTACAAAATACTTTACCCTACTACTAAAACAATACCATTTGGAGCGAAAATTTACGTCTACCAAATGGCAACATAAAACTATGGTGGTTTTCTCGAACCATAAGAAATGGAGCCTCTGGATCCTTGCACTGGAGCCTTGGAACACGGCACTTTTGCCTTTGGGAGCCCGAAGCCCATTTAAATATGTCCTAGAGATTCGGAGCCCGAGATCCTTTAGGGGGCATCAATATTTATCTACGTTTGCCCTGTATAAAGCGCTATGAAGAGTTTCTAGGCAGTAGATACAACAGAAATTTCATGCATCATTGTCAGTTATCAGACATAGTCAACTATGAGTTAGATATCTAACATGTCAGACAACATCAGTCAAATTGAATCACATTTTACCTTTGTGCTCTTTCTCTGAGGTTAACGAATAACTAAATTAGTTGCTCACAATGAAAGACGGAGAAGTTGAAAGCCTATCCTACGGAGGATTCTTTGCAACAACATGCAAAGCGAGGGCATTCCAAGCCGGCTTTGTGTGGCAACAAATGCAAACAAGCATCCAGCTACCGGACCCTACATGCTGGGAATAGCAAGTGGACAAGGTCGATATGAGCAATATTGGATGCAGATGCGGGATTCATCAAAACTCGTCAAGAAGTCTTGCACTGCTAAAGCTAGGCATGATGGAAGACAAGTTGCAAGTGCAAAAAGCCTACTTGCTTGCTGCATACATCTTTAAGCCGGTGTTCCACTAGGTGGATTTTTCCGCCCGCAGCGGAGCGGCTGCTGTATTTGCATTGTTTATTTCTAACAATGATCACTTCTAATCGCTCCGCTACGCGCGTATTTGAAAGTCGGATTTACTTTAACTTTTCCGCCGCGTCCTATGGCGCCAACTAATCAAATCGCTCGAAAGCTCTAAAACGTGACTTCAGTATTCCACGGCAGGGAAAAGCCGCAGCGATTGACGAGAAACAGTTCTGAAAATTTAAAAAAATTCTTTGTCAAAGAGCCTCGTGTCATTGTCTCACTGACCAGCAAAGTAAATTATTCCTTTTCTTATCTTGCTTGATATAGCTGACGAATGAAAACCACTTCTTGTACTTTTTATTTGCCTTTCGGTCTTCCAAGGGTAATAGCTTTAAAATGTTGAAGCTTCTTCAGCAGGAGCAGCCTTCGACGTTTTGTCCATTTTCAAATAGGGTCTAGGCCTATCGTTATTTACGTTTTGGTGCTTTTTTTCTCCAGTGGAAATTGAAATCTTTACAAGATGCACAAAACAATGACGTTACCAATCTTTAGAAACTTTTAACAAAAGTTCACGTAGCTATCAAATTTGAAGACAAAATACGGATTCTATGACATAGTGCCTTGTTCAGTCGTTCTTAGTTTCCATCGTAGGCAGTCTGATGAAAAGGCTTTGTTGCCATGACAACCCTACCATGTTGGAAAATATCTGAAAATGTTGAAGTTGCATCAAAGTTGTGTTATTAGACTTTTTCCGAAATAATGTAATCGAGTGTATGAAAATCTAAGCAAAACAGTCCATTTCGTCACGAATGTTGTGGTTTCTATGGCAACTACGTTTTCTAAAACGGTTGAAAATACTTTTTGCCGTTACTTAATCAACTGCAAGCATAAAATGTTTCAAAAACAATCTAACTTTCAAAATTAGAACTTTAAGATTGACGTAACGAAGGGACTTTTAAAGAATGCATTGTCAGTTGGTTACCATGACAACGGGCCATTTTTGAAGTTGCTTCTATATCAAAATTTGATCAGTAGACAACGTTCTATGTCTGTGCCAAGTCTCATGCTGGTATCCAAAAGTGCACGATTTTTTCACTTATTTCCTGGACTATAAGATAAATTCATTTCATTTCATTTTATGATATTTATACAGGGTAAGTATTCAAGTATTTTTTAAATATCCATCTAAAATGTTGCAGTACAAGGTTACATACTACTATACTTTCTAATTACTATACGACTATACCACACTACAGGGACGATACCACAAGGAGCAACAGACAATGACTAACCTGTGGTCTTAACATAAAGAGATATTCAACGTAATTACAACTAAATATACAGTTACAGATAAATACGCATAAACAATCACAACAAACTACAGATAGATACTGACGCCTGTTTCATGTTCGATGCCAGACCTTTCAGGTGCACTATGCTCATAATGTAGGATTAGGTGCCTTCATCAAAATATGTATATTTGAACATCTATATAAAATATCCTACCCAGATATTCAAATTCACCTAATATAAGACCTAGAATTCAAGTCATGGTAACGTTGATTTACAAACTGCCCTGTTACAAAAGAAAAGCTACAAAATTACAGTAAAAATAGGAACTATTTAAAACATGTAAAAGTAAAGAAAAGGTGAGACACTGCTCAGGATTTGTCATTTTTCAGTGACGATTTGAATTGGGTAAAAGTTGAATTGAGATAAATTTGAATTGGGTAAAAGTTGAATTGAGATAAATGAAGTCAATTTAAGAGGGCATGTCTTGGTCTGAATAGTTAGTCTTCGTAAGTGGTCAACAGGTGTGAGCTTTTTAATGCCATGCAGGGGTGGCGCCAGGGGAGGGCTAGGGAGCTACAGCCCCCCGTCGGAGGAATTTTGGCTTCTCGTAGGAGGAAATTTGACAAAATAACGCACGAAAACACCATTTTTCAGTCATTTTAGCCCCCCTGTCGGAAGCTCCAGCCCCTCTGTCGGAAAATTTCTAGCGTCACCCCTGATGCCATGAAAGCGTACCCTTTAAAGAAAGGCTCTTTCAGCTTTCTGTTTCGATTTCCACATTCAAAGACGTGACGTGGGAAGATACATGATTAAATCCCTGTTCTTGATTCGGATATGTGATTGCTCATTCGATTACGTAAGTTTGTCGTTTGCCCAATGTGGTTGGCTCTTCCTTGGCATGAATTGCATGATAAAAAACAAAAGTATGTATACATTTCTCCTGTACATACAAATTTCTCCTGGATAAATGTCTTAAGCAAACAATTTGCTTTCTCGCTGGTGTCAAAGATATACTTGCGGCCAACCTCGTCCCCAGGGCCTTTGTCATATCGTCCCCGTCCCAATATGAAAAAAGGGTCTGGGGACAAGGTTGACTTGAAGCTCATGGATATTCTGAGGATCTTGACAACAATATGTTGCCACCCGAGGGATGTATCACTAGCCAAAATAGCGTACGAGATTTCCCGCAATTTCTGAAATCCCTCAAATTCCGAAGGGATTTCCCTGGATTTGTGGGATTTCACAGGACCGTCGCGAAGGGGTTAGAGGGGCTAAAAGGTCTAGGGCACGGGCCCCAAAGGGGGACGTAACGGTAAATACCTTGTACCTTGAAAGTTTATCAATGCTATATAGCTCAGCAGTGCATTTTTATGACAATTTATCTGCTTGAAAGAGTATTTGCAAGCGCCGTCGACTTTGATGACAGTATACATGATGCAAACCAAACCGTCGCATTGATATTTCTATTTTACATAAACTGGCTCTATGCCAGAGCGAATCAGTCGGTGTCATAGAATTGTCGAGTTACCGTTAACATTCAATCTCTTTGGCCCTTTGAGTCGTTCGTTCCCTCTACCACCACCAGCGACTGCAACAACCTGGTGTGAACTTGGCTTTGCTACGTAAAAAGATTTCCTTGATTCATAGAAACTGAATTTTTCTATAACTTTTACACGGACTGTTTAAGCAATTTTTAGAATAATCGGTCCTAAAAGGGCGTTTCCCTCATTTTTCGGAAGACTGAAAAGGGTGGTCACAAAAAATTTTCTTGGGGAATATGCCCCCAAACCTCCCTAGGGCCTGTCCCCATAGATCACTCCAGTGCCCGAGCTGGCTCTGGGCGGCCCTACGATTTCAAAAAATGTTTTGACAAGCAATTCTTTGCAGTACTCGTTCATTAGTTATAAAAAACTGAGACAAATGAGAAACGTCATACGTAAGTATGTATGTATCTTTTCGCTATAAATTGATATTGTAATAAGAATAAGTTTATCAAAAGAAAGAATTCTAATTACAGGCGCGTGCTATAAACACCCCTGGTTAAATTGGCAGGGGTAGCATTAAAAGGTTAATGTGACCTTGTTTCCATAATGATCCCTCTAAAGGTGTCAATAAAAGAAAAAGTTTTGATAGAAGGAACGAACCATCTTACAGATGTTAAAATGTAGCATTTGTCGTAAGTTTTAATGTAGCAAAAAGTAATCATTTGTGCATCGCCCTTAAATTTTCTTCAAAACTCATATCCTTGTGCAAAGGATCATTGACTGATGGTTTAAATGGGACATCTAAAAATCCAAACGTTCATATCTAACTGACTGAAACTATTGGATGAGCTGACTTACCTATCTTGACAAATTTGCATGGAAACATCTTTCCTTCAAGCTCATACTTCAAAGCAAACGTTTCCCTTACATTATCATTCTTCAATCCACTGAAAGAGAAAGATTTACTTTTAAGTCCAGGTTTGCTGTCAACAAATATTTACTTTTGAATATACTGTTGAATATTTATTGCTGAAGATGATGATGATGTACTCAGAGACATTATATAAACATTGCAAAAACGTCCTTTGTTGATTGATTGATTGATTGATTTATTGATTGATTGATTCATTGATTGATTCATTGGTTGATGATCATTTGACTGACTGATTACATTGGTGGTTCACTATTTGTTCCCCCTGAGGTTGTAACCAAAAATTGAAATTCCTTACCCAGTTAGCAATTCTGTCATGTATTCTGTATTTAGTCCTCCATATACTTTGAATTTTCTCAGATTACAAACATGACTCTTCTCATATTTGCCAAATGATATAGATGTAGCAATTGCAGGTTTGTCCAGCTTCAGCATCAAGAACTAGAATAAAAGCAGAAGGTGCCAGGGCTGCTGAGAGATTTTTGAAGCCAAGTCATTGAAGAAGCGCAAGGAGGCAGACAATGAGCACATGGAAACCAGATTAAATGTTATATAACTTTTGCAGTATTTGCTAGTTGAAAATCTAATCTATTCTATTTTTCATTAATTTTGTTATTTGGTAATTAACTCCATTTCTTATTAATTTTCTGTGACATCTACTGTGCAGTTGTACTTTGGATGCCCTCTCTGCAGGCTGCCCCTCCCTCAACTTTGGGCTGGATCAACCCCTGATCAAACGTAATCCAGGGGCGGATAGCCCAAAGTTGAGGGAGGGGCAGCCTGCAGAGAGGCACCCAAAGTATTATATAGATGAAAGTAAGCATGCTGAAGGGGCACAAAATTTTGGACCTTCTTATTGAGGACTTCTTTGCTTTTCCATTAAATAACATCATGATTTGTATGTTTGCCCCAAATTCTGATCGAAAAAGTTAAAAAAGAGTGCCTTAGGGTCACGATGAGTGGCGCACTTCTAGCCAAAAAAGGGCACACCAAGCTGAGTTTCCTTTGTGAAAGGGGGAGCGATTGCTCTCACTTGCCCCCCTTAAATCCACCACTGAAGCAATCACATGCAACCTTTCAGCACCTTGAGGCTATATCGAAACCAGCATTTAGGAAAACTGCATGGAGATCTTTCTATGTAATGCAAAAATCAAGTTTATGAAATGAGAAGGTTTTGAGCATGTACAAAGACAACAAACCTGGGGTGGGTAATTGCTGTCTGATGACCATCTAGATGACTGATCATGTGGATTGTCTTTCAAAACATTACTATTGAAAGAAATTAAGAATTGTCTTTCATAAGAAGTTTGGAATAATTGGGTAAATGACCACTTGATAAAAGTTTTATGAAGTAGTCATCTTAGGGGCCTTAAAGTTTTGATTTAATTTTTTTAGCCTGTTAAGGAATCATCAACAAACAATTTTGTCATGGTTAATAGTACTGGGCAGGTAGGTAAGGCGGAGGCCAGCTCCAATCCAATAAAAATATTACTGTTGATGAAATACTTCATTATCATTCTTTAAAGAATGGCTTGAAGCAGTAAATTTTTCAGCAATGTGCTACTTGATTTTAAGTTCATGAGCTGGATGAAGAAGTTGCGGAAGGCTTAGGAACCATCTATAAAAAGAGTCCGTAGAAGCCCCACAGGCCACAACAAAAGCAAATCCTAACAAGACCCAGTGATAAATTTAGCGGTCCATTAGGAATGAGATGGAGCTTGAGCCGTTAATTGTCCAATTCTGTTAACTGTGTGATGAAAATTGTTTTTTGATGACACCTAAGGGGCTGGGTTTACTCTAGTAGAGCATTTCGAAAAGTAAAACAATCAAAACAATTTCTCTTCACAATTTCTTAAAGGGGCAGGGTCATGTAATGTAAACAAACTTCTTTCGAAATGATGACTTTGCAGTACTTTTTATAGGATATCACTGAGATTTTCTACTGTTCTTCTCAAAATGAAGGTGTTACTTTGAAGATGGACTCTTGAGCTTTGAAGAGAAACAAACGAAACACCCATATGTTGTACGATTGCAGAGATTATTGGTGGATTTTTGGAAGTAACTTTCTTGCGGATTCACCCAAGCCACCAAAATCTGTGCAGAACACAATGGCCACGTGTGGACAACAATATAGACTCTAGAGACAACAGATTCATTTACATTTATGTGACCCTGCCCCTTTAAAAGTCACTGAGTAAATGGCTCTATAAACATTACAAATACAGAGAAAAAATGGCAGTATTTTTACATCAGTTCTTTATACACCTTTTTAACTAAGTGGCCTCATCTTAGAATTTTTCAAAATTTTCTGTAAATTGCTGCATACCGTATGAAATTTCTGACCTTGGACTCACATTCAACACCCAAATTTCAACCTTCTTGCAACTTTTCATAATCATGGTGTTAGGGATTTTAATTTCATGATGATAACAAATTTGAAAATTTATAAGGGATCTGACTGTGAATGATGACTGAGGGTGTAAAGTTTCACCCCAAATGATCTTCACAGTCAAATCCCTTAAATTCTCAAATTTATTATCATCATAAAATAAAAATCACAGACTCTTAGGGATATGAAATTTGCATTTAGACTAAACTTTAGGTGCTGATTCCAAATCCATGACCAGAAATTTATTATGATGAATTTTCTAAAAATTTCCAAGATGATCCCATTAGTTGAAAAGCTTTGTTGGGAGTAGACAATCTACAAAAACGCATCTTGCTTGCACTTTTGGCAGAAGGACATCAGGAGGATGGTATGAGTCTCAATCTTAATGGCCCAATGCCATTAGAAATACATAAATAAGAATTCGAAGGTCCTAAGCACAAATTTCAAGTAGTATCCTGTATCTCAATCAACTTTGCTGATGCTGTGCGGTTTATGTTGATGCACAAAAAAAATGCAATTGTGTTTCACTTCAAATTCAAAACAATTGCCCAGCCAAGTAACACCTCGATCTCTATCACACAGCATCCTGTAGTTTGGGGATATTTGAAACAAAACAGCAGCAGGAAACTACAAATTTTGAATGAGTTTATTTTTTGCAAAGCTGCACCTTCCTTTGCAAAAAGTTTACGTTAGAACCCCTAGCTAATGTTCTACAAAGACCAGTGGTCTGGTGGTTCATCCTTCCAAGAAGTTTGGTGCACACACACACACACACACACACAATGTCGGGTGTGTGTGTTCTCAGAAACATTGCAAGCTGCTCTCTCCAAACAGCATTTATTTAGGCCCTGCGCAAACAAATCATTATGCTCGTTACAAAACAACTAATTTCTGTGCAGTTCCTGATTGCAAACGATACATCAAGTGCAGGATTGTGTGATGCATTCATAGTTGCAACAAAATCGATCTAAATAACTTACTTTGGATGGTAATTCGCTGAAAAGCTGGACCATTTATGAACAGCAAAAGAAATCGAATGCTCTTTGGCAGCCATGTTGTGTTCTTCCTCTTCCATCATTACGCATGCGTCTTTGCACCACTGTATACAAACCTGAACGCTTCTGAATTCAAGCGAAGTAATGTGACGTCATATGTTGTAGGTAAAAGTTGAATCAAGAGGTTATAAACTTCCCTAAATAACTTTCTGCCTGCTCCTATAAGTTACAAACTCCTCAATGCACTCTCTCAGTTTACCGAACTCCCAATATGTCTAATTTTTCCTTCATTTCCGAGTAATCTCCGCTAAAACAATGGCAAAGAACAAGGGTATCTGGCTAATCCTGCAAGGTGTAAGATCCATTTACGTAATTGTGTGATATTCATCTATGCAAACCCAAAACTCACGCAATCGCTCATCTGCGGCAATTATTTTCAGGACGAAGTCTCTCACAGGGGCATATCACTCCATAAAATATGGTATGTCTTAAAAGACCTACTTAGTCAAGCATCTTGCAGGGCAAATCATTCTGAAAATATAACGTACAAACTTAGTGATTCTAAAAAAAACTCTCTCAGATTTTGGAAAGATTTTGGCGATGTTTTGGAGGTATTTTTCGAGATTCTTGAAGGGATCAGTCATCATTAACGCGGATAGGGGTTAGAAGATATTTTCATTGACGATGAAAATTTTTCATAGTCCCTTCATCTCCCCATAAAGATTTTCAAGGGCCCCTCATTTTCTAGCTACAATTTTTCATGGCCCCCTCTCCTCGAATTCGAATTCGTCTATTCCACAAATATATTTTCTGATGACAAATGACGTAAAAAGAGGATAGAAATGCTTATAAGGCAAAAATCTGAAGGTTTATGAAAAATGTTGTTGGAGGAGAAAGCGCAAAACTTCACAAAGATCATAAAAGAAAGAAGTTTGTGTTTCAGATTGCTAAGATCAGCTCATCAGCTCAGTTTCCATGGCCCCCCTTTTTGGACTTCAGGAGTTTGGTGAACCCCCTTTCACAGTCTAGAATTTCTGGTGCCCCCTCTGAATATCTTCCAGCCCCCTACCCTGCATTAATAACGGCTGATGCCTAATGATTTTTAAAGATTTTCTGTGTGGGACTTACTTGTTGAGATTTTGGACTTCAGATATTCAAAGAGTTCAAAGATTGAGATATTCAAAGATTTTCAAGAGTTTGCAAAAAAATTCAAGATATAGCAATATTTTTATGAATTTAGAAGACTTTTAATATCTTCAATGAATTTTCCAAAGACCTTTTTGAGAACTTAAATCATTCGTTGGTGGAGATTTCTGGCACTCTCGGCGATTTTTGATATTTTCTTTCGGATTTATAAGATTTTGTGAAGATTTTTGAGAATTTTTCAAGATCTTTTAAGATTTTTTGGGATTTTCAAGATTTGCTAGGTTTTACAAAATGTACGAGATTGTAAGAGTGAAACCCTCGAAAACTTTTTCGACGGAATAATACACCCTCAGAAATTTTCACCAAAACCTGAAGTCAGAAATACCAGCTACATTGCAAACTTCTGTCGCGCTGGCACAACGCCTACAACTCAGAACAAACTGAAAAAGACTCATGAAATCAGCGAAGCAATTTTCTCATTAAAAAACTTGAATAACAACCATTTTTTGGATAAATTGTGAAAATTGTGAAGTTTTGCATCTCAATGAGCAAGACAAGCAAGTGCGAACGCTTGCCGGCCAGAGTTGCACATCTTTTCACGTGTCGGTCAAATTTTAACTATAATCAAGATTTGAAACCTAAATTAGCTTTAAGTAGCTAAGAATCCTGACAAGTCCACTCAAAACAAAATGCTACTACTTCTGTACTAATATTGTAATGTAGCTGGCAGGCACAGAGCTGCAAAAACTTGTTGACCTTCCTCCAAACCTGAAATTTATGCTCTCAACCTTCCTCATTTCAACACAATATATGATTACTGGAAAACAGCTCGCCGGTGTTTTGTAAACCATACAAAAGCATGTAATTAGGGATCTTCCCATATCATTTGTCTGTTTTAGAGCAAGTAGCAGGGCTCTAACCAGGTTTTAATACAAGAGAGGCCACAGTCTTAAGGAAGCGATTCATTAATTGAAAGGTATTGGGGCAATGAAGGGGGAACAAAGAGTTCAAGGTGAGAACATCTAAAGGCTACTGGGTGTCCAAAAATGTACTCCTGTTTGCAAAATCGACAATTCGAATATATTTAATGATGGTGAACTATTTGTTCTCTTTACTTAACGGGCATGAAATAATGCATCGAAAGTCTCATTCTAAGCAACAGTCTTTAAGCAACATCGCTAATCTTGCCTCTAATAACCGTTTACATTGAAAATTTTGCAGCATTTTTCAAGTCCACAATTAAAATTTAACATTCTGATATTCATGACCAAACAAAAACTCAACATAACAAAAGAAATTACTCAAATAAACATAAGTGCTTTCTTGCAGAAGGCTTCAAAACCAGGCAGCACTAAAAAGAGCTTGATTCAATTTATCGAACAATGAATCAAACGATCAGCTTTGCCAGCAAAAATAATTTTTTTCATCTACTGGTAAGAAAAAGAAATTTTTGAAGATCTACCTTACTATGAAATTTTGGTGATTTTGCAAACAGAAGTACTTTTCTGGGACGCTTTCCAAAAATCGTTTTTTCCAGACACGTGCATATTTCCCCATAGACTCTCTCTCTCTTTCATCACATTGTCTGATCAAACCTGATTTTTCTTCTTTGATATAGTTTTGAACTACAACCTCACCATCTGCATACTGTTGACATGATTTTTAATGGTTCTATGTATTTATTGATGATTTATTTTCTAAATCTATGCCAATAATATAAAATTTTATTTTTGACAACTAAACCTTCCTCAATTTTGGCCAAAACCTTCCTCCAAACCAGGTTTGTAGGTTTGCAGTGTTTTTGCGTCTCTGGGCAGGCAGAGATGAATTTCTTCCTGATAGAAATTGACCTAGTACTGGAAATTTCTTAAAACTCTCATCAATTGAGCCTAAGTTTCGTAAGGATTTTAGTTCTTTTGAAAATTCACGAATTCTTGATGATTTACGCTTTTTACCCTGGTAAACATTTCAGAAAAAGCCCCATGAAGCCGTGTAACTGTCTAAACACTGTTCCAAAAACCTCATTAGTAATACAGAAACAAGTGAACAAGAGCTGAAAATATGATCTGGCCTTCCTTGATAGAAAGATAAAGCTAACAAATGTTTTATGTCTGAACTGTAGCCTCTTAATTTTTTAGTGATCTCGTCGTTGCTTCTCTCATGAAGAGTTTCTACTTCAAAATGAGTGCAAGGCAACCTATTTTGATTCCCGGCCTCGTAAATGTTCAAACAATTTCGATCACCCTACCAAACAGAGAGTTCACAATAAATTTTATAAACAATACAGATTCTAGAAGTAACGTCCAACGATCCTAGCATGACGGAAATAATGTGCTATACAACTCAATAAAACAAGGAACTAAACTAGCATCGCCCTTCACCGACCAGCCCCACATCCGATAAGAAAACAGTTGTAAACAAATATGCAAAAGGAATGGGAGATGGTCGACACAGCGCGATACCCAAACAATAAGAAAAAATTCGGAATGATGTGACAAATCTTTCAAATAAACGAGAAATTTTTCAATCTCAGCAGCCAAAGCTAAAGCCTAATGTTTACAAAGCGAAGCATTCCTTTGGTAAAAGAGTAAAATTCGCAACAGATATTCCATTAAAACATAATAAGCAGAGAACGAAAATTATTCTTTTTCATGCAACCAGGCAAAACCCATCCTTAAATTTCCTGCAAGAAAAATCTGGAGCTATGCTCCTACCATGGGAATCTGGCTTCGCCCCGCAGTCCTTACCTTTGCAAAACATAATTAATGCACTTAGATGCAGAGCTACTGACGTTTGTTTGTACACAATTAGTGATATATTCCAGCAAAACCTTTTAAAAACCCCATGTATCTATAAGATGCCAAATATTAGATCAAGATGACGTTAGGGATCGTCTCCAAATTATCGTAGGTCTTTTCTACGAATTGATACGAATTCAATCGTATGTGTGAAAGGTGTTATACGATTTAATTCGCATAGCCGAACAAGAGATAAGAATTGCATACGAATTGTTTGATTTCTATACGAATTATGATACGAATTTGATACGAATTCGATACGATTTCGATACGAATTGTGCATACGAATTTCTTATATGATTTTGATACGATTTGTGTTCACGAATTGCTTATACAAATTTGATACGAATTGTATACGAATCACATACGAATTGTATACGAACTTATACGAATTCTAAGAGGTGACGATACGAATTAATTCGCATGCGGCTTATAGAATATCGTATCAATATCGTATGATGCTACGAATTCCATATACCAATTTGATACGAATATTTGGAGACGATCCCAACTCGATACAAGAAACAATGTGAGTTGCACATGAAGGCAACATGGATTATCAAGTAATTTAGTGATTAAATGATTCGTTTCATTAGAGTAAATAAATTTTACATGAAATGCAAAATTTCCAGCAGGATTTGACGGATAGGGAGTTTCCTGCGACCGCCTGGTCACATGGTCAGATGGGCTTTCATGCCATGATAATAACTGTCTATTCTGAGGTGATGTCCTCTTTTGCTAGCCAGTCACAGCATATTGCTTCAACATAGCACAAAGAGCAGAATTTCTGCCAATGGAAACCAAGGGCCCAGATAAATGTGCATCAAAGATAAAGTCTTTTGGATCTTTTGATACTTAAAGCCGGTTTACACGATCATATTTACATAAAATTTGCTTCACATCTTTTATGTGATCACAGAATGTGATCTAGTAAATGGGCTTCACAAGTTGCTTGAAGTTATGTGAAGCAATTATAATTAATCCTTTTTAATTTGCCATCACAGATTTTTCATTTGAAGGCTGGTCAAATGAAAAATCTGTGATGGCAAATTAAAGGGGATTAATTCTAATTGCTTCCTATAACTTCAAGCAACTTGTCAAGCCCGTTTACACGATCACATTCCGTAATCACATCAAAGATGTGAAGCAAATTTTATGTCAATATGATCGTGTAAACCGGCCTTTAGAAATTAAGCAATTGATAGCAATACCATTTTAGAGGAAATTGGTTACCTATCACGTGAATATCACAACGTCAATATTTGTCAATTGATGCTGCCTAATATTTGCTTCGTAGAAAAATATAGTTGCACCTTGAAAACGGGGGTTTATTTACGGAAACTGAAAATAATCTCAGAATGAAAATAGTTACAGGAGTACTGCAATCCATCGGCTCTTTTTCCTTTCCTGCTTACTTAATTGATTTCTCCGTCAAATGGTACATTTCAAAGTTCCTCGCAACGTAATTTTGTTGGCTTAATATATGTGAATATGCAGAATCATAAATATTTTTAAACCTTGAAAACGCTTGTTATAGGCTTTGTTCTTTTTCAGTCTGATTACTTTGACTCTGCTCCGTATGTGGTGATTGACAGTCCTTCAATACCCTGCGTACAGATTTCCACACTTCGTCAGGAGAACCCTAGAAGAAAACCAATAAAATATATCAACTAGAATCAAATGGCTACAGACCAGGCTGGCTCATTAGTGTTCATAGTAGGTATGGTTTTATTTCATAATAATAATCATTATGATTATCATTATGATTATGATTATCATAATCATTATCATAATCATAATTATAATCATAATCATTATCATAATCATTATCATAATCATTATCATAATCATTATCATAATCATTATCATAATCATAATCATAATCATAATCATAATGATTATCATAATAATTATCATAATCATTATCATAATTATAATCATAATCATAATGATTATCATAATAATTATCATAATTATAATCATAATCATAATGATTATCATAATAATTATCATAATCATTACCATAATTACAATCATAATCATAATGATTATCAAAATAATTATCATAATCATTACCATAATTATAATCATAATCATAATGATTATCATAATAATTATCATAATCATTATCATAACTATAATCATAATGATTATCATAATAATTATCATAATGATTATCATAATTACAATCATAATCATAATGATTATCATGTTTGCTATCATAATGATTATAATGATAATGATTATCATATCATTATCATTATCATTATCATAATCATAATGATTATCATTATCATGTTTGATATGTTTGCTTGTGGGTCGGCATAAATTCTATCGTTACATTTAAGAGTTGGGACCTGCATGGGTGGGGCACTTCAACCTTTGGCTTTGTGTTTTCTGCACATGGTGGAAGGGTGGAATCCCCTTCCTTGCCATCTGGGATTTAGCATTGGCTAAAATAGTTCTTAGCTGTTTTGCAAATCCTTAGAGGGTCACTGGGCGGGTGTTCTTTCTTAAAGGTCTTGACTCCAACAACAGAAGAGTTTCCAGTCCTAAGTGCATTAATAAACGGTGCCACGCATAGATTTCAATATGGTTGTTTACTGGGATGGGAGTCATAAAAACTTTAAAATACTTTGAGACTTGGTTCGCGCTGGGTCTTTCGGGTCGTTGGGTTCGTGCGGGGGGACCCGAGAGACAAAGCACTGAGACTTTGGCTCTTTGTCTTGTGGTTCTTTCTGCGCGGTCTTGGCGGCCCCGGGGGGCCCAGTGTGAGCCAGTTTCAAACATCTTCTTTTAAATTTTGTGCGAGTTAATGCTTTTTCATTGTTAGAAATTTCATTTTGGAATAATTTTAGCTTAGGTTTTGTTTTCAACATGTATAAATACTCGGCTGTCCTCTGGTTTAGTTTAACTGAAGAAGATTTTATCATCGAAACGTATTTTATAAACAGTTGTGTTTTTATGATTATCATAATAATTATCATAATCATTACCATAATTATAATCATAATGATTATCATAATAATTATCATAATCATTACCATAATTATAATCATAATCATAATGATTATCATAATAATTATCATAATCATTACCATAATTATAATCATAATCATTATCATAATCATTATCATAATTATAATCATAATCATAAACTTATCTATAGTTGGTTTATTTGTAGTTAACAACGAATAATTAACACCTATCTATCTATCTGCAATATTAACAACTATCTACAATATACAACATACAATATACAATGTGCAATATACAAATACAATATGACAAAATATTTTAAACCCTAAACTAAGTACAAATATAGCGTGTGCAGTTATTGCCATCCCAGCAACATATTTCTTTTTTGAATTTCATGACAGAAATTGTTAATTTTAGGTCAAGAACTCGCCGAGGGGAGCTTGCATAGTTCCTTACTTCGTAGGTTGTAGGGAACATCTTTCTTGACAAAGAAATCCCACATGTACTCAGGATTGAGACGGTTCATTGATTTGTATATTTCAACCATAAGATTTTGTAGATTCTATTTATCTGTTGTCTTTGTATCACCTCTATCTAAAAGTTCCTCAAATGTGGATTCATATTGTTTTGTTTTCGAGGGAAAGTCATATGAAAAAGGGACCCATCTTACCTTAGAACACTAAGGCAAAGAACTGAGTTTCCTTCACTACTGGCGCCAGCAAAAAGGCCCACTGGGGCAAATGCCCCACCAGTCAGTACGTTAAAAAATACCCTGAGAGTTTATCACTTAAGCGAAAAAGCGTGCGAGGTTTTGAAAATAACAAAATTTTCAAGGGATCTTAACGAAAAACGTACCACACCACATTTTAATGATTTGCACTTCTGAATAAAATATCATACCCGTATAAGTTTCTCGGTCCTATCATCAGCATTCAACAATGAATTTAAAACCCTCCTCCATCCTGGTTCCAATTTCTTAGCACTCTCTTCAGAATTAGAATTATCTTCAAAAATCCATGGACACCAATGACGATGCTCTTCTACAACGTTAAAAGTTTGCAGCGAGGGTTCCTGCGAGGGAGATCATAATATCAATGAATATCAACACAGGGAAACCAGCATTATCCGTGCTGTTTATTGCTTTTTATCATTTGGACGCTGTGTAACGTCTGTGATGCTGCAGTGGAGGAATTGTGCTGAAGAAGCTATGCAGCGTCCAAAAGATAAAGAGAAATAAACCGAAAGGAGAATATTGGTTTCCTTGTTAGACCGAAGTAAAGCTGGGAGAAATAAATATTTCTTTCCACTTTTGTGGCTTATGATTTAAAAATTTAATGAAGTCACATCCTCAAAAGAGCTGAAATACAAAATGTGTTGTCATTTCATAGAATATTCAACATTTCTGAAAACTCCAACGGTAGCATTATGGATAGGTACCTAAAGTTTCTTATAAGCAACTGAGTTATAAAAAAATAGGTAAAAAAATTTTACACCCAACTGTTCACGCGGATATAAAAATTTGCAAACCTATGCTCCATCATTTTGGGTCTAACTGATGAATATTGCGATTAAAAGAGACATTTACAGGGAAACTTACGTGAAATCTCATTCTTTTTACTCTCCCTTCCAACGTATTGCTTTTCTGTGCACTCTCATCCTCCGAGTTAAAAGTCCGTTCTTTATAAGTTGGTGTCTCCGCTCGAGGTGAACAAATCGATGTCGTTTCTAACCTCTTATCAAACATCAGTGAACCAACTTCACTAAATATGGACTCTGATCCTTTCGGACTTCCTTCATGTGGTGCTGTCACAAGTAAAATCTCTTTCATGAGGTACTCTTGATTGGGGGGAGGAGGTGGTGGGGGGTCAGGGTCTTGGTTCGACTCTTCAGCTGAGAGTTCCTCCCTAGCAAGTTCAATACGCTTTTCGAATGCTTCAGAGCCGACCTCACTGATGACAGATTCACTATACGGCGGATCAAGGCGTGCATCTTTCGCCATCAGTAATGCCTTCATTAGCTCCATTTTACCGAACGGAGCAGCAGGCTCCGTGAATATATTCTTTGGGTTTAAGGACTCCTGAGAGCTTCTTCGAGGTGGCCTACCAATCCTATCTAACATCATTTGGTGAACTTCTTCAGGATTTTCCTCTGCAGCTTCTTCGGCGGTTAATATGCTTTTATCCTGCGTAGAGATATCACCAGCTGTTTCGTTTGCTGGCCTCGCTTCCGGCCTGTTGTCTCGATCAGAGGTTCCAGCCGTCGACTGTCTCTTTGAATCACTTGCCCCTTGCATGACAACATTCGCACCATTTTCTGACATTTGACTGTCTGTTTCTGAATGCATGGAGACGTTTGATGATACGAATTCTGATGAGCGAAACGTTGACATGTCACTCATAAATGACGCATACATACTACGAGCATTTAGATTCACTCCTTCTTGACCAGGAATAAGTCTTTTGGCTGCTCTACTTGGTGTCATTTCTTCCGTGACATTCACGTAGTTCCACAGTCCACATTCTTTAACACAAGTGTCACAAATGATTGTCGCATCTTCATTTATTCGTTCACTAAAAGAAAAAGTGACTGAATTTTAAATTTGCAAGGCAAGGATAAAAAATGCTCCGCTTAAGTCTGTGACTAAAAGACCCTTCGTAAAGTTCTGATAAAAGACCTTTCATAAAGTGGTGGTGTGGCAGAGTGCTTCAGGCCCTGTTTATATGAGGAAAAACATCTCTAGACCAAGCCCTGACAGGTGAGGTAAATTTCAATCACTGTTTATATGAGATTTTTAACCTCACCTGTCAGCCACGGGGCTGAGAGGCGAGGTGGAGTAAAGTCACTCTTCCGTGAAATCAGAACGAACTGACCAATAAGAATCAACGAATAATTTCGATTCACCTCACCATATCGGTGGTGTTTCGTTTATATGGATAAATTTCGCCTCACCTAGGCGAGATTCCACCTCTAGTGAGGTGGGATTTCACTATACCGGTGGTGTTGCGTTTGTCATGTAAACGCGATATGAAAATACAAAGGATTCGATTGGAAGGCGGAATCTCACCTCTCAGCCCCGGGTCTGGCAAGTGACGTGTTTTCCTTCATAAAGGGACAGAAAGCGTCCGAGTTAAAGGTCCGCAGCTGTGGCTAACGATGCCATTTTCCTTTTCTTTTGACTGAGATTATTGTAAATAGGATTGTATATTTTAGTTATTATTAGGTTTTGTTTTTGCATGGCTCCCTGTAAAACAGTGTGTTAACTGAGTGGATTACCATGGATAAAAAAGTTAAAATGAAAATGAAAAAATGAATCAACAGTGCGGAATTCAGAAACCCTTTGTCAATTTAAAAGAGAGATTAAAATTGGTACGGAGAAAACTGTTCTTGTAAATTATGCCGAATCTTTATTCCGAACCTGGGCTATTCATAATGATTGTTTTTAGATGTCCATTTTTAATTGTATATTTTGATGACTTGTAAATATTTTATCTATTACTTTCTTATGCCATATTATAAATACATCTTGTAACGTTGGAATTAATTAGCTACTTTTTTATTTTAGCTATCGTATCCTATTATCCAATGATAAATAAATGGCTAATAATAAAATTCATGTAAACAGGCCCTAAGGCGCAGTGTTTCGAATTCAGTGGGGTCTAAACGCGTCGGTTCGGATCCCATCCACCCAAGCCAGCAGCCAACTCAACTGTTCATCTTCTTGCACTTGTCCACCACCGGTATTTAACTTTAGAGCAAAATACAGCATTTCCTAAGGAAGTAAAGTCGTTCATTCCTGCTAAAATGATACCATGATACAAGATTAAATGTTTATTAATGTAGGTAGTGTTCACTAATTCATTTAGAAAGTCTTTGAGCACATTCGCCCATTTCTACCTTTCCCTGAGAAATAACCAACTAATCAATAGAACTTTTCGCAATTTGGAGAAAGTGATTGAGGAAAGCGCGGTCCATTCTGACAGCCCTTGGCAACAATTGGAAATTAAGGGAATTTCCTAAGCTTCGGTGATAAGCGTTCAGCTAGCGTCTTGGTGGCATCTCCCGGCAAACTCGAATTATTTTCGATTTATTTGCATTTTTCAAGAGTTGCGTGATAAGTGTTTTCTCTCAATTATTTAGGCACCTTGCCATCCTTCCGCCCATTTATGAGTGTACTTTGAGCCACTTTATTGCTTGTATTCACTCAAGTTTGAAGTTAGGCCTGTTGATTGGTTGGGCCTAAACTGAGCCGCTTCAAAACTGAGTCCAATATCTCCAATAAAATGTGGCTCAAAATACACTCAACAATGGTTGAAAGGATGACCAGACGGCTAAATAATGCAACAAAAACACTTATCAGACTAAACAGGTATCGCGTGAATCTTGAAAGGAGCAAATAGATCGAAAATAAGACGAGTTTGCAGGGAGATGCCTTCATAATAATAATAATAATAATAATAATAATAATAATAATAATAATAATAATAATGATGATGATAATAATAATAATAATGATAATAATAATAGTTAGAGAATAGTGTAAGGCTAGAGGGAGAAATATTGGAATTAGAATGGAAGCCAACATGGAAGAAAGTGAAGGCAGAATTAAAGAAGGGTGTGGAAAAGGAAAGACAGGATTCTTACGAACAGAAAGAATTACAAAGTTGTATGTATAGACGACAAGAACAGGAATGCCATCTTTGGCTAAAACAAAGATTGACACCAAGAAAGACAGCATCAATAATGACACTGATTGAGTAAATGGTGGAGACAAGAGGATGGAAGGTGGCAAGGGAGCTAATGGAAAATGGAAGATGTCGATTATGTGGTGAATTCAATGAAACTGTTGAGCACCTTGTTGCTGGATGTAAGACGATAGCCAACAGTGAGTACTTGGCACGGCACAATAGAGCGTTAATGGTAATGGCTATTGCATGGGCAAAGGAATACGGGTTGGTAGGAAAAGAAACAAAGTGGTATATGGAAATTGGCTGAGAGGACAAGTCTTGGAAAACAGTCGTGCCAAGTTAAATCGAAAAAGGAAAGGCCACGATATGAACGTCGCTCGTCGGATCCGCAGATGCTTGCGATGACGGATAACGATTGAATTTGTAGGTAGAAACACCGCAAAACGACGAAAAACAACAGCGAATGAGTCGGTTAACTGCGATTATATATTTTTTGCCAATATTTCGTCCTGCCATGCAGGACTTCTTCATGGCTGTTATATGATAGTAACATTTAAGATTTGAATATGTACAACGATTTGAATAGGAGAGGTTACATGTGATTGGTTAGATATGATGGCTACGCAGGGGCTATGTCGGTTAGGTTACGAGGGTTGCGTTATGTGGCAATAATGGTGATGATGCTGATGATAATAATAAGAATGATGATGATGATGATGATGATGATGATGATGATGATGATGATGATGATGATGATGATGATGATGATGATGATCATGATCCGCAGCAGGCAAATATAGCAGCTAAAAGAAATGAGAAAGTGACAAAATATCGACAACTTGCATTTGAATTAAGAGAGAGAAGACCAGGATATGATATAGCTATAATTCCTGTTGTCACTGGTGCTCTTGGTGGCGGTATGAAAGAAGTATTGCGTGATGTGGAAAGATTATTTAGCGAACGCTTAGAACGAAAGAAATTAGCTGAGAAAGCAGTAGCAGAGATGCAGAAAACTGTATTAATGGACAGTGAAAGCATGGTTCGAAAAGTACTTTCAGGACTCGTCCAAGACGAAGATTAGATATTGACTGTTTTTTTTTGTATGGAAGATGTTGCTCATTTTTAGGACCAACAATATTTGATGGTCCCTATTGTTGGCTATTTAACTGTAGCTATTTTGCTTCAATAATAATAATAATAATATACATGTTTATACAGGGTAAATACCTTATCAATACTAGAAAGTATTGTTATCAACAAGGGCCCTGTTAAAATCAAAATGTAATGTAAAAGAGAAATTACAATGTAAAATAGTAATCCTAATACAATGTAAAACTGGTCGAGGAAATTACAAAAATATTTACAAGAAATCGTTTCGACAAGAGTATCTTATTTACAGGGAATCACTTTTAGTCATAGTTCTCCTTCAATCTTGATCTAAATAGCACAAAATAATTCAAGGAACGAATCTCCAAGGGAAGTTCGTTGTAACAGCGAGGTCCTTGAAACCAAAATGAATTTCTTGCTGCTTCAGTTCTCAGTAGTGGCAGACGCAGAGATGCGTTGTTATTTCTTGTCTTATAATTGTGATTTATTTTCGAGCTGCAAGGAGGGGATTCTCCTGATTTCCTACTGTGCCAATGCTGTCAGAATGGGCCGCACTCTTGCGGGGTGAGTGGCCGAGTGGCTTATACAGTCTTCGTCAGGTGACTGAAGTTAAGCTTGGTCGAGTGAGGTCAGATTTCGGATGGGCGACCTCTGAGGACTGACCTCGCAACTCACCTCGTCGTCCTTCGGAAGGGACGTTAAACTAGGGGTCCCATGCCTGGATGCGGCATGCACAGTGGGCCTAAATTAGCTTTCAGTAGCTAGAAATCCTGACAAGCCCACTAAAAACAAATCGAAAACAAACAAACAAAAACTCTCCTCGTGCCCTTTCTCTAAATTGCGAAAAGGTCTATTGTGCGATGAAATCGGGGAATTAATGATGGCATGGAAAAATTCCTACCTCGCTTTCCACCCACAGAGTGCAAGAGCAACAGCCGTTCTTGCAAACAAATTTTGTTCATCCGTTGTCTTCTGATGATTGACGATGCTGAGTAATTCTTGGATAACACCTCTTTCAGCTATTCCCTGCAAAGCAAAGGAACTATTTTGACGTTTTAAACTCGGGGTGGTAACTTCCATACATGGAGCTATGGGTATGTGCCACCCATAAGGATGGGTTCTCGAAAATCCATGAATATGGGTCTCAGGATTTAAATCTTCTTTTTATTTTATTCTTTTCTTATTTTATTTATCTTAAAATTCTTTACCCAGGGATACAATTCAGTTTGAATAACTGTTTTACAATGTACCCTGCAACTAAAAATAAAAATAACCTAATAACAATAATCGTCTAATCCTATAAATATACAAAACACCTATTAACAAAAACTTGAAAAGAAAAACGGAAAATTAAAACCAGCTTTTCTTGAATATTTTCAATCATGAGCTTTGAGTTTGGCTTTAAACGACTGGATGAAAGGAGCTAACTTGATATCAGAATGGAGTTTGTTCCATGTATCAACTCCGCGGAAAGCAAACGAGTTTTGACCATAAGCTGTTCTCATTCGAGGTATAGCTAATCGCATTTCGTATTCCGTAAGACCCGACTGTGAACATCAGACAATCGGGAGAAAATCTGACATAGGTTGTCGGGTGCAAGTCCATTTAGGGATTTATATACTATGGTAGATGTTTCCCTATGGACAAGCCTATCAACTGAGAGCCACCCTAATCTTTGCAACAATGGGTAGTTTGTTGATTTGCTACGAAAAAGTTGTTTGTTGATTTGCTTCCACTAGAAATGGGTAGTTTGTTGATTTGCTACGAAAAAGTTGTCGAGTTTAGTATTTGCAACGCGCTTTGCAACACTAGATTTTCATCGTTTTGGCTCTGAAACCTGGTTGGTTGATATTTTACCTTCATATTGCACATCTAAAATGAAATGAAACTTGATTTCTGGGAAGTTCAACAGTCTGTGCCCCCCAAACATCCTTAAAAATGGATATGAAAATTGACCAGAAAGTCCTTTAGTATTGTTCTTCCCCTAAAATGTTGGGCAGCACGTCCCCATTATCCCAAGACTCAAGTGACCCTCCCGCGGGGGTTTTAAACTGAAAATTTTACTGTATGTTCGAAACTTTTGCGAGGCACGTCGCTGAAAATAGTCTTTAAACGAATATTACCTATAGACAATCTACACCTTCCGACATAACATTAATGCTTCAGGAATGAAAAATATGGGAAACTCATTAGAGCCTTTGGAAGCAAAAACGTCCTACGATCTAAGAAACTACCTACCAGCCCCGCACCTAAGTTTCTTATAAATAAAGCGAGTGTAAATCAGACAAAATATCACAATTTAACGTCAACATAGCGAGTGTGAGTCATGATATCAAGCTCGTAAAATCAATCCAGCATATCATTTTCAGCTTTCACGTGTGTCTTTGTTTATAAGAAATTTGCACACAAGAAACTCCACTACTGGGAAAAAATAATGAGAGCCTATACTTTTCACAAAGGAAATCGACAGAGCAGAGACTGCGTAAAATGACGTCATCGAGCAATCTGAGATAAGGAAGTGCTGGTACACATAAGCTTTCTGAAATGATACAGCAAGAGTTTAACGCCCTAGGAAGAAAATATCAAGTGTTGCCTAATTCTGAGATCTGTTGCGGGGAGCTAGGATGTGGGGGGGGGGTCAAAATACGAGTTTTCGCGCGTGCGGGCGCAGTTTCTGCTCTGTAAAGGAAATATTTAATCTATCTACATTACTTTCACCCATTCCCTATATCATGTTACACAGAAAGTACTTCAGTTATGTCTAAATATTCGAAAAATTTGCTTTGGAAAGCTTCTATTTTAAGCTGATAGAAGTTTGTTGCATTGAAAGTACTGGAAAAAGACATTGGAAACATTATAAAAATCTGTAAATTTATGTATTTGTAGCTGATCATGTTGGTTTTGTTTTTGTCTTTTATGAAATTTACTGTCTTAGATAGAAGACTTGAATCAGCTCTTATTTTGTAGCTAAGGCAAAGATGTATGCCTGCTATAAATGAGTCAAAATACTGGAAAAATATAACTTAAGAAATTATTTACTATGATAAGGAAAATCCTTAACAAATTTTACTTATTTTCACTTGCTTCTCGTATCACATTATTTGCAAGGTACTTGAGTACTGTCTAAACACTGGAAAGGCTTCAAAAAACATTGTTTGAAATGTCAACGACGGCATAGGTAGTGAATATAAAGACTGCTGTGGTACCTTTCAGAAACTTGAAAGAAACTTCTTTCAACCGATGATTTTAAGAAACTTTCAGTGCTAGCCAAAATTCTTAGTTTCTTATCAAAGAATGTGTGTAAACGCGTTTCCACTCTTTCGTGGCACAATCCTGGCACTTACCATTCTGTCTAAGACATCTTCATTCAACAAAGGCATATCTTTTCCAAGTGTCAACAATTTCTCAAAAGAATCTCTAAGAAATAAATTCCATTCTTCTCTTGATCGACAAGGCAAATTCAAGAAGGAAACTGGGCACGGGCTTTCTTGCCAAGGACAAAGTTTATCATGTCCTGTCTTTAATTTTTCATTAATTGTGCTGCAAATTTCATCATCTGTGAAAAGAAATGAGAGATTCTCTTACTTGAAAGAAAGGAGTCCGCAATTGAAAATAGGCTTGTCAATATGCATAGAGCAAGGAAATAATTATTTATTATTATTATTTTATTTAAGGTTGGCAACTTCCATAGCTAAAATGTAAAAATGCTAATTCAAGCCAACAAATTAATTTACAATAATACCACAAAATAAGTAAAACAAGTCAATAAAATTACAAAGTTCATAAAATCTATATATATACAATCTAAACGAGATATAAAACTATAAAAAGCCGAGCTGGAGTATGTATTGTTTGCATAGTCTACAGTCACAGTCTACATGTTTCCAAAATTTTATTCTATTCTTGAATTGTTGCACAGAATTTGCATCTTTGATTTCCTGTGGAAGAGTGTGCCAAATGTGCTGCCCTCTATATAACGGACTGTTTCAGTACCATATTTAACAGTATGTACAACAGGAACTGTGAATGTATTTGACATGCTAATCAGACAGACAGAGGTAGACAGAGTGCATGAAGCTGCGATCTAATCAGACATAGGTAGAAAGAGTGCATGAAGCTGCAAAGTATCTTGGTAGGATGCTAGTTTGTCTAGAAAGTAGACAAAAGAAAAGAGAATAGACAATGGAATAGAGAGATGTAAAAGAAAGGGAAACAATGAAAAGGTGAACAGCAGAAGTGAAAGGAAAAATGATGGAAAGAGACAAGAGGAAGAACAAGGGATGGGAAGAAGATGGAATGAACAAGAAGCAAAGATTGAATCAGCGTTGCCCTTTGCAATATCGCACAGTACAGAAAAAGAAAATCCTGTCTCTAAAATCAAAAATTACTTACAAGTATTGCTGTCCCATTCATCAGGAAACCCAGCATACAAAGTAGCTTTACATGTGACACACATCAAATGGTCATTATCATCATTGATCCATCCATATCTGGCACAATGCAAGGGAGACAATGCAACTGGTTTTACTGCCCATTTAGAAGACTAATAATATCATTGCAGTTAAGGAAAGGAGGGCTGATAAGAAAAAGTTCACCTTGCAGAAAGCTTGCACAAGCTTGAGCAGAGCATGATTTTGGCTTGAAGGAGCTTGAAATAAGTATGTTGACACAATTTTGCCAGTTTGCATGTATGATTAGAGCTTGCTCAAGCTTGACAATAATCACATGCTTAAAGGTGCTCTGAAGCGAAAATTTTTATTGATGCAAAAGAAGGGCCCTGTCAGTTGATAAGAAATCCTGTTGAAATTTTTTTGATATCTCATTTTGTTTTTAAGTTATCCAATGATTTTAAGTGCCAGTTGATGACGTCATTTTGTTTGCAAATTATTAGGGTTCTATATGGAAAAAACCTGTATCTGATCTTTGCAAGGTTACATTTGTAGAAGACATTTCAGCTGAAGAGAATAAATGCAATAAACATTGTTTCATCAACTGATGTGACCTTCAGAAAGGCATTTCATTTGAAGGAAAGTTGTTGACTTTATTTCCCTTTGGAAACCTGGTCAACCTTATATACTGTCTCGTATTTTAAGCAAACAATGACATCATCAGCCAATAATACAAAGTAGTGCATAACTCGAAAATGAAACAAGGTATCAAAAAAATTTTAATGACATTCTTCATCGTTCAACAGTGCTATTTATCTGCATCAATAAAAATTTTTGCTTCAGATCACCTTTAAGTCATTCTCAAACATACAACAATCAAGCTTGATTGAGTTACCATCCAGTTCAAAAGATACATGCTGCAAGCTAGCATAAGCGGTGCAAAAGTCTTACATGAATCAAGCTCTCAAACAAGCCAAAATCATACTCAAAACAAGTTAGCATCAAGTTTGAAGGATGCTTTAAACATACTAAATATTTTACTGAGGGGGTTCAATCTTGTGGCGAATCATAAAATAATGACAGTTTCCACAACCAAGAATTTTAAAGGAAACAAGTTCCTGATTCTGCAAAAATTTCAAGAAAATAAATCTCACCTGTCTACAGAGAAGTTTTTAAAAACAAGAATTCTGTGAAGAAGCTTTTCTCTACAGAATTTTGTTCAGTTCTAAGGGACAGACCTTACAGGTTTCACAAGTTGTGGGTTTACCCTTTGGCCTTAAGGACTTACGTTCAAAATGTGTGAAATTCTAGGTCTTGAGAGGTTTCACAGGTTGTGGGTTAGCCAATCCTTTGCTTGGGTTTCATGTTTCTATTCAGCATTAATAGGTTTCAGGTTTTCCAAGTCATACCATTTGTGTATAGTTGTTTGAGATAAAAAAAATAGTGTTTGGATTCTTAAAACAATGACAAAGAGCCATTGATATAACAAACCTGGAAAAAATTGCAAACTTTCAATATTATAGTTCAATAGTGTGGTATTGGCTTTTGGGTTCTTGCTTCCAGGTTTTTGCAAATATTGGTCTGGGTCTGCAGATCCAAAAGCCCCCGCCTCAGATTTTTCAAGTACAGAAAATTTTTAAAAGCAAGAAAGATTGTGTTCATAGCCGCTTGTCATATAGCCTTGTCAAATTAATGGATAAATAATGTTCCCTCTGATGCACGTCTGGCATATAAATAAAACATGACCAAGACAAGTCCCTCTCTTTGAAAACCTCATGGGAGCAAAATTTTTAGTTCTGTGGTCATTAAAATTGATTTATATGATAGCTAAAGGACTGAAGTATTTTTGCGAGTTGTTTCTCTTTCGGTCAATTTAAAAAGTCTCCAAAAATCATTCTTGCAGAACAGCCAGAAAATGACCTGACAGAGATGACATAATCTTTCAAATGAATTTGTTTGAAGCCAATTTTGCTGGGCATACAAAGTGCTGGGGGTCCCATTGCTTTTATCTAAGTGTGTTTCAGCTTTGTTGAGAGCAAGTTGATAATCAATGTTTGTTCTCACTATCACATGTGCACTGTTACTATTGCTTTTCCCTTCTTCCCAACAGCCAAGCTAATTTGCATGATATATAGGTACAATGGGACCTTATAACACATGTGATTGTGGGTCTTTTGGAGGTCCTCAGGGATCACAATTTAGCTTATTTGTATCCCAACAATTCTTAGAAGTAGCATAGTTAATAGAATAATAAATTGAAAGTGGTATTAACATTTCATTCATTGCTCTGAAACTATGATAACAAAACAAGTGAAACTGATAAGTTGCTTTTCCTTTGTTTGGAAATATCTTCAATAATACATTTTAGGCCATCTTTCAGCTGTGCTGTGGAGGGTCACGGGAGGGAATGCAATTCCGCATTTCCGCAATTTTTCTGCCCTGTTTGCGCAAATCCGCAGACAGAAATAGGCTATTTCCGCTATTCTTTAGGGTTATGAGCAGAGTCTTCCTACTTCATATAAAACACAGAATAAACCATTTTTTCCATTTTGCACGTGACTGATCAGACTCAAGCAGTTTGCTGTTATCATGGGTGATTATTTCGCGCAAAAAATTTTGTTGTTGCTGCTGCTATTGTGGCTGTTGTCTTCAGATCTTTGTGATATGTATTGTTTTCGTTTGTTTTAGTGCTTTTAAGTAAATGTTATGCAATACTTTGACGGAATGAGCATCAAATCTGTGATTTTTTAGCAACTAATATTAATTTTGCAGAAATATCCGCATTCCGCAAAAATGCAACAAATACCCACAATCCGCAGAAATGATATTTAATTTCCGCATTTCCGCACCGAAAATAGGCCAATACCCGCTATCCGCAAAGCCCCAGTGACCCCCCCCCCCCGTAAGCTGGTGAAGGTGAAGTTGCGGTTTTCAGTGCCAAGTGCTGGGATTGCAGAAAGATCTAAGTGCTAGTCGAGTCCACCACCCTTTGTCATGACGCTCAAATGTGCTGGTGGGATTTGAACCCCATCCGCCTGACTGTCCTGGCTGCAAAGTCAGTGGATTACAACATGGCACCACAACACCTTAAGCTGAGAGAAATAGCTTTAGATCTTTTGGATTTAGCAAGAGATAATCATTTCAAAATTGCCAAAAAGAGAGCACATACCTCAACTGTTCAGTTACCAAAATATCAATTTAAACAGAAGCAATTCAATGCCAGAGTTACATCTGTTGCCTTATGATAATTTGCAACATTTTAAAAAAACTTTCAATGTATCCAATATATATACTGTATACAATATATAGAGAAGGAAACTGCCAAATACATGGCAAAATGATCAAATTTGAGACAGTTGAGTCGAACTGGAAAATTTTAGAAAAACTTTGCAAATTGTCAATTAGAGGGCCCAATCAATGATCTACAAAGTTTTTTTTAAGTATCCATCTTGACTAAATTTTCTTAAATTTAACAATTTTACTATGTACAGTATTTGGCAATTTCTATCCCTATAATAGCTACATAAGAAAACTTTGCAAAGTTTTTAGAAACTTCAAAAATCATTGCAACCCTGTCCATTGTCTTTTTTGCTTCTTACTTAAAATGAAAGGATACAGTGAAAGTTTTCACTCTTTCCAAAAACATTTCTCTGTTGCCAGGATTACAAGTCATCTTCTGCTCAGGAGGGCTAGAGCCTTGCTTTCTGAAAAGAGGATGCTAGAATTACAAAAGAAAATTTGAAGAATCCATTCATATATGTCATAAAACATTTAGGAATGGCAAAAAATATGATGTTTTGTCTAAAATAAAAGCTGTTAATCCATCAAATATCAACATTTTCAGAGAGAACTGTTCTGAACAAGTTAAAATTTAAAACTATCATATGAAATAAAATGTGAACAAGTCAAATATTTGCAACTCAATACAATCAGCAGCCAGACTGCAAGGTTTGCTGTGTGCACATCATAACTTTCAAGCAATCTCAAGCAATCGAGTTCAGTGATTGAAATTCCACCCCTGTCTGCATGTGGCAGCCTTTTGACAAGATTTTCACACGTGCAGCTCAACAAACTAAGCAGTAGTGTGCTCACATGCAAGGTCTTTGATTCCTTTGTGACATAAAACTTTTTTGAAAATCTTGCACGTGCAGCACAGCTGCAACACTCTGACTGGAATTCCATTACATTACAAATATTCACACACACACACACACACACCACAGTGATTATTTATTATCAATATTTTACTGGGCCATTGGGCAGTATCCTTAAATTGCTGTCCTAGAATAGCACACCTGTGGCCCCATGGGCCATACTGCCAAAGTTTGTACTACTACTGCACACACAAGATATTGCATGCTGGAATGTAAGCAGTTTTCAACCTGGGCCATGCAGTTGGCAATAAATAAAGGATCTAAATTGTTTTAATCTATTGTCCTCAACTTTCTCAATCGCGACCTTTCCGCACAGTCATACTTAGGCCATCTCAACTTGCTCGCGAAAGATACAAACTTTCCAGTCTGGCCGTGATGAACTATTGATCCTACCAGAAACCCTTCCACCAAAAAATCTAACAAAACACAACCAAACACCTAGGCTAAGGATTCTGGCTTTACAGATGTTGGCCTAAAGTAATGTCATCAGTTCCGTCTCGAAAAGTGAAGTCTTCGACTTGAACCTGGTGTGGAATCGGCGTAACTTACGCCATAGATCTGTGGCGGACAGTCTCTTGCCTTTTTTTACGTCGGCGTATTTCTTTGTTTCTCCATGGTTGGAGTAAAATTTGGCAGTCAAGAACTCAAAATCCCTGCTCCACATCGTACTTTAAAACTAATCGGTGTATTCTTCTGGCGTAACAAATAGAAGTGCTCGGCGTAAATCTGTGACGTACGATTTTTGCCAATGAATTCCACTATATGGCCTGCAATGCATTCTCAATACAACGGATTTCAATATACAAAATCACACAAAAATTACAACAAGCAGTCTCTTATTTATTTACCTTTGTTTTCCGCTGCTTGAATCTGTTGTTTTTTCTGGTGTATGAATGAAACTTGCCAACATTTCTTTGACCTTTCGTGGATTTCTCTTTACCAACGACGCCATTTTGTTATGACATTTTTGTCACTCAGTGCATTTTTGTCGAGGGGGTTTTGAAACTGAGGCTGTAAATGTGGGAGAGGCTAGAAGAGCCACAGGAGCACAGTGCACAGGAGCCGGGGCACAGTGGGCACTGAGAGTAGACTCACTGGAGTAGACTACATTACATAAGCCCCTCTAACTTACGCTCGTTGTTGTTGTTGTCATCGCTTCAGTTGTATGAGTGAAATTAAAACATCAGATTATAAATGTTGAACGAATACAAGGAATCACGTCGTCAGTCTACACTGAGAGGCCTATGCTCCCTAAAATTGTGCAATTATGATTAAAAAGTCCCCCCCTTTGTGTTAGGAATGGTCCCTTTACCTTAACGAATGAGACTTTGAATCGTTGTGTGCCCTCCCAAATTTTCGATGCTGCCTGCGGCCATGGAAACATGTGGCTTGAAACCCAAAACTGCACCCCCTTTCCCAACAAACCCCAACAACCCTACCCAAAATCCTCCTTTCCTTCCTTCCATTTTCCCTCAAAATTTCTTGCAGTGATGTGTCGCAAACATCTCCAATGCAGGTCTGTACCACCGGATTCACCGCTAGATCCAGAGATCTTGTATCTGTGTGATCTTATTTTGTTTCGAAAACTGCAAAACTATTTAATAGCACTAAATATATAAAATAAGGGACGCTAATCAATTTTTGTAATAAAAAAATGTATATTTGGTGATTTTGGTCAAGAGAAAGCGAAAATTTAGCAATTTCTGTCTAGAAAATGGCACTTTTGAAGTAGAATTTAGTTTAGCCAAGAGTATCATTTTCACAAAAATTGCTCTATTCAACGGTACCATTACAAAACCCCTAACCGAAATTTAGCCGAGAACCCCCCTGTAGGCAGCAAAATTTCTTCATTTTATTGATTTTATAAATGAAACTTCTGGTAAAAGAAGAACATGGACAGACAACAGAACTGTTACCTCTTTAACTCTCTGTAATGAACCTCTAAAACCTAATTTGAATTTTACATCTTATCTACAACAACTACTGTTTTAGAACGTTATGAACATAAATGATTGAATAGAAGAACTGGGATATAGTTCATTCAATCTCAGCTTACAGAGCAGCAAAGCTCGTTCAAAAATTTTCATGTTTTTCAATCACCGTTCGTGAACTTTTGGGAGTACAATCGTCAGAAATCTTAACTTTTAACTAGCATAAAAAGTTATGCCATAGAGAAAATTGGCTAAGAACTCATTTCAAGTTCTATGATGAATCTCTTGATGTTACAACATCGTGTTTTGATTAGCCCTGAGCTGCAAATTCTGAATCCTAACTATCATCATCATCCGCATTAACATTAGTTAAAGTTGGGTTTAATCTTGTACCGGGTGACCCAAAAAAACCTCACGAGCTAGATCGCACATATTTTCTTAAAAGCAAATGTTATGAAGACAAACAAGGTATCAGCATGTAGCTGAAAGGCTCCGCTATCTTTTGAGATGTTGCTTTGTCAATTTAAGATATGCTTACTGTCCGAAAAAGCACTTTCAAAAACATAAAAATTCATTCATTTCTTAGACAATTCTTTCACTTTCCCGTCCAAGTTTTGGAAAGTGTGAAAGAAGCTGAATTCCGAATTTGCTTTGGAGCATGAAATTTGAATGAGGAACAGAGGTAAATCATTTTGCAAACAAAAAATTTCTCCAGACGACTTCTAATCCATCGCTATGTCGAGTTTTCACAAAATGTTGACTGGAAAATGATGGTGATTATTTCACTCAAAATGAGGAATCCAGAATTCGAAACTTTCTTTTGATCTGGTTTTTCGGATGGTAATCATTGCTTAAATTGACCACATAGCATATCAGAAGATAGCCACGCCTTTCAACTAAACTGTGATAGAAAGTATTTGGCAATGGCTTTTGATTTCAGGGAGCCAGCTATGATCTAGCTCGTGAAGTTTTACATAGTCTACAGGTGCACTTGTCACCAGTCCATGATTTTATTTGATTCTAAGCTGCAACAATATTCCGCCCCCCCAAAGTTACCCTAACGAAATGCCAAGCACCGATGAGCCCTTGAGGGAAAGCGCTGCTTTTCTACAGCAGCTTGCTTGGGTGTCATTATGGCTACTGAGAATGAACGAGCTACAACAATATTCTAATGAACGTCTCATGAATGATAATAAAATGTTCCACTTTAACTAAGGAATAATTTGCTACCAGTGCATTGATCGAACTAAACATTCATATTCTTATAGCAGCAAAAAATTCAAATTTCAAACTAATTCAAACATTTTTCCTTAACTTCAACCAAGGTCGTTGGACCCATCCCCGATCGAATCGTAAGTGCAGAATCTATAAGAAATTTCCTCGTTTACGTTCACTGCGTCGTCCCCAAAAGCCCTGGCGACGAGGTTGTTGCGTTCCTTGAGAGTTGGCGTTATCAAACTTTTTGGGGTATCTACGTTATTGATTAAAGTATTTCTGGAAAACCGGGTGAACCAGAAAAAACCTCCCATTTTTGAAAATTCATAGCATCAAGAGTTTTTGACGGATTTGAACAATTCAAATTTTTTTTAAAGCCAAAAGATCGAAGTATTTTTGTGAATTTCTCGCCTTCTTACGAACACTGGACATGTAGGTAAATTCAACTTTACAAAAATGTTATGGTTGCAAAATGACTGAAAAAGGGCTTGAAACATTGATCAAATAATAATGGATAATAATAATAATAATAATAATAATAATAATAATAATAATAATAATAATAATAATAATAATAATAATAATAATAATAATAATAATAATAATAATAATAATAATAATAATAATAATAAGGACAATGACCCCAAGGGACCCTTGGTCAAGGGTATTGACCCGCTTCGTTGGGATGTAAATTCGGTTATTAGAACTGCCAGTGCTTAAAGCAGGAGCATAAGATAATAATAATAATAATAATAATAATAATAACCTAGTGTAACCTAAAAAGATCCAGTATGAGTTCAAGGAGCTTCCAGTCTTTCTCAAATTCACAAAGGAAAAAAGTTTTTTGTATAATCATCTGGGATTCAGCTACTGCTAAAAGAAGAGTTAAGCAGTATTCGAATTTTTCGGAGGGTCACTTGCGGGAGTAGAAAAGTTTCCAGTATAAGTTTAAGAGCTCCCAGTCCCTTTTCTAACTCACAAAGGACACTAGAAAATATTTTAACTTGTGCAAAGCAGCAAAAATTCTATTGTTTGTTATAAGATTTTTCAGATAGACCAATTGTAAATTTAGCATTATCACCATGTAAATAATTTTAGGTGTAAACAACGTAATGTCTATAAATGCTCGGCTGCCATGTAAAGTTTTTTATACTGATGAAGATTTTAATCGAAACGTTTACGTAATCAAACAGTGTTTGTTTTTATATTTTATTTTCTGTTTGGCTTTGAAAGATGGTTTAGTTCGCTTTAATAATAATAATAATAATAATAATAATAATAATAATAATAATAATAATAATAATAATAATAATAATAGACCATAAAGAAAATGTCTTTTCTCAAAGCCACTGCACATTTATTGCCATGGGACTGAAAATCTTGGGAACTTATTTCAAAATTGATGTCCGATAACGTTTGAGAGAGGTGAAACGCCCATGCGTATTGTTCTGTGTAAAGAGAATCCTTACAATTTGATCAGCGTTTTAGGCTCTTTTTCATTCATTTTGCAACTATGAAATTTTTACGAAGTTTAATTTACCGATACTTCTAGTGCCGGTATGGCACCGAGAAAAATCACAAAAATGCTTCGATCCTACAACTTTTAACTCGAATTTCAATAATTCAAATCTTGGTATCATGAATTTTCAAAAGTGGGAAATTTTTTTTGGCTCACCTGGTTGATGGTCATCTCATTCCAGAACAAAACAGATTCCAAATCTGATCAAGGACTTTAGGCCTGTTTTCAAAAAATTTGAGATGACAAATTTTTACGAAGTTGTTTGTAATCTTGTAACAGTACTTCTGATTTTGATGAATCAAATTTTTTTTCTAAGTCGATACGATAGCTACAGAAGCATTATCAACTCATTGGAATCTGCTAAATTTTTTCAGAGCACTAGCCTTTCAAACTTTTGAGCATCTTTCTGACTCAACAGGTGCATGTTCTGTACGGTTTGTTGTACTTTTGATTGCATCAAAAAAACATGAAAATACGACGAACTGCGTATTTCGAAATGAGTGACCAACAGTACAGGGTATATAAGAAAAAAACGGTGTTTCAACAGCTACTGTGCCCTAAATATCACAGTCATAACAATTGTTATCATCTCGTTTACTTAGCCGATATGTTAAGTAAATTTTTTGAATTTTCCTCACTAAAATCAGGCACTCAGTCCTCCGAAAATGCGATGGATTTTCTCCAGAAGAGGCCATGCTCCAAAGACACTCAAAAGTGGCCTAAAATCGTGACCGAATTTCCAACAACTTCTGCCTTACTGCACTAACTTGCGCATGCTTTGACAATTGTGTTCTCTTTGGAGGATGAAACGCCTTCCCCACTGAAAAAAGAAAATCATCAAGGGAGATTCCATTCACCAACGTGCTAACACCTGTAATTGTTATTGTCGTCAAGAAGGAAAAATCGGCGAAATTTTGATCCTCGGTTTCACTCGCTTTTGCAGACTTTTCAAATGGAGCTTTCTGCAAAAGAATTATCCATAGCCACGAAAAGGAATGACTGATTAAAGTTGTACAGATTTCTAGGTAAAATTGTACATGTCGGCTATGAATCAAATGTGAAATAAAATGATCTTCAAGGATCATTTTGTTTTCAGACGCCATATGCTTGTTTTGACCCACCCGTTAGTTTGAGGGAAATAAGCACTTCTAAGCCATATGATTCCTAATAATTCCTTACTATACTTCCTCGTCATACATTTGATACAAATCCACTACGAGTTATTGTTATAATGAAAACAAACCCTGTGAAATGCAAATAAGTAAGTACCAAGAAATATTTACGATGTGAATTTAATGGCCTAAATTTAATCATGATAATGTTAACGATTTCATCCTGCGTATTGCTGCGGTTGCGTTGAAGGCTTGCTAGAAAATAAGGAGGAAACATATCTTTATCTGAAAATAAAAATTTCAAAAATGTAAAATCTTAGCAAAGAGTTAAAATCTTTAAAAATAATGTCAAAAATGACCATTGCATCTTCCGTTTGATTCAGTGGCTTGTAAGGAGCTTTATATCCAATCATCCTAAATGGCAATTTTTGACGAGGGGTGTATCAAAGTACATAAAGCCCTTTTCAAGTTACTCGATGCAGAGAGAGATATAATAGCAATTTACATAAACTTTTCTACAGAGTTTGCAACCATAAAGAGAGACTCATAAATCATATGTTAAGTTTTTGAACAAACCTTCCATTTTCTTTTGATGAAATTTTTCCTCATTTGTTCAGCAACAGATCCATGGATATCCTTTTCCGATGCCATACCCCCAGATATCCTTCAAGATAAATGAATAATTCTCAAAGACATCACATTGGACTACTCATTTAGGAAGCACAATAACAGAATTGTAACGGGTGTCCCAGAAAAAGTATACAAATTTAGTTGGCTCCTGTCCATCCAGCAGTATGAATTTAGCTTAAATCGATGATTAACTACGTAATTAGTGTCAAGTTAGGGAGCGGTAATAAAGTATCTGCTATATGGGGTCGGATGATTTTTCAAAAATTTAGCAGATAAATTAATGGCCCATCCTAGTTTCCCATTCACGTATTTCTGGCCCCATAGCAAGAACTAGGATGTCTTTCATGACCCCATAAAATCATTTAGCTTTTAGAATGTAGGCTCGGTGATTTTACCCGGTAGTGTAATTTCAGAAATATAACTTAATAATGAAGCACTGGTTAGCTATTGAAGTTAACTAGAGAAGGAGAAGAAAAGAAATGAACAGAAAAGCAAATGTCAAGTGGGAAAAAGTAACAGAAAACAATTTTTGCAGCATTTGCGGCCGTTGCCAAATTTTAGAAATTACATGTTATGATAATACTTTTATGGCCCAATAAAATATATCTGATCACTTTTCATAGCCCCAAAAAGTCACGGCAGAATCTTTCATGGCCCATCCAAATATCATCCACCCCCATATAGCAGATACTTTATGACTGCTCCCTTAGCAAGGTATATATGGTGAAGTTAGCAAAGACAGACTTTGTAATACAATGAGAATACAATATCAACAGTTGCTTTTATTGACACCTCAATTCAAAGCGATTAGCGACTGCAGACAGAAGAAACTCTCTCAGCCAGTAAAGAAACTCTATCAACCAATAAATCAAAACAAATACGGCCGCAAGAGTTGCCCCGAAACTAGTGGGGCAAACAAGAACGTCTCGTGCAAGCAAAAGGTGATTTTTAAGACCAGTTATGTGCGTATGACGAAAAAAGAAGAGTAAATCTAAAGTCCGATCTCACGGATTTTGTGTATTTGATTCAGGAGCTGTACGGTAGTAGTTTCATTTAAGCCCTAAATACCTGAGATCTGTAGTGCCTTCTGCTCGGCTTCTGAATCAAATAAACAAAATTCGAGGGACGGAACTTTAGATTTACCCTTCCTCTTTCGTTCTCTCTCTCTCTCTCTCTCTCTCTCTCTCTCTCTCTCTCTCTCTCTCTCTCTCTCTCTCTCTCTCTCTCTCTCTCTCTCTCTCTCTCTCTCTCTCTCTCTCTCTCTCTCTCTCTCTCTCTCTCTCAGCCGTAGGTTCAAATCCCGCGCTGGACAGTTTGGTCACTGTCCGTAACTCTAGCCCGGGTCGACCAGAGCCATGTGAGGGAAATCTGGTAGATGCGGCGGGTAGCTGCGGCGGACTGATGGTAAAACATCCGTGGCCCCTGCTGGAAATAAGTCTCTCAGACTTTCGAAGGCTAGCCACGTTAAATATAAATACCTACCTACCTTCCTAGCTCTTTTTCCTTCAATTTTCTTCTTTCGCTATACGCACATAAATGCTCTTAAAAATCACCTTTTGCTTGGACGAGACGAGAGACTGCCCTACTGATTTCGGGGCAACTGGATTCGTAATTATCTTTGAATATGGATTTCAAGCTGGTAATCATTGCTTAAAATGATCAAGCAGCATCTCAAAAGATAGCTAAGCCTTACAAACTATGATAAAATGCATTTAACAAAAACTTTTGATTCAGCTACACGTTTTTTTTTTAACAAGAAACTAGGATCAGGCCATAGTACTAAAAGTTTCTTAATTTAACAAGAAATTTTATCCATTTTAGTACTAAAAGTTTCTTAATTGGTTTCTTATTTTTTGAATGCATGAATTGTCAATGTGGTCGCTAACACTGCTGCAGATATGTTTCTTGATATTTGAAACATCATATAGGAATAAACAGTGTTCTGTTATGTTGAAAACAACTATGGTTAGATAATATTTACCAATAATAAAGGTTCAACGATCTATTTGCTATAAAATTCATGCTTTTAACTTTGAAAAGTTTCTTAGTTTTTCTCAGACATAGTACTAGAGTTTCTCAAAATTTTGGCCATCTTAGTACTAGTTTCTTATAAACCAGTTTCTTATAAAAAAAACGTGTAATTACCTTCTAGCTCGTTAAGTTTTCTTTGCGTCAACCGGTATGACAAAGTAGTATGAATAGGAACATCAACATTTGATTATATAAATATTTGACTCTATATTTTAGACTGTGTTCACACGATGCCGGCACATTTTGAAAACGATGAAAAATGTGACGGTAGCAAAATTTGAGCTAGCGTTCACACGATGCCGGAACAATTTGAAAACGGTCAGAAATTTGCCGGTAAAAAGCTCGTTGCAAGACTTTGATGCCAATTAAGTAAACCTAAATCCTAAGAATCATTCAGTCTCGTTCCAAAAGCGTCTGAAAATGTTCTATTTTCATCATTTTAAAGTGTTTACACGATGCCGTTTCCAAAATGTGCCGATTAGAGTTCCGTTTTTAAAATCTGCCGTTTTCAAAATCTGCCGGCAAAAAATGTGCCGTTTTCGTGTGAACAGGAGGCCTATCCGTCGAATTTTTCACCGTTTTCAAAATGTGCCGGCATCGTGTGAACGCAGTCTTAGTAAGAATTTCAAGGAATAAATTTTCACCAATTTCAGTCAAAAGCGTGAAAAACAGGAAAGTTTCATTCTAAGCAAATCCCTTCCCTCAAAGTAGCCTGCCTCAAGTCATAAAGTAAAAAATACATTCATACCAAGGATCTTCTAACGCTTGTTTACATGTATATCTTTCATCAGGATTAGAATCCATCAACTTTCGAACAAAATCTTTTGCTGAAACAAAAAAACGCATTCACGTGACTCTTAAATGTGCATAACTAAATTAGATAAATGTGTTATTGGACATCGTTTCACAGTTGCAAACTTCGAAACTTTGAGCCCCCTCACTGATAAGTCCCTACCCTCTAAGCCATCAGTTCAAATAAGCCCAACAACTTATATCAAATATTAGGGGATATCAACAAAGATTTCCGATTATTTAGCTAAACAATTCTGCATGTAAGTTTTGATATGGTTTGGGATAAAACTGTGCATAACTTAAATATTTGACTCGTAAAATTGTATGTTAAATCCGCACAATATGAGGTAAATGAACTAAAAACTGTCATATATGTCCCTGTCATTTGATTTTGTGAGCAAGCCCCCCTTCTCTTTTAAGCCCCCTTTAGAATGCCCAAAATTAAATAAGACCCCGAGGGCTTAATAGAGCTTACTATATCACATATCACCGATCACATATCACCGATCACATATCACCGATCACAGATCACCTATCACAGATGGCAGATCAAAGATGAAGAAACTTTTCCATTAGATGGTATTATCAACTTACCTGCGATAGATATTTCGTCCCTGCAGGTCAAGAGAAAAAGAAACATCGTTAGAAATTAATCTATTCGGTGGAGAATTTTCAAAGCTCTTTAAAATTCTTTCTGGAAAAACGTTGCTATGTTCGTATGAATGGCACATTCATTCTTCCAAAGAAATAACACGTGCTGTAAAAGTCATTGCTGTAAGGCAGAAATATTAGTAAAGTTTGACCATGATTTTATGCTATTTATGAATCTTCCTTAAAGACAGGGTCCGCCTGGAAATTAACAGTGGAGGAGGTGAGCTGTGAGCATTGCGAGCAAAATGGGGCTGCAGGTGCTTGCCCCTGGAAATATTTTTGAGACCACGCCCCTTAGAACGTCCAAAAATGCCCTCCCATGAGAATAAGCGGGCTTCATATTGCCAATTTGTCAATGAAAAGAAATCTTTCCCGCGGCAGACTACAAACCCACCCGCGTGGGCAACAATCTTGTCCGTGCCCAATTCAACCCAAGCTTACCCAGTTTACCCTTGTTTATCACAGCTGTGTGGTATGTAATATTTTTGGTGTCCATAAAAGAGGTTGATTGGCAATATAGGTTGCAGTTATTCCCCAATGAATGAATGAATTTCGAATGGGTAAATGAATGAAATAAATGAACTTATTGTCGTTTGATGAAGAAATATTCATACTACAAAATAAATCCTTCAGCATAATTACACCTATAAACAATCTCATAGAATAAGATACAAAAATGAAGCAAATTTAACTTTAAAAATATGCTGGCTTCAATTAGCTTATCGCTACTGCTATTCGTAAACTTTGAGTGAATTATCAACCATCATTCTGTTGTTTGAGGCGTTTTTTCTTGAATCAGTGAATGAATGAATGAATGAATGAATGAATGAATGAATGAATGAATGAATGAATGGATGAATAGATGAATGGATGAATGAATGAATGAATGAATGAATGGATGGATGATTAGATGAATAAATGAATAGATGAATGAATGAATGAATGAATGAATGAATGGATGGATGAATGAATGAATAAATGAATGAATGAATGAATGAATGGATGAATGGAATAAGAAAGGATAGATGGAGGAAGGAAAGGAAGAAAGAAGACGGAATAGATGGATTGTTGGATAAACAAAATCATGAGGAGGAGGAGTTCTCGCCCTATTTCGTTGACAAAAAAGCAATCCTGCCATATGGCTTTCAAGACCAGACTGACAAGACCCGACCCACACTGATTGTCTCACAGGAAAAAGTTATACATAAGCAAGAGTTTTCTTTGAAGGACAAGATTTTGCAAAAGCACACGCAATGAGCATGTGGAAAACAGTTGCAAACAGTTGGTTCCCAGTAGGCTGCTCATCTTAATTTGTATGCCTGCGAAAACAGCAGGTGACTTCCAGAAATAATTTAGATTCTATTGCAAAGTGTAAATGCTCCTTGCTCGAAATGGCACAATGATTAGATTGTGTCCGCAAGGTGTCCCTTTTCTCCACCTAAGTTTTAGTGCGAGAAAGTGCGTGGGTATGGGAAGGAAAGGAGACATTTCTTGACCCCGTTGAAACGCTGTCCCGGCAAGGTAAAAGGATGACCCGCCAGGAAAATGTGTTTCCCCGCCTAATTTGAGTTTACAGCACTTTCCCCGCATTGTTTCTGTTGCTTACCAGTTGAAATTTTTGCTTCCCCGTCAAAAATTACATAAGTTCCATCACAGATGCTAGCCAAAGGTTATATTTCCCCATCACGATATTTCCGATCCCCGCTGAAAATGTATAGTTTCATAATTTCGCCGCTCTACTTTTAATGCCAAGTGGGGTCGTTACTTGGGGGGGGGTGTTTTAAAGGGAAAATAGACATAGCTAATGGTCGTAGCCGCTATGAATAGACTAAGGAAACACCAATACACCAATAGTTAAATGTTCGCATCTTAGTTTAATTGTTAACTGCGCAGTTATTATCAATTTATGAGAATTTGGTAATTTGTTTGAAAGCAACAGGCTTCTGATCTCACTACAGTGTTTTGACTCATTCTGTACAGGGTGGATTATAGTCGTAGTATACGCATTAGATAGCGCATTAGCATAATTAGGACAAAAATTAGACCATGAGTCTACGAGTCTAGATTTGGAACGGGGAGAGTTGAGCAGTTGTGATGTGGGATTGTTGTTGAGACTTTAGACTCGAGACTGACATGTTTTGTAGTGATGAGATTTGAGAACAGTATTTGAGAAGTGGGAATCGAAAACTGATCTTAGTTCACACGAGAACGGAACGGACCAGAACGGAACGGAACGGAACTTTTTAAGGCGTGTTCACACGGCAATGGATCGATTTGCAGTGTTAATATCTTCCTCCCTAGAGATAAAAATTTTCTATGCTCGCCATTAAAATTTTCCATTTTTATAAGTAAACAATCCGATACTTTGGAGTTTTAGAATTACCTCATGTATAAATTGCATGAAAAAAGTCCGCAAAGTGGGATGGAATGCTCCAAAAAGTGTTCACACGAGGGCTAAATCGTTCCGTTCCGTTCCATTTTACGGCTCACTTTTCAGAGCCGTCCACTTTTTGGAACGGAACGGAACGTTTCTAGTCGTTCTCGTGTGAACACCTGCAAAAATTCCTTTGTTTTCTGGAACAGTTCCATATCGTTCCGTTCCGTTCCGTTCCGTTCCGTTCCGTTCCGTTCCGTTCCGTTCCGTTCCGTTCCGTTCCGTTCTCGTGTGAACGGGGCCTTAGTTAAATTAGCATTTGATGAGAAATGAATAGATCTTTTAGCTATTCTACAAAAGAGCCTAAATCGAGCGTTATTTCTATACATTTTTATACATGAAGTTCGATCGAGTGGCGTTAGAGCTTCTATCACAGTTGTGCACAGACTGTAGCAAAATTTCGTTCGATTCTAATTCTCATCAGAATAGCTAAAAGGTCTATTGAGGACACAATAGACATGAGTATTGAACGTGTGGCGGATAAGTCATTTGTAAATAAATTGTATATATTTCTTGATTGCAGAAGGGTGCTTACGTTAACGCCATCATAAGAATTGATTATAAGAACTAAATTACTGTTGAAGTCCTGCTTCTTTTAGTTTTGATATTAACAAGGGATGTCATATTTGATAACCTTCTTTCACTTCGATCTTGGAGCCTTTTGCCATTACACGTCATCTAGTGCCCTCTGGTCGCAGCTTTCGCATATTTTTTATCCTTGAAAGTTCGTCATTCAATGAATTTTCAATGAATTTTGCAAGATTCTGGGAGAATCTAAAATTTGTTCAAAATCAGTTCATGTTATTGTTACATTTTAAAGGCAGTGTGTCCATATATCAACAAGTTGCGTGCACAAACCATGAAACTGCTGACACGATACTGACATGCATGTAACTGTTCGAGGATTTGATTGGTTAAGAGCCGGCTGTTTTAAACTGATCACATGAAAATAATGGCCTTATTGTCACGACCATACAAGCAATGGCTGAATGGTGGCAACGCAAGCTTCGACCAAGCGGCTTGGCGATGACAGTGACGATACACAGTTAGATTTAAAAACATTTTATAGCAGGAGGGATGAGCAGAGCTTGGAAAGCAACGTCAAGCTATCGAAACTATTTCCAATGACTACACGGGCGGACAGAAGTGGTGGTCTCAGGGTGTTTGGTGATTCGAGAACAAAGTCTGGGCCTAAGCCTAAACAACTGGTCAGATGAAAACACGACAAAGATCATATGTTTCCGAGATACCGCCATCGAAGACTTCTACTTAAATGGACACATTGCCTTTAACATTTAATCAAAAGTCGAACAAGTTTTAGGCGCACCCCATAGACAAACAAAAGCAAAGCAATTGATAACTTACCAGTAAGGAGAATCGAATTCATATTCCGCTCTGACAATTTGTTGATATAACATTGTATCATCATCATCGTAGAATGGTGGATATCCACAAAGTCTTGAATCAAAGAAGATGTTTCAAATATTAGGTAGTTAAGTTTGGAGTAAACTTTATGACAGCATCTAATATTTGTCAACAATGGCAGATTTTGTAATACAATAGCATCAGTTGCCTTGGTTTGGTTCACACCTCAATTCAAAGCGATTAGCGAATGCAGACAAAGGAAATCTGTTCTTCGCATGAACCAAACTGATGAGCTTGCGACGAAACGCGTATTTGGTGTAATAACGTTGTTGACAACTGATTACTTATTTTCTTGCTGGTTTAACAGCTTTCTTTCCAGTTACAGGTTTATCTTATATTATTGCTGTTCTTTTACAGGAGTTGATAGTTTTTTCTTACAGGATACAAGTTTATTGTGCGTCCATGGTTTATTCAGATGAGTCTGCTACTTAAGGCCATATTAAAGGAAATTCTCTTAACCAGTAATTCAAAACAAACATAGCCGGAAAGTTACCCTGAAACTAGTACGTCAAACTCTCACCTGGTGCGGGAAAAGGGTGGTTTTTAAAGACAAATTATGTGCTTATAACGAAAGAAGAAGGGCAATCTAAAGTTCTATCTGGCAGAATTTGGCTAAGTGATTTAGAAGCTGAGCAGAAGGCATTGCACTTCTTGGATATTTAGCGCTCAAATGTTAACAGTTACTACTCGATTCCTAAATCATATAAGAAAAATCCGCCATTTGGCAAGACCTTCAAACCACTTGAACCCCCATGTTAAGTTATAATGGGAGTGTCAACCTGGGATTGAAAATCAGTCTTGTTATATTCTTATGTTTGAAAAGTTTGGGATTTTTTAAGGTTGAAATGCATGTAAGATTATCGATCTAACTCATGAAACTTACAGAATATAAGTGATGACTCCAATCGCCCAACAGTCAACTGGCTTTCCATACGGTTTTTGTAAGAGAACTTCAGGAGCTAACGAAGAAAGAAGTTAGACGATTGAAACGTCGGTATGGAAATTTTACCAGTTACCGCAAACGTCCATTAAGAAGTTAAGCGCCCTGCACACAAAAATGTGAAATGCACTATTCAGAACGATAAATTGCTTCTACTGCACAAAATTCCAGAAGTTCGCCAATTCAAAGCAATGGCAAGCAAACACGAATGATGTACAGCGACAGATTTAGGTTTTCGAGAAAATACAGTGTTTCACCTTTCTCAGTGCACTCAAACCAATAAAAATAAACAAAGAGGGAGAAACATTACTGCTTGCTGTACAAAAGGTGAGAAACATCTTCTTGAGGCTGCCAAACGGACAGGGCTGCCAAGCGAGGGGCAGTAGAGGCAAGTTGCCCCAGGGTCTAAGGGCCTAAGGGGCCTCATAATTGAAGATTTTTAGCATTTTGACTGCAGGAAATGCTCTGAAATGCATTTTGAGCCAATCTAAAAGGCGTGATCAAAAATTTTCTGCTCGCTTCGCTTTTTTCATCATTTTTCAGTTTTGTCTCTGGGCCTCCAAACGCTCTCGGGGGCTCTGCAAATCGCTTTGCCTTTGTCAGACCAATATCCTTTGCTCCTCTTCTTGTAAAATTGGTTTTAATCCCATGGCCATACAGTAAAAACCCGCGTGTAAGAACCTAGTGATTAAGAACCTACAGGCTGAAATTCTGAAGTTAAACCCCCAATATATAAGAACCCATTCAGCCTCAAGTTTGAAAAAGGTTCTTATTCATAGAGATCATCAAATTGATCAAAACTCCAGTTGCTTTGTCATTGAACCTATACAGACTGATACTGTCATATATGCATATTGCAAAGAACTCCAAAGATGCTTTGAAAGCATTTCATTGTATTCTGTAAAATTTCTGATCCTTCCACGAACTGCTGTTGTGAGTAAGGCGTCATGAACTTAGGTGCTGTGAACTGGCAGTAAATAAAGGGCTTGAAGTTTCAATCTGAACAAAAGAAATACCTGGAAGCCCTGAATGAAATAAGAACAAATTTAAGAACCTGAACAGCCTAATTTCCCACTAAATACTCGATACATAAGAACCTAATCAGGCTGACCTGCAAATTTTTAGGTTCTTACACCCGGGTTTTTACTACAATCAAAAATAGCCTAAAGAATCCAAACAAAATGTAAGTACAATTACACATTCCGAACAGCTCACATTTACAAAATATGTGACGTTTCCTTAGCTACAAAGGCATTTCTAAGCAGAAAAGCCACCAAGCAGCTGCAGTGCTGTGGAGATTAAACGGCTGAGAGGTACAAGTAAATGCTGAGCTGAGCTTAAAGTAATAATCCTTACCAACATAGCCAGGTGTTCCACAAGCAGTATTTATGGGCCCGTCACTTGTCTTTTTAGCCAGGCCAAAATCAGTTATCATTATTCTTGCATTTTCACTGGAACTGTAATTTTAAAAGTATCAAGTAAGAACTAGGAGAGCCTGAACAGAAACAGAGCATAATAACAGATTTGCCTAACCAAACAAGCTTTGATGAACATCATAGATTGATACGATGATACGTTAAATAGATAATCTAAGTACCAAATATAGCTGAACTGAGATGCCAATATCATGACGTTTCGAGCGTATAGTCGTTATGAAGTTTCGCGTTTACGAATATACACTCGAAACGTCGTGTTATTGAACATCTCGGCTGTACAGGGTGTCCCAAAATGATTGTGCCCCGTTTGTTTGGCTAATGTGGAGGAGCGTTAGATCCAATTATCTCGGTTTGACACAAATGCATAGGTCAATCTTCAACTTAAGGTTTGAGAACTTGCTTGAGCCAATCTGACATGAGGTTGCAGATTTATGGCAGAGAAAAGGTAAAATATGTGGTTGCTTCAAAAACAGCACTTCTATTGTTCTCCAGCAATGCCAAAATAATGAATTTGAATTTTCAATGGGAGTGAATTTTCAATTTTCCATTCAACTCAATTCGATTTCGGTAAACCAGTCGAGTCTGCTGCACGCAGGCTAGACAAATTTATGATGTCCTTCAAACTAAAACAGAAAGGGGAATATAACTAAATCGCAAAGTAGATAACAACAAAACTAAATTCTGTCTGAAGCAAAAAGGCACTTTTGGGTTCTTTGCTAAGTCTCGGAGGGGGGAGGTACTTGCCCCTAATGCCCCCGGATCCTACTTCTTTTGTACTATGAATTTTAAAAAGTAGGGACTTTTTTCTGGCTCATCAGGTACTATTCGAGAAATGCTTGAAAGACTCGCAAATCATTAGAAGTAAGAACAGACATTGCTTGAAACAGTCTGGAAAATTTTCCTTGCATAATGTTCGTTACTTCCTTCCTCTCAACTAATTAGTCAACACAGATGTAACAAGAAAGAACAACGAATAATAAATGAACGAGACAAGTTACTTACTCTTGAAAAAGAAGGTTTTCTGGCTGAAAAAGAGCAATAGTTCATATCAAATATGCTGAACGTTTAAATCTCAAAGCTACATGTTGTTACAAAATAATTGCTTGACGTTTGATTAAATATTAAAAAATAAAGATATATAAAAAGACTCCATGGCCCATGATAAGAAAGCCCAGTTCCTGACATTTTTAACTGATTTTAGACACGAGAACCTTGCAAACCTGAGGAAGATTCACGGAGCCACAAGCTTTTGAAGTAAAGGTTTTTGCGAAAGCTAACACCAGAGGCATCTAAATGGCATTTGTGGTAAAGTCAAATGAGCTATCTTTTCTTTTGTTTCTCCTATATTTCAGAGCAAACCATATAGGATTTGAAAGTGATTTCCACGATCTAACTAGGTAGGTAGGTAGGTATCTATATTTAACGTGGCTAGCCTGCGAAAGTCCGAGAGACTTAAATCCAGCAGGAGCCACGGATGTTTTACCATCAGTCCGCCACAACTACCCGCCGCAGCTACCAGATTTCCCTCACATGGCTCTGGTCGACCCAGGCTAGAATTACGGACAGCGACCAAACTGTCCAGTGCGGGATTTGAACCTACGGCCGTTCTGACATTTGGCTTATAAGTCAGACGCCTCAACCACTCGGCCACGCACTCTCTTAGCATATGGATGCTTTGAAGAATTCTGTTAAGCAAAGTTTGAAAAAAGGTTAGTCTCTTGTCAGCTGATGTTTTCAGTGGTGTTGCCACGAGGGGGGATGGGGGATAATTGCCCCCCACTTTTGCCCAAAGAAGGTTCTCGAGATTCCTTTAAAACCGATGAGAAAACGTCGGGGTATAGATTTATTCCTTTATCACCGATGTCAAGCATGATCTTGGGAGATGAATTCCTGGAATTCTAAGCCAAAGTAAAGAAGTTTCTTCAAAATTTCCTTGCACAAACTTCGACCGGAAGGAAGAGCCTATTAAAGCCGAGTAAATTATGGAACCTAGTTGGACACATCAGGAGTAAAATAAGGCAGTTTTGAATATCGTCGCTTTGATATTTAGGGAGCAGCATTTTTCAAACACCGGGCTTTTTATTGATTGACTTAATAGTATGATAAACCAACTTACTTTAAGATCTCGATGCACAATATCAAGTGAATGCAAGAATTCTACTACTTCCAATATTTGTTTAACCAGTAAGCTTGCATCTTTTTCTGTGTAACTTCCTCGCTCAACAATTCGATCGAATAATTCGCCACCAGAAACTCTAGAAAGATTGAAGGATACAAATGCTACCAAAAGTTTCGAAACTAGAATGAAGACTTGAGCAAAGATAAGCAAAAACGTCCAGACATGCAAAAAGAGCAGTAAAACTTTATTGAAATGATTAATGGCGTTTCGATTCCCGGCATACACTGCGGTGCATTCTCAACGGGGATAGTTTATAGCGAAACAGCAAAACAAATTGGTCGGCCGCGTTGAAATGTGAAATCCGTCCTTGAAGCATGCTTTATTACGTTCTTAGTAGAGATGCATTGCATTCCTATTGGCTATTCCAACCCGTTAACTAATTATTGATGCTAAGTGATTTTAAAACGGTTTTAAAACCTATCTTGAGCGATGGCGCACTAAGACACAGAAATACAAGGGAGTTCTATTTGAACAACTTGAGAGCAGTTAGACCTACCACGCTCAGTTGAAAACGAAACAGAACAGAAAACAAGACAACAAAACAAGACACAGGGATCAAAACAAGGTAAACAAATAATCAATCAAAACATCCGTGTCCTAACACCCTTGGTTGAACGATGAAGAATGTCATTAAAATTTTTTGATACTTTGTTTCATCTTCGAGCTATCCACTAATTTGTAAGATTGGCTGATGACATCATTTTGTTTGCAAAAAGTACGAGAAAGTATACAAGGTTGACCACGTTTCCAAAGGGAAATAAAGTCAACGACCTTTCCTTCAAATTAAATGCCTTTCTAAAGGTATCATCAGTTGATCAAACAATGTTTATTGCATTTATTCTTATTGCATTTATTCTGCTCAGCTGAAATGTCTCCTAAAACTGTAATGATCGGACACAGCTTCTTTCCATACTAGGAAGTTAAGCGCTCGCTTCGCTCGCGCTTCAACATTCCTAGCTCCTGCGGAGAGCTTTCTTATAGACTTTCTCCAAGTCTGTTCCTTCCTCCCTTCAAACCGTTCCATTTACAGTGGTTCATGGCTCAGCCATCCCACCATTCCGTGTGAAAAAGAGAGAGGAAAGAGTGTACAATTACAGCCTTATGAATTATTAATGATACAGATCTTTTTGTTTTTAATGACGTATGCGGACATTATCCTGTCCGCTGGCACAGAGCAGAAACTGCGCAAAATGACTTCATCAAGCAATCTGTCATTAGGAAGTGTTTGGGCAGATAAGCTTTTTGAAATGATGATTCAAGATTTTACGGGCAAAAGAGCAACATATCAAGTGTTGCCGATTTTTGGGATCTGTTGCAGGGAGTTAAAGGGGCTCAAAGTTGCGAGTTTTCGCGCATGCGTGCACAGTTTCTGCTCCGTCGTCCGCTGGCGGATAGCCCCAATGCATCGCAAGGGGACAAATTCTTTCTGGTGTAGAAAGTTTTAACAGGATAAAATTCATTATTTCTAATTCAATTGGTTAGATAACTATCTTTGCTTGCAGTCTTTGTCTTCCAATAATCGTAAGCATCCTGGGTGATTGTATAGAAAACATAGAAAACATACCCCCACATTTTTGGCAGAACAGCTCACACGCACCGTATCACATTGATAATCTGGCTGCAAATTGTACGGCATAACAGAATAACCAGAGCCAGGACCTATAGGACCAAACCCTAACGGGCCAGACCCCTGGGAATGCCTATTCCTTCCCGTCGTGAGTTTGTAATGGTGGTGCAGAAGTTTCATTCCAAAATAAAGGGAAGACCAATACAATAATAGCTGAGAAGAAATAACTAAACTCTGGATACCAAGTGCAATAATGCACTATCAGGCACATTGATCATCTAATCAACAGAAGAAATTCAAATGGAAAGGAGGGAAGACCGACAAAGAGCCACGCATGATCCTGTAAGTCTAGCAAGGGCCTGTAACTTACTTCAATTTTGCCAGGACAAGATTCAAATTGACATTCCGAACAACAATCAGATGACAAACAATGCCAAAATCTAATCGAAACCAAAACTACTGCAACGGTCTTCACTTTTTTCATTTTAGGATGATACATTTTTACACCTCAAGGAGATTTCTAGCAACCACGGAATAGACTCGAATGTGCAGAAAAATTAAGTCGGCCATCATCAATGTACCCCATCAGTTACCAGGAAACACAGAAAAGAATGGTTATTCTGTTTGGGTTTGGTCCGTTTGGTCGGGCCCTACTGGTCCTGGGTCTGGTTTTTCCGTTATGCCAAATTGTACAATTCTGTTCCATTCCCTCGTTTACAAATTCATGCCTTGGTGGAACGTTGGCATGGAGGATCCAGCAACGACCGAAAAGGGAACAGTACAACGAACTGACGGAAAAGACTTAGGGCAAGTCTAGGTTTGTTATAACATCAGATAATTCTTCTTGAATGTATAGTAACCCTTATGAACATCAGCAATAGCAGACCTTCACACAAGATCATACTTTCATATCTTGAGAGAATTCTTGCTCAATTTGACAAAAGATCTATTCTGATTGGAAACTAAGGATTTGGGCCAGTACTGAAAGTTGCTTAAAATATTCCGGTTTTTGAGTACTCAGAGTTTCTTATGACTTCTTAAAGGTTATATAGCAGTCTTCATGGTCACTCTCTGTGCCCTCCTGAACATTTGAAAACAATGTTTATTGAAGCTTTTCCAATGTGTAGACATCACTCAATTAACTTTCCAGTAACACGATACAAGAAACAACTGAAAATAGAATAAAAATATGTGAAGGAGTTCCTTTATGAAAACAAACAGTTTCTAAGGTGATATTTTCCCAGTACTGAAGCTTCTTAATTTTTTGACGACGTGATAGTTGAGTTTCGTTATAAGCAGGTTGCTGTTAAGAAATCCTTTTAGATTAAATTTTTACAAAAAGTGGTAGATTACCGCAATGCTTGGGATTTCGTCTTTTCAACTTCACCATAGCAAAATAAGCTTCCAAGTAGCGCCCCTTCTCATTGGGCGGGGGTGACAGGGACGTAGAAAGCATCTCAAACTGGGGGAACGACACTTCGAGGACACATTTTTCCTTAAGAGGAAGGAGGAATTTCCTAAACATAAAAAGCCACTTCCTTGTTTATTACAAAATTTACGAGGTCACGTACCCCCAGTGCCCCCTCGGTTCCTACGTCTGTGTGTGATACATTTTTTCTGGGATCCTCGTGTTCAATCATCACTGTGAAAGATTCCTGTAGCCTGCGCGCAGCCTGGCTGCTCACACTCGCAGGCTAAAGGTCCTGGCGAGGTTTGATGCATTTGGAGAGGTCAGCCTCGATCCGATTGACCATCAACAAAGAGCAATGGAAAAGAAGCAAAAGACACGATTTGTAACTTTTTAGGGTTCCTCGTTGCAGAAAGGATGACTGAAAAGTTTATTTGAGACCAAGAGCCGATATTTATCATTAATTCAGTACATAAATGATAATGGCTTTAGAATCCAATTAGGAAGAGGTAATTTCCGATCTGAATAAGTATATTTTTAGACAGATACACGCTTTAAAAAATTTGATACCTCAGGCGGGGTCTAAAACAATGGGTTAGGAAACCTTGACGCATTTTCCATAATTTTGTTGGGATGTTCTTTTAACCGGACCCTACGACCTTACGACCCCGGACCTTACGACCATACGACCCTGGACCCAAGTTTATATTTTTAGCTGACACGTCCTTATTAGCACTTATGGTTGATTGGTGAACGTGCAAGACATCAGTGCGTGTCAAAGTTACCTGGCCAGGCACAATTCGATGCATTCGTACTGAGCTAAGAGCAGCACCAGGCATTAGAAACCCAGTCTTGAAATTACACTGTCCTCTCGCTGAATGAAAATGAAATCGAGAAATATCTATGTCAAACATCCACAAATATATGCTTCTTTGCTTGATTCAAATCATAAAATCAAATTTAATCACGTATAAGTTTAAGGCCATGAAAATAACAAGACAGGAGGAGACTGTAAAGCATGACAATAAACGTTTTCATCGTTGGATCTTCCTAGCCCGTTCAAGTTGCTTGGAAAGTTAGCAAAGAAGTAAGAAATCTAAATCTTGAATAAAACTATTTCTCCATTTTCATCGAGATCCTCAGTCGGTGATGAACAGTTATATTTACGCATTTACATTGAAACTACGTGTTTTTAAACTGCCTTCCTTCAGATATTACCTGCATGTCAGTCTTATTCTGAAATCTGTGCTAAACATCCCAATCACACCAAAATAATCCATAATCAAAAAGTATAGATAAATCATAGCAAAGTCTTGCCAGGTAAATATATTAAGCTTGAGTCCAGGGTCGTATGGTCGTATGGTCTGGGTAGACTTACTACATGAGCCCTTGTTTTCGCTCCATTTACCCCAACCATACCCCAACAATACCCATTCCGCTTCAACGAAGGACTCATAATCAAACATACATTATCTTGAGACTAACTTCTGCGAGGGCGCTCCTGTGGGCGAAAAGGTGGAATCCAGAATGGGACGAATTAAAAGCCGGAATGCCTGGAATTCGACAATCCATTGGACGCAGTGCACTTACTACATTCATCATAGTTTCATTCTTTGAGGGACTAACTGCATAAACAAAGTTTTACCGTCATCCACTTCAATGGACGAAGCAGAAATAGGGACTGAAGTAAAAAGCGTTTTTGGCCAAACAAAAACATGATGTCGACGATCAAACAACACAGCAAACTGTGTTACTTTTGTCAAAGAAACTGAACTGCTGCTGCTGATTTGGTCTTTGGTTACTAACGTTGATTATCAGGTAAGTGACATGGCACCCTTCAGTATCTATCTCTTTCATGGGTACTTCCTTTGGGACTCGTCAGTATCAGGAACTATTGGGCCTAAATTCATTCAAAGAAATAAAAGACCCTATACAGTAGATACCCTGGTAGATACCCGCATAAAAGAACCTATTTTTGTAAGAACCTTGAGGCTGAAATTCAATATTTCAAACCCCTAAACAACGGGTCTCATGTCTTCAGAATTCCTCAGAACTTTCAGGAATTCTTGACATTCCAATCAGAATCCTTCAGTGGTACGAAAGACCAACAGATTTTTAACAATAATTCTAATCAAAATTTGACCTCAAGGATTCTCAAGGAATTCTCAAAAAGTTGACATTCCATTTAGATTTCTTGTGCTTAGAACAGTCGTGTGCAAGGTGAGTACTGCATATACACTAAGAACCTCTTTAAGAACCTTGCAGGCTGGAATTTAGAATAACAGCCACTGGATTAAGAGCCTGTTCAGGCTGCTCAAGAAAAGCCTATGTTCTTTTATACGGGTTTCTACTGTAATGGGCTGCATAGCAGGCTAAAATAAGGGGTGAACATATGTAGTTGGAGGGGAAACTTGCAGAGAGGTGCCAAATGTAATTAATTTTTGGACTTTATTCTTCCTGTGAAAAATAGGCAATTGTCCCTATCCCCCCTTGATTCAAACCTGCCACTGGCAAGATCACTAAGGCCTAATGTTGCTTTAATATGTAATGTTGCCTTATCAAGAACAGACTTGAAGTAATCTAGGTACCACTTTCTTATGAAGAAACAACATGTACAGTATGTCATCCTATTGCATAATTTACCATTTTTAACAGGTTTCTGCATTTCAATGAAGTATGTGGATGAAGTTCAAGGCTCAAGATCTCTGAACTGTTAATGTGCAGCAGAGGCAAAGATTCTTTGAAAGGGAAGAAAATAAAGAAAATGATTCATTAGTTCAATATAGAAAAAAATTAAAATGGTTTCACATAATATCAAACCTTGTTACTGTACTTTGTCTACTGGGGTAGAATGGATCACAGTATTACTCCACCAATTAGAAAATCATTTTTTTAAACCAGGCTGCTTGGTTTCTTGTAAATGGAGAAAAAAAGATAAAACAGGCTGAATAATTTCTTATGATTACAGCAAGAAACTCACCAAATGTGCATCAAAAGAAACCATGAAATTTGTTTTTATGTGGGTTACATTAAACAAAATGTTTGATAGTGACTATTCAAATTCAGTTACTGTAATTTTAAATTGACAATGCCCTCCTATGTAAAGTGTGGACAGAGACATAATAAGCTAGACATATAATAAGTTGTCTATTATGAAATGCTTGAAAAAGACTTTCCAATCAAAATCATTTTTAAGAAACAAAATTTAAAATTTGAGGCTGATTGGTTTCTTATATCAGGGTAGATGTTGGGCCATCTGGAAGGCTGCAGTTTCTTATAAGTCAGTTTCTAAGTGGCGGGGTAATACTGTAAGTGATAAGTAAATGGGCAAGACAAAAATGTGAACAAATTTTGTAAAGCTTTCGATACAAATTTTTTGTGTCTGTTAGGGTCATCAACTTTCAATTTTTGTAGTTTTTGATGGCACTTGGCCTTGATGGGGTGAAGGGGTCTTACCCTAAGGCTGTTAAGGAAATGAAAAATAGTATGGAAATCTCTTCAAGGGAATTCTTTGGAAAAGGTGTAAATATACTGAAAAATAATGCAAAATGCAGAATAGAACAGTTTTACCATACATTAAACCTGAAAACTTTCGGACAATCAAACTTTTGGGCAAAGAAAGTTTATTTGCCCCAATTCTGGTGATGTCCGAAAGTTTTTTTATCCAAAAGTGTAAAATTCATTGAATTATTGTGAATAGAAAAGCACAAGGAAACTTAACATAAGATGTTAATTAATTAATGTTTTGCTAGTAGTAAGTTGCAGTTAGGTTTCTTGAATTTTACAATCTAAAAGGTTTGGTTCCTTGGACCTTTCTTGAAAATAGTTCACGTATGGCAGCACCTTTCAATTTGGTTTACAGCCGGTTTTACCATTGTTCAATCTCACGAAAATTACATTAAAATGTCCTTGTAGATGTGATGATCACCATGTACCTTCTGTAATATGATATTTATGATAGAATCACAATTATTTTTAACTTATATTTTGGTATCATGCTTGTATTTTGATGTCATGTTCGTTTGAAAGTTATTTTGTCTGAAATTCCTGAAAAGGCATCCAAAAGTCCTTTGTCCAAAGTTGTTTTGCCAAACTTTTCTGTCCAAAAGTTTTTGATTTAATGTACCTCCCAATATGGCGTATCTTTGGTTGATGTCTAGCCGACATCCACAAGACCTCCATGTGCTGCTCCCAAACTTTCATTTTGGCTGAAGATTTTAAGCAAGTTGGGGGCACTGTTGGTAGCAGGCTGTTGATGGGGAGGGGGTGGGGGCTGCCATCTTGATGGCCAAATACCATTAAAAATGTGAAAATCTTAAATTGATGATCCCTCTTTGAAACAATGTATGTTGAATGACCCATCCATGATCTACCATTTCTTGGCAATCAACCCTTACCCATTGTACCCCCCCCCAGTCCTGAAAAACTTGATTAACGAAAAGTTCTTACGGGATTATCTAATTGTTGGACATTTGCAATGTTTGATTTGCATCATCAATGTTGAAACAGGAAGAAGAGTATAGGGAGTAGTTTTGTTACGTAGTCCTAACTGCAAATCAAACGCGCACACCAGCGTCAGCACACTCCACACACTTCAATCACAGATTGCCACAACCATTGACAGTCAAGGTAAAGTCCTTTAATTCAACTGCAAATTGTCAAAAGAAAGCCTTTTCAAGGACACATAACCAATTGAAGTGGGGTTGGAGGATAGAAAATCAATTTGATAATTACTTGATGTACTGATCATGATCAAGGTTCCTTATGACTTTCAAGGTAAGATTTTTCAAAATTTCTCCAAATATTCCTTGATTATTTCTTGATGTACCAAATTTTATGGTTTGATGTAAACACACTTTATGTTTTGTTGAGATGGTTGAGAAACAATCTTACAGTTGCAGATATTTGCTGCTTTAACTTTAAACCAAAATTTTTCAAAGTATTTACCAACTGAAAATTGTAGAGTTCTGAATTTGTAATGAAAGGCTTTTGTAAACAAATTGCTCTCAAACTGAAGAAACTTGGTACCAACCTTGAACCTAACTTTCTTGCAAACAATTAGGAGCTCCAACTGGCAAATACATCCTGATGGTTGGTGAACTTGAACTGGTTTTCTTACTACCTAGCTCTACTGTAAACCTAAATAAATTTCACAAACCATGTCAATGAGATTACCAGGAGTACACACCCTTGAGCCTCGCGCTAATCAAGCTGATCTCGCGGCCTGCTTGATTATCTATCGGCCCTAAGGAACGCTCTCCATCCATTCCATGCTGACCAAACTTTCAAAATGGCACCTCTGCAGCGAAGCAAAGCACAGCAAATTTTGCCTAGGAGCAAGTTCATCCCAAAATCTTCGTCTTGCATCAACTTCATGCGCTCCATGCCTCCCAAAACTGTGCAGTTCACCTAAAATTCTTTCTCCACAGCTTCGACATTTTGTCGGCCTTTTTCACGTCTCGCCCGCTCAGTGTCATGTCACTCAAGTGTCTTGAAGACAGCGGACCAAAACAAGCTTTTGGTCAATGTTTTGCGATCATTACGTAATTTGACCGTTACAGAAATGTTCAACCAATCAAATCACGCAAAGGTGAAAAAGAAGCAATCTGATTGGCCGCTCAAGAAGTTGAGCGAAATTCAAAAATTAGTCTCAAAATGATGTATGGAAGATTATGAGGCTAAGTTTTAGCGGAATGACTGTAACAGTAAATAAAAATTCAATTCAATGGAGCAAAACTTAGCCGAAAGTCATCAGTCTGTGGTCTGGGGTCGTAAGGTCCGGGGTCGTAAGGTCCGGGGTCGTAGGGTCGTAGGGTCCGGTTAAAAGAACATCCCAATTTTGTTAGAGGTGTTCAGAATTGCTTCATTAGCTCAAATATTTTGGAGAATGATTCTTCCAACATAAGTAGATTTTGTCAAGAAAGACCTTTTATCTTCAGTCTAAATTCAAGGATGATATTGCAATTAATTCTTTTTCTTTATACCACTTCATGGGGAATTTTCTTTTGAGGTCTCGAAACAATGAAGGCTTTCGTTCTCCAGTAACGTGCAATTAAGTTGTTTTTTATGGAAATACGAATTCAAAAGGCGGAAAAAGGTACTGTTTTCGAGTAAACAACATATCAACTCATGCTGCTTCATAGAAACTTATTATCTGCTGGTGATAGGCTGTGAGGAACAAAAAAGGCTTGAAGAAAGCGAGATGAAAGTTTACAAGTCAGAGATGCAGAATGTAAGTTTCCTTTACTTGATTATGGAATCTAAGTCCGACTGTGGTATTTTTGCCGTTGACTTGAGAAACCATTTATTTTTACAAAGAAGCTCCTCACCATATTTTAACTTACCATTTACTTGTTTCCTCATTATTCGAAAGGTACATGAGTAATGACTAAACATTGGAATAGCTTCAAAAAACATTCTTTTGTAATGTTCACAGGGGTACAGCGCCCGTACAGCGGTAGTGAGCAAGAAGACCGTTAAGAAATCTCTAGAAAATACTAAGAAAGTCAAGAGTTCTCAATATGTGATGATTTTGAAAGAGAGTTTCAGTACTGGCCCAAATAGTTAGTTCTTACAGAAGGATACGTGTAATTTTCCCACATTTGTCAAGTTTGATATCGATTTTCAGTGAAACGTTCTTGGATGGGGGCTGTATCTGTGTGTAGGGTATTTCTAAAAATGTGTAATGGATGTTTTGCGCGGTTTTGCGTGAAAGAACCGATTTGTGTACAGGCCGCCAGACGGTTTACCATTGGGCGGCGGTGGCAAAGAATTGTTCGGCTTGGGCAGCTCGGCAGCTGCATGCCCCTGGATTTTGGGGGATTTTTTATATCTCTGGATTTTCTCTTTCATAGGAGGGGGGGGGGTACGGACATTGAGTGGAACCAACCCAGGAGATGTGTGTGGGTGGTAGCGGTATTTTCCTAAGAAAGTGTGATAGATGTTTCGTCCGAAAGAAAAGAATCGATTTGCTAAGAAAGTGTGAATAGATGTTTCGTGCGAAAGAATCGATTTGTGTACAGCCCGCAAGGTGTGACATTGACCGTTGACCGCGGTGCGAAATGAATTTAGGGCACTACTCTCGACTTTCTCTACATTGATAGTTGCCTTCATGTGAATCATTATCAGGCCAATGTCTGCAGCCCATGATTGGGGGGGGGGGGAGGGATTTTGCCCAAGGTGTGGTAAAGTTTTGGCAGACATTAACTGGAACCACCCTAGGAGATGTGTGTGAGTGGAAATTCAATAGCCGGAAAAATTTTACAACTCAACTGTTTTCAAATTGTATGAGCGGAAAATTTATTGTTCTCACATATAGGAATTTTACAACTCACTGTTTTCAAATTGTATGAGCGGAAAATTTATTGTTCTCACATATAGGAAGAAGTGCTCCAAGGGAAATTCAATAGGAGGAAGAACTTTTAGTATTTATTGTTTGACATGGGGCAAAAGGGCAGGATTGCGATTTTTGGACTGAGCACCCAAGGCCAAAGTCGGCGCCCTGGGAGAACCATAGAATTCAATTCCCGGACATACATCCAATAGACTCATTGTTCAAATACAATTGCTTATTGTTATTTTACAAAGGAGGATTCTTCAATTCACAATGGTTAACAAAGGAACAAAGCTAATTGGATAATCGTTTACCTGCCTTATATATATAGATAGAATCGTAAACTTTTGCAAACAAAATGACGTCATCAACTGACACTTGAAATCATTGGATAACTTATAAACGAAATGAGATATCAAAAAAGTTTCAACGGGATTTCTTAACAATCGATAGTGCCCTTCGTTAGCATCAATAAAAACTTTCGCTTCATATCATCTTTAAGGGATTACAACGAAAAATACTTACAGTTCCAAAACCAGATACAACGCATCCTTGTTGTCGAATAGCTGAACAAGTTCCACTATGTTTGGATGTTTGATTCTAGAAATATGATAATGAAATTTGTGAGCAAATTTGAAATAGCTATATTTGCTGATCAATTTCATTTACCAAAAGAATCAGTACCGGGTGTCCCAGAAAAAAGGTAACAGATTTTAAACAAGGCAAAAGAATTTATAATCTTTAAAGGACAAGTCCGGGGTTGAATTCTATCTGGCGGATTTTGTTTATTTGATTCAGAAGCTGAGCAGTAACTGTTTGCATTTGTATTGTGATGCCCTCTGCTCGGTTTCTGAATCACATAAACAAAATCCACCGGACAGAACTCTAGATATATCCTTCCTCTTTCGTTATAAGCACATAACTTATTTTGAAAACCACCCTTAGCCCGCACCAAATGAGAGTTTGCCGCACTGGTTTCAGGTCACCTTTGCAGCTATGTTTGTTTTGAATTACTGTTTGAGGGAATTTCTTTTGTCTGCATTCGCTAATCTCTTTGAATTGAGGTGTGAACCAAAGCAACTGGTGCTATTGCATTACAAAATCTGCCCTTGTTGATTAACAACTGGGCTACTTGAAGTGACAGAAGAGTAGACTGATTGCATATTACTTTTGAAACAGCTGAAAGGCCAAGATAGACTGACGACGTGATTCCTTGTATTCGTTCAACATTTATAATCTGATGTTTTAATTTCACTCACACAAAGGACTCACGACCAAACAGATTCTAAACAGGGACTAAAATCTTACGAAAATCAGGAGAAACTAAGAACATCTTCCATCCTACGAACGTCGAAAGAAAATTCGAACATCTCTTCGAACGTCACTTCGAACGTTGCTTCGCTTCGAGAAGTCGAACTTTTCCTAATCAGCCAATCAAACACTAAGAATTGGCACGTGGTCTTACCTTACTAAGAAAGTAGTGATCTGATTGGACGCGCCGTGAACACGGCGGACTTGGCCTAATTAGTCCCTGTATTGAAGCGTAAGGACATAAGTCCCTCAACTGAAGCGATAACAACAACAACAACAACGAGCGTAAGTTAGAGGGACTTATGTAATGTAGTCTAAGGCCAAGACACATCTGAAGCTCTGCTCAAGGTAGAGATGTAGCTTACTTGACAAAACTAATTTGGCAGATGAACGACATCAAAGAAAACGACAGATGAAATTTCCTTTCCGTCACCTCTAAAATTCTGCAAAGTTTCAATTTCCTCCGACAAAATCTCGTCTACAGATGTCATTTTCTCAGAAACTGCTGCTCGTTAATCATGATGGTAATCATTTGAAAAACAGTTGGTGTTGTCTTGATTGTAGATCTTTAGATCAACAGCTGCAGGCCTCCTAAAACTCTTCAAGATATGGATGGTTAATGTGGATATTCTTTAGGAAGTGGGCTTATGTCCTGCCTGTTGGCCGATAATAGGCTCTTTTAGCAGCAAGACGCGGACATCTTGAAGGTGAAGTTGCGGTTTTTAGAGCCAAGCGCTGGGATCGCATCACAGGTAACGGGGAAAAATTGATAAAAACAACAAGAACCTCTCTCTTTACTTTAGTGTTTGCCAGATTTGCCAACTTTGTCTTGATAAGGCCAACGACGATGATGTTTATCATACAAACAGTTCCGGTTTCAAAACCTGACAGATTTGACACAGAATATTTATTCTGTGGATTTGATTTGTAGCGTCGCGCAAGGTGAACAATGATACAGTCTGGGAGCGCCGAAGGTCGCATATATGACAAATGCCAGGGTTTTTGCAATGATACATTTGCAGGTCGAATGACGCAGCAATGTATACAGTTGTAAGCCATTTAATAAAAAAGAACGCAATAAAATTTTACACCCACCTTTTGAAAGATTTGAAAGACTTGAGCCAATGGCTTAGCCAATCAAAATTTGAAGCCTATACTACTAAAATAAGGTAGGTCATGCTTACTTTTTGTGAATACAAATCTCATTTTCAAGGGCGTCTTCTCTGCCTTCAATCTCTTTCCGCTTGATGCATTTTATCGCATATTCTTTGCCAGTTGCTATCTCGCGTCCAATATGAACATCAGAGAACGCACCACTGCAAAATAAATGAATAAGTTACGTTAGAGGAAACCCAGTGTAATAAACAGACGCACCCAAACAAATCCTTACAATTAACAAATAAATGCCAAAGGAAAATCTTCAGATTTATCCTTCTTCTCTCGCTATAAAACTCATAACTTCTCTTAAACAGGGGTGGCGCTAGGAATTTTCCGACAGAGGGGCTAAAATGACTGAAAAATTGTGTTTCCGTGCGTTATTGTGCCAAATTTCTTCCGATGAGAACTAAAAATTTTCTCTGACGGGGGGCTAGATGCCTCCGACGAGGGGGCTGTAGCCCCTCTAGCCCTCCCCTGGTGCCACCCCTGCTCTAAAAAACCACTTCTCGCATGCACAAGGCGATAGTTTGCCCGCGTGGTTTCAGGGAAATTTTTGCGGCTTCGTTTCTTTTGAAGTACTCGTTGAAAGGATTTCCTTAGACTTCTTCAGTTGCAAATCGCTTGAACTGCGGTGTCAATCAAAGGCAATCGATGTTATTGTCTTACAAAAATATCTGCCCTTATTTTCCTTGCCATGTTCGCCTCCTGGGGGTGGGGTGTACTTGACCATATTTTGGTCGGGAACATGCCCGTTCCTTATACCAATTTTTCGAAAAAGTATATCCGACCTTATACCAATTTTTCGAAAAAGTATAACCGACGTTATATTTCATACGAAAATCTTCAAAATGGGGGGGGGGGGTAATCCCTAACTGTGGGGGGGTCCGTGCCAATATTTGGGGTCCGAAAATTTACGTTAAATCTATATTTGGGATCTGTGAATGACAACATGGACACGAATTCAATATTTGGGGTCCATAAATCTGAAGAAAGGAAGAATCGTGGAATTTGTCTTGCATTGACTTCACCTGGAATGCAGTGTGACCCTGAAGTTGCGAATCATGAAATAAATGTTTTGGTATTATTTAAAAACTTAGAAAGGTCAAGAAGCTCAAACTGAAATCGTTAAAAGACATTATAGGGGTCCCAGAAATAGATAACAATATTTGGGGTCTCCAAAATATTAGACGCAATATTTGGAGTCCCCAAAACATTAGGCTTAATACTTAGGGGTCAGCAAAGAAATCGTGGCACGGACCCCCCGTATTGAAAGTTAGGGAGTACCCCCTGGGCGTTCTTTATACCAATATCTGGAAAATAGATACCCTTCCGGATGGCACGTCCCCGTACCCGAAATATATGTAGTGCACCCCCCCCGGGGGTTTGCCTATGGCTAAGAGGTTTCACACAAATCACATTGATAACAGAAAATTCCCTCATTACATGTGACAAATTCTAAGCGAAAATATACGCAAAAATCAATTTATCTGAGTTTTAAAGTGGCCGGAAAACTTTTGCAAAGTCGATTTTAGAGTACTGTAACGTTGTTTCTAAATATTTAATATCAAACTTGGTCTCCTAGGAGATACAGGACGTTGCAAAAAATGCTTTTGATGAAAGTAAAGTTCAAGTTTGTGAGATAATATTGTCTACAAATGAAGAGAAAATCCGTCTGCTCTTCATGACTTAAGTCTGCCATCTGCCTGAGTTCTTGTCCTGGTTCCTGCAAGGGTGTTAGGACACGGATGTTATTGATCATTTATTTACCTTGTTTTGATCCCTATGTCTTGTTTTGTTGTTTTGTTTTCTGTTGTGTTTCGTATTCAACAGCTCCCCTATATTTCTGTGTCTTAATGCGCCTTCGCACAACATAGGTTTTAAAACCGGTCTTAAAACTGATCGGTATGAGAGCCACATGCTTTCAGGTATGTAAACAATTTCTGATTCATGCAGTACAATACTGGAAAAGCAGCTTCTCTTTGATGTCCTATTACCCAAGCAATTCATCTAAGACAGCTGGTTGTGATAGTGAACTCATTATTCTAATTTCTGCGAAATCGGTAAGATTAATTCCGATATATTTTGAGATTTTACAGATTGTAAATCTATAGTTTTTCATGAGAAAATCAACTTAATGTGAACCACGGACACAAATTCTCGTTATGCAAAGGCGATCACTTAGCATCAAGATATTAAATATTATAACGCAGGTCTGATTAATTTTAAGAAAAGAGAAAAGCAATTTAATATGAAGAAAGAGACAAGCCATGTTGAAATATCGAGCCATCAAAAAGATTAAACTTGTTTAGAAAGTTAAGAATGAGACAAGCAATATGGCGGAAGTTATAAGCCAGGATGCTAGGATGAAAGAGCGTGCACGTAATTTTCTTAGACTCAATTAACTATGAGCTGAGCAAAGGATATTTTTGACTGTCATCTAATGTGAAACAGGTTCAAGTATTTATCAGTAAATAAATAATTTGTGGTACAAAATTTCAATAAGCCCTAAATAACGGACTCTTCACAGTTAACCCATGAACACAACCCCCGGGGGGTAACTACCATTATATGCAGGTACGGGATGTTCCATTTTTTGGGGTACCTTTTTTCGAGCAGAAAATAAATTTTGGGGTATCATTTTTGGTAAAGTCACAAATAGTCATAAATTTTGGGGTCTCATTTTAGAAAATACCTCTTTAGGGTATTGATTTTGATCAAATTTCATTTACTTGGTTAAAATTTTTGATGGCTGTCACAATTTTAGGGTATACATTTTCAATGGCCTGTAAATTTTGTGGTATCGTTTTCGCGAAAATTTATGAATTTTAGGGTGCAATTTCAGACGTAAAATGACCCACCCCATTACCCGCCCATCGAAGTTAGCCCCCGGGACACAACCTAATCTGTAGAAAGAAGACTGTTAATTCCTGTATAAGAACGACAACCAAAGTAGACCTGTAACTAGAGAGAAAACTGTTGAATGCTGCAAGAGAAAAACGAATTAATCTGAATCCCTGAAAGGAAAGAAATGAGTTAGTAACTCACCAGTAACTGCAATAAAGAACAGCATTGAATAACCAAAAACGCGTTTCGTCTCACCCTCATCAGTACGATTCACCAAGTCCAATACTGGGAAAGCAGCTTCTCTTTAATGTCCTATTACCCAAGCAATTCATCTAAGACAGCTGGTTTTGATAGTGAGTTCATGATTACCCTGGGTACCAGAGCCTATGATTTTAATTCTGCGAAATCGTTACGATTAATTTCGATATATTTTGAGATTTTACAGATTATAGATTTATGGTTTTTCATGAGAAAATCAACTGGACAAATTCTCGTTATGTAAGGGCGATCGTTCATTATCTGTGCCTCAGGTAAAATCACAAGATCATGCTCATGCAGCATGACATAAGACCACCTTTACAAATAGGACTACCGGGTGAGTCTAAAAAAAGTTTAAGCGTTTGGCGAGCTGTTACTTAAAAAGTATGGGGCCAATATTCAAAACTGAATTGTTAATCTTTCAGTCAAAGGCTAACTTAGATGAGAAAATCTTGTTTGATAAAATCACTCACCATTTAGATCCAGAAATTACAAAAATGCCTGTTATGGGTTTGTATAGGTCTGTATTTTTTTAAAACTTTTTCTTTTCTTTTTGCTCAGTCTCGCTTGACTTTTTAAGTTTTCTTTTGGAATGCATGGTTTGAGCTCCTGAGAACTCTGGTGGTGGACTCTCATGGTGGCATCACCCTTGCTACCCTACGAGATGTAAATCTGTAAAAACGTTGTGTGGCGTTGCCACGTTATATCGTTTATGTATATGGGAATCGAATATTCCACATTCCATTCTGTTCCATGATTTATGTGGCATTGAAGTTCACATCGTAACTTTCAGAAATCACGCTAGCGAACCTATACGCACTACTGTGGTGGATACGCCATACAGAGGCGGGGTATTATGCTTGATGTGGTGGATACGCCATACGGAGGCGGGGTATTATGCTAACGTGGTGGGGTATTATGCTTGATGTGGTGGATACGCCATACAGAGGCGGGGTATTATGCTAACGTGGTGGGGTATTATGCTTGATGTGATGGATACGCCATACAGCGGGGTATTATGCTTACGTGGTGGGGCATTATGCTCCGCCTCTGTATGGCGTATCCACCATATCAAGCATAATACCCCACCACGTTAGCATAATACCCCGCCTCTGTATGGCGTATCCACCATATCAAGCATAATACCCCACCACGTTAGCATAATACCCCGCCTCTGTATGGCGTATCCACCACAACAAGCATAATACCCCGCCTCTGTATGGCGTATCCACCACAGTAGTGCGTATAGGTTCGCTAGTGTGGGAAACCCTGCGTGGGCGCGCTTATGTTCGTGACACATCTGTTCTTTTTTATGTTGCGTCTTATCACAGGCGGTCTCATGTTTCCGTAGCAGACGCATTCACCAAAATTAGAGTTGCGGAACCTTATATACTTATTAGTAATTTGTCATTATGTTGATTAATGTAGCTCCACTGTAGATTTAGAGAAGACAGTTAAGATTTACACAGGAAAGGTATCTGGACATTAACATGTTTTAAGCATTACATGGTATCCTGTTTTCTAAGATCTGATTGGCCAGAATATACCATTGTATTGATCATTTATTACCTGAGTTATAATTTTTGAGTTAGAGTTAACGAGACCTTGTGAGAGTAGGAGCGCTGTCTCTGATATTGTGATCATTTTTCGAGATTTAACACAGCAGTCTTGTTATTGGAGTTCTACTCTGCGATTTGATTAGTACGCCTCTTCGAATCAGTTTAGATTGGTACACACAAGTTACCACATGATGGTCCACCGCAGCCGAGGTGAGAGTAAAATCGCACGAGTTTAATTAACATGGAAGATCTCGAAAAAAGAAAGAAAACCAGAAAATATCATCGAGGAGTTACAACAAAGTTGTTGAACAAGATACAAGCCGAAATTGACAAAGAGTCTGATGACGTCGATTATAGAAGATTACGCTTGTTTGAAAGAGACTTAAAAGAGAAAGCAGCAACTTTAAAGAATCTCGACGAAGAAATATTTGAATTAACCATCGAACACGGAGATGACGATGCATGTCAGAAGGAAGCCGACGAGTCTTCTGAGTACAAAGAAAAAGTAGCATACAGCATTCTAACACTCGAAGATACGCTCAAGGAAACCCAAGAAAATGGATCTATTGCTTCGGGACATTCGCAAGCCTCGACAAAAAATTCAAATGCATCAGGAAGTTTAAATCGAAGCGGCTCGAGGGAAAGTTTGATTTCTGTAGCCTCAGACAACGGAGGACAGCCCCAAGCATCATCACGGAAGGTGAAATTGCCTAAACTCGAACTGAGGAAATTCAATGGAAAAATCGAAGACTGGCCTGAATTTTGGGACGGTTTCTGTAGTGCCATTCACAATGACGGACAGTTGGCCAAGGTAGGGGGTCTATTATAGTGTGGCGGTTAGGCGGATTCGGCCCTATTTTGGATGCGGAATACGGTTGCTGCAAAAAAATCAGTGCGGTATACGGTTTTTGTGTTGCTAAGCGGTTTCAGAAAATTGGAATTTAAACGAACGGTTTACGGTTTTTCACTTACTTCCTAGAAACTCCTCTCGATAATTTATCACTACCAGGCCTTCGCATAACTGTAACAGTATGGTCATCGTAATCATTAATCATCATCATCATTAATTTATTTTCAGTATGTTATAATAAAATTAAAAACAAATAGCTAAATTACAGCTAATTGAAGCCTACTTTATACAGTGTTTACAATTTCTAAAAAGATCAAGAAAAAATAAATTTAAAAAAATCGTAAATTGTAGATTCCGACAAGTCACCATGGGATTCCTGCTTCATTTACACGAAATAGCTATCCTGAAAAGAATATTTATCGTACTGTAGAAGACTGGCAGCGGTCTGTCCTTTGGATAAGGGGGAACCAAACCGCACAGTGGAAAGGAATTTCCGCCCAGTTAGTGCTCTATATACCTTTTCTAAGATATATGATAAAGTCCTGAAGCAACAACTGAATCAACATTTAGATAGCACACTTTCTGTTTTTATTGCAGTCTATAGACGAGCATATAGCACTCAGCATGTGTCTTAATTCAGCATGTCTCCAAACCTCCTATAATGATTTGCTCTTGAGATCGAGTAAATGCACGATGCATTGCATATTAGAGAGTTAACGAAACCAGGACGGCAACGCCAGCTAAAACGTCGTCTGGAATTCTGCAATGCAAGTCTTGTTTCCGTACGCTACCTTTAATATATCATCCAGAAGGCCAAAATAAGGCCCCTTATAACTCAGAAATGCGTGACAACGATATTTTTACTTTGAAGACAACCATTTAAAACGATGGAGTTTTACTTCGCAGGCCTAGATCTGCAGGACAGAACGCCAGAAATGCAGTTTCCAAGTTGTGAAATTGAAGAGGAAAACTTCAGAGTCTCTCATGGGAAGCAAAATTCGAACGAAAAAGAAGGAATCTTTTGAATCTAAAGCACCATTGATGCAGAGCATTTTAAATTACGGTCTTCAAATTATTCTTTAAGAAATGCAAATAATTTGGCTCATTTTAGGCCTAATCAAACTACTTTTGGGTCCAAAAGTCTTAAGTGCATTGGGCAACAGATTTGGAATGGCTTTCCTAATGAACTAAAATCAGCAAAAAATCTGAAAAGTTTTTCATAAAAAAATGGGACGTTCCCAACTGCAAATGCAGTGCCTGTACTTGCTTACCAAACGTTTTTTGCAAATTTAGAAAATATTAAGTTCGTTTCTCTGCTTTGTATATTCGATTTTGATTAATTAACGTGTATATATTTAAATAATGTGTATGTTATTAGCTATTTTATATGTATGATCGAATCAAAATAAAATTACAACAACACAACAACAACAACAACTGACGGTTGCGGTTTATGAGAGGAAATTGCTTGCGGTTGACGGGTTAAGAGCGCAAATTTTGGCGGTTTTGCGGTTTTGAGGCACCCTATAATAGACCCCCAAGGTAGACAAATTTAAGTATCTTCGCAGTTACTTGGAAGGGCCAGCAAGAAGTGTGATAAAAGGTTTTTCACTAACGGAAGTTGATTATGATGACGCAGTTGCATTGTTGAAGAAAAGATTTGCCAGGCCAGATGTAATCAGGATCACACACATCAACGAGTTAATCAACCTAGCACCCGTGTTTAGCGAGAAAAATGTTCAACGCCTTCGATCCTTCCACGATGAAACCGAGACTCATTTTCGCGCAATGGAGGCTCAGGGAGTTGAGAAGTTATCATACTCAAGTGTCGTCGTGCCAATGTTGATGGCTAAAATACCGGAATCTTTGAGGAATAACATGATCAGATTCAACGCAAATCACATGGAATGGCTTCTGGACGATTTTCTAGTTGCATTAGAGAAGGAATTGGAGGTTTTGGAAGGACACGTGCCCATTTTGCAGTTGGTAAAGCAGCAGCAGAATAAAGTCGAGCAGCACAACTTGCAGAATCGGCCTAGGCACACAGGCACAGCCACAGCAACGACATTGTTGGCGGGAAAACGCGAAGAAGACAAAAACTGTCCATATTGCAAGAAGAACCACGACGCAGAGAACTGTGAGGAAGTCAGGGACATCACAGAACGTAAGAATGTTCTTTTACGTAGAGCTAAATGTTTTTCTTGCCTAAAATCAGGCCACAGGGTATTCAAATGTAGGTCACGCGTTGATTGTAGGCTATGTAAGAAGTCAGGCCATCATGTTTCTATTTGCCCCATCTTAAGTGCCCCTAGTGCGGTGCAGCAAGCACAGCCTAAGCCTAATGCGCCACCCCTAAATCCTAGTGCGACCTCCTGGGTTGGAAGTACTGACTCATCAGAAGGAAAAGTGGCCTTGCAAACAGCCTTGGCAGTGATTAATGGCAAAAAAGAGTGCAGCGTGAGAGTATTGTTTGATACTGGAAGCCATAAATCGTTTATCACCGCTGAGGCTGTGGGCAAACTTGGTTTAAGGCTAGTAAGGAGACAGGAGCTCGGGATCAAAGTTTTTGGAGGCAAAGAAGCTGTAACTGAGATAAGGGATGTAGTGGAAATTTCTTTAAGTGCCTTGAATGATGAAAAAAGTGTGAAAATTGAAGCCTTTGTTGTTAAGGATATCTCTACCATCCCCAATGTTCATGTAGAAAGAGTCAAAAAGGATTTCTTGCACTTAACCAATGTATGGTTTTCAGATGTTTCTAGGGATGATGACATGCTAGAAGTGGATTGTCTTGTTGGCTCGGATTGGCTCTGGTCTTTCCAAGAAGGGGAGACAATACGAGGGGGCCAAAAGAGCCAGTTGCAGTGAAAACCAGTCTAGGCTGGGTTTTGTCCGGACCTCTAAAGGGTAAGACTCTTGATTCTAATACCTTTTGTAATGCGAATGTTTGTGTGGATCCCAGGTCTAATCAAATTGAAGAGAAACAAGAAACTGACATGAAATTGCAGAAACTTTGGGACCTGGATAGCATTGGTATTAGAGAACCTGATAAAGTCCATGAAAATGTTCTTGATGACATTTCTTTTACAGGAGAACGGTATTCAGTCGGCCTACCATGGAAGATAGGCCACAAGCCTCTGCCTTCTAATTACAATGTTAGTTTGTTGCGGTTGAAAAGTCAGGTTAAGAAACTGAGGCAGAATCCTGAAATTTTTGAGAAATATGATGAAATTATCTCCCAGCAGGTACAGGATGGCATAATAGAACAGGTTTCTGAAATGGAGCCTACAAGTAAGACACATTACCTTCCGCACAGAGCAGTCGTAAGAGAAAATGCGGAAAGTACAAAGGTTAGAGTCGTATATGATGCTTCATGTAAGGAAAGGAAATCAGGAGTGTCTTTGAACGACTGCTTGCATGTAGGCCCATCTCTTACGCCTATGATTTTTGATGTTCTTCTTAGATTTAGAACTAATCCTGTTGTACTTGTAGGTGACATTGAGAAGGCCTTCCTAAATATTGAAATTCATCCACAGGATAGGGATTGCCTTAGATTTCTTTGGTTAGACAATATCCATGCTGAGAACCCTGAAATTGTGGCGTATAAATTCCGGCGGGTCTGTTTTGGCTGTACCTCCAGCCCATTCCTTTTAAACTGTGTTCTCAGGCACCACATTGAGAGATATAAAGAGGAAGACCCCGAATTTGTTGACAAGTTAGTAGGGGGATTCTTTGTTGATGACCTTGTAACGGGTAGCAGGGATATACAAGAGGCTTTAACCCTTTATGAGAAAGCTAAGACAAGGCTGAAGGATGGCGGATTCACCCTGAGAAAGTGGAAAACCAACAAGGAAGAATTAGCTAAGGAAATAGCCCATAGAGAATGTGAAATAAGAGAGGAAGAGAACACATTCAATGAAGAACAATCCTTTGCACAAGAAACCCTAAGCCCAGAAGTTAATGAGGGGGGCAAGCCCAAGGTGTTAGGCATTACTTGGGATAACAAAAGAGACACCCTAGAGTTCAACTTAGGCAAGGTGGGCAAGGAAATTGGTAAGAGCTCCACAGCCACTAAGAGGGGTATCCTTAGTACTTTGGCCTCAGTTTTTGACCCTCATGGATTAATCAGCCCAGTAGCTGTGTCAGCAAAAATTCTTTTTCAAGAGTTGTGTGTGGAGAACTTAGACTGGGATGATCCCCTCCCTGCAGACAAGTATGAGAGATGGAGGGCATGGCTTCAGGATTTACAGGAAACTAACATCATTTCTGTTCCCAGGTGCATATTTGATGAATCCAAAGGTGAGATTTTGAGCACAGAGCTTCATGGATTTGGTGATGCCAGTAAGGCAGCTTACTGCGCAATGATCTTTATTGTTTTCAAGACCACAACAGGAACCTATGTTAGGCTTTTGAGTGCAAAGACCAGGGTAGCACCCCTTAAACAACTTAGCATTCCCAGGCTAGAACTTATGTCTGCAAGAATTCTAGCTAACTTGATGAACACAGTCATAGACGCCTTAGGCCAACAGGTAAAGGTAGATCGTATCAAGTTCTGGTTGGACAGTAAAACCGTTCTATATTGGATTCAAAACAATGGGGAATGGAAGCAGTTCGTACAACACAGGGTGAATGAAATCTTAGGCCTAACTAGAAAGGAAGATTGGGGACATGTGCCAGGTGTAGAGAATCCAGCAGATCTAGGTTCCCGGGGGGTATCTGCCAGCCACTTAAAGGACAGTAGGTTATGGTGGGAGGGGCCCAATTGGTTGCAGGAAGATGAAGAGAAGTGGCCTAAAATTTTCCCCTTAGAAGATTCTCCAGATGTAGGAAGTGAAAGAAGAAAGATGAATGTCATGATAGCAGTGCAAAAGGAGAAACAGGGTATCAGCAATGTTGTGCAAATAGATAGATATGGAAGCTTAGTGAAGGTACTGAGAGTGACAGCTTATGTCATGAGATTTATCAAGAACTTGAAAGAGAAACAAGCAAAGAGAGAAATAGACATAGGGAAACTTAAGGTTGAAGAAATTGAAGAAGCAGAGAGAGCGTGGATAGAAGATGCACAGAAAACTTTGAAGGGGAGAGCAGACTTCGAAAAGTTGTCAATACAACTAGGTATAGAGAATGAGAATGGATTATTGGTCTGCAAGGGAAGACTTGCTAATTCAGATTTAGACTTTCAGGCCAAGTATCCCATCTTGCTTCCCAGAGAATGTCCTTTTACAGATCTTACCATCAATGATTGTCATGTTAGAGTTCATCACAACAAGCTTAGATCTACACTTGCAGAACTTAGGTCTAGATTTTGGGTGTTGCAAGGTAGACAGCAGGTGAAACGAGTCATAAACAGATGCCTTATTTGCAGGAAATTAGAAGGACCTCTGTTCAAAGCACCACCAGCAGCGCCACTACCAGACTTTAGAGTAACAGAATCAAAACCCTTTGCTAATGTAGGAGTTGATTTCGCAGGTCCATTGTTTGTCAAGAGTGATGAAGGTAAGATGAAGAAGACATACATTGCCTTATTTACATGCAGTTCTACAAGGGCAATACACTTAGAACTTGTGCAAGACTTGAATACTGCTACTTTTATGAATTGTTTCAGGAAATTTTGTGCTAGAAGAGGTACTCCTAGACTTGTCAACTCAGATAACGCTAAAACCTTTAGGGCAGCAGCTAGGGACGCGCGCTGGAAGACCCGACTCATGCTTGACCCCTAACCAGGGTCAAGGAGGGGGGAATGTGGGAAACCCTGCGTGGGCGCGCTTATGTTCGTGACACATCTGTTCTTTTTTATGTTGCGTCTTATCACAGGCGGTCTCATGTTTCCGTAGCAGACGCATTCACCAAAATTAGAGTTGCGGAACCTTATATACTTATTAGTAATTTGTCATTATGTTGATTAATGTAGCTCCACTGTAGATTTAGAGAAGACAGTTAAGATTTACACAGGAAAGGTATCTGGACATTAACATGTTTTAAGCATTACATGGTATCCTGTTTTCTAAGATCTGATTGGCCAGAATATACCATTGTATTGATCATTTATTACCTGAGTTATAATTTTTGAGTTAGAGTTAACGAGACCTTGTGAGAGTAGGAGCGCTGTCTCTGATATTGTGATCATTTTTTGAGATTTAACACAGCAGTCTTGTTATTGGAGTTCTACTCTGCGATTTGATTAGTACGCCTCTTCGAATCAGTTTAGATTGGTACACACAAGTTACCACAGCTAGCGTGGAAATAGAATTTTAATTTTAATAGCAAGTAAATTATTGACCAGAATGGAATGAGGAATACTTGTTCCCAAGCATGCCCCTTACAAGAATTTTCCTATTTTCTGGGTCCAAATGATGAATGATTTGACCAAACAAAATTTCTCATTCAAGTTAGTCTTTGACTGATAGATTCACAATTAGTTTTGAATATCGGTCACATACTTTTTACTCCATAGCCCGCCAAACGCTTAAACTTTTTGTGACTCACCCGGTACAATGCATGCCGGTTGACTAAAAGCCTTAAAGTGAATAGCTCCCCACATGTATCCGGATCTTTCTGGAAATGCATCTTTTTTATCCGTTTTGGGTTCGCTTGCATTTTAGTGGTAGCAATTAGCTTTTAGTAGGGCCAAAGAAAGCAGGGCCAAAAGAAAACAATGGTTTATTCAGGTTATTCTTTGTCCTATTTATAGACATAGGCGCCATATAGCTCAGGTCACTCATCACTTTCTTTAACATTGTTCTTTGTTCTTCCAGATCTAGGGTTTTAGCACTGTTTCCACTGAGCAGTACTGAGCATTTTTGCCTGTCCACACTTAAACGCTAAAACAATCGGAAATGAATGATGAGCATGACTAGACTTATGCCTTTTCGTCCCTTGTTCCCCTGCGTTCTTTGATTTGCTGATATCACTTGGTCAATAGGGACTCATAATAATACCCTTTTTCAAAATGGCCTAAGCAGGTCGGAGTTCTCGTACACTCAACAAAATCGCTTCAAAATCTGGTTTAAAGAGCTCGAACATTGAAAAGGCAACTTTTAGTACAAAGAATGATGTTGTCTTGACGTACAAAACGCAAAATGCCTACCTTTCAGACAGTAATCTTCCTCTGTAGAAGCAAAATAGATCCATCGAAGCTGCGAGAACTCCAGGCTTCTTCAACCGTTCTTTAAGAGCAACAACAACAACATTCTGAATAGTGGCCCCTGATTGGTTAAAAACTGAATTCTAGCGATTTGATTGGTGAATACAGAACCACCCTACGCGGGCCTAAAGTGGGCCCACTATTTAAGAGTAATGTTATTAGTCCCTCTTGACCAAGGAACGCAGGGAAACAAGGGACGAAAAGGCATCAGTCTAGAGCATGACGTCTATGATGTCATCGTTTACATAAGTACGACCGTCCACATGAAAACGCAGAGACAGCGTTTTCAAAAACACTGAAAACGACTAGTGAATATGAAGCCTGTGACGTCACTGTTTACGAAAGTATGCGTTTACGACCGTCCACACGAAGACGTGAAAACAGCGTTTACAAAAAGTATCCACTTTGGAAAGCGTTTCCGAATGCATGCTAAGGTAACTAGAAACGCCGTTGACGTGTGCACGCAAGGTGTAAACGTATAAGAAAGTATGCGTTTACAGACGCAAACGTATTCGAGTGGATGGGGCCTGAAACGACGTTTACGTGTGGACACAAGGTGTAAACGTATAAGGAAGTATGCGTTTACAGACGAAAACGTATTCGAGTGGACAGGGCCTGAAACGACGTTTACGTGTGGACGCAAGGTGTAAACGTATAGGAAAGAATGCGTTTACAGACGCAAACGTATTCGAGTGGACCGGGCCTGAAACGACTTTTACGTGTGGACGTAAGGTGTAAACGTAAAAGAAAGTATGCGTTTATAAACGTAGAACGTATACACAAGCCAAATCTGACCATAAGAAAACAATCACGTAGAGCAGGGTTATTTGTTGGCTATCTATTGTTCACGGTGCGTTTGCAATATCGATTTGAGTCCTATTATCTATTATTTGTGTGGAATATATTTAGACACTTTCGCTCTCTGCAAATACATGCTTCTAACCTTGCACCTTTAATATTAGGCCTGAAATGTCGTAGCAATCTTTACACCGAGTGGAGCAGAGGTATCGTTTTGGGTGTTCGATGCCAGGCATGACGACTTGAAAGCCGAAGGCAAAAGGAGGCACAGTGCCCCGCGTACCCTATCTATGTTTTTTGCCAAAGTGTTCCACAGGTCTTTTAAAATAAGAAACTGGTTTTCTCGTGTAAGAAACAAGTGGTAAGATGGGTAAAATTTTAAGAAACTCAAGTACCTTGTTTTACAAGTATTAAGAAACAAGTATTATAGGTTAGATGCAAGGATAGCACTATGGCGTGTCGTTGAATCTTTCGTCTTGTGTACTCGTATTGGACGACAGAATACTGTTTTTCTGCAGTATTGTCAGAGAACACACTGATAATTCATGCATTGAAAGAATAAGAAACAAATTAAGAAACTTTTACCACTAAAATGTGAATTTTTCATGTTGAATTAAGATACCACAAAACTCATCAATACCCCTCGTTTTGTTCTGATCCCTGGGGTATTTGGCTTGTCTGCTTTTCACTTTAATTAAGATACTTTTAATACTATGGCCTGATCCAAGATTCTAACAATAAAACGTGTATCTTAAACGGCACAGTAAAAGTCTACTGAATCTATTTGATGTTTTAAACTTGTGTTTCAAGTTTTCAAAAATGTCTTCTTGATATCTGCGATAGCTCCCAAATCATAAAACAGTGAATGAGGTAAAGTTTAAAGTTCTTTCGGAGGAACGGGAGAATTGATGGACAGAGAGATCGGGAGAAATTCACCTGCCTTTTACGGAGTATTTACTTAAATTGATTAAGAAATGATCACTTTAGCTGCAGCAGTTCTTTTCACACAAATGCTGAAAGGACTTCTGTTAACAAAACGCACATGTCATATACATCAGCAATTTAGCAAGTATTTTGTTAATTTATTCATAAGTTGGATAAACAAATAAAGCATGCACAACATGTACTGTTCATATGAATTCGAAGAAAAAAGTTTTACAACTCACCTGCCAAGGACGCCAAGAATCTCAAACTTTTTTGTGATCTTTTCGTCAAATTTCTTCTTTGACAAGAGCGGCATACTGTCAAGGAATGAAAACAAAGATTTTCAGTATCTTTCCTACGTTTCTACCTGTCCACTGGCAGATCAGTGAACGAAACCAGGGAACCACAAACCACCTTAACGACTTAGACACAAAACATAAAAATTCTTATCGTCGAACGGTCTTCCTCAAAGCAACTCGCAATTTGCCTACTCGCTCGAACGCGCTTTACGAACACTAAATAGTCCAAGCGACTGTTAGCTGTTTGTTTTCTATTTTTAAAATATCCTGTGCCATCTGCTTTTTCATGAAACAAAAACTCTTTGACAAGAAGTACCTGTCACGCTGCTAAGGCCTATGGGGTGTCTAGATTGCTATCAAAATCTCGCTGAAGAGCTTTTGAGGGCCTGGGAAACGTTCTCGGGTGGTCGAGAAGCTATAATTGTCAAAACTTCGATGAAGCTTGTGCTAGACAAAGAAAAACTGCTGGTTGTTGTTTCAATCTGATTTCAATTCCAGTGGAGGTGATCCTTGATGTGTAAATTCTCTAACTCAGTCAACGAGGGCCTTAGTGTGGGGGTCGTAGGGACTGACGGTTTATGGTTTCTACTCGAAGGCAAGCACACCAAAATACAAAGCAAAAGAAATGACGACTATTAGCTATTTGGATTAAATATTGATTATTTATGGTATACAAGAGCTGATATTTCGCCTCGGCATACGAGACTTCCAGGGACGAAGGAAGCATCTCAAACTTTGGGGGGCACGACACTTCGAGGGCACTTTTTCCTTAAGAAAAAGGGGGCATTTTCTAAAAATAAAGAGAGTATTTCTTTGTTTATTTCAAAATCTTGGGGGCACTTGCCCCCAGTGCCCCCCCCCCGGTTCCTACGTCTACGGAGGCTTCCTCAGAGCTAATCCAACGTAATCACAAAACTTTCTAGCTGTTTTTGGAACGGTTTCACGGTTTTTGGCCATTAAAGTGACAGTTTTACGGTCCGGTCTTTCTCAACGGTTTCCAAATTTCTTCACAAAATATTATTCGAGAAGTCAATTATTACAAAATTGAAGATGAAAGCTACGAATAATTGTCCAGTACGATATAATTTTGAGAACAATCTACTAAATTGCACCTTTTCCAGCGGATTTAAGGCTGATGCGGTACATGCAAGGCTCTCCAAAATGTTGTGACGGTTTCAGCAGAACTTTGAGGCGATTCTACGGTTTTTCTGAAATATTTTGGCGGTTCTACGGTTTTCGGTGAACCCCTACGACCCCAACCTTAGTGTTCTGTTTTCCATGTATGATAGCAATAGCATAAATCGATCCGAAGTGTCGCACAAAAATCCAAGAATGAATTAGCTATAAAGACAATGAGTTTCAGCACAGCAAAATACACGTATTTTTTTTATAAGAAACTACCAATTGGGCCAGTACAGGGGCGGATCCAGACCGATGCAACCGATGCAAATGCATCGGTCAGTCCCACATGATCGATAATCTAGAAGTCTGTGCACAAGATTTTTTATCAGACGCAAATCATTTCAACTTTCCAAATGCCCCCTTCTCTTTGTTGCCACTGCTTCTACGCAGCAACCTCATAACCTCAGACTCAGGTACAAAAGCCATGGCCGACAATTAGACCCATTATCTAAAAGAATTAAGTGTCCTCCAAACAGCTATGGTAAATTCCTTTATTATTCTAATCCCCTATTCAAAATGTGTGACGCGCGTCTCGACAAAGGCAACGAAAGTTAACGCATAAACAGGAGAACCTTGCGTGATCATGTTGATGAGTGCATCGGTGTCAATCATAGCAGCTTTGACAGCTCCTTTCTTCTCAACAAACGATAGCCAAAATGCATCGGTCCCCAGACCTCTGAGTGGAGAAAAATCAGCGTTTTGCACCGGTTGACCGATGCAGTCCAAAGGTTAACATTGAGCAATAGATAGCCCTACTATCTTTATTGTTGTTCGCTGTTTTTGTTGTCTAGCTTCCTCTCGTCTGTATGAAAAGTGGACCTAAACTCATCTTCAACGTGTTAGAAGACCAAATTGCGGTTGACTGGATAAGTCAGTCCGCAGAGGGAAACTTTTCTGACAATACCAAGTCAGTAAGTAAACAACTAAATCTGGCCTGTTTAGGCCAAGATGTAAACAACACTTCGAGAAGCACTGGCTTGAATAGCTCTGATCTGAGGTACATGTTCATATCCTAGTGCCTGAAATAACCTTCAAAGCAAGGTCTTTCGGCCAAAAAAAAAATTATAAAAGGGCGTTGCCTATGTTTTCCGAGAGTCTGAAGGGCGTGGTCACCCAAAAATTTCCTGGGGGCTTCGCCACCAGACCCCTCATTTGCATCGGTCGCTCAAATATCTGGATCCGCCCCTGGGCCAGTACTGGAAGTTTCTTAAAATTATCAGATTTTGAGTACTCAGAATTTCTCATGCATTTTTAGATACCGCTGTTGTACTTGATTGCCGCAACTTTATGCTTCTGATGCCTCTGTATGGGATAAATTCATACATTTCCACGGCGGGGATTTGGAAATCTCCTCCGTAGAAAGCTATAAAATTTTAAATCGAAGAAGAAAAGGACACGATACCAATGTCGCTCGTCGGATCCGAGGATGCTTGCAGTGTGATAAAACGTGAATAAGTTTGAAAGCAGGAACACCGCAATGCGACGAAGAACAACAGCAAATATGTGCGAACTTAAGAAATATATATATTAGATGCCAATATTTCGTCCTGCCATGCAGAACTTCTTCAGGGCTGTTATCCATGCCAAACCAAGCAGGCAAGCACTGTAGGTGGCTCACCACAATATTTTTCCGACCTGGATTATGACTTTATTATTATATTATTATAATATTATAAAAGAACTCTAAAAAATTATGTACTTAACAGAAACATAGTAGACGTTTTAAAGGTCAGCGCAACGATAAGACTGCAGATTCATGACGATAGGGTGTCTTTGGTTTCGGTTCCTTAATACGTTGAAAAGATCAGGGTTTTCAAATACGGCCTACCAAATCTCTGAATTGAGCTTAAAACTGGTCTCAATGTGACTCAAGTTTGTCGCAATACTATTTGGAATTAGTGATTGGTGAAGTCAATTAAATTTTGGCTCAGTTCATCTGAAAATATTCAAAAGCAATAACGGAAGGCAATAGGGGGTATTTTTAAGAAAGAAAGGATAGAAACTGTAATCATAAGTCTAATCACACCGCCTTTCCGACGCTCGTTTGTAGAGTCTGTTAAATCGCGTGGCTTACGTGCCCTCGTGCCATCGATGTTGGTGTGCCTCTGTGCCCTCGTGCCATCGATGTTAGTGTGCCTCCCTGCCCTCGTGTCCAAATTTTTGGCGTGCCCTCGTAGTTGGCGTGCCTCGTGCCAAAATTTTCAGGTAGAACATTTGAAGTAAAGCATTCAAAGCATAAATAAAGTTTCAGACAAATATCTAAAATATTAGAGAAAGTCAAAGTTTTTACACAGTTATGAACATTAAGGGCCGTTCAGTATTTTGCCAAGGGTTGGAAATTAGTTGGGCACGAGAAGTTAGTTGAGAAATTATCCAGCCCTAAAAATGTTGAAGCCAGGCTGATCTCTCATCTAAGGTAATGCTGATGATGATCGTCATCAGTGTGTATACTTGACGAATATTTGAACCGTGTTAAACGGATTGTGAAAGATATTTTCACTATCAAATTAATTCACTTCGGTCCTTACCCCTGGCTGAATAATGAACGTTCCATTAATGTAGAAATCAATTTGAAACAGAAATAAAGCTTTGCAGGTATAAATAGTAACCAAACTTTAACAACGAACACAAAGAACAATATGTAATCAATAGTACATAGCCCCCTCCCCGTGATTGTATGAAATTACAGCGTGTATTTCAACTCATTTGAGGATGTGACGTCATTAAATGTTTAAATCATAAACCTGACGTTTGCTTCATGTGGATATCCATCTTAGAAATAATTTCATGTTGCGTCAAACCATGAGTGGTGGGACACTAGTAAATTCGATTAGGTTAATTTAGCTTCTTTACCTACCTTGAAATGCCATAAGATCTCTTCCTTGACATTGGCAGCCTTTCTCAACCATAGTTCTTGCCTTGAACTGAAGAGCTCTATATCACTATGCTTTCAAAAAGTTTGGGCCTAAATTGAACTTTGTTATCTCCTGCGCATTGCTGTGCCTACGCCATGTGATAGAGCTCTTCAGTTCAAGGCAAGAACTATGGCTGAGAAAGGCTGCCAATGTCAAGGAAGAGAATCTTATGGCATTTCAAGGTAGGTAAAGAAGCTAAATTAACCTAATCTAATTTACTAGTGTCCCACCACTCATGGTCAAACAGTGTAGAAATTACGATGGTTTTAACTTGTTTGAAATTGTTCTTGAATTTTTGAATAAGAAGAGAAACACACAATTTCAAACACATAATTTCAAAGAACCTTTCAACGATATGGTATACACGCCTAGTTCTGAACAATTTTCTTTATATAAGAAACCAGTCAGGCTGTTTTTTTATGAGTTTCTTAAAGGCGGGACTTCACTGTACTGTGTTTCTTACAGCCAATGGTTAAATTTAGAAATTTTCGGCGTTCGTTTTAAATATTCTTAAGGAAAAGTCAAGTTTGCTGGGTCAAATTTTGACAGATCAGTTATTTGCCAAAGAAATATTTCAAGTTAAAAATTGTTGCAACAAGGATTTATTGAGCTAAAAGATTATTTGTTCTTTGATCAATATCACATCACATCGGTCACACATAGGGCGTATCCAAAATGACGTGCATTCTCCAGGTTGCCTGATACCATAGATTATCATTCTAAGCAATTCAGATCCTTGGCTTAAAATGTCAAAGCTTTATTCATTGGTATGATTAAGATTTTAGGTCCATGTAAGTGTAGCTAGAATAATCACACTTCGTCGTAGATTTCACTCCCTTCCAGTTGTCCACGCAATTCATTTCCATAGATAGGTAAATAAAAATAATTTTAACTGGGATGAACTGTAATAAGTCTAAGGTGTGACAGAGAATTAGAAAGAGGTAAAACGAAAAATTTAGTTTTCTGATAAGTTAAAAGGAGTACAAAGACCAGCAGCCTTTGCCATCGTTTGTTTTTGTTTTTGTGAAGTTCGTACAGTCAGTTGTTCTGGAAGCTGTGCAGAATGAGTCGTTGACTTCGCGCAAAGCATGCTGGTCCTTGTACTCACTTTAAAAACTCTGCAGGAAACTTTTAAGTATTAGAATTGGAACCTTCGTTAAGAAATCCAACTGCAAAGGACAGAGATAGAAGCGCGCTTATAAATGAAAGGAACCCTCAGGTGACTCACAGGGATCATTAAGGGGGTCGAACTTCAAAGAAAATAATAGGGATGGTACAACGATCTACATTGTAGATTAGGTGACCTCTAGACCACTTAGGCCTAGCGTCGATGATTGGGCTTTTTCCTGAGATGTAAATTACTGACGAAGAATCGGTTATGCGTATGGCCTAATGTCAAACCTTACACGTAGGCCTATCTAAAACACGTAATAAAAAACGAATCCAGAAAAACATTAGAGTGTGAGTTTGATGTATGAAAAAGAAGATCGGCCTCTAGATGAGCCAAGCTAAAAGTGAACGATCATAAGCTTCCAACAACACATACATTCCAACAACACAACATCTACAGTACTCCTTGGCCTAATGTCAAGCATTTCTCACAGGCCTATGTAAAACGTGAATGGTGAGACTCGGGTGAGACGACGAATTATATGAAAGATAATGTGACCTCTAGGCTAGGCCTCACGACCTTGGCTAGCCATAAGACTTTTGTTTACAAGACGCACATTCTTGGTGAGAAAACATTAATAATGGCCTGCGCGCAGACTTATCTTTCCAAGAGAACCTTTCATTAGCTCTCCTTCGCAGTAGAAAGTAAAGTCTGCCCACAGCCTACATCTGTTAAAGCTTTTATGTCGCTATATAAGAATAATGGCAGACATTTAATCAGTTCTGTGATTTCTGTGTAGAGGACGGTCATGAAGATTAGCGCGGTTTCCCTTTGAAGTCATCGAGGTGTAATTTCGCACAGTAAGGAAAACAAAGGGATTTGATGACCGTCTCTCATGGCGTTGAAGGACAACTGATAAGCGAGGCTAGGATTTGTATTTATAGCGACATAAAAGCTTTAAGGCGGGTTTCCACTTGTGCGAATGTGATCACGTGACCCGTATGATCGCTTGGAAGCAGTCGCACGAACTAGTCACTAGTCGTGCGACTATGCGACCAATAGACGGAATCGGTTAAGGTTTGTTTTACCCATTTCAACTCATGTGACCATACCCTTGAGAAGTTTAAGTATTGTCCTACTTTTTGCACACATGGCACAACTTTGCATGGCGAGAAATATGTAGGAGAAATCAAAAGATATTTATCAAGAGATTGATCACATGACTTGAAATGGGTGTAAAGCCGGTTTTCCACTAGGCGGATTTTTCCGCGCGCAGCGGAGCGGCTGTTGTTTCTAAAACAATGCACGCGTACTAACAAAGATGTTCAATTTCCAAGAAATTCAATGACCAAGAATTTTTAAAAATATTTTCAGAGCTGTTTTTTGTCAATCGCCGTGGCTTCCCCCCCCCCCCCGTGGCTTAGTTCGCTGTTCAAAAAAGAGGATGCCTTTACGAAAAAGAACTATCGACCCATCACAGTTTTACCGTCAGTATCTAAAATATACGAGAGGATGATGCAAGATCAAATGTTACCGTTTGTCCAAAGCTTCTTGTCCCCACTCCTTTGCGAGTTTCGAGAGGGCTATGGTACACAGCATGCACTTCTACATTTTGTGGAAACCTGCAAGAAGTCAATAGACAGTGGAGGCGTCGCTGGGGCCGTCCTGACGGACCTTTCGAAAGCCTTCGATTGTCTAAATCACGAATTATTGATTGCAAAATTGAATGCATATGGTTTCAGTAGATCTGCCTTGCTGTTCACCCATAGCTATCTCACCAACAGGAAGCAGAGAGTGAAGGTCAATGGTTCATTCAGCACATGGACGGAAACCCTCTTGGGTGTACCGCAAGGTTCAGTCTTAGGACCCCTATTGTTCAATATATATCTGAATGACCTTTTCATATTCCTGGAGGAAACCAAAGTCTGCAACTATGCGGACGATACGACTATCTATGCGTGTGGTCCTAAGATCGAAACTGTCATTGCGCATTCAGAACATGATGCCCTTAAAATAACTGAGTGGTTCCCAAATAATTTCATGAAACTAAATGAAGACAAATGCCATTTAATGGTTTTTTGGTGTGAGGGGAGGTAACGAAATCACAATCAAAATAGGTGGGGCTTGCGTGAAGGAAAGTACAGAAGAAAATCTTCTTGGTATCACTTTCGATCAATCACTTTCTTTCAAAGAACATGTCAAGACCTTGTGTAGAAAAGCCGGCCAAAAACTACATGCTCTTGCCCGTGTCTCCTGCTACATGGACACTGAAAAATTGCAGCTTTTAATGAGAGCGTTTGTTTTATCTCACTTCAGCTACTGCCCACTTGTGTGGATGTTTTATGATAGAACCATAAATCATAGAATAAATCATGTTCATGAAAGGGCATTGCGCATTGCGTATAAAGATCATGGAAACGATTTTGGTTATCTCCTGGAGCAGAGCAATTCGGTGCCCATCCATATACGGAACCTGCAGTTGCTAATGACGGAAATCTTCAAAACAAAATCCCATCTAAATCCACCTTTCATGAAGGACATTTTTCAGGAACGAAGTATGAACTATAATCTAAGACATGGCAATGATGCTCAACTTCCAAAGGTGCGAACCACGTCCTTTGGGATTGAGACCATAGCCTATCTTGGGAACAGATTGTGGCAACTATTGCCGCAAGAAATAAAACAATCAAATACCCTTCCTATTTTCAAAAAACGAATTAAATGTTGGAAAGGTGGTGAATGCAACTGCAGACTTTGCAAAAGATATATTCCGCAAGTTGGGTTCCTAACAGGATAGTCGTTTTTATCTTGTAACATATTTATATATATACATTGTAAAAATTTTTTTTCCCTAATTTAGCTATCTTAGATATTGTAAAAATTATGTACAGTAGGCCTTAATTAGCTGTAATTTAGCTATTTGTTTTTCACCTTTTTAGCCTACTTTAAATAAATTAATGATGATGATGATGATGATGATGATCTCGTGGAATACTGAAGTCATGTGTCAAGAGTCTTCGAGCGATTTGATTGGTTGGCGCTATAGGACGCGGCGGAAAAGTTGAAGTCAATCCGACTTTCAAATACGCACGTAGCGGAGCGACCAGAAGTGACCATTATTAGAAATAAACAATGCAATTACAATAGCCGCTCCGCTGCGCGCGGAAAAATACGCCTAGTGGAAAACCGGCTTTAAACAAACCTTAGCCGATTCCGTCTATGCCCTGAGCATATGCATTGAATAATTATTGCAGAATTAAAGAAATTTGATTGGCTTGATTGGCTCTGCTCGTGCTGGTCGCTGGCTGGTCGCAAAAAGTTGAAGTCAAAACAAGTTCCAAAATCAGACGCGCGATCCAAATTCGCACAAGTGGAAACCCGCCTTAAGAGCTCCCTGGAATGGCCTAATGCCATAGTCTTGTACAAAACTCGAATCCATCAAACATAATGGTTAGTGGTAGGATGTGTCCATTACAAATGTAAGATAAGAGGAACTCTGTGCAACTCAGGCCCTAAGATGGCGGCGAGTCTATCTTGACTCAAATTCTTTAGAGAAAACACTCTTACTTTCCTGGCCTACTGTTAAAATCTTGTCATATGCCTAGGTAAAGCTCAAACCCAAAGAAGGACAGGAAAGGGCGGCAAAGCGTCGCAAGAGGACACGAAAGGGCATGGACATGACCTCAGAGTGATTCAGACCCATTCCAAGAAGAGGATTGGCCAAAAGGTCTCTATCGAGACATAGAGCCTTTCTGGGAATCATTTACCAGGACTCCCTGGCCTGCACATCCTCAGATGACCTCAAAATGATACGTCAAGCGACAAATTTTTCCTCATAAAATGCAAATCCTTGATAAGAGAGGTTGATATGAAATAGCTGGAATTTTTGCAAAGTTAAGAAGAGGCAAAGCTTGCGGGAAAGTAAGGAGATGACGCAAATGAGAATCCAACTCTTGACCCATGCTTGTCTGTCTGTCCTAATTATTCACAAGCCAAGCCACGATGAACAACAATTCTACCCGTGACTGTGACAGCGCTACAAGTCTTTTTCATAACAACTAAGAATTTGGGCTAGTACTGGGAGTTTCTTAAAATCATCAGAGCTGTACCGCTCCTGAACATGCCGAAAGGAGGCGGTTTGATAGAAATCACTCAAGTACTTTCCGAGTACTATGGTACAGGAAGCAAGCAAAAGGAAATTGCGGAAGCATTCAATAACCATTTTACCACCATAGGCCCAAAACTTGCGGAAAAAATCGAAACTAAAGAATCCGATGACCCACTAAAATACCTAATTGATGAAGGGCCTTCTACAGCCCCTCGTTTCGAATTTCATCCGGTTGATCCAAGCACTATCGAAAAAGAAATCAAAAAGTTGAAGTGCTCCAAATCTGCAGGATATGATAAAGTTTCTGTAAAGTTAGTAAGAGATGCAGCAGGAATTTTATGTAAGCCGCTAGCTGCCATATTCAACTCTTCATTTGAAATGGGTATTTTTCCTGACATGTGGAAAATAGCAAGAGTGACCTCTATTTTCAAGTCTGGTTCGAAGAACGACATGGGCAATTACAGGCCTATATCCGTGTTATCTGTTTTCTCGAGGTTGCTAAAAAAACTAGGGCATGATCAAGTTTCAAATTACTTGAAGGTGCATAAGAAATTTTCAAAATGTCAACACGCATTTTTAAAGATGCATAGCACTTTAACGTCACTACTTAACGTAACAGATGCGTGGTTTTCTAACATTGACAAACGCAAAATTGACATAAGCGTATTTCTAGACCTCAAAAAGGCTTTCGATACGGTGGACCACGGTATTCTCCTCTCAAAGCTTACTAAGTACGGCGTTGTAGGGACACCTCTTCGGTGGTTCACATCGTACTTGACGAATAGAAAAAAATACTGTCAGGTGAATGGCCACAAATCTAGCCTAAAAACTGTTCACTGCGGTATTCCTCAGGGTTCGTGCTTGGGGCCTCTCCTCTTCATTCTGTATGTCAATGACTTTGAGCAGTGCCTCAATAAATGCACCACAAACATGTATGCGGATGACACCAGCGTAACTTGCTCTGCTGAAGATATTGACGAACTCTGCAATGATCTAAGAACTGAGGTTGACAATATTGCAGAATGGTTACGGCAGAATAAGCTCAGTCTGAACACTGATAAAACAGAATACATGGTTGTTGGTCACAAAAGACAAACTAACCGTATCCAAGGTCCATTAGAGGTAAACATAAATGGAGGACCAATCAAACGGGTCAAAAAAGTCAAATACCTTGGAATTACAGTGGACGAAAACCTTACATGGAACGAGCAATATAAAAACCTCAAAGGTAAAATTAAAAATGCTCTCTCGTCCCTGCGGAAATTAAAGAACATACTACCGCAATCAAAATTGGATCAGGTGTACAAGGCACTGCTTGAGAGTCATCTGAGATACAGTGATGAACTATGGGGCAGTTTGTCAAACACAAAGCTTGATCATCTTCAGCGTCTGCAAACTAGAGCACGAACGCTAATAGAAGGCTCTAGATTAAAGGATGGGTGGAGATGCAATTGGCTTTCAGTCCAAAACTTGATAAAATTTGACAGGGCCGTGATGATCTATAAAATAATGAATGGCCTCTGCCCGGACAACTTAAGAGGGAGACTTGTTACCAGATCTCAAATATCTAGTTATCAAACAAGAAATCAGTTAGATATTGACACTCCAAGGCAGAACCTAGAATTCTCCAAAAAAAATTTTTTTCTATTCTGGTGCAAAGACGTGGAATGAAATCCCATCAGAAATCAGAACAAGTTCCACTATCACCCTATTCAAAAGGAAACTGAAGGAATTCCTACAAAATTAGCATCCTTCCCGAAGCACGATCCCTAGGAAGACCAGCAGAGTTGTAAGATTTTATATATATGTAAATAGACATTTGTATAGTTTCTCTTTTCTTTTTTAGCTGATAGGGTTTTGTGTTTAAATATGATAAAATGAAATGAAATGAATGAAAGTGAGAATAAAGTTAAAGAAACAGATGCAGGAGTTTCTTAACTTTAGTGGCGATCTGAGAGTCTGTGTTTCTTATAAGAGGTTTCTCATAAAAATACTTGCAGTGTAGGATCTGAAGGAGTAAAGAGGGTATCGTGGCGTTCTCTTTTAGGAAGCTTACTCTGACCTGTTGCAATGGCTTCCCAGCTGCAAGTATTTGCTTCGTACTGTTTCCTCTCCTGCTAACTCCTGCCAACAGAAAATTCCGAGGACAGGGACGTAGAGAGCATCTCAAACGGGGGGGGCACGACACTTTTTTCCTCAAGAAAATGGGAGCATTTCCTAAAAATATTTTCTGAAAGAGGCAGTTAGAGTTTCTTCTATGCACTTTCCTATAAAAGAAATGACTGCATATCGAAATCAAAACGAAATCTTCAGCAAATCTTATCGACCTTTATTAGTGATGGGAGATCCGGCTTAGACTGCGTTCACACGATGCCGGCACATTTTGAAAACGATGAAAAAAGTGACGGTAGCAAATTTGAGCTAGCGTTCACACGATGCCGGCACAATTTGAAAACGGTAGGAAATTTGACGATAAAAACTCGTTGCAGGATTTGATGCCAAAGAATAGTACCTACACCCTAAGAATAGACCTGTCTCGATCCAAAAGTGTCGAAAAATGTTCTGTTTTCATCTTTGTTGAGTGTTTAAACGATGCTGTTTCAAATTTATGCCGGTTACGGTTCCGTTTTCAAAATCTACCGTTTTCAAAATCTGCCGGCAAAAAATGTGCCGTTTTCGTGTGGGAGGCCTATCCGTCGAATTTTTCACCGTTTTCAAAATGTGCCGGTATCGTGTGAACGCAGTCTTAATTTCGATCTGAACGCGGGGCAAACATAAATCAAGGCCATATTTTATAAAAAAAAAAAATAATTTACTTAAATAAGAGCTTTGCGCTATCAAATTTCTGGCATCACCCCCCTGCAAGTTGTCCCCTTCAACACCGGACTAGATCCGCCCCTAGGGAAGACAATAGAGGGCGGAACCTCCTAAAAATATCCAAAGCACACCTGGAAGTCAAAACTTGAATTTTAATTTCCGAGAGAAAATTCAATTTCCGAATCTGCGAAATCCGGCCGAACTGCCATGCTCGTTTTGCAATTGATTCAACGGATATTCAACATAAACGTATATTTAAAACATTTGAAGGAAATTTAAATCTTGAAATACCTGTCGTGTCCATTTTCATTGTTTTTCTCTTGGTCTGAATTGTTATGTGCCAAGTCATGGTTCTCCAAATTCGATGTCTCCAAACTCGAGTTATTTTCCATCGCTTTTCTCCCACTTTGACGAACTTCTATCCAAATTTTCCTTACCAAAAGTTTTCCAGCCACTTTCCAGCTAAAAGCTGACGAAATTTAAATCCTCTTTCTGTCGCTTCGCAGAGATCTTCCAATATTGCCTCGTCCGCGTTGAAAGTTCAGAAAGGATTCTCTGCTTGGCTTTTCAAACAAAGCAAATTCAATAAACACACATAGGATCAAGTATCACTGCGAGGCACAAAGCGCCTTCACGCCATTCTCACAAACTGCTCTGAACAAATCTGAAACCAGATTTTCGCCTGGTGGGAGAATTCTTTGTTTCGGTAAAGGTAATTATCCCAAGAGACATTTTTAATTAAATCTGGGCGAAGTCACGGGAAGATAAATGAATTTATAGAATGCATGCTTGCAACAGAATTATGGAAGAACAACGAACTTGTGGGGGGTATCCATCGAAGTTGACATGTGCAGATGATAACGTACGGATATCAATCACAGGGACCCCAGGAAATTTTATAATCCCTCCCCCCAATGATAAAGAGGCCTTCCTCTGAGCCTACTTTGCGATTGCGAAGCTATGACGTAATGCTTTAAGAGAGAGGTCGAAAGCGAGGCCTCTTTATCATTGGGGTAGGGGTTATAAAATTTCCTGGGGTCCCTGTGATCAAGATTTTGGAGAGAGTTTTTTTCAGAAACAAATAAAACGTTAAAATACAAAAAAACTAAACGACTCAATTTTATCTACTGTTGAGATGGAGGCGAAAAACATAAAATTATCAAGTCACCTCCAAACTCAACAGATTTCGGAGAGAATTTAGTTGGAAACTTTTTAATCGTCCAATCGTCCGACACTGGCCTTGTCCGACAGCTTTTTGTCCGAGATTGTCTTTCCGAAACTTTTCCTTCCGAAAATTTTCAAATTTTAATGCAAAGTATACTTTGGTAGTACTAAAATTTTCCTTAATTTCGGATGGAAATGTCGAAATGTCCAGTTTCTAGATGAAAAGTTTGCTAATTTGTTGCTTAATTTTCGGGAGTATGCACTATGCACTATGCACTATGCACTATGCACACGGTTTCTGACCCTGCTACAGATACGTTTCAAGGAAAAGTGTCTTAAGGCTGATTTCCACTCAGTAGAATTTTCTGATTGGACAGGAAATCCTTTGTTAATGTGTGAAAATGTTGCCGTGAATTTGAATAGAATGTTGCGCATGACTAAGATTTTATTGTCTAAAATTCAGTCCGCTCGGAAAATTCTACTAAGTGGAACAAGGGCAGATTTTGTAATACAATAGACTAAGTCACTTTGGTTCACACCTCAATTCAAAACGATTAGCGAATGCAGACAAAAGAAATTTCTCAAGCAAAAATTCAAAACAAACGAAGCCGCAAAATTGTCCTGAAACCAGTGCGGCAAACTCTCGTTTGATGCGGGCGAAGGGAAGTTTTAAGAAAAGGCATGTGCTTATAACGAAATAAGAAGGGTAAATCTAAAGTTCTGTCTCGCGGATTTTGTTTATTCAGGAGCTGAGGGTTGACTGCGTACATCTGAGCAATAAATATGCAAAAATTGTAATGCCCTCTGCTTGGTTTCTGAATCAAATAAACAAAATACGTGAGACAGAACTTTAGACTTACCCTTCTTCTTTCGTTATAAGCGCATACCTTCTCTTAAAAACCTCCCTTCGCCCGCATCAAACGAAAGTTTGCTTTACTGGTTTCAGGGCAACTTTGCGGCTTCGTTTGTTTTGAAGTTCTGCTTGAGAGAATTTCTTTGTCTGTATTCGCTAATCGCTGTGAATTGAGGTGTGAACCAAAAGGACTGATGCTATTGTATTTCAAAATCTTCCCTTTAAGTGGAAATCAGCCTTACTTAGTGGAAATCTGCCCTTTAAGTGGAAATCAACCTTACTTAGTGGAAATCAGCCTTTAAGGGTAAGCGGGCAATTTCCTATAATATCTTTGAACAGAGCATTTAATGTTTCTCGGCTCCTTTTGAGCTAAAAGCAGATGTTTCTTATAGGCCCTCCTAGTAATTGTACCTTTAAATACAAAGGCTCGACCAAAAGCTATTTAGAGTAAGATTTTTCGAGGCCATTTCGGCTTTGTTATTGACGCGTGAGCTCCTACGCAGCGATGTGTTTCATGTTTCATTGTCGCCCGTGGTCAACCGTGAGGACTTTTAACCATATTGCCCAGAGCTATAATGGTTCGATTGGTGTGTTACAAAAATGCTTTTCTATGCAACCATGTTCAGTTATTTCTATTCATGTTTCCAAGACCATGTTTAAGTAATGAGTTTACAATCCTGCATTAGACGGGTTGGATGATAAGTCGTCGAGACAAATTTAAAAAACAGCCAACGTTGTGCAGTGTTCGCCTCATCTCCACGTTCTCAAAACTGCTGGCTTTACACCGAAACGTCGTTTCTTCGGCGTTTCTACTGCTTTTGGCAGATAAGTCTTCCGCGTGAAGTATTTGCTGAATTAAGCTTGTACGCCCCGTAGCGGATAATTTGTCTTATTCGTCTGGTGAACGATTCACCAGGCAATGCTGTACTTCCAGTAAACCACACCTGCCACACGTCTCGATTTAAGCAGGAAGAGTTCTGGTGTCTAAATTTGAATCCAGGATAACTTTACAGGAAGCCTTGCTGCGTTCGCTGTTGTTAACAGAAGAGTTTATGTCTGATAATGGATAATTCATGAACTGAACGTCCAATGAATAGTTTCTTTAGCTTTGCGTAATTTCTTGCATACGACATTTTGCAACGCCTCTTGACTAGCGCAAAAAGAATCTGCTTTCCAAATGGCCTATTTTCAACACAGCGGCATTTAGCGAGCTCGCGAATGTTTACACAATAAATGGTCGTTCAGCCGAATCTCGCGAATTCGAGTACAGATCGTCTTGTGAACACTGACAATCTGTACACATTCTTCTATTTTTGAGACTGACAATAGTATTAAATTTACATTTCCATGGCAAGTAAATCATGGACCAGAATCGAATGTGGAATTCTGGTTTCCAAACAAATTCCTTCTAAGTAGTTTCATAACTTCCGGCGCCCGCCAAACGCGTCAATTTTTTTTAGCTCACAAGGAAAATGAAATTTATACAAATTATTGTCAATCGAAAAATTATTGTCAATTATTCGTCCACCTCCGAAGTTGGTTTACCGTATTCATGACCCAAAAGGCTTATCCATCCTAACGCAGCTACGTGTTGGACTCAGTAAGCTAAATTTTCACAAATTTAAGCATAACTTCAGGGATACTTTGAACCCTTTGTGCCCAACAAATGATGGTGTTGAGGATACGGAGCACTATTTCCTGCTCTGCCATACTTATGCTGCAGATAGACTTGATCTTCTCAACAGTGTAAACGCGATATTGTTGCCTCATGGTATGATAAATCTATCAAATGAAGATTTGTTAAAAATCATCCTATATGGCCATGAACAGTTACCGTTTGATTCAAATGCGAAAATTCTCACAGCAACACTAGAATATATCCAGGCCTCAAAGCGATTTGAATAAGTTGGTAATGAAAACTTGTAAACTCTCCTCTCTCCTAAAAAAATTTTCTTTTTCGTTTATTTGTAAGATCGTTTTTGTGTGTCGTATGATTAGTCGTATTTTAGATCTTCTATGTCAAATGCCAGGGGGTAGTCATGATATCTTGCTCCTCCTGGTATCGTCCTTGTAGTGTGGTACAGTAGTTCGTAGTTAGTGTCTTAGGTAATTTCGTTATTGTAAACTTTTTAAATTGAATATAAAAAAGAAATTTATACAAAGCTAACAGTATAACTATGTGTCCATCAGTATTCTCTAGAAATCTAAAAGCGACGACAACACACAAGCAAAAAAGTTTAACATCCTTCCTTTCAAATTCTTGTCAGCGGCGGAGCCGAGGGGCAATTCACTGATTTTTTTTCGTACACCTTCCTTGAAATCACAAAAAAATCACATACAAAATCACAAAATCACAAGAAAAATCACATACAGAAAGCACCAAAAATCACAAATCACTGAAAAATTACTGAAAAATCACACGAAAAAATCACTAGAAATCGCTAAAATCACCAAAAATCACAGAGAAAAAATCATGTGATTTCAAAATCACAAAAATCACGTACGCTATTTTGAGAAGTGATTTGCCCCTCGGGCGGAGCAAGCACTCGAGGCGTGAGGGAGTCTGGGGCATAGCCCCAAGGAAATTTTGCGTGACCATGCCTTTCAAGCTGTCCTTGTTATGCAAGAAGAGCTACAAGGTCTATTACGCAATTATATGCATTTGTTTTTCTTCTCGTTCTCAAACAAAACTCTATTGCCATTTTCAAAATTAGGGGAAGAACGGCGCCTCCTATCCATTAAATTTCCACCAATGGGGAAAGACGGCCATGGATGAATCGATGGCCTACCGATGAAGGGTTACGCCCGATACATTTAGTGCATTTAAACCTGTTCAACCGATACGTGAAGTTATATTTTATTTACTACATTTATTGCCGTACGTCATTCTCAACATTTTATTTCAATGGATGAATTTCCAACCTTCACGGCAGGAAGCTCTTATGACTATTAGAGGAAGTGTCTGCCAAAGTTTTAACCCATCCCTTTTACGCAGCATAAAATTTTGTGCAGAAGACTGTTTTGAGTAAATTCTTTCATTTTGCATGCAAATCGACGATATTTCACATCTTAGGGCATGTTTATGAGCAAAAACATCTCACTTGCCAGACCCGGGGCTGAGAGGTGAGATTCCACCTTCTCATTAAATCCTTTGTATTTTCATTTCGTTTTACATGACAAACGCAACACTACCGGTATAGTGAAATCCCACCTCACCAGAATTGTGATCTGGCCTGGGTTAGGTGAAATTTTTCCATATAAACGAAACACCACCGGTATGGTGAGGTAAACTGAAATTATTCGTTGATTCTTATTGGTCAGTTTGTTCTGATTTCACGGAAGAGAGACTTTACTCCACCTCGCCTCTCCACCCCGGTGCTGACAGGTGAGGTAAAAAAATCTCATATAAACAGTGACTGGTATTTACCTCGCCTCTCAGCCCCGGGTCTGGCGTGTGAGGTGTTTTCCCTCATATAAACACGACCTTAGAGGCAGAAAAGAAGACTGGGTTTTATTTGATAGGCCTATCTGGTAGACTTAACATTTAAATTGAAACTTTTAAAAAAGAACTTGTAAAAGAATGTCTCAAATTAAACGCCGCGTGAAGATGCCCGCAAAATATATAACTGAAGGGTTTTTAATGAGTAATTTTGCGATCCCGCAAATCTCAAGTGACATCTAATTTGAGGCAAACTCGAGTCAATCACAACTTTGCTATTACCATCCGTTATTATCTACAATAGTGAGATTGGGGAGACTGAAAACTAGTTTCTTATCCACAGAGACAGGGAGTTTTTCAATCCCTTCAACAAAACAAGTCCACTACGAAAGATTAGAGAGTTTACGAAACCAGGACGGCAATGCCAGCCAGAACGTCATCTGATATTCCGCAAAGCAAGTATTGTTGCGCGCGACGAAGGAGCGTGCTTACTAATTGCGAGGTAGTGAATTTTCGTTTGCTGGCCACGCATATTTGTTTTGTCTATTGCTTCATTGCCGCTGTTCAAAACGTTCGCATACCTTCAACTTTCCTGATCACATGCATTGATTGGAGACGACGCAGCAAATCGAGCAAATAAATGCTCGTCATCGTCAATAGGATTAACTTAACACAATCATCTGTTGACCCTGCTTTCATCACCCTCCTTCTAATCATAAAACATGGAATAGGGAATAATGGAACAATTAAATCCAGTTCAAGGGAACAGCAAAAAAGTCATTTACGAATTTAGTGTGGCTTTATTTGAGTTCAGAAATATCTTAGAGTGCGCGCAGTTGATAACTTTTAGTTACTTCTAGTTTCCATAAGCTACCGTTAATATATCATCCACAAGGCCAAAATGGGGCCTCCTATAACTCAGACATGCCTGAAAACCATATTTTTTCTTTTACGACAAACATTGAAAAAGATTGATTCTTGCTTAGGAGGCCTATATCTGCAATACAGGAAGCCAGAAATGGTTTATCCATGTCGTGAAATTGAAAGGACGACTTCAGAGTCTCTCACGGGACGCAAATTCAAACAAAAACAAGGAAGCTTTTGAATGTAAAGTTCTGAAACAAAAGCAACATTGCGTTGCAGTTGCCGTTGCAGTCATGGTCTCGTAAACTCCCTATTACCTAAAACATAACGACAATTGCTGCGGTCACACTAGCGGTTTTACGGGCTCATTACGCTGAGATATGCGACCGGTCTTTCTACTTACACACAACGCGGTTAAAACGTTGCGTTCCTTGGGGAAGAGTTCTTAAAAAACTACCACAGCCAAAACAACGGGATAAACAAAGTGTCGACCAGGGATCAATGGTATTCTATTTAGTTATCTCTAGTGCCGACCTATATCACAACGTTGATTAAACAAAATGAACCAATCATGATTAACCAAGGAAATCACGTGACAATTACTTGCGCGCAAGAAAATTGTGCCCTAACCGGCACAGTGTTACCGGGTATTGCTGTATCATCATATTGCCGCAAACAATTCAGATTATTAAGGGATGGGATTCTAGTGTGACCGAAGCCAATATATATCTCCTCCCTCTTCTTAATACAACAAACGACGGGCGATACCGTGAAAATGTCGACGTTTTGAAAGCTGTGATTCAATAAAAAGTTACACCTGTTTGGAAAATCCCTAAAATTTGATTTCATCATAGAACACAGAGCTCTTTACTTCTTAAAAGAGGTTTCGATCGAGCGCCCAAATCTGGTGAATTTGTGAAGGAAAACAAAGCATGACCCCCGTTCTCGGTACATAGAAACTGGCGATTGGTCAGTCCAACAAATCCAGTCATGTGATTGGTTGTAAATTGGTCTAAATAAAGCAGGTTTAATTGTGTCAGTGTGAATGTAGTATTATTCTAGATCTGTTGTCAATGAAGTCTCATCTTCCCTGAATTATATCAATTGCAATTTACTTTGCTTTAAACTTGTAACTTGTTATCTATTTTCAATGAACGGAAAAGAATTCATCATTCAACACGACTGTCAAGAGTAGAGTAGACCTTTTTACTTCTTGAAAAAGAGGTTGGATCGAGCATTCAAATCTGGTAAATTTGTGAAGGAAAACAAAAGCATGACCTGTGTTCACGTTATAAACACTGCTAGCGGTGGCAAGAGGTTCCTTCGGATTTCAGAACAGTCTTCAGAGAGTTTATTATCGACAAATTTGCGCAAAGTGAATTAGCAACGGTTCAGTTTGCACATAGGCAAATGGTATTGGTCTTTTTGCTTTGTTTCTCGTTATCTTCATTCATTGTTCGCTAACTTTTCTTTCAATGGAATAACAGCTGCTAAAAACAACATACTTCGATTTGCAACTCGCAAAATGAAACCCTTGCATGGTCACACTTTGTGAGCTACAACTGTTACACCACAAAATCATCTAATAATTAATGAAAATAGCGAGAAACAAGTCTAAGAGGCAAATAAAACTTGTCCGTATTTATTTCAGAATATAGAACCAGAAAACGTGGAAATCTGCAAATTCCTAAAGTAAGGTTATGCAAAGCGAATATGCAAAGCGAAGTTTCCACTTCGCTGGTGTCAAAAACTGGAATGATATCCCTGTCAACGTTCGAGAAAGAGACTCAATCGCTCCTTTTAGAACAGGTCTTAGAGATTATCTTTTGAACCTTTCACAGGAACCGAACACGACCCCTTGGTAGAGCAGCATTGAATATTGTGATTTTTCTTTCTTTCTCTCATATTCCCTTTGAAGAAATATTGTTAGTAGGTTATTAATTTGCTGATAGGACCTCGTGTGTACACATAGATAAAATGAAAAAAAAAATTAAAGTAAATGAACGGAGATATATCAACACAATCTAAACATTGCACAAAAGAACGACAGGCGCCACCTATCTTCCTATTTAGGGAGTTTACGAAACAAGGACGGCAACGCCAGTCGGAACGTCATCTGATATTCTGCAAAGGAAGTATTCTTTCCGTACGTTAGCTTTGATATATCATCCAAAAAGGCCAAAATGAGGCCTCCTATAACTCAGAGATGTCTCAAAACCATACATTTTTCTTTGAAGACAAACATTCAAAAAGATTAAGTTTTACTTCGGAGGCCTAGATCTGCTGTACAGAACGACAGGAGTAGGGCTTCCAAGTTGTGAAATTGAAAAGGACAACTTCAGAGACTCTCAAGGTAAGCAAATTCGAACAGAAAAGGAGGAATCTATTGAATCTAAAGTTCTGAAACAAACGCAACATTGCGTTGCAGCTGCCGTCGTGGTTTCGTAAACTCCCTATTGTTTTCATTGATCAAAACATCAAATTCAATAGGTTATATTTAGATGGACCCAGTCCCCTTAGCTAAGTTGCTTTTAACCCTGTTGATTTACTTCAAACTGGATAACTCCTACACGCTTTTAGTAAAGGCATCTTTGATAAACTCTCGGAAAAGTGTTCTGAAATCTGAAGCTATTTTCTGCCACAGCAAGCATCGTTGTAACAAGAACGGGGGTCATGCTTTGCTTTCCATCACAAATTTACCAGATTTGGACGCTCGATTCAAACCTCTTTTTCAAGAAGTAAAAAGGTCCATGGATGCCTCTCTGGTGCATCCAGTCGCCAAGGATGAAAAATATCTTCCTACAAATGTCTCTCTAAAATTGAATTAGATTCGGTTCAACAACAGGTTCGGGTGCTAAGACACCATCACTTACCGCTGGTGTAGGTGGAGTGTTACCTGTAGCAAATGGATCAACAATCACATTATCAGCCATTGGTGATTCGAACTTCAACAATGGGCTATTGTTTACCGCTGGAACTTCTGGTAACAACATTTGGCTCAATTTGAGTGGTTCCAACTGAGGGTCCTTGACGTCTGATGTAGCGACAGGTGGGGAAAATAGACCTGAAAGGTGGAGATGGAGTAAGCATTCATCTTGGCAAGTGAAAAGTCATATGGTGCCGGAGATGTCCCAAAAAGGACTACCGGTTAAATGATTACTAAGAGTCGATCACAGTCGCAATCACTTAAATGTATAGCATCAACTGATTGCATATTTATATGAACTAACAGAGGAAATACCGGGTGAGTCAATAAAAACGCCCGGCGTTTGAAAAAATCCTATTCCCTGAATATCAAAGCAATGATATTGAAAACTGTCTTGTTTTATCCCCGATATGTCAAATTAGGTTCAGTAATTTACCCAGCTTTAATCTGGCATTCCTTCCCGTCGAAATAGGAGATTTTCTGCAGAAAGCCTCTTTCGAAAACCTGCAAAAACGAGCGAAAACAGCAAGCAAAATTTCCCTTTGTTCTCCTTACTAGCAATAATGACTCGAGGATGTGCTCATGTAGTTTGTCGTCATGGGAGAATCGAATCCCCCTGAATAAGTTATTCACGCTAGGGGGAAGACTATTCAACCCGCCAAAACGAAAGAGCGTGCTCAAAGTCATCGCTGTGAGGTAAGCACATTGGCGATTTTTGCTTGTAATTTTAGCACGTTTTTTAATGTTTCTCAAAGGGATTCATTTTAGAAAATTACCTACAGAATCGGAAGAGAGTGACCGATTTTAGCCAGGAAAATTTCTAAAAATAATTGAACATTTTAGCTATTTAATCAGATATTGCAAAATATTTGTTCTTATATATTCAGGGAGCAGTAGCCTTTCAAACGCCGGGCGTTTTCTTTTTTTACTCACCCGGCATAATTAAGTACCATTTTAACACACGATTGAATCAAATTTCACATTTTATCTTGTCACCAATTCCTTGCAAAACTCTTTAGTTTATTTTCTGTCATTTTAATATACTTTCTAATTACTATACAAACTATACAAACACTAGAGGGACAGGATCACAAGGAGCAAAGGACAATGATTACCCCGTGGCCATTAACTTAAAGACATGCAAATATTAACAACTAAATGAATAACTACAAAATACGAAACATACGATTTAGCATTATACACATAAATACTCGAATCCGTTTCACATTGGATGTCAGGCCTGCATAGGAGAAAGATGCTGAACAACAGGAACCCCGGACGAGGGGAAAGCAACGACAGCAATTGCTACCGACACTGATCCTCCCCCAGAGTCCCCATCAACACTCTATGCATATGCTGTCAGGTCAGTGTTTCTGATTGTAATATCAATGATCTGAAATACTTTCGTTGCGCATCGAGAAGTTCCATTTGAGAAATTTCTGGGGCCATTGATGCTGTGGTCCGCTATTTTCCCACTCCTGATTGAGTGGTTAATTTGTTAACTGGAATCATTCATCTACTTCAATATTCAGTGGTTAACCTATCATACATAAAGAAATCAAGTTAAAGGCACAAGATTCTTTTTATTGTAAATATTTATTTAGATCATAGGGTATTTTATTAGTATTTACGAAATTGTAATTAGGTTAATTTAGTTTTTTTTCCAATATATTTTGATTTGTAAGTATTAGAGTGGAGGGCCCCTTGTAAATCATCATTGCTATTGATGAAGGGCTGCCCTCCTTAACATTTGAAAACGAAAATGAAATGAAGATAATATGGAAAATCTACCTTCTGTTGTAGCAACGATCTTGACATCAGAAATCTCCGCTTTAGTTTCTTGAGTGACAGGTTTAGTAACATCAACATCAATCAATGAAGGTGTCTCGACTTTCTTTGCAGCTTCATCCATGACAAATGTTCCAGATCTTTTTATATCACTGTTTCTAAGCAACGACTTCTTTTGCTTGGTAACAGGGGAAGTAGAGTTGCTGCTGTTGCCTGGGTATCTCAGAAGTGATGTTCTTCTTGGACCAGTTTCTATGAATTAGACAAAATTTGCAGCTTTAAAGTATCTACTCTTTATCTACTCTGTTTTCTCACACACAGATAAAAAGATCGTGAAAATAACTTGCATCTTCTGTAAAGTAATTTTCATGCAGAGTCATGCCCACGGGGGGGTTCTTCCATAGTAAAGGTACCTGGGGATGTGCCGCCCGCAAGGGTATACTTTTTCGGACTTCTAGTCTAGCCAAGGGTGTACTTTTTAGCAATCTTAGTCGAGTTAAGTCTAGGCAAGGGTATGCTTTTTGGCAATTTTGGTCAAAGAAATGTCAAAATTCGGTAATTTTTGTAAAAAAAACCTAACTTTTTAAAAATTTTGGTCCAGAAAAAGCGAAAATTTGGAAAGTTTTGTCTGAAAAATGCCAATTCAGAGCACTTTTGAAGGGAAAATTAGTCTAGCCAAGGGTATCATTTTCACAAAAATTGGTCTAGTCAACGGTCACATTCTGAAACTGTGGGCGGCACCCCCTACCCGAAATTTAGCCGAGAACCCCCCCCCCCGTGGTTAAGCCGACTCTCCACCAGGCGGAAAAATGTCGAGCCGCGAAAAGTAGAACTTTTATTATTATTATTATTATATACATTATTTATACACGAGGAATCCCTTCAGCAAAAACCTTAAAATACATAAGCATGAAAAAAATAGATATATAAAAATTCAATGGATGGGGCTGATCTTCCAGGGAGTCGTGTTTGAGTTTAATTCAGCTCCTCAAATGTATCTTGAGGTGTTTTTTGAATTGTTGTAAGGTAGAGAGTTCCCTGATGGTATTGGGGATTTCGTTCCAAGCTTTTAGACCCGAATATTGAAAGCTTTTCTTTGAATACTCAAGATTGTATCTCGGAAGTTGAATGTCCGTGCAGTTTCTTGTTCTATAACTTGAGTACATATTTCTTGTTTTGTAAGTATCCCAAAGGCTTTCAGGGCAGATCTTATTCATCATCTTATAGGTCATAACCGATCTGTCAAAGTTTATTAGTTCTTCTACAGTTAACCAGTCTCCAGACCACTGATCTTTGATTTTTGCCCTTTTTATAATGGAATGAGCTCTATTTTGAAGACGTTGAAGGGCTTCTAATTTTGTGTTGGAGAGAGACCCCCATACACATTTGCATATCGCAAGTGACTCTCCACAAGAGCATGGTAGATATTAACCAATTGGGATTGTGGAACAATTTTCATCAACTTTTTCAGAGACCATAGCCCACCAGAGACTTTCCCTTTAACTTTCTTGCACTGTTCATTCCAATTCAATCCCTCATCAACAATTATACCCAACGACTTTGTCTCCTTGACATGCTTAAAGGGTTTGTGCAAGGCTAAAAGCCTGCATTTGCACAGAGCAGAAAAATCTAAAAATAGCCCATTGAAATCGATGGCTCACACGTGTTGTGGATAATTGATAGCTAAAGAAACAATGCTGTGTTGGCGCATTTTCTTTGTTCTATTTATAGAGAAGCCTATTTACCATTGCACATTCCCTTTAATTTCTGTACGTATTCCTTCTACTAACGGCTTGACAGTTTGCCGCCACGACAATTCGATTAGCCAGCCAATTAGATTGCTGCCAATAGACCTTTTTTCTCTTCTGAAGAGGATGAGAATCCAATGTTATTTTGCAACGTTTTGTAGAATTTTCGAATGTCCACAATAGTGATAGAAGCTCTAACGCCACTCTCTCGAACCTCGCGAATAAAATGTATAAAAATAACTTTCGATCCGGGCTCTTTTGTAGAATAGCTAAAAGGTCTATTTTTCCGCCTCGAAATTTTCACGCCTAGTGGAGACACACTGAAAATGATTCGATCGCTGATCAACTTGCCAAAGGAAGACATTTTGAGATTAGCCATGTGATCAGCCTGTGGAGGATAGGGCCTGTTCACGGGCTACCATGTTATCAAATGTTGTTGGTAATTTTTCAAAGGGCAGCACTTGTTTAGTCTGCGTGCGGACAATGCCCAGGGAAAACGTATAGTCTGCGCAACACCGCTCAATATCGCGTATTGTAAGAGTCAGCATTTCATTTCAATAGCATTTTGAATGGCCCTTTCTACTCAGCGTCTGTGTACTGTCTGCCGTACGGTACTTAAAATTCCAGAGTATTGTGTTGTTAACGTAGTCTGCTTAGAGAACAAAGAGAAACCTAAGATTTAATCACATGATGGCCGTTCTCAAATCTGATTCGTTCCTTGATTCGCAGGACAGCAATATTATTGGCTGTTACAACAAAGCATTTTCTTTGTTATCACATAATTGCTGAAACACGCACTGCACAACAGCGAGCGGCGTTGCGCAGACTATACAATTTTCTTGAGTATAGTTTGCACGCAGGCTACACTTTTTTGGCAAAACTGATTTTTGCAACAAGATAAACTTTGAAAAAGGAGATACAAGTTTTGCAACTCGCTTGGTAGAAACAAATTCAGCTTAAATTAAAATTAACTCACTGGTCGTTACAGGACTACTATCTTGTGTCTTGTTCAATTGTTTGGGTACCAGACTTCTCCTAGAAGACGACGGTCTGTTGCCAGGCGTCCCAGCAGCCTTTGGAATCGTAGTTTCTACCTTGTTCTTCACTGGTGTAAAATTCGACGAAGCTGTTCTCCTCCGAGAGGACGTCTCACCGCAAACGCTTCGACGCGATGTAGAATTCTGTGTTGTAGCTGGCGGTTTCGGCGTGCTATTGTGATTCGGTTTCGAAAACTGAAGTTTCGACGAAGAGGACGATAATGCAGCACTCTTGCGACGCATCTGCATATCTCCGGTGTTATTCAAATTACGATTTACGTCACTTTTACGATCAGGCGTGGCTATCAAGCTTGAAGACAGAGATTTACGACCAACTATCTTAGGTTTGTCATTAGTTCCTGTATTCATCTGCGTCTTCCCTGCGTCGTCTCGCGATGCATTCCTAGGCTGCATGTGAGTGACTTTCATAGGTTTTAGCTTCGATTCTGTAGCACTTGTAGCACGCAGTTTACCTTGTCCCGCGAGTAAACCCGGTTTTAGTGTAGGTATGCTTTTGAGTGCGGGTATACTTGATGGTCGGGCAATCTTGCATGCCACTCTTGGTATTCCTGATGCCTAGAAAAGAATGACAACGAACTATAAAGATCCGACACAATTTTAACATTATTGCATAAAGTTTTGAAGTGAGTTGCTGCCAAAACCATGCAGCAATCATTAAATGGTCTTCTTGCACCAGGATATGTCTCCAAATTAACAAAGGGCTCGAATCTTTGCAAAATTTAAAAATTGAGTGTGTAAAATATTGTTGCCTAATTCTTTCAACTGAATAGATCGAACGATACTTCGCTTCGTATGCCATAATTCCAGATAGAGCATTTGCGGTATCATCATTATTCTTGGAATTACAGCGTTTTTAAGATTTATGAAAGGATGTACGAGAGGAGGTATCAGGAGCTTTGAAAAAGATTAAAAGCATCATAAATTGTCAACTGATTGAGGAAAGTAAAAATGACCAATACAAGAAGTGCTCAATTTTTGACGATCTACAAGATATTAGCAAGCAAAAGTCTGTTTCTGTTATGGTTTACGATTTAGCATTTTGATGACGTCACAACTTCAAAACCAGCAGAAATGTTAAAAATGCTGTAACTCTGAAAATGATGATAATGTCAAAAATGCTCTTTCTGGAATTATGGCAAACGCCCTCAAGTTGCCTCCAATCTATTTAGTTGAAAGAATAAGGTAATAACATTTTACACATTCAATTTTAAAGTTTTGCAAAGATTCGAGCCCTATGCTCTCTAAATTGTTCGTCAAAGATTCTGCTCAAAATGTCCACAAACTGTGAAACACTGAAACAGATCTTTTATTGCCGATGAGAAAACAAGCAATTGACAAAAAGGTATATATTTTCGTAAATGGAATCGGCTTCAATTTGAAGTGAAAGGTAAATAAAGGTGATATAGGGAAACTTAAGTTAAGGGCCTGTGCAATCTAAATATGGCCTCTCTATCTAAATTAAAAACACCGTTAGGTAAAATGGCAGGGATAGCATTAAAAGGTCAGTGCGACCTTGCTTCCATAATGGTCCCTCCAAAGGTGTCAATGAAAGAAAAATTTTAATGGAAGAAAAGGAAATTCTAGCAGATGTTGAAATATTTTTAATTTGAACCAAATCGGTAGTAGGAGAGTGTGTGAGGTGTTAATAATACACATATACATTATCTTCCTTCCTTTGTATATCTTTGAAGAAATTTTCTTTGATCTTGTGTTTAAATGTGTTGACATTGTTGGTAGATTTCAAGTCTGATACGAGACTGTTCCATATTTTTGGCCCTTGGTAAGATAGAAATTTTTGGCCTGTGCTTCTCTTACGAAAAGGAACGCTTAGTCTAAACTTAGACCTTCGCGTTATTCGACTTTGGTCGGCTGGATGGAATATTTCATCAGCATAAGTGGGAGCAGTTCCGTTGAAAATACGTTGCCCTCTTTTCTTCTATTTCTTCTAAACTAGATCGCTTCATTTGCCTTTAAAGTTGCACCATCCCTTGCCAGTTCCAAAACAGATTCAATAATGATTAGTGAAAGCGTCCTCACTTTTTCGTATCTTATTTTAATTCCCTGGCTACTTAGATTTTCATTTCATTATTATTTGCCGTGGCCCCTGAAAAGCAGTCCTCGTGGACTGACGGGGCTACCGTGCCTATAAGCATAACAATTTAAATTGAATAGAAACAGAAAATTAGCTATCAACACTGAACCGTACACACTTTTCATAAAGGAGAAAGGAAGGTACGACAACTACTCTCGAGTAACAAATAATTGACTCCCTCGCTAATGAATTTTTGAAAAATTTTCCAACCCCCCCCCGCTTTTAGTCCAGCCCCCTTTTATCAATTGTTGGAAAAATGAAATGACAATAAACGTAATTTCTGGATAAACGCAAGAAAAATTCTCAAGAAGTGCATTCAAAAGAAGCAGAGTTCATAGGTAAATGTACCACTAGCATCACTCTTAACATAAATATACAGGGTGTCCCAGAAAAATTGTGCCCCGTTTGCCTGAAGATTGCGACAAAACAACAAAAGATTCTCACTAACCTTTTCCATGATGTTGCTCTTCAGATGTTCAATTAAAGTTTGCCACCGTCCCAGTGAAAATCCGTTGAAAAATGATGGAGCTATGACTTTCAGAAGACCAAATTTGCCTGTTGACTGAAACCAGCGGTAGGCCATTTTATCTTACTATTTTGCAACGATAAACAGCTTCATGGATCAACTGAAATAGCAGCGTCTAATGTCATAGCTCTCATGAAAATTCAAATAATCATCAAAGAGTTCAACAATTTTGTACCCCACGATCTTTGATGGAATGCAAAAATGAAGATAAGAATTCCCAAAGTAGTAAAACATCAAAGTTTTCGACAAAAATATATTTCAAATTAAATTTGTCGCCTTCCCTACATAGATTTCTTCCTTAATTTGTTACACGCAATTGTTGATTTACTACCGAAGACAATGAACTAAAAGAAACGAGAGGGGCAGAAGATTTTGAATTCAGACACTCCTCACACCTGCAATGTTTGTCATTCATTCATTCATTTCATTTTTCATTCATTTTTATTTATTTAGGCACGGTAGCCCCGTCAGTCCATGAGAACTGCTTTTCAGGGGGCCGTGGCACAAACGTTACCAGTTTACGATTTGATTCTTCTCTTAAAGGTGGCAAGAGATGGTGCCTGTTTAACATCAAGTTCAAGAGTATTCCAAAGCTTAGGTCCACGAAAAGATATAGCCCTTTGCCCATTGTTAGATTTTCGTAAAGGTATCGAAAGATCAGTTTCGGTGTTTCTGAGTTCCCTGACATTTCGAGTCGACCTTTTTTCAAACAAGCTGGAAAGGTACTCCGGGACGAGACCGTTTAGCGATTTGTACACTGTAGTTGCGGTTTCGCCTCTAATGATGTCGCTTACAGTAGGCCAATTTAAACTTTGTATCAAATCTATAGAAGGGGTATCAAAATTGCTTTTCGTAACGATTCTAGCAGCTCTATTTTGCAACTTTTGTAAGGTTTGCAGCTTGGTCACCCCGCAGCACCCCCATACCGAACAACAGAACCGAAAATGGGGCTCAACGATACCGGAATACATTTTACTCACTGTGTTTTGAGGTAAAAATTTCCTGGAGTATTTCAGAAACCCAATTGCACGAGACACTTTGGTACGGACATTGCTAATGTGCTCTTCCCAATTTAAGTTCTTATCGATTATCACACCCAGGTATTTTGCTCGGTCTACATTTTCAACTTGAGAGCCACCAATAAAAAATTTTGGATGATCAACAATTTTGTCAGTAATTTTCTTAATTTTGGGCTTGGAGCCTACAACCATAGCCTGAGTTTTTAGGACATTCAAAGAGAGTTTATTACCTTGCATCCATAGCTTCAAATCATTCAGTTCACTATCTAGAGTTTGTTCTATGTCTACTAAACTTGAGGAGGAATAAGAAATACTCGTATCGTCTGCGTACATCGTCACTTTGCCTTTCTTTAGGGCGAACGGAAGATCATTGATATAAATCAAAAACAAAAGAGGGCCAAGACAAGAACCCTGGGGCACACCGCAATGAATATCTTTAGTTTTGGAACATATCCCGTTAACTTTGCAAAATTGCTTTCTGTTACTTAGATAAGACGTAAACCAAGAATGTTCTAGATTTTCAACGCCATATTTCCTCAACTTAGCAAGTAAAATGTCGTGATCCACAGTATCAAATGCTTTTTTGAGATCAATGAAGATATTTGCAGTGTATCTGCCATCGTCCATGTTCATTACCCTTTGATTGTTTATTATCTTGGGATCCTTGTCTTCGTTTTGACATTCAATCAAGGGTCGTGGAGTAAGAAATAGCTGAACTCTCTGATGATTACTGAAACTTTCACGTGAGCTATGAAATTGGAGGTTACTGTTTCAGCTCATCCATGAAGCTGTTTACCGTTGCAAAATAGTAATACAAAATGGCCGACCGCTGGTTTCAGTCATCAGGGAAATTTGGCCTTCTGAACGTCATAGCTCCATCATTTCTCAACAGATTTTTTTGGGGATGGTAGCAAACTTTAATCGAACATCTGGAGAGCAACATCAAGTAAAAGTATGGCGAGGCCCTTTTGCCACTTTGTCGCAATCTTCAGGCAAACGGGGCACAAATTTTCTGGGACACCCTGTATAATAAAAGATACGTGTTTACCTAAGAAAACGAATATTTCCAATTTCTCCAAACATCCTTCTCCAAACCCCCAATTGTTCAAACCTTCCCATTATTGTTTTATCGAACCATTTCCAACCCCTCCCCGATTATTCTCACCCCTCCCCTTTATTCGGTACTCGAGAGTACTGTCAGTGACGAGACTCAGTTTCAAAATTATTCATGAAGGATGGCATTTTTGGTTCGTTTTTAGAGCTCCATATTCGTCCTTGGCTAGAACTTCTTGACCGTTACTGGTCACGTAGATGCAATCATGACCATGATGCAATTCTCATTCCATTGAGGGAGTCAAAGACAGTATGCAAAACGTTTGAAAGACATTACGGCCCAAGTCATCAGACAAATTGCAAAATCATGATTCCTTCGGCTGACTGAGTAATTATCACAAAAGCTCTCCCTCCAGAAGGGAGAGACGTCTCCCTCCAGAAGGGAGAGACGGCGGCTTATTAGACAGGGTACTTACTGAAAAATCCAATAACAGGGATGTATGATAGCTTTTCAGTTTTTTAACCCCATGTTTTGCGGACTCAACATATAATTTTACAAGTCAAATTTCTTAACTTCAACTCGATCAAAATTTACATGTAAACGTGTCATCTGAATAAATGTGAAATCTTTGGTAGCTTCTGGAATTGGATAAGAGTGGGGGCGGGGTTGTTAAATTTTGGTTCAGAGGAGAAGGGTTTATTAGACAGGGGGGGGGTGCCCAAATTGAACTTTAAAGGTAGCACAATTTTGTGCAATATTTTGAATAATCGAGCCACTGAGAAGTTCAGTAAATGATCGGAGAGGGAAGGTAGGAATAAATGAAAGTGAAGGTGAAGTTGCGATTTTCAGCACCAAACATTGGAATCGCAGAAATAGAGCAGACCTAATCGAGTCCACGACCACTTATCATGACGCTCAAGTGGTGTGGTCCTACTGGGCATCAAACCCACTCCACCTGACTGTTCTGGCTTCAAAGGCAGAGGATTACACCACCACTGCGCCACAACGCTTTCAATGGAATCGAAGAATGCTGAAAAATGGAATGGAGTGAAAGATAGAATAAATCAATAGATAAGGTAAGCAATGCCGAAAAAATGGAAGAAACGTACCTTCGGAACAGCTATTTTTGATCCTTGTATTTTCTTTTCTTCACTGCCACAGCCACGTTTTTGCAAAGATGAATTCAAGTTAGTTTTCTTCGGAGAAGGAATTCCTCTTTCCTTATTCTCTCGTATCACTGGTGTTGTTTTCGACGTCTGATTTGGGCTTGTGGAAGTCTTGGTAAATGATCGCCTATTTATCACAAAATCTTTAGTTGAGCTCTTTTGCTTTGCTGTGCTGTTCTCTTTAGATTGAACATTTTCTTCGTCAGTCCTTTTGGCGCTCTGATTTTCCTTATTGTCTTCGCCACTACCACTACTACTGTTCAATTTTTCTTTACTTGCTACTCTTTCCCGATACGATCTTAGCTGCTCTATGTCAATTGCTGGTGACTCTCTCTTGAAAGGAAACACAACAGCAACAGGGCTATTCGCTTGAACAGTGCCTAACGGTTTGTGCTTGAGTATCACAGATAATGATGCAGACTCTGCTAATAGTAACGCTTGCTCCTGTGGCTCTAGCGGCTTCAAGGGCTCCACGACATCCTTTTTAGCCACTACGGCGGCACATCTCTCAAAATGTCCCACTGGGCCAAAGAAAACCTCGTCTTCATCTTCTTCATCTGCAGTCTCATTTTTATTTTCTGGTTTTTCAATTTCAGCATCATCTCTGAAGAAGGAATTGACTTACAGTAGTGTCCCAGAAGTAGGAAGTGCAAATTGTAGAAACACAGACCCTGATACAGCAGGGTCCGCAAATAAGAAACGCGAATTTAAGAAACATAGACCCTAAGTTTCAAAATAATATCCCAGAAACCGGTATATACATACAGTATTACCCCGCCACTTAGAAACTGACTAATAAGAAACTGCAGCCTGCCAGATGGCCCAACATCTACCCTAATATAAGAAACTAATCAGCCTGAAATTTTAAATTTGGTTTCTTAAAAGTAATTTTGATTGGAAATATTGTATTTTTCAAGCACTTCATAATACAAAATTTATTATGTGTCGAACAAAACAAAACAATCCGACAATTTGCTTTTAAACTTAAAAAAATATCACATGGCTAATGTAGTTAATGTTTTCTGCTGTTTTATTTTACATAGGAAGGCATTGTCAATTTAAGGTTACAGTAACTGAATTTGAATAGTCATTGTCCAACATTTGGTTTGATGTAACCCACATAAAAAGAAATTGCATGGTTTCTTTTGATGCACCTTTGGTGAGTTTCTTGCTGTAGTTATAAGAAATTATTCAGCCTGTTTTATCTTTGTTTCTCCATTTATAAGAAACCAGGCAGCCTGGTTTTAAAAAATGAGTTTCTAATTGGCGGGGTAATACTGTATCTGAAAAAACTTGCTTCTTATTTATAATTTCCAATTCAATTGAAATGTACCTATTCAAATGAAAACAGGAATTTTTTATACAAACTAAGCTAATAGCACTGTTTGTGACAAAACTTTGGAGGTGATATTGCTGGAGGTGAGAATTTAAAAATAGGAATCAAAATAATATGTTTGTATCATAGTCATAGAGCTCGTGCCTGAGTAACTGATCAATAGTAAATCATTCTTCGAAAAAGAAACTTTACTCTGATTTGAAGTTCACCTCATCCCACAAGAAATGTGTCAGAATTGAATTACAAAACTTTCTTGTTATATGCGGGGCACATTTGTATTCATTGCAGAGAACAAGATGGCGTATATATTTATGGAATACATTAAAATCCGATAGCTTGCATGGTGACAGTTTCGGACAGATTCTGCTTGGAACTTTTTGTCCGAATTACTTTTCAAATCTGAAAACACTTTTGTATGTACCGTAGTGTCATGCAGATAAAAACAGAAATTTAAGAAACATCAGCACTGATTTTCAAAATAATACCCCCTTTGGCAAGAAACAGGCTCAGGTCAAGAAACAAGATTTTCAAAACTAAAACAAAGTTGTGCGAGGTATAACAAGGTAAAAGATTTGCTTGAACAGGTCAAGTTTGCTTCATCAGATAGATCTGTCAGAGAAAGCAAAAGGGAAAGAAAATCCTCTATGTTTCAGCAGGGATGCCAGAGCGATGGTAGGGCAAGGGGGTGGTAGGGGAGTGTAAGGGCACTCAAGACCAATGACAAGGGAGGTGAACAGAAAATAGGATGGATCTTGCGTCCTCCCTCAGAAAAATCTTTGTGGCCACACCCTTTAGATTGGCTTAAAATGCTATCAAGAATATTCTAACAGATGTAAATGATGTTCTCTCTTGCATATTTGGATATGACCAATGCAAGTTGCGATGATTATTAGGGTTACATAAATTCATAGTTTTCATAATATCAAATTGTGCGTTGTTAAAGAAATATAGTGTTCCAATTAAAAGGCACTCTTGCCCCCTTTGCCCCTTTAGAAAAGGGCCAGAGGGCCATTTGCCCCTTGTACCCCTCTCCAGCATTCCTGTATTTCTGAAAATCTTTATCAGAACTTTGTAGTTACCAAATAAAATTTATGATTATTCGCGCAAGAATACTTAGTTCCCAATTGACACACTTTAGATAGCCCCATCGAACCTAAGCAGATTTGATGATATTGTTGAAAAAGATTTACAAAATGTCTCCTTACCCAAGCAATGGTGATAATGGTATGTCAAAGTTGAATTCTTCTTGTTCAAGCCAACAATCTGCAATAAAAAAAATGAGTCAAGAAATATGAATTCAATTTCAAAGGCTACTGTTCCCTAAATATCAAAGATAAATGTCAATATTGACAGAGCAGAAACTGTGTAAAATGATGTCATCAACCAATCTGAGATAAGTAAGTGTTTGGACAGATAAGCTTTTAGAAATGATAAATCAATAGTTCAAGGCCCTAGGAAGAAAATATCAAGTGTTGCCTAATTTTGCGATCTGTTGCAGGGAGCAAAGGGGGCTCAAAGTTACGAGTTTTTGCACGTACAAGCGCAGTTTCTGATTTGTCATCAATATCATATTGAATATAGCCAACATGTATAAACAGTCAATACGAGAATGTCTTTTTACTAAGTTTGTCACTCCATTGTGATAGTTTAAACAAATCTTCTCCAAATGGTCCCTTTGAAAACAGCCTAAACATCACAATTAAATTTTCCTAATATCCTGTCTTACATGATGACTTCAACAAGCTTTGGCACAGAAAAATTGTTTGAACTAATTTTCAGTTTTCAACTTGTTTGTTTTCAATTTGTTTTTGAGTGGGCTAGTCAGGATTTCTAGCTACTGAAAGCTAATTTTGGCCCACTGTGCATGCCACATCCAGGCATTGGACCCCCAGTTAAATGTCCCTTCCGAAGGACAATGAGGTGAGTTGTGAATTCAGGCCTCCAAGGTCACCCATCCAGAGTCTGACCTCACTCGACCAAGCTTAACTTCAGTCACCTGAGGAAGATTGTAGAAGCCACTCGGCCACTCACCCTGACATTCGGTCACTCAACTTTTCAAAGCAAAGCGATGCTCAAAGTGCTGTTTGAAGAGACATTCAACTATGCACATGCAGACTATGTTTATAACGTTTTTGTTATGATACATACAGTACATCTTTTATATTATCAAATAGTTTACTAAACAGTTGGAATGAATTAGCATTATGTACTGGGTTAAACCCAACTTTAAATAATGTTAATGATGATGTTAATGATGATGATTATTATTCTCTTGACATTTGAAGGATAGAAGACATCTTATGCTTCTTCAAATTTTCATGAGATTTTAGTCCCTGTTCAACATCTTTTTGCTTGTGAGTTCTTGTATGAGTGAAAGTAAAAAAATTAGATAAGAAATATTGAATGAATACAAGGAACGACACCAACAGCCTAGTGGTAACTCATGCACCTTAACCACATTTTTTGCATATAAGCTTGACCATTCAATAAAGCAGCCTCAATTTTTTCCTATTGTATCAGTATCATGGGCGATAATGCACTGTGTTTGTATCTCAGAAATTAAAGTTCATTCCCTTGATATTATAGCTTTTCTTTGTTGTTATTTTACAAGGAAGTTTGAAATGAGGATGAACACTGTGTAGGAGTTCTGACGCGCAGGAGCCAAATTTGATTCCTGGCACTGGTTAGGCTTGGCCCAAAGAAAAAGCAACAAAGAAAAGCATTAATATCAAGGAAAGGAATATAATGAACTTTAATTTCTGAGCTACAAACACAGTGCATTATCGCCCATGAATGTATGTATGAAAATTTAGAGCCTAGATTTGGATTTAGCCCAAAGATTTGTCAAGATACGTGTTTTACAGCTGACAATTGTGATGTTCATTTTATGAAGATGTAAAGTTTAGAAAATAATAGGGGCTTTGACAGAGAAAAGCCATCTGGGGTTAAACTTTACACCCCAAGTCATTTTGCATCACCATAAAATTAACATTACAGCTGCTAGCAACATGAAAACTTTTACTGTAGTTACACTAAGTGGTGCCAAAATTCTGCAACACTCTGCAACCAATGAAAACATCCTGTCACAGAGAGTTACAGCACGCAGCAAGCAAAATTTTTTTATCCAATAAAACATAAATAAACAACGAAGAGCATGATCACTGAGCAGAACTGTGGCTGTTAGATAAAACGGTCCAGTCTGCATTCCTTGTAGTGCGTGGGGAAGATCTTCCCCGCGCCACTTTCGCTAAAACAATAGAGTCTATTGTTGAGCCATTGCAGGCCTTTTCGTTTTACGCGAGCGATCGCTCGCGATCGCGTCAGCACTCGCGCAAACATGATCACGCGAGCTCTTTATCGCTCTCGCAAAATTGCCAATTTTAGGGGAAATCGCTCTCAACAATTTCTTATGAATTGCAATAGGATAAGATTCTCCTTGATCAATGAACAAATCTTCTGTTAAGTTGTGAAAAACGGCATTAATGGATTTGACCTCAGGTGGAAATGATCATACTTCACGAAAACATCTTTTTCGGGAAAACGAAATACAGTAGTATAAACATGCGATAGAAATCTGATATTAGAATAACTACATTATAAGCTCAGAGTTAAAGCTGGAAAGTATCTTACTGGGATCGGTAGGGGAGATGATTTAATCAAACATTGGTTCTAAGAGCAACGGAAATATAATTTAAAGAATTTCAACATCGTGAACGGGGCCTAAAATACTAAAAGAAGGGAACCAACTTTCGGAGGAAATTTAAAGTCTTTCAAGAAGACAAGGAATCATCCTCATTCTCATCTTTTCCAAGGAATAAACAGTGCTTGTGAATCTTTACCTGAGCGATCGCTCGCACAAACGAAATTACGCGAGCGTTCTGGCACTCTCGTGCAACTTTCCTCAAGAAAAGGCCTGCCATTGTTTTCACCCGCGCACTTCCCCGCCCAAGGAACATCGAGTGCAGTCTGGAAAACGGTCAATAGCCACCAGCCCAAAACGGATCCCTGGAATTACAGACAGAGAACTGCATGCCATGTAGACTTGTTTGTTCCCCAAAGAGGAAGTAGGAGGATCTTCCAGAGAGAAGACACAAGAAATGCAGATTGAGTATTTTGTGCAAGCAAAGCAAAATCATTAGACTACCTAGATCATAATTTTTGGCCATCTTTTCTCTACTTTTGTTGAAAATTAAAATCTCAGGTGTGGAAGCAAAAAGTGACATTTGGCGCAGGTGAATAAATTCAAATGAGACAATAGATTACGGCGCAGCTCAGGTGCATAGCGTAACTTGGCAGAATTTCAGACACAACAGGCATGCAATTCACTGGAGTCCTATTTCAATTTTGTTGTTGTTCTAGTCTAGTCACTGGGATTTTGTTCGGGTCACTCGCAGTTACCTTAACCCCTTAATCACGCATTAGTAATGTCGAGCGAGCAGGGAAACTTATTCTTTGGAACTGCATGCCCACAATAAATTTGTCCACGCGGCAAGTTGTTTATGTTGACGGGTATTTTTAGGCCAATTTTCTTTATCGCTTAATTTTGGCACCTCGTGCATTCAAGGAAGCCGAATTTTCATGAAAAATCCTTCATTCGTAGCCAAAAAACTAAACCTTATTAGGATGATCGAAGGCAAATCATACTTACCCTCCATTATTGTGAAAATGTGAGCTTTTCTTTGCAGTGCATGTGGAGTTCGTTGGCCTTTCTTTGTTGACCGCCAAGTTTTGAGTTTTTGAAAGAACAGTCACGTGATGATGAGAGCCTCATATTCATCTTATCCTCTTTAATTTTCGCGAATTTCGCGTTCGCAAGGCTACTCTTCAATTTTCCGAATAAATAAATTCTCGAATTTTCAGATTTTCTAATCTTTGATTTTGTTTTAAGTCAATTGATGCAATAGTTACGAAACGATGGAAATTTATGGCAAAATCAAAGACCATGAAAAATTAAGAAATGAATTATCTTAGAAACTAAGCCCTTGATAAATCTCACACAGTCACACAGGGAAATAAAATACTTTTAAAATGAAATTGAAACATTGCAATGACCTAACCTAGATAACATTAGCTCTTCAAAAGAAACAAATTGTGTAAAGAAAAGAAATAGTCACTGTTTTTACTTCGAAAAAGAGCAAAACGCCATCGCGAAAACAAAACGAACGCGAAAGCGCGAAAATTAACAAAAACCTCGATTTGAATAGATAGCGCGCGAAATGCAAAATGGCGGACAAGGATGTAAAATTTTTTCTGGAAAGAATTTGATCAAAGTCTCGCTATTTTTGGTCACAAAATCATTTGAACGATGGCAAGTAACTTACCACGAGCAGCAAGGATACCGATAACGAAGAAATCTTATGTTTCATCAATCAGGGAAGAAAATCGCCTTGATTTTCGCCGTGCAAATCAGGACAAAAGATTCAAGAATTTATTTCACAAGAGAACAAGACTTTACTACGACGAAACAAGACCTGCAGAGTTAATAACTATTGATGAAGTAAAAGAATTAAGTAAGGCTATTAAAAAGAGATCGAAAGATACAGAAAATCAACTCAAAACTTTGATCATTGCTTTTGGCACCGATCCCCATTTGGTAGAGGTATTTTTGAATGAGGATAATGCTTTATGGAAATTAGCAGGGTACCTCACTGGCAAAGATAGCCAACTACAGATATATGCGGCGTACTGTATTACTAATATAACTGCAGCAGAGCATAGCAGGCAGATGATTGTCACAAAATCCTGTGCCCCCTACCTGATAGCATACTTGTCAAGTGAGCATGAAGTACTGCAAGACTTGTGTGCTTGTGCACTTGGAAACATTGCATCAAATGGTGAAGAGTTTAGAAAGTTGCTTATGGTTCAAGGAATTATGAAGCCTCTTGTTGATTTGTTTAAGGTAAAAATATCCATGACAACAGTAGGGATTGGCCAGACCCTTCACAAAAGCTTATATCCTTTTCACTTATGATTTTGAATGCGACTTTCCGTTATATTTTGTAAGCGAACATTGCTTCGCACGAAATCACTTCAAATCATTCAATGTTGGACAAAATTGTATTGTCAATTTCATATGAAAACAGCGTCATATTTCTTATGGTGCGTACGAGTTGATCAGAAGACTGAAATAAATAAAGGGTGAGTATTCAAAAGTTTGGAACCAAAGAAAGTCCTGAATTGAGATGGAAGTTCTTGCTACTTTTCCTGAGCACTAGAAGCATCTTAACCCTATTTCACATGGGGTATTTTTTCGATATTTTGGCATGGGGGGGGGCGTTTTTCGCCCCCCCTCTTTTTCTCTGAAACTACAAAAGATATAACAATGAAACTTTCCTCCATAGTTCTTTGGACAATAAGCTTTCCAAATATAACAATGGTAATTGATTATTCACGTGATTTGTTGCTAGGCAACCAAAAAACAAAGGAAAACTGGCCAATTTATAGCTGCTTCGCAAGAAAAATTCTATTTAAATGAATACTCAACGGATTTTAATGAGAGTAGTCTTAAATGATAGGAAATACATTGTACAATTAAAATATGTACTTTGAAGCAATTTGAAGTGTCTAATTATAGACCAATTAGCGCTTAATTAGCTCTTTGTTCCTTTCTACTTACTGTCACTGCAGTTTTCCGTAGTTTTCTTGCTATTTCTGACATAGATCGACTTAATATGCATGAAACAAACAAGATTAAGCTAAATTGCAACAAAAATCGTAATTAATACATTAATTTATTCGAAAAATGACGTCATAAATATAAATGACGTCATAGATATTAAATTTTGCTGATGTCAGCAAATTAGCAAAAATTATATATCAAATGAAAGCTCTCATCAAGAGCAATCGAATGATACATGTTGCAAGTAATTCGGACGAGAAACAAGAAACTTATGGATGTTCAAAGCCGTTTTTTGTCAACTACTCTCCAAATATGGTGCTATTGTGGTCACGTGATCAAATCTAGAACAATGAGACATTTAAATTTTGTTTGCCAATTAAATTTGAGTAAAAGTCACAAAGTTTGGTCATCATATCTTGTGTCGTTTCGGCGCAGTGTAGAAAAGTTTGGTTGGGGGGCGAAAAACGCCCCCCCCCCCATGTGAAATAGGGTTAAAGTTAGGAATTAAACTTCCATGAAGATCATAGTCTGCCTCCATGAAATGAAACAGAGCTATATGAGCCAGGTATCTGTGGGGCACCTGCCCCAAAAGATCTGCTATCATGATGTAAAAGTGCCCTTTCTGTTTTCAGGAAACTCTTACCATTGAATAAAAGTGCCCATGAATTGTTGAGCCTTCAAGTTTTAGATGCTTCCTACAACCATGCCTGCCATCATGAAATGGTGGAATAACCACAACATATGGAAAAGTACACCAAAGCATTTAAAGGCTCTTATTCAACCATCATGCCTTGCACGTGTATTCTCTTGGTTGACCTTTGTTGTTGTCGTTTTTATGGGCCATGAAAATGGCGAGAACAAAGGTCGACCAAGAGATGACACGTGCAAGGCATGATGGTTGAATAAGAGCCTTTAAAATCAAGGAAAATATCTTGAAAAGGAGTAGGACTATCTTTGAGCTCAGGTCAATAACTGTTCAAGAGATATCTCTCATATATTTTGATAACCAACTATTGAAGAGTCTTTTCTGTTGAGAGAGAAGAAACACGCTCTTAATATACCAGCTTTATGTGATGGATGCTCTTATGGTTCAAAATCCATAGAATTTATCATTGAATTAATCTTCTAACATTTCATTCTCTAGATAACCACACCTACAATCCTGGAGTCAGCTTCCTATGCTACAATCAAACTATGTGCTGGATCTGATGAAACAAAATGTGCAATGTTATCTTTGGGAATCGGAAATTTTCTGGTTGAAAATGTAAAGAAAGAATCCAGTAAAGAAGCCCTTGGACCAATGTTGTGGCTTTTGGTCTCCCTTGCATCAAATGATTTTCATCTCAAGACCCTTGCTGAACTAAGAGTTGCCAAAATTGCTGTTGAATATCTCAAGGGAATGTCTTCATTCACTGGAGAAAATGTTCTTGTTGTTACATCATTTCTAAGATTACTTGGTAAGTGGGTTAAAATGTTGCTAAGTATCACAAACAAATGTGTAAAATATTTTGGTTTGGACTATGCCAACACTATGCATTAATTTTGCAATTAAATTTTTTAATGATGGGCCCAATCATCTTTTTCCCTTACAATCTAAAATTTTTCACATTTCTATTGCATATGGGAACTTTGGTGGTACTTGGTAACTTGTAGTTGGTACTTTCTGCTGAACAACCGAGTGATTCATTCCAGTAATGTCACAAATTTTGGAGCTATGCAGGGTTTTTGCTATCAAAAAGCCTGGATAGTGAACATTTTAGAGAATAAAAGGAGACAGAAAATAACCTACCATACTGTGTATATAATGCCCTTTTTAAGGTTATTTTATATTTAGTTTAGTTTGTTTAAAACCCTTACCTTGGCAAAAACTGTTTGTATACCGGGTGAGTCAAGAAAAGGTTTAGGCGTTTGGAGGGCAGTGGAATAATAGGTATGTGACCGATATTTAAAACTGAAATGTTCATCTATCAGTCAAAGGTTAACTTAGATGAGAAATTTTGTTTGGTAGAATCCCTCATCTTACAGACTCAGAAATTAGGAAAATGATGGTAAAGGGCATGTTTGGGAACAAATGTTCCACATTCCATTCTGGTCCATGATTTACCTTCCATTGACATTGGAATTCAGCATCTCAAAGTGGCAATGTTAACCTCAATGCCACATAAATCATGGACCAGAATGGAATGTGGAATTCTCGATTCCCATACAAACCCCTTACAAGCATTTTGGTTGTTGTTAGGTCTTAAAGATGTTTGATTTTACCAAACAAAATTTTCTCATCTAAGTTAGCCTTTGAGTGATAAAATCACACTTAAGTTTTGAATATCGGTCGCATACTTTTTGTTCCACAGCTCTCCAAACACCTAAACTTTTTTTTGACTCACCCGGTATACCATAGCAAATATGTTTGAATACCATACTTGCATGGTCAGTGTATCATACTTGAGTAATACTTTTCAGGAAATATGTTAACCTTGCAAGATAAGAAACTGACAGCTGAGATAAAGGAAGATGCATCTTTATTTTGCATACTGAAAGACTACCTAAATAGCAGTTATCTGCATATTGTAAAAGAAAGTCTCTGGGTTTTATCAAACACCATTGTGCTAGGTGAAATGTTTGCTTCAAGAGCAGTTGGTGAAAACGTTGTTCCACTTCTCATAAAGTGTTTGGGGTATGGAAACAAGATTCAACAGGAGGTATAATTTTCATAGTACAGTTTTTTTACAACTTAACAGCCATGAATTCTTAAAGGGGCAGGGTCATGTAACCATAAAAAGACCTGTTATCTCTAGAATCTATATTGTTGCCCACACATAGCCATTGATTGTATTCAGCACAGACTTTTGGTAAATGGGGTGAATCCACACTAAAGTTACTTCTAAAAATCCACCAACTCAGCAATCGTACAACATGTGAGTGCTTTGTTTATTTCTCTACGGAGAACAATGGTCCATCTTCAAAGTAACACTTTCATTTGGAGAAAATTAGAGGAAAATCACTGTGATATGGCCTATCAAAAATACTTGAAAATCATCGTTTCGAAAGAAGTTTATTTACATTACGTCACCCTCCCACTTTAAGAATCGCCAAGAAATATTTTCATTAGTTCATAACAAGTTTTAGAAACAAATGAATTCTAGTCTAACACTAAACTGCACATAGTACTTGAGCTAAGCTCCCAAAATTTGGAAGAATTCTGAAAAGTTCACAAAATCTTCAAGAATTATGAGGAAAGAGAAATTGTTACATTATGAAAGAACTGCCCTCTGTAAGTTTACATTTTTTCATTCCTGAAATTTCAAAGAAACTAACAAATTGAATCATCGCTTCTTCCACTTGAAGACTAAAACTTATTTAGTTTCCCTTTGGGGCACCAAGTTAAACACAGTTTTTAGTACCTATGAATTTATTTATAGTACAGTTCAACTCTATTATCTCTAACCATCATGGAAATGAATCCTTGTTTGACATAGCAACATTTCAATATACCATCAGTCGTACCATTCTTTAAGCTAAATAATGCGAAGTACTAAGGAGGACAAGATACCCGTGTTTGAGTTTGGTTCACCTGTATTCAAAGTCTCATACTCTTTACTCACCAGTGCTGGCAACCAAAAATCACTTCCCATTTCCTGTCCACATTGCCTTTCTGTAATGTGCCACATTACCTTTTGTGCTCTTTCCTTGCAATGTTGCATCCCTTTGTTAGTGCATATTCTTTATATCTCAGTGTTTCACTCTCTTATCTTCTATCATATCATGGTCCTTATTTGTTGTATCTTAATTCTCTTCATCTTTTGTTGCTATTTCATCTCTTCCACTTTCCTTCTTATCTTTGATTCTTTCTGCTCTGTTTCTTCCATCTATTTTTGTGCCGTTCATTTCTGCCTGTTATCTTTCCATGATTGTGTAATTTGCATATTATACACCCTTAGCATGTTACATTTTACAAGGCAAAGTTATAAGATTTTATGGTCATGAAATCCTTGAACCAAGCCTTCAAGCAGCCTCACAGTGGTTATTCTGTAGACATTCATCGAGGAGGAGCATTGACACTGCATGTAGACTAATTTGAGCTTCAAATCTAATTTATAATCCCATCTTGAAATGCCTAGTTGTTGCTTACGTTCGCTGCATACAAGTCACTAAACTTACATGCGATATGATGAGTTTTGCAACACTCTTCAATTATCTTTATTGACAGGCATTTTCATGTGGCATCTAATCTGGGAGAATTTAGTTCTTTACAAAAGCACACGACTGTTTAGTGGTGGTTTCTACGTATTTTTACATATAAGACAGTCTGATGGGACCTGTGTCAGATGGCACACTTGTTCCCTTTTCAAGTTAGTACAACAAATGAAAAAGTTTTTATTGAACCCCTGTTATTTTTTCCTAGGCCTTGGTTTGTATTTGTGCACTAGCCTCGTATGGTGGCAGCCTGATTGAAGACATTGTCAGCCCGCAAATGGTAGATCAACTCATGCTCCTTCTCAAAGGCAATGAAGAAAAGAATGTCTTCCTTGCAGTCCAGCTTACTGAAATGATTCTTCGACCAAGTAAAAGAGGTAGTCAACTTTTTCTTGAAAAGAATGGCATTGCATCTCTGCAAGCATTGCAACAATCAATGAATGAACATATCAAAATTGCAAGCCATGACTTGTTGGTAAAATATGTCAGATTTTGATGCTATGATTACAATAGGTGTTGAAATGAAGTTAAGTTTTGTATCACTATCTGTAAAATGAAGATACAATATATTCCAGTTGGATGACAGTGTTTTGGAGGTAGGATGACGCCCCTGAACGTGGGTTGATCGTGCCCTGGAGACCATCATTTTGAAAGCTTGGAGCCCTGGAGCTGAAACTGTTTCCATGCTTGTTTTTTTCAAATCTTAAGAGATAGAGCCCAAGTAGTCTACGCGCGTAGGCTAGAGCCCTGGAGAAGCATGCAATGGAGCCCTGGAGCATGGCAATTTTGGCTGTGGGAGCCTGGAGAGTTGGAGTGGAGAGTGGAGTGGGCTGTGGAGAGTTGGAGCCTAAGATCCCGTCAAAAGCCCTCTAGGATGAAAGTGATTGTCATGTTTCAGTAAAAATCCAAGGGAAATCAACAGTTTTTCGCCCAAGTATTCGGGTAAAAATGCTTTACCTCCAAAAATTTTTAGAACCCCTTATGAGAATTTCAATCTATTGCTCCATTTCTCTGCAATAATATTTTTCCCGATCTCTCATAGCAACAAAAAGGGTTTTTAAATTCATCTTTGAAATTTTTAAATAAGTGACTGTAACTCTTCATTGGAAGACCAAAACATACTGATAGTACTGAATACCATAATACCATGGTAACAATCAAATTTTTCTAAATATTCCATTTCCATCTACACAGCCCACAATAACGACCCCGCTGAAACATTGCCCCGCCAAGGTTGAAGGATGACCCGCCAAGAAAACTCCTTTCCTCGCTAAGTTTTGAGTTTAAAGAGTTTCCCCACCTTGTTTTTTGTAGTTTCCCCCGCTGAACTTTTTGCTTCCCCATCAAAATTATGCAAGTTCCCTTATCCCTATAGTGGTTGGGCTATTTGATAGTACTATTTTGGTTGGGGGGGCAAAAAAGCCCCCCCCCTACCTAACTCTTTACTGGTAATAGATAGAGCGACCAAATTTGGTGTGCTAAAAGCCTCAGGCATGTACTTCCTGTAAATATAAAAATTTACTTACAAATAGCCACCATTTTTGCTTACGTCAGCATTTTCCTTTGTGTGGTCAAGAAAAGCGGCAAAATTGGCCAAAATCAGGAAAATCGAGATAAAATTAAATTTGGAGCATATTTTCCATCCAAACATGGTATTTATGATAGAATGCATCAAATAACACAACATTAAAAAAGAAATTTGCAAAATATTCCACTTCTGCTCCTTTTTTCGCGATAATTGAGATTTGAGAATTTGCGATTTTTCCTGGGTCAGTCCCAGAAAATTGTCTCCCGCCCCCTCATTTTTCAAAATATTTCAATGAAACTTTTTGAGAAGTTGCACAATAAGTAGTTGCAAAAAGTCAATAAGTTTCATGGCTATAAAATTCTTCCTCGCAGAGTTATTTAAAAAAATCTACTAGGGGGGGCAAATTTGCCCCCCCCCCAACCAAAATAGGGTTATAGAAAATAGCCTAAAATTTCACTTCCCCGTCATGATATTTCTAATCCCCGCTGAAAATGTATGGTTTTGTAATTCCCCCGCAGTATTTTCAAGGTCCGGCGGGGTCGTTCCTGGGGGGTGTATCTACCATTGTCAAAGCCTCACTCTGTGACAGCTTGACCAAATTTTTTGTGAAGACTGTCTGTGTCTATGGTCTCACAAATCCTTTTCCACCAGTTCATGGATCTGCAAATCCAGCACTCCATGAAGAAAGAAGGGAGAGAATCTGGTGATTTCTCTCTCTTGTGCCTTTCTTCATTTGCAGAGTTTTGAATTTGCAGTTATGGAGATTGTGGAAAAGTGATTGGTGAGAACAGAGATGGGGCCAGGGAAGAAATGCTGGGGGACAAAAGCTGTCAGAGTGCCAACAACGAGGGAAGCGAGCAAAAGTTTATGGACCACACCTTTCAGATTGGCTCAAAATGCAACTACACTCCCTAAAAATACAACAAGCAAGTTACGGAAGTGCCGACAGTGCACAGCAATTTTCAAAAATTCAAGTGCCAATGGTGGGGGTTCAGTGGATTTTTGGGGTGGCTCCTGCCCCCCTAAGCTCCCTGGTTGTGCCATCCCTGGGTGAGAAGTACTTTTTTAGACTTAGGCAGGACTTATTCAGCAGCACATTTGGTAAATAATAATTTTTTCCTAGAGATGCAAGACAGGAAGGTGGATAGGGAGTCAAAATCCCTTGATAAACAATGTTTTACACCCATAGTTTGTTTGGCAACCATTTTTGTTAAACTCCATTTCTCTTTAGGTACAGCAGATAAGTTGATGATTTTTATTTAAAGTACCACATAGAGCAAAAAGCACTTGAAATGTACAGAAAGTTGTTATGCAGAGTTTATATGAGGTATTAAAATCTTTTTATTGGAATGAATCAAAGATTGATTAACAGCTAAAGGGCTCAAGTGTTTTTGTCATTTTCTTCTATTTTTCAGAGCATTGTAAATATAGATGCAATAGATGATAATGCTAAAGATGGCAAAAAGGAACTTTCTATCACGATGCATTGCGTCCTTTAATCAATATTTTGCAATTGGAGCGCAAAGCATCTTGGTAAAAAGTTCCTTGATAGCATCCTCTATGCTTTAAAATAAGTGAAAACTGACAAGAATAGAATTTCCTCACTTAGACCATCTTAGAGCAACATGCAAATACGTTTCATTCCTTTGAGACTTATGAATATGGAATGTTTACAACAGTATCCAATGATAATATTATTGCTTTTACACGTTTTCCAAGATCAAGCCATTGCACTAAAAGTTTCTTTTTTGAACATGGAAATTTGTCCATTTTAGTATGCAAAGTTTCTTTGTTTGTTTCTCATCTTTTCAAAGCATGAATTAGCAATGTGGTCTCTAAGGGCCCAATTACATGGGAGTTTTCACCATAGGGCTGGGATTTCAGCCCGCTTACCCGAGATAAAATTCCAGCTCCACTCTCTGGTGAATGACTTGCACATTTTGCTTGTCGATTACATGGGAAATTTTCAGCCCTGGGTTGAAACTCACCATAGGGCTGAAATCTCAGCCCTCTTTGCTTTACCGGGGATGAAAATTTAATCATGGAAATTTGGAGTCCGATGTGTGCTTGTAATACTGGAGTTGAAGATAATGCGCACTTCTTCCTGCACTGCCCTTTGTTTGTTCCTATGCGCAATGATCTCCTTGGCCAACTTTCACACCTTCCAGGACTAGATTTAAGTAATATAAATTCACAAGCCTTACTCAATTTGCTTCTTTACAGCAGTCCAAAATTCAAAGTAACTGAAAACAGAATTCTTTTAGAGGCATCCATATATTAAAGCAACAAACAGGCTTAACTAAAGAGCTCCCGGGGATTCTGTGGACTGACGGTGCCCCTTGGCCGTGGGGCTGCTGCTTTCATTGGCGGGTTGCCGCGGGCTGGATGTCGGTCGGAGGGGCTTTGTGGATTGGTCCGGGATCCTGTGGTGGCTGTGGCCTCTGCGGGGTCTGGGCTCCGCTCACCGGGCTCTTTTGGGTGGTGTCGGGTTTGCGCTGCTCGGTGGTGGGGTGGCGGCTCTGTGGTCTGGGGCATCTTTGGTTTGCAGGGTTTTCCCTTAGGGAATTCTTTGAAGACCGAACGATCAGCGACCTATTGCTCTCTTGTGTTTAGAGTGGGCTTAGGTGAGCTCTTTGTGAGCCATGGCATCACCCATTGGCAACCTAGATTTCAACCATCTTAGCACAGGCTTTGCCGGTGCAGTTTTTCTTTCACATAAATTCAATCACCCGGGTGAGCACATACTAGCGCTTGTCAAGGTGGGAGGCTGGGTGATGTCATGGTGCACAGAGTGCTTAAATTCCTTTCTTTTGCTTTGCTTTTCTTGTATGTTATTTTTTTTTTTTCGATTGTTGTTAAAGAGTTTGTTAAGTGCCGTTCATAGCCAGAACCAGATGATGACATGTCTATTTCTGCTATGGACGGCACAGAATATTGTATTGTATTTCTTAGTTTTTTAATAGACATTGATATGAAAAAAAAATTTAATCCTTATTGTGACACCTAATTATCGCCTAATCCCTATTGCTTTACATGGGATGCACTAACACCATCAAAATATTGGGCTGTCTTTACAATTGAAAAACTAACTTGACACGTAGCGCAGATTCCAGCCCTGGGTTGAAAAACCCCATGTAATTGCGAGTATTTTTCCCCAGGGGGGGGGGGGGGGCTTGGTTGTTCAAGGTGATGTACCCGTTGCAAAATTTAGGGTCTCAAACTCAGCAATTTACTACCTCTTAGGGTCAAAAAATTTCCAAATTCACTACAACTTATGGTTGTGACAATTGATATGATTCGTTTGCAGAGATTTAAGAAAGTCTGAGGAACCAAATTGTTGTTAGTAAGATTCTGTAACGGCAGAAAATACCCAGTTATTCAGCCTCCTCACATTATGCAAACCTATCAAAACAAATTGCAATAAATTTATAACCAATGATCAACCATTAACCGCTGTGTCATATGCTCACACTAAGAGAAGTTTCTCCCATCCCAGTCCTACCTTTACTTCTACACCTGTACTATTTCAAAGCACATAGCAGTCATTTTCCTGCTTATGTCTGCTTTACAATAGCACTATTGTTTCTGGAACAATTGACCTATTATCATTGCAGCTTACGGAGACAGTTACTACCGCTCAGTCAGGCAACAAATTATCACCACCTTGGCTAAAAGTTACTAGCGCTTAGGCTAAAAGCTACTACGGCTAAGGGTTTAGGGTTTCGCATCATTTTGCAACGGATACGTCACCATGAACTATCAAGTCCCCCCCCCCCCTGGGTATTTTTCACCTCGGGTAGGAGGGCTGAAATCTCAGCCCTATGGTAAAAACTCTCATGTAATCAGGCCCTAAAAGCCGATTTCTACTCAGTAGAGTTTTCCGATTGGATGGGAAATCCTTTGTTTACATGTGAAATTGTTGCTTTGAATTTGAATGTTACCTGTGACTAAGATTTTGTTGTGTCAAATTCAGTCCGCTTGGAAAATTCTAATGAGTGGAAACCAGCCCTGACACTGCTGTAGATATGTTTCTTGACATTCAAAACATCATATAGGAATAAAATGTTCTGTTATGTTCAAAACATAACCAATTACTTTCATTCACTTTGAATTTTCCTGAGAAAGTTCAGAAACTGCTGTAATGGCATTATTTATTTCCTGACAAACAAACATATGAACCAAAAGGAAGGTGTGGAGGGAAGTGTGGCTTGCTCCTTGACCATGGAAGTTATTTCTGTGCATTGATTAGAAATGACTGTTGCTTGATATTCAAAATTATTAGAAATTTGCAAATCAAACCACGGACAGAGCATTAAATTATACAGAATTATATGACTCATGAGGATGGGTGGAGTACAGGTTACCTCACCTGTGGCAAAACATTATATTTCTATCACCGTCTTTGAATTTCCGGATAAAACAATTACGCAACCTGTATGTGGAGAGACAGCTCACTTGGCCACGGTGAGACGATATGCGTTGTTCCTACAGCTTTGCACTCGAAGTATTGTTTGCTGGCCTAAATCTTAAGTGTATTTTGTCTGTAGACTGTGAAAAGCCCACAAAAGGGGTTTAAAGTTAGTTAATCTGTCGTGGACCGTTTATTTTGATTTTACGATGCATTTTGCAATGTTTGAAGCCTGTGAACTCGCAGCAGGCAGTTTTGAAATAGAACCAGGAAAGAAATTCCCCTCTGCAGTTGGCGATATTTTAGCACATGCATCAAGAGAATACAATTATTTCGTGACAGCAAGGCGACTATTTTATCAAATCAACGAAATCACAATACCGACAAAAATTCCTAATAGAAAAATACAGGTAGAACGCAAGAAATACCTACAGTTTATGTTTACAAAAACTGAATTCCTGGAGAGAGGGCGTGTTTTGCAAATCATTCCACTGATCACTCGACGTTGTAAACTTGCTATTTTATTAATTTAGGCATGCAATTAAAATGAAGATTTTTGAATAAAACTATTGCAAAATAAAAAACAAATATCAACTACGATTTGCAAGCTTATAACTTGGCGTCTATCACCTCTCACACGAAACACGTGGCGTAAAGTTTCCAAGCATTGGAATGGTTTCATCTCAATTTCCAGGAGCATTGGAAAGGTTTCCTGGGGAAAATATGCTGAGCTGGGAAACGGTGTAGGGTATATTGATGTGGGTCAGTTCGCGTCAGTAAATTTTTAGGAAGTGATGAATATCTGGGGTAATTTTAGTCAATTGTCTAGCTTACATTTTCTCGACATAATTTGCTGGAAGCATTCCATGTTCTCCTGTTCTTTTCACAGTCCCAGTCATCCAGCCAGCATCAATAATTTCGGCGTTAACAATTGTGTCTCCTTCGACAAACGACACTTCGTCGTCGTCAGCTGCGGCATAATCATACATGGCGACATATGCTGGTCCTGAACTGGCTGGCGGAGGGGCTTGGGGTTGTGGTTCCGGTGGTGGGGCGTGCTGTTGAGGTGCAGCTTGAGCGGGAGGCATCTGACGTGCTGGTTCATCAGGAAGGCCTTCCTGTCTTTGATGTCCTTTGTAGGCAAGGCCACTTGCTTGAGCCGTGTTCTTCTTCAATCTAGCAATCTCCGGGTCTTCTTCGACAACTGTGTATTTGCCCTTTTCACTCTCGAAATCCTTGTGATAGACAATAGCGCTTTGTTGGGCTGTGTTTTTGGCAAGTCTTCGATTTTCAGGCGTATCCGCGACTGCAGTGAACTTCGTGGTAGGATAGTGGACTTGACAGTACGGTAGCTTATTGTATCCCTTGTAATTTTTCATCGTCAGCTTCAGGTTACATGTTTCGCAAGTAAAGCATGCTTTGTGCCATGTTTTGTCCAAACAACTCAGCTTTTCTGTTGGGTAAACAAGCTTTTTACAACGTGCACACGGCGGATTCATTTTGAAGTTATGAAGGCTACAGCCACAAACCAAACGAACACTCGAAGCAAAGCAACGAAATCGCTCGAAACACCCATTAGCCTCGTTCACAATCTTATTTCACAACATGTCATTTCTCACCAGGTGCTCAGGTGCAATGCTCCTCCCTCAATTCAGGGACAAATCAGCGAAAATCACCCTTTTCCATAGCCTGATTCAGTGAATCAGGCTACCTTTTCCAAGGCCGTGCACAGAAAATTTTTAGCAGGGGGCAGTAGATGGTGGAGGGATGAGGAAGGAATTGGGGATATCCGGATGCTTGCTCTGAAAAATTTTGAGACCACGCCCTTCTATTCATAGGAAAACACACTTTTGTAGATATCGAAGAGCCTATCTTATGATTCCCTTTAGACTTGCTCCAAGTCTGTTCCATCCGTCCGTCAAACCGTTCCATTTACGGTAGTTCATGGCTTGGTGGAATGTTGGCATGGCGGATCCAGGAACAAACGAAATTGAACAGTCCGACGGAATGACGGAATAGACTTGGGGCAAGTCTAGATTCCCTTACCACGTTAGCCAGAAAGCAAATAAATTAGAAACGATTCGTTTCACATATTCACACTGGCAACTCAACCCGGGGGGGGGGGTACATAACATGTTGAGGGTACGGGTATGTGCCGCCCATATGGGTGGGTTTTTGGACCCCAAATTCTCTAAACAAGGGTCCCTTTTTTGGCAGATTTTCCTTAAACAGGGTGGGTTATCCAGAAACTGGCGAAAAATAGCAAAAAATGGGTGGTTTTCCGCCAAATTTCATCATAAAAGTGGGTATGTCCCCAAGTTTCGGTAATTAGAAGAGGGTACCTTTCTGAAAACCGGGCGGCAGACCCCCGTCCATCCGCAAGTCATGTACCCCCCCGGGCAACTCAAAAAGATACTGTAGCTCAACTGCACTGTACCCCATCGGTCATCAAGCCAAGTATCAATTGTCCAGATCTGATTCAGCAAAAATACGTTTTACAGAAAAAAATTTCCCAAAAGATTTGAATGCAAATTTGGTCGAATTAGGGCCGAGGTCCCTATACATGCTTTGCTCTTTACTTTGAAAAGCAGATCATGACACCCAATCAGAATTCATCTCTTATCAGAAAGTAGTTATGGTCTACGTGGAGCACTGGCTAGGTACAAGAGAGAAATAATGTCACCTTTTTCCTTCATATTTCAAATATGACGGAAGAAGGAAAGAAGCAAGCGCCAACATTATTTTTTGTTCTAGTAATAACTCAAAGAAACTAAACTCTCAGATCGCTAATAAATTCAAGAACCTCCAATACAGAGGAAGAAGAAATCAAGCAAATCTTTCATTTTAGTTAGGGAAATCCTTAAACATGTTTCACTTTATTTTTACTTGCTTTCTGCATCATATTATTCAGAAGGTAGTTGAGTAATGTCTAGACATTGAGCACAGGCTTGATCAAACTTTGTTTTGAAATGTTCATAAGGGCACAGGTGTGAACAAAATTGTTATGGAGCCATGATGGAACATTCAAGAAACTCGTAAGAAACGCTGGGTACCCAAGATCTGATAATCGTGAGAAGCTTTCAATATTGGCCCAAATCCAAATTCTTGATTTCTTATAACAAATGCGCGTATGCATGTACAAAAGTAGGTTGTTTCAATGTGAGACATCGTTGAAAAGTGGAACTGACATTTTTACATGACAACGTCGTTTGTAGTTGTAGAATGAGATTCTCCTTGTAATGAATCGCTGGAGTAACTGTGGGGAAATAACACCAAACGTCCAGAAGTCTCAAAGATTAAGCAGTAATAAAAAACAATAGCTTTCTCCAGGAAAATAAGTAGTTTTCGCGGGCATGCAAATGCTCCTAGGTTCGGTTCAAATGCCGCTCATGAGCTACGTGAACTATGGGTACACAAGATTAGGGAGCGGCCATTTTGAATTTTGGAACAAGTTTTCGTATCCCATCATCTTTCAGCCAAATGGTTTAATACCCCCATCCAGAAGTCTTTTTCTATATAGATGTATGGACAGATACCATGTCCCCCAGGCGATTTTCATACTGGTTAAGTGATCCATCATTTCCAGATGTCTGCTAACTCTTACTTCCATCATTGATTGATGACTTCATCCAAAATTTACTCAAACAAAATAGTCTCGTACCCCATAAAAATTGCTCTAAACATTTTTGTACCCGCACAAAATAATGGAAAAAAGTTTCATACCCCCCTGCCAAAAATCCTCCACCTGGTACCTAGGATTAAAAATGGCCGCTCCCTTAGCATTCTTGCCAAAAGTTTGATTTGCGGGCAGAGAAATTGTGTTCTTCATTTGGTTCATAATGCAAGGAAACTGTACAATGCTCTCAAGACCAAATCTTCTCCCTTGTATGCTCTCCTATGATCTTGCCTACTCTTCCGACCTGTATGATCTTGCCTGCTGTAGAGCAATGACATTTAGTAAATCACTTTCAAAATGACCTCGTTTAGGACCGTATCCAACACAATAGCACCACCAAAAGAATAAGACAATGAAGAATCCAAATACGGCCAAAAAATCATTGGACGGATTCTACGGTGCGATGGGAGAGGCTGCCTCCACCGCAGAGATGCAATATCTTTAGCGGATGTCTGTAGGGATTGGCCACTGAGATTCAATGTTGTTGCGCGGAATTTCTTACAGATTGGATTTCAGAATGAAAGGAGATTTCACCTCAGGCTCCTTCAAGCAGCGGTGCAAATTTAATCTTTTCTTTGCCGACCAAAAAACTGATTCAGGAACGGTTGAATTTCGTAAACCAAGAGAATCAGGTTTTCAGGTCACCGATAAGGCAAAGCAATTTTGGTAAGAAAGAATACCGTAAAAGTTACATGAAGCTGCAACCGTAAAAGCTATACTATGCCACCCTCTCTAATAAGCCCCTTCCTTCTGAGCCAAGTTCCATGTTGCATGTTTGTTTTGTTGTTGTTTGGGATGGAAAGTGTGTCGAATTTATGTATTTGACTCGTAAAATTATAAATTGAATCCACAAAAAATGCTGGGTAAAAGAACCGAAAAGCTATCATAAATATCTCATTTGATTTTGTGAATAAGCCCCCCTCTCTAATAAGCCCCCTCCCTGGGGTGTCCACAATAAAATAAGCCGGGCGGAGGCATAATGGAGCTTTTACGCCTTGAATGCAGCCAAGCACAAGGCTTTGATTTGTCTAATTTCTCCCGATTTGATAGAGTACGCTCGGAGGAGTGGAATCCATTCTTCACAATAGTTATTTGCTTTGCTCATGCAAAAACAGTGTTTGTTTCACAAAAATCACTTGAGATCTCTCAGTATTTATGCTAGTTTTGTGACTTCTACAAAAATACTGCAAGGATTCAAAAGGATTTTAACTGAATATCAAAAGATTTCCAACTGGAGGTTTGCAAGGAGTAGTATACATACACATCTTACTTCGCTCGATAGTATTCAATAGATGATTGCGCTAAAGATGGTGGATAGGAATTTTTACCATGATGCTTTGAGTCACAATGAATTCCGACTGACTTGATTGGCTGATTTCTTCAATACCGGAAGGGATCTTGCCAAAAAGTTGCTCGGCGTCATCGTTAGCGCACTAGTCTAGTGCTTTTATTCACAGGCATTGTCCAGTGACACCTCATTGGAGAAGGATTTGAGCAACAAACAGTACCTAACAATTTGTCTAACCCTGGTTTGTCGGTTGGTTACTTTGACGATTATGTTCCCTGAATTCTGTGGCCAAGCAAATCGAAAGATTTCTGCAGCCTCACTTGAATTCTATTTTGGAAAGCACGAGAGCAGGAGATCCTTTCCGCATTCTCGCTACGAAATCAAACCATGTGGAGATAAAAACAACTTTTCGCCGCGAAGTTCATAGACGATCGTCCAGAAAATCGTTTTGTGGAGATTGGCCTTTACGAAGATGCAACAAGAGAAAAAGCTGTAAGCTTATGCGGTTGCACTGTAAAAAAATATGTCACCCTAAAACACCCTAAAAGGAAAAATACACTTTGATACTTCGAGTTATACTACGGCCATTATTTGAAATCTGCATTGAAATCATAATCATCATCACTGTCTTCCATTGCCATCCCGCTTTCTATTTTTGAGGCTGCAAAAAGAAAAATACATTTCAAAATGTGATAAGGTAAATAGTGGGTGATACTTTGCAGCGAGCTATAAAGATTATTAAGAACAGGATGGAATATAGACATATTAACGGAGTGAGTGGCCGAGTGGCTTGAAGGGAATAGACATAGGTATATCTCATAAACGCTATAAATAGGCCCGAGAAACGCCAACAAATCAATTGTTTCTTTAGCTACACAATCAAACCGGATGCATCTAAGCTGTCGAGTACAATAGATTATATTTTTGACCTGGCCCGGGCCAGCTTTTACCCATGTCGATTCCCTTTAAACAGTTCTCGTCAGGAAACTGAAGTAAAGCTCGGTCGAGTGAGGTCAAACTCCGGATGGGTGACCTCGGAGGCCTGACCTCACAACTCACCTCGCCGCCCTTCGGAAGGGACGTTAAACTAGGGGTCCCATGCCTGGATGCGGCATGCACAGTGGGCCTAAATTAGCTTTCAGTAGCTAGAAATCCTGACAAGCCTACTCAAAACAAATTGAAAAAAAGATGTGACCGAGAGTCTCTTGTTTCCCTGTGCTCTTTGACTTGATGATGGCGCTTCGGTCAACAGAGACTCGTTATATTACTCTGAACAACCTGGCCCTATTAGGGCCAAATCTGCGATTCCTAGAGTACCAATCAGATTGCGAGATTTGGCAAAGAACAATGCTGTCAAATTTTCAATTCGAATGATGCAGTTGACTAGATTTTGAACCAAATTGCTGCGGCAGGTTGTTGAAGATTTCTCTGGTTTGTTTTGGTCTTAAAAACATGAACTTCCTTCTGCAGATTTATACAAAGTTTCGTTGAATAACGTGGTTTTTATCGCATTTACTTTCTGAGGAGTGACCGTTGCACAGAGTAAAAGCAGTCGTCCCTGTTGACCAAGGTTTATCACAGGGATACAAGGGAAAGATTTTGTTCGATTCTGTTGAAACAATTGCCCGTTTCACGATTTTCAAGGTACGCAGTTCTCAACTTGTGCAAAAAGAAAGCTTCCTCAAGAGGACAGTCAAATCATTCGATAGAATTTTCGTCTGACACTGGTCACAACAAATCTTTGGACAAACTCTGAAAGAGATGAATCGAGAATGAACACCGTGTACTGATTTGAAGTTAGCTTATAAAAAATTGCAAAGACTTTCGGATGTTCATAAAATACTGACAACGCTTTTTCCAAAAAACTTCTTCTCGGAATTTCCTTTAAAAGCGTCCGAAATTGTTTTGGTTAACGTATACTTGCGATACTTTTACTTGAAGCCTTCAGTGTGTGTCTTTAGTTGAAATTATAAAATCATGTTTATTCGTTGATAATGTAACCCACATCAAGCGAAAGATTTTATGAACACGCTGCAAAATGGACATTGTTTCCGATCTGTTGTGTTGGAAATGTTTGTTGTAAGTTTTGTTGTCCGAAACTTTCCTTTTGAACTTTGTTTCACGGCCCCCTGATAAGCGGCCTTTGCCGACGGGGTTACCGTGTATAAAGAATGTAAAATGAAATATTTAGATGCTAACGTATCACAGAGCCATGTCCAAAACTTTCGCATGATCCATGCGAATTGGCGAGTAAAACAGGGAAACTCCCTTTGTTGGTAAAGAGAAGGTTTTACCCTGCCTCCATCTACAGAGAATATAAGCACTTTGATGCGAATTGAAAGAAGCGATGTTCGAGCATAGCCCGTTATCAAGCCTATAACGCACGGGCTGTGATAACGGGCTAGGCTCGAAATGTCGCTTCTTTAAATTCGCATCAAAGTGTTTATATTCTATGTAATTTACAGCATAGGGCTCGAATCTTTGGGAAACTTAGATGTTATTGTCTAATTCTTTCAACTGAATAGGTCAAAGGGAACTAAACTTCCCTTCGATCTATACAGTAGAAAGAATCAAATAACAAAATTTTATACATTTGATTTCAAAGATTCGAGCCCTATGCTGTTATTCACTTGCTTATCTTTGTATTATGGCACTATACGCAGCAAGACGACTTTTCCCATCTACAGGGAGCCATTTGAATATTCGATGATGAGATACTGAAGTGGGTTACAATGATAAATTTTTACACGAAAGGACAAGACAACAAAGAATTTGTTTAAACACCTTGAATTTCAAAAAAGAAATCAAGAACAATCAATCTCAGTCAAAAATCAAGAAGGTGTTGTGGCGCCGTGGTGTAATCCTCTGACATTGCAGCCAGAACAGTCAGGCGGAGTGGGTTCGAGTCCAGGTAGAGCCCCGCCACTTGAGCGTCATGAACAAGGGGTCGCGGACTCGATTAGGTCTGCTCTATTTCTGCGATTCCAGCGCTTGGCGCTGCAAAACACAACTTCACCTTCACTTTCACTCTACTCTTGTCGTGACAAATTTTCAGTAGAAATTCAGAAACTTAAATTCTACAAACAAGAAATTTGACGCGCTCAATCTTGACTGTCGTGGCCTTTTCTTTGATCAAACATGGTATCCTAGGCAATGCAGAAATATGCAGAAAAGTAGCTATAAACGAAACACGAAGTCTTCGAAATCTTAAGCTTGGCGCCGACAGTAACGAAAAAAAAGCAACCCAGCTTTATTCGAGACTGATTGACATTTCCATGAGCATTGGAAAATATTCCAGTTTCGTTGTAATTGAATGTTCACGCAACACTGCATTAAAAATTGTTGTCAGTCAGAGCGTTGTTTTCAAATTCTGCCTTTTTGTGAAAGTAAATGTGAAGTAGCGGTTTTTAGCGACAAGCGTTGGTTTCGCAAAGTAGAGATGACCTAATCGAATCCGTGACCCTTTGTCTTGTTTTTCAAGAAGTAGGGCAATACGTGGGATCGAATCCTGTCCGGCAGCCATAACACCTTCAAGGCTACGTTCATACTGCTCCGTTTTCATTTCTATCCGTTTATGAAAACGCTGCCCGTTCACATTGCCCCGTTTTCAAATGAATATGATATGAAAACTACAGGCGTTCAAATCAGAATTGCTCCAACAAAACGGTGTTGTTAATAACCTTTTCAAAACAGATCCTTTTGTTAGAAGCTGTCAAAAAGGCGCCAATCGCGAGTTGGAATGCCATTGTAATCGACAGCCTATTAACAACGGAATGTGAAGCGTTTTCAAATGTCTCCATATTTCTGCGATCACACTGAGAACGGATCGTTTTCAAAACGCATCGTTTTCAAATTTATGCGTTTTCATTAGCGTTTCGAAAAGCTCCACTTTCACAGCGGGGCAAAGTGAACACAAGGCTAAAACGGATTTTTACTCCGTTTCATACAAAAACGGTGCAGTGTGAACGGGGCCTAAGTTTCAAGTTGTACAAACGTAAAATGCACCATTCCAGTGAGAACGGGAAGCCTGTGCAGTTTTCAAATTGTGCTGGGGTCATGAGAACACAGTCTACAGGTGAAACAATGAATTATTTACCCTTCTTTTTGGCAAGCTTCTTCTTCTTCTTAAATGCCTTTTTATTTGCTCTATTTGTTTGTGCGTTGCCTTCATTTGTCTCCACCATTTCAACATCTTTTTTCGTTGATGCTTGGTTGATCTTTGACTTGTTCTCCATAGTTATAACAATATCCTAAAAGCAAATTTGCTTCTTGAACTGCAAATCAATAACATCAAGAGAAGAATCGAGGAAATCTTGCCTGGCTTTGAATTTTTTCATACTTTGTGATACATCAGCTACAATAAATATGGACAAATTTCTGACAAGTTGCCTTGGCATGAGACAATCAATTTTGATCGAAAACTAAAAAGTCTTTTTCCCTTTAAATTTGGCAGCATAGGGGTCAAATCTTTCAAATCTTTAAAAGGTAGATGTAAAATTCTACCGGGTGAGTAAAAAAAAAAACGTCCGGCGTTTGAAAGGCTACGGCTCCCTGACTATATAAGCAACGATATTTTGCAATATCTGATTAAATAGCTGACATGTTCAATTATTTTTAGAATCTTTCCTGGCCAAAATCGATCACTCCGTTCAGATTCTGTAAGCGATTTCAAGTTTCCCAAATCTGCTTACCGCACAGCGATGACTTTCAGCACGCTTTAGCACGTGCTTCCCTCTTGTAGGGTTGAAAAGTCTTCCCCCTAGAGTGAATAACTTATTCAGGGGGATTCCATTCTCCCAAGAGGACGAAAAACATGAACAAATCCTGGAGTCATTATTGCTAGGAAGGAGAACAAAGGGAAATTTTGCTTGGTGTTTTCACTCGTTTTTGCATGTTTTCGAAAGGGGCTTTCTGCAGAAAATCTCCTATTTCGATGGGAAGGAATGTCCGATTAAAGCCGGGTAAATTACTGAACCTAATTTGACATATCGGGGATAAAAGGAGAATAAAAACCTGAGGAATCTGAGGAATCAGATTCCCTCTCCAACTTTAAAAGGAGAATAAAAACCTGGAAAGGAGAGGGATGCAACTGTAGACTGTGTAGACCTTTCGTGGCTCAGGTTGGGTTCTTAAAAGGATAAATGCGTTGCATTGTAAATACTAAAAAATTTCTGTAAAAACATTGTAAAAATCTGTATATATGTATTATACCGGATTATTCTTTATGTTAGATATATATGTAGCTATTTTTTTTTCTTTCTTTTATTTTGAATCAATTTTACTTTGTAGTAGGCTTGAATTAGCTTTTATTTTATGCTATCAATTATACGCCTAATTTAAATAAATCAAATAAAAAAAAATAATAATAATAAAGAAGACGGTTTTCAATATCAGTGCTTCTATATTCAGGGAGCAGGACTTTTTCAAACGCCGTGCGTTTTTATTGACTCACTCGGTATTACATTTATTCTATTTGTAGTGTTTTATTCGTTCAGTTTGGGTGTGACCGTTCCTACCCGTATCGATCTAACTATACGAGCTAACCAACACGTGCTATATCGTATTATACAAGTCTACGGGAAACCGGCGGGAAATGTGCGATTAACCAATAGGAATGGCAGGATTCTGTATTGCCTCATTTTTTAAACTTCAGTCAGGAAATAGGAAACTGTAAAGCCAGATCCAAAAGGTGAGACTCTTATACGCGGCTTGTTCCTGTATTCCATCAACTTACTTGATTTTCCATGTCATCTTCTTTGATTAATTCTTCTTCCCCACTTTCATCATCTTCATCAGTTTCACTATCAACCTTTGAAAGGTAGATGAAATAAACAATTAACAACAAAAGTCTTTGAAGTCACAAGTTCTTAAGGAAACTTGTGTCAATGGTACTCTAACTTCATAAGATAAGGACCGTCAACTTACGCTCATCTCATTGAAGGTGAAGGTGAAGTTGCATTTTTCAGCGCCAAGCGCTGGGATCGCAGAAATAGAGTAGACCTAATCGAGTCCGCGACCCCTTGTCATGACGCTCAAGTGGTGGGGCCCTACCGGGACTCGAACCCACTCCGCCTGACTGTTCTGGCTGCAATGTCAGAGGATTACACCACGGCGCCACAACACCTTCTTCAACCATGTTCTGGCTTCAACAAATTCATTGAATTGAATTTATGTTGTTGTTCCGGATGACGAGATTCTACGCTTAGCCAAGTGGGACAGACTAGATTATATATATATATAAAAGAAAGGTATTGAGTATGATGCACAAAGTCTTCCAGCAAACAGCCCCAGAAGCGCTTGTAAACCATTTCAGCAGAAAATTGTCTCGCTCAAGAGACAGCTTGTCCTTCGAGTTACCAAGATGGTCCAGAGAAATTGGAAGAACATCAGTCAGGTGGAGAGGTCCGTTGTTATGGAACACATTACCCATCAACCTTAGAAGTATCAAAGGAATAGACTCTTTCAAGAACGAGTTGAAAAGTATGAAGGAACTTCTAAATTCAGTGTCATTCAACAAAGAAGCCTGTTTGATACAGAAAAAACAGAGGGATTTTATTTATTATTAGGTTTTTACTGTTCGTATTTTAGCAAGAGTAGCTTAATTTAACGATTCGAAACGCTCTTTAAAACTGTTAGGAATTTCTTGTAAAACGTTTTATTTATTTTAGTAGACAGCAGGTCCACATCAGCTTAATAGTTGCGTTTTTAGGCAACCTGCTTTAACAAATAGCAAATGTATGTATGTATGTATGTTGTCGCTTCTGCGAGGGCCTTATCTAAGCAAATTCGCTTAATTCATTTAAAGGGAGTGCATAGACCAGCATGCTTTGCATGAAGTGAGCAACTTGCTCTACACAGCTTCCAGAATAACAGGCCGTATGATATTCAAGAAAACAAAAACAGAAGATTGCAAAGGCTGCTGGTCTTTGTACTTATTTTAAATGCAAACTAAAACACCACTTACAGCCTATTGTTTGAATTTAATATTTCGTTCCATTAACCAGTTTTGATTTTGCTCCTTTTTGGTCATATGTACTTTAAATTGAACTTTTAGATATTAGCACTTGTGTTAGGTTAGTTTAGGTTTAAGGTCTTAAGTTATTTTAGCAAGGCATTAAGTTTTTAACACGGCCCCCTGTAAAGCAGTCTTAGATTGATGGGGCCACCGCGTATAAAAATTTAGATGAAATGAAATCAAGTTTCCTAACTGTTCTCAAAAAGGCAAAAATTTCATGCGGGGCACGGATCTGTTCCCCGACCAATCAGAATGGAACATCTCGAATAACGTGATCGGAATGGCTGTTCTTCAATTCAAATTTTCCCGCCAAAGGCAAAAAAGCGCGTTCGACTGAATGGCTCCAACGATCAAAATCTCGAAGTACCGAATGAATTTAGGAGATCTTTTGCGTTTCCAAACAAGCAAAATATCACTTGTAGGTAGGACTTTCTGCCTTAAATAGCTCGAAGAAACATCCACCTAAGTACTGATAGCTCGTATTACAGTGTAGCACCCCAGGACGACCACTTTTTAGGCGTTTCACAGTGGGCCAGATTACGATTTTTTTGGACATAAATCGCATAAGGCATAAAATGGTAAAGAATGCTACAAAAGTTGGAAACTTACGAAGAAAAACGTCGTGAGGACAAAATTTCTTTGCTTAGTTATTTGTGCAGTTGTCGGAAAATTCTGCTAAGTGCTTATTTGAAACAGCCAAAGTCAATGCATCAAATAACTTCTGATAAGTACGTACCCATAATAAGGAAAGCAGAATTAATGACTATAAATCTATAATCTGAAATGATTCTTAAACAAGGACAGGCTTTGAAATAGACTTGGCATAAAAAATGAATAGAATTTGACATCGATCTGAGAGTTATTCAGCAGTGCCCTATTCCCTATACACCTCAATTTTGCCGTGGCAATAACCATCGTTGTATTTTCTACGGCACCTCTCGGCAGCCAAATGTAAGTCAAACGGTTAGAGGATGCTTCAGTGCTTGTAAATATGCAAAGAAGACGTTTGGCGTTTACAAGCGAAATTTTGAACTTAGTTTTAAAACACAGCGTACAAAGTGCAGCAACGTGTTTCTGAAGTACTTTGAACAAATCACAATTTTGCAATAGGAGTCTGTGCTCAATCGAAATGCAGTCAGTTACACTTAGATCACTGCCTGTGAACGTTATGAAGATGCTATCGAAATGCCGCTTGCAGACAAATCTGTGCCTGAAGACGCAGTTGGTAAAATTGAAGTTGAAAACAGTTGACGGCTTGAAGTATTCAATAACAGTTAGCATCCTGTGATTTGAAATTGATCAATTAATAGAAAGCAATTTTTTCGATAACGTTGAATGTGATTTCCTTACTCGATGAGGCATATGATATCAATTTCCACTGATAAAACTATTATTTAAATTTTTTCATTTTTTTATTTTTGTCCACCCTCTGGCCCACTGTGCGTTTGGCAGTATTGAGAAAAAAGAGCAGGTGATCTAGGCCATGTCCTGTTCTGGAAACTTAAGGACACGATTCGTAGTTATAGCGATATGTCAGTTCAGGCAAGGAGCGAACCACGATATGTAATCAGTCTATATCAAATGTGTGATAGTCGGTAATTTGGTGAACAAGAATAACGGGTGTCCTAGAAGAAAGTTTCCTGATATGAGCTGTTATTTTAGCAAAAGTGCACGGTATTTTATCACATTCAAACAGGAATCTATCATACAATGCCTAACTTACCGGGTGAGCCAGAAAAAGTTTCCACTTTTGAAAATTCATAACAGAAAGAGTATTTCACAAATTTGAATGATTCCAATTCTAGTTAAAAGCAAAAAGGTTGAAGTATTTTTGCGATTTTTCTCGTTGTCTCACGAGAACTACAAATATAGGTAAATTCAACTTTACAAAAATTTCATGGTTGCCAAATGACTAAAAAATGGCCGAAAACATCGATCAAAGCATAGATGACTCCTCGCACAAAATAATGAAGGAAATACGGCTTCCCATGGATGAGAGATATCCTCCGTACATTAATTGCCATGGGATTGAAAATCTTTCGTATTTGTTTGAAAGTCGATGTCTTATCACACTTGAGGGAGGTGAAACGCCCATTGCCTATTGTTCGTTGTGAATAGGGTCCTTACACTTTGATCAACATCTTAGCCCCTTTTTCCGTCACTTTGCAACCATAAAATTTTTACAAAGTAATACCAATACTTCTAGTGCTGGTAGGAGAGTGAGAAAAATCACAAAAATACTTTGATCTTTCGAATTTTAACAAGAATTTGAATGATTTAAATCTGTGGAGTAATCTTGGTGCTATAAATTTTCAAAACTGGGAACTTTTTTCTGGCTTATCCGGTAGATCTGAGTATTTGTTTCATTTCTGTTTCTGCGTGCATTGAATTTTTACAAATATGTTCTTGAAAACAGAACACCTGCATAGGTCGTGAAAAAGCTAAAACAAGTTCATCAATAAGATCGTTAAACCTGCAGCTGAAAATCCACTAGAACTATTACATGAGTCCTTGTTCTCGCTCCATTTACCCCCAACGATACCCCTAGAAAATAACAATTAAATTCAATGGAGCAAGACTTAAGACGAAAGTCATCAGTCTAAAAATCCACCGAAATCGAGCCTTTTCAACTAATTCCAACAGTACGGGGCCTGGATAGCATCAAAGGAGACAACAACGACAATGTCTTTCTGACTTTTCCGCAAAAAGCACAATTTTGCTTGTTGTTTGAAGAATAAGTACACTTCCTAAGACAAGGTCCTATGGTCCACAGTTTACATACTGCCGAATCCTAAATAAAAATCTAGGAAATTGACAAGTGTTTGGATCATAGAAATGGTTTGGATCCTCTTCACGCCATGGTGTAAAATGTGGAAGGAATGGAAAATATCTCCATAGCAAGATTTCCCTCCTTTTCAAGGGTTTCTCGAGCTGAAAATTTTGAGTAAATCCATACTTGGAGGTTTTTGAATCACCCAAAAAATCGGAAAAAATTATATGGATCCAAGTTAGGCTTCAAGCGAGTGATTGCTGTTTGCATCATCCAAAACGAGAAAAAGGCTGTTTTTCTGGAACTTTTCAAACGGGAAACTTTTTTGGGACACCTGGTAGATTTTCGAAGCGCTTTGCACATTGCGCCAGACACCGATACATCATTTTAGGACAATTGCTGGATCAAAAGGTGAAATAACGTCATCCAAAAGCAGGCTTACCATCTCTCCATCGTCAGAGTCCACCTCATCAATATTACTTTCCTCCTCCATTGCAGCTGGTTTTCCAGGATCTAATACCAACGCACCACTCATTGCACTAACCAAATCTTTGAAGAAAAAGATACACTTATCAGCTAGGTTTGTTTGCATCTAAACTTATGACGATGAGTCCCTTGTATCCCTGCGGCAAACCTTGCTCAATCGAATCGAGAATTCCATCACATTTGCCTAAACCATAGTAATTCATAAACCTCGCAATTTGACTGGTTCTCTAGGAAGCTTAGAGTTTGAGCCTAAATAGGGTCAGGTTTCTCAGAGTAATGTTGTAAGCCTCAGTTGACCGAAGCGCCATCATCAAGTCAAAGAGCACAGGAAAACAAGGAACTGATCGTTATAAGTCTAGTTTACATCCACTTCAAATCAAGTCATCAACCGCTTGCTAAAGCATGTTTTGAATTCTTTAAAGGAAAATTCCAGGGTCGTTATGATTTGAGATGAAATAAGACTGCATTCACACAATGCCGGCAGTGGCGGACACTTGTGGAGCGGGGGAAGGGTGCAAGTGCCCCCTCCGCCGAATGTTGGCAAGAAAAAAGATCTTTCGTTCGAAAACAAAAGAAATAAGCAATGCCTTTTACTAAAACAATAGCTTCGCCCCCCAATATTTGGCAAAGTGTCCGCACTGGATGCCGGCACATTTTGAAAATAGTGAACTATCTGACGGATAGGCCTCCCGTTCACACGAAAACGGCACATTTTTTGCCGGCAGAATTTGAAATTTGGAAAGGCATCGTGTGAACACTCGAAAATGATGAAGAGAGAATATCTTTCGAAGCTTTTGGAACGAAACTGATCGATTCTTGAGGTGTAGGTACATTTCTCTAGCATCAAAGTCTTGCAACCACCTAGACTGACGACGTGATTCCTTGTATTCGTTCAACGTTTATAATCTGATGTTTTTATTTCACTAAGTTAGAGGGACTTATGTAATGTAGTCTAGCAACCACCGTCAAATTTCCTACTGTCTCACATTATTCCGGCATCGTGTGAACGCTAGCTCAAATTTTGCTACTGTAGCATTTTTCATCGTTTTCAAAATGTGGCGGCATCGTGTTAACGTAGTCTAGATTACAGATATGGATGATGCATCGTACCTTATTCCTTAATTTTTCGTCTTCTTCTTGCAAAATTAGGGATTGAAATAAACAAAGTTGTGCACAATAACGTCATCAAGCTCAAAGATCGCCGCTTTGTTGGGGTCAAACTCGATGCAAATGTGACTACTGCCAGTTTTTTTCTTCCTTCTGTTGATCGTATTGGCAAGAAAGCTCAAGGGCATCAGTAACATTGGCACTGAAGTCGTCAGAGAGTGCCGGATCTTTGAAGTGGATACAAAAATATACAGCTCCAGAACCCAAAAATATGCTGGCGTCTTGGTCTTCTCTTGGTTTTTTGTTAAAATGCCAAGTTCCTTTATTGGAATATGAGAGCTTTTCTGAGGAAAAGACTTTATTATCTGACCTGACCACCCTCTATCCCAAAAATATAGCACATAGTCCCAAAATGCGGCCTTTTCATAAATATACTAGGACGGCTTTTTCGAGACCCAAAAAGTGTCTGACCCCCCCCTCCCCCATCACTTAATGCAAGTAACTAATATCCTCTAGGATGTCTAACTAGCCTATGATGTGATCCCATGGGAATCTCTATTTTCGTGCAAGGCTGCGTCTGGCTCATATTTGCTGGATGATATAAATATTTTCTAACCTTTCATATCCTCCTGTTCTTCTTTCTCGATTGCTTTCTGGAAATGCAAATAAATTGATCTTGAATTTCAAAACAGTATATAAATGGCTTCAAAATATTCACATTATTGTCTGTGAAGTACACAACAACGGCTAGGTGATGTCAGGTGACCCGAAACGCTGCAAATTTTTCAAGTTACAACAAAGTCTGACCATATTAGACTTTGATCAAGTGTTATCAACAAATCAGCAAATCGGTAAAGCAGAAAGCAGTAACTACTAGAAAACTGATTTTGGATGCATCTTAGATCCGATGGTCGTGAGAAAAAGTAACAGGTGATTGTGACAAAAGGAAAAAGTGCCCTCGAAGTGTCGTGCCCCCCCCCAAGTTTGAGATGCTTCCTGCGTCCCTGTACCAGATAGAAAAAATGAAGATTGCTATGAAACTCGTAAGAAACTCTGTCAAACTCTCAAACTCTGATAATTTTAAGATACTTGTAGCACTGGGACAATTTCTTAATTTCTTGTCAAAAGTATGCGTGGCCTAAAGTCTATTTACCAAATTGCGTCTTCACCGCCTACCACCGAATGCTTTTTTATCAATTTCAATTGCTTGAGAAAAACAGTGAAAGAAACTTTTTTTGACTTACCAAATCGAAGTCTGCCCCCCAGTACTGAACAATCGATGACGATTCATGAGCGGCATCTATTTTCCTTTCCGGGGGTATTGTATAGAATGTGATTTTTCCGCTGTGAAAGAAAATAGCATATAGAAACTTCGTATACGGGAATGAAAAAAATGTACAAATTCCGAGAGCAAAAATAGAAATTAGAAGTGAAAACACTAAGAAAATAAACAAGTTCAGTAAGGCCCCGCATTTAAGAAAACATCTACAAGAAACTTTTAGACTACACGTGTTTTATATAAGAAACTGCTTATAAGAAACTAAACTCTCAGATCACCAAAAAATTAAGAAACTCAAGTACTGGGAAAATCTAACTTAAGAAACTGATCATTTTTATAAAGGAATCCTTAACATATTTCATTTTATTGCACTTGTTTCTTGTATCATATTACTTGTAAGGTGCTCGAGTATAGTCTAAACATTGGAAAGGCCTCAAGAAACTTTGTTTTGAAAAGTTCTTGATGTACCAGGTAGTGGACATGAAGATTGTTATGGAACCTTTAAGAAACTCGTAAGAAACTCTGAGAGCTCAAAATTTGATACTTTTAAGAAACTTCCAGCACTGGTCCAAATTCTTAATTTCTTATAAAAAATACGTGTACTGAGAAATGATTAACCAAGAAATTCTCGAGGCTCACATCCAAATAAAGTTGCATGTATTTTGATCGACACTAAATTCTTGTCTGATGATCTGTGAGCATTCCATTTCATGCAAGGTTGATAAGAAATTGCTGGCAAGATATCTTGGATTTTTTAACAGATTTTTACCTAAAGATAATTGATGTTCTTGACAATCAATTTAATATACAAATATGGCTAAATAAGGCTAATATGTCTATAAATAACCCCATTCTGCTGTCATATATTTTCCAGGATTTTCCGGAAAGACATTAGAAACTTAAGAAACTCGAGTCTCAAAAATTGAGAAGCATCATACAAGAAACATTTTAAGCTAAGGTGTGAAAAAGTCGTTTCTTAAATGGGGGGACCTTTCTTTAAGTAAAGAGAACAAACATATGAATTCCTTTCAAAAAAGTAGCAGCCAAATGTCAGTACTCTATTCAAGGATTTACGGGGTGAGTGGCCAAGTGCGTGAGGTCTGACCTCACAACTCACCTCGTCGTCCTTCGGAAGGGACGTTAAACTAGGGCTCCCATGCCTGGATGCGGCAAGCACAGTGGGCCTAAATTAGCTTTCAGTAGCTAGAAATCCTGTCAAGCCCACTCAAAACAAATTTAAACAAATAAAACGGTGTATTCTGTTCGTATCATTTACTTTTTTTCATGCAAGCTTTTCCTGCAGCAATTGATTTTCAGTAACTTGACAGGCATAGTCTTGTACACGACTGCTACACTTAGAAATTATATTCATATTTTCTCTGACATATTTACACTGATGTTTACAACCCAACCGAAGAATCTTCAGTTCAGGAGAAGAGAAATTACTAAGCAACGTGGCAAGTAATTGTTACCATCTTTTCAAGAAAGGTCGGTATCAAAGTGGTATTTTGGTGATTTTCCAATATTTCTTTCCAGCTCAACCAATAGAATTGAAAACGAGAAGAACTTTGTACCTGTTCCAGTCTTGAAGGATGGATTTCGCAGCGGCAGTTGTGTCTGGTAGTCCTCCTGAAAAATATAAATTAAATGTTTGTAAACATAGCGGCAATTTGAATTGAGCTGGAATACCGTAAAAGCTCTATTAAGCCCCCCTATCTATTAAGCCCCCCTATCTATTAAGCCCCCCTATCCATTATGCCTCCTATCTAATAAGCCCCCTCCCCTCTGCGCCAAATTCTGAAAAGGCTCCCTCTCTATTAGTTAATATTCCTCAAGAATAAAGGTTCGACGAAAAATATGCTATGATATCCATGCCCTAAACTTTTAAAGGTTTCTTAATACTATTTTGGTCATCTAAGTATTAGTTTCTCATAAACCAGTTTCTTATTAAAAAAACAACGTATAGCATGCTTTGGATTCAAGAAGCTTATCTTCCGCTGAGGTAGCTGCTCGTAAAAAAATTTACGATAAAGTGTGTTTTACATTAGATATCCGCTAAATATCCGCGAATTAAAACAGTCAAAGAGTCTTGCATAACAAATTCTGCGTAATCGTAAATCTCATCTGACATCAACAGTGTGAGACAGACTTTAGTAGGAGAAGCAACTTTTTGTGATATTTTGCTTCTCGCAAAAAAATTACGAAAAAGTTTGTCTTACATTAGATGTCCGCTGAGAATATCCGCGAATCAAAACAGTCAAAGAGTCTTGCATAACTGATTCTGCGTAATCGCAAATCTCATCCGACATCTACAGTGTGAGACAGGCTTCAGTAGAAGACTTAACTTTTTGCGATGCTTTTTAAATGCTTAACAGAAATAATCATTGTTTTCGATGCTCTTAAATGATATATTTGTTTGTGACTTTAACGTCAGCAGTGATGGCACCAAGGGAGGGCTAGGGGGCTACAGCCTCCCTGTCAATGGCATCTAGCCCCCCGTCGGAGGAAATTTTGAGTTCTCGTTGGAGGAAATTTGGCAAAAAATCGGACGAAAACTCAATTTTTCAGTCATTTTAGTCCCCCTGTCGGAAGCTCCAGTCCCTCTGTCAGAAAATTCTGGCCCCACTCCTGAATTTCAATTCCAAAACAAATACTACTAAATTGCAAAACATAAGATATACAGAAGAAGAAATATACAGGGGCTACCTTTTTTAAGCTTGCCAAGTCTTCTTGCCAAATGGGAGAGGAATTCCTGTGCATTTGAATAATCCGGCACACAGTACTTTTCCATAATCTGTTCACAAAATGTAAAGTCGAGTGAAATTATCAAAGATAATCTAAAAAGCTACAAAGTCAAAATTGATCATGAAAGTAAAAGGTTTCCCATAACAATTTTGCCCCGTTTGTGTGGCTATTGTGAAAGAGTTGCAGATTCAATTATCTTGATTTTTACGCAGTTCCATCGGTCAAGCTTCGATGTAAAGTTTGAGACCCTGTTTGAGTCAATCTGGCACGTGGTTGCTGTTTTATGGCAGAGAAAAGGCAAGATTAATAGTTGCTTTAACCCTATCTGACCTGGGTGATTTGAAACACTCAATGCCAGGGGGGGGGGGCGGATTCCGCCCCTCTGTTTATCTCCGTTGTTGCTTGAGATATGGCAACCAAATTTAGCACGAAGGTTGTTCATTATATAAACAATGAATTTTTGAAACAATGGATTAATTAGCAATGTTGTTGTTGTTGTTGCTAGAGCATAATTAACATTATGATGTCATATGACGTCATGAAAATGAAAGTTTTTTAAAAGGTTGTAAACTTTACTTTTCATAAAGAAATGAAATATATATATCAAAATAGATGTAACTTCATAGTTTAGAAAGAATTGGACCAATTAAAAAGGATTAAGAGAGATACAATGTATAATTTTCACAGAGTGTGGCACGACAACTTGGTTACCATGGAGACAAGGCTAAAAATGGAACACCAAAATTGTCACAGTTCCATTGCTGAATGATAGAAAGTTAAAATTACTAAATCTCAGAAGCATTCAGCAAACACGGGAAAACCTATAAATGAAAATGTACGAGGGGAGGTCAGATAGGGTTAAAAACAGCACTTCTGTTGTTCTCCAGCAGTGTCAAAATAAAGTAAGTTTCAAAGAAAGAGTTCTGGCATCGTATTAAATTTTTTAAAAGGTAGAAAGTGCTCTCTTATGAATGGACAACACTGCTAACCCTTTAAAGGCTCTTATTCAACCATCATGCCTTGCACGTGTCGTCTCTTGCTTGGCCTTTGTTGTCGTCGTTTTCATGGGCCACGAAAATGGCGAGAACAACGATCAACCAAGAGATGACACGTGCAAGGCATGATGGTTGAATAAGAGCCTTTAAAGACCCTCTGCTAACCATTAGGCTTTGCGCCCCTCTTTGTTATGGGCATACAAAAAACAGGAGACCGCACGTGCGAGGTATGGGAGGTATGTCCGTTGCTTAGGCCCCTTTTGAAATTGGAGAAAGAGAAATATCAAAATTTGGACTCTACACCTTTGTCTATGCTTAAGACCCATTGTCCAACATAGCCTTTTGTTCGCCAAATGAAAGCAAGGCAAAGAGAAATTAGGCCAGAAACGACTTTCAGATAATACGAAAGTCGAATTTGGCGCCACAAAGGATCATGGTTAGCAGAGACTCTTTAAAAGATAAATTTTATTACGACCCTAGCACCCTTTCTTTGAAAACTTACTTTATGTTGATATTGCTGGAGAACTTAAAAGTGTTGTTTTTGAAGCAACCATTTATTTCGCCTTTTCTCTACCATAAATAAGCAACCACTTGTCAAATAGACTCATACAAGGTGTCGAACTCTAAGTTGAAGCCTGACCTTTGCAACTATGTAACAACCGAGATGGTTGAATCTACAGCTCCTCCACGGCAGCCACAAAAATGGGTCACAATTTTTTCGGGACACCGTGTACACGGTAATAAAAGAAACTAAACCCCTGTTGAAAGGCCAAAGCTCTTTGGATATCAAGACAATAATATTTCAATATTTAAAGACCCATTGCAAACCATGATCCTTTGTGACGCCAAAGGCGACTTTCGTGTTATCTGAAAGTCCTTTTTGGCCTAAATCCCCTTTGTCTTGCTTTTCAATCGCCGCACAAAGGATCATGGTTAGCAATGGGTCTTAAACATATTACGAAAATTTGATCGTTCTTTTAGGCCTATTTCACAGGTTTGTTGCAGGGGTTTTCTTGAGAAAATCCCTCATAATTTCAGTAGACCTATGAGCTGGAGTCCATTGGCTCCCTTTCCTTTTTGCTTTGATGATGGCGCTTCAGTTTAAAGAGAATTATAATATTACTCTGAAAAACCTGACCCTATTAGGCCCAAACTCTGCGCTTCCTAGAGTACCAACCACATTGAGAGATTTGTTTTCCTATAATTTCGATTCGATTGAAGAATTGATAACATTCACGCGAGATTCGAGATTCAAAGCCGTGATTCGAGATAGGGGACCGTGATTCGAGATAAGGGACCGTGATTCGAGATTCGAGGGCATGCTTCCATCATAATTCGACTGATGAATCCAGAAAATACGGCCTGCGGCCTTTTCACAGTTTTATTATGAGTCCCAATTGAGAAAGTTTTACCGCAGGGAAACAAGGGACTCATCGTTATAAGTCTGTAAAATCAGAAGTGAGGCCGATTTGTGTCAAGTGAATCTTTGAATCAATTTAAAGATGGTCACCATTAAATAAAGTACTTGCCGACATTATCGTCAGCATATCCAGGACACAGTGGAAATTTAAAATTGGATCGTTTCTTGTCATTCACCCGAGACAAGGTACGGAATCATGCAAAGTAATAAAAGCGTATAACTTAGCATAAAATTTAGAATTCAAAAATCTTCTGACCTGACTTTTGTTGCATCGACGAAGGATAGCTTCTACAGGCATCACAAGGTCATCAAGTTGATCCACCTGGGAAGAGCATTTTCTATTAGAAAACGTGAATTATGTGATGTATAGTTACTAAGTGTTATGAATATCACGCTCTCTTTGAGAGTCACCTAAAATGCAGAAGCATAGTATGGGGCAGCGTCTCTTCTCTCTTTCCAAATACTTCCACAGAAAACGTTCTTCAAATCCCATAGTTCAAAACATCAAGTTTTCCAAGAGTGTGCCACTCTTCCAGCAAGACTTCACAGAGAAAAGTGGAAGAAAAAAACATAAGTAACGAAGAATTACACTTCTTAATAAGATAACATAACAAATTATAAATACAAGACGGAATATATTTCATAAACTGACCTTGACGCAGTTTCTTAAAATGATTTGCGCATCTGTCGATCCAGAAGCCATTACGATTCCAGGACTATCCAACAATTTCACATGCTTATCTAAAATTACTTCTTGCATATTCCTACAAAGCAAATGAAAGGCTTCATTATACTTAAATGATCGCTTATTTATCAATAAGGCAAATGCTTTTGAGCAGAACCCTTACTATCAGAGGGGCCATGACCCCTGCCCCCCCACTGGATCTGATCCTGTAACTGATAGATGCACTTCGTCAACAAGTATCATTTCCCAAACAGAACAGCAGCATGTTCAGACCATTTCATAAGAAGGTAAATTAAACGCGTCCTTTGACAAGCTTATAAATTCAATAACGATTTTCAATAATATAGAAATTTGTTTAATTAACACATCTCCTTGGTTCCTAAGACACAACTTTCATATTGATTCAGGCCAACCCATGATTCACTATCGAAATTCAAGGTTTGGTGTAGGCCTCGAATCATCGTTAAGGTTATTTCTGATGAAGTACACGCAAGAAGTTAGAAAAGTGTTCTTTACTCTTGAAAATCAAAACAATCTTAACTGCTCTTTTGACAATCAACGACTCTTTATTTCTTTCTCATAACAATGACACAAGCTAAAAGAACTAAAGGGCCTGTTCCAACCAGCATGCTTTGCAGCTGCCATCTCTTGGTTGGCATTTGTTGTCACCATTTTCATGGGACATAAAACGATTAATTAGGGAACTAACCACCGAGCCTGCACGGTAGCAAAGCAGTAAATCTGTAGCACAATGACTGGATTCTGCATGCCTGGATTCTGTCGCAGGCCAATGGACAAATCCAGGGAGCGCCGATCTCACCAGTAAGCGCCAACGTTTCTCTGATGCGACCAATCAAAATCCGTGCAAACACCCTGACAGTAAGGCCACGTTCACACTAATCCGTTTTCATTTCAATCCGTTTTTACTCCTAAAAACGGAGCTATTTTTCCTCCCCGTTCACATTGCTCCGATTTCAGATAAAAGCGGACATCTTTCAACAAGTGTTCACACTTGTTCTCAAAGACGCACCTGATTGTCTCTTTTGAATTACAAAACCAGCAAGGCTTGATGTTGTTGTGGTATTCAAATTCCACCGTTTTTGGTGTTCACATTACAGATATGCGTTTTTGTTCAGCTCCGTTTTAATTCAGCTCCGTCTTTGTCAGTGTAATCATTTAGCTCCGTTTTTGGGGTGGATTAATGTGAACGAAAAGCTAAAAACGGAGCTAAACATATCCGTTTTCATTCAAAAACGGATTAGTGTCAGCGGGGCCTAAAATCTGCTATATGAAAAGCACCGAGTCTGTACAAATAGCAAGTTCTTGACCAATATCAACCTCCTTTCGATCATTGAGCAAAAGATGTCATTTAATCCCTATTGAAATTGAAACAAAGAAATTGCTGAGTATAATGCAAAAATCAAAGAATCTTTGATCTCCACTGCTAATTACTTGATCATGATTGTGAAACAACAAAGGGCCATCAATGGTTTGTCAGCTAAAATTCACGACGGCCTTAAAGGCAATCTGTCTCATTCACAATTGGCCGAGATTATAAACGGGGATCAAAAATTTGTATGGCAGGATTAACAGAAAAAGAATTGGAAAGAGATCATTTTGTGAATTGAACTGAATTTTTATCATGCGAAAAATTCAAAGAGTCTGGGCTCTAGCTCGTTTCCTTTGTCCAAGCTTTGTTCCCTAAACCAATCACCTGCGTGACAGAGCTCCTTTAAAGGCGCAGGGTTACGTAACCGTAAACAAACCTATTATCTCTGTGATCTATATTATTACCCACACGTGGCCATTGTGTTCCGCTCAGATTTTGGTGGATGGGGTGAATCCACAATAAAGTTACTTGTAAAAATCCACCAATATCTCTGCAATCCTACAACGTATGGGTGTTTGGTTTATTTCTCAAGAAAATTCAAGAGTCCATCTTCACAATAACACCTATATTTTGAGAAAAGTAGTGGAAAATCTCTGTGATATGGACAATCAAAAATCCTGAAAAATCATCGTTTCGAAAGAGGTTTGTTTACATTACGTGACCCTGCCCCTTTAACACTCAAGTATTTATAAGGACTCAATGCCTTGAAGCATCTAACTTACTTTGTAAAACCTGGAGTTGATCCAACCCCGCAAGCTTTGCATCTCTTTAAACTGTTTATCACACTAAAAGAAAATGATTCCTGAATAAATATTTGCCATATACTAGTGTAATCAAAATCAAACAAAAAGATGATAACAAACAAATCTTATCATCAGTGGTAGCCAACAGAGTAATAAACACTCAGGCCAGAGCTGCAAAAAGTATCGGAACCTGGGAACTAGGTTCCCAGAAAATTTTCAGGTTCTTGAAATGATGGAAAATTTTGTCTCATCAAGCATCTATACTTGCCAGCATTGAAATGACAGTTGTCAACAAAATTTGTCAAAAAAAACCCGTCTTCACTTGACTTCGTAAAAAAATCGCGAAAATTTTCTACATGGAGCCTCTACTTAGAGCTTTGGCAAGAGTGTCAGCAATAGGCTGAAGCCCATTTTAAAATAGGTTTTCAAAGTTTTCTGAAACATGGATTTTTGTATTCAGTGTTGAAATCGGGTTTGATAATTCAGGCGACCTGATTTTCAATAGTTGGTTACTATTATGAATTCGCAAAATTTCCACATTCTAAAGCCAAAATCGTTGACCAACTGATTTAAGTCATATTCCACGAGGTCCAATCTACCAAACAAAAAAAAGATCACTCAAATCGCGCACATACAAGCGATGAAACATAAATTTGAAAATTCATGCCACCTTGTGACTTCTTCTGGTCTTGCAAGAAGCTTACACTACCCAATTTAGCCCTAACTTCAAAAAATGTTTTCTCGGGTTCCTGTTGCTTGATTTGAAAATTGTTTGCGTTTTTACATGCATCAGAGTATGGAGAACAAGGAAAAAATAAATTCGGTGGAATTTTAAAAAGTTCATTTTTCACATTAATTACCCAAAACGTGAAATCTGGATTACAGTGTAAAGGTTCAGGCAGACTAAAGTGACATCAGAAATGTTACACAGGTCAAACCCTGATGTTTTGTTTCTTTTAGAATTTAAACTTCCGAGATTGAGACTATTTAGCAAGAGAAATATTTCAGGGCTTAAGGCAAATTAAGAAAATGGTCCTTGTGGTGCTAAAACATGGAACAGCGTTGCAGTAAACATCAAAGAATCAACTTCTACCCATAGCTTTCGAATCGATCGTTTTGCTATTAATACGTCGCCACACGCTGCACTGTTCAGGGATGGCAAAAATATCTGAGTTTCTGGGACCAAAACAAGTCTTGGAAAAAATTTCTGCGTGAATCGCTTCAAAAAGTGCCCATTTCTGACAGGTCGCGATATGTAAGGAATACGACAGAATCAAGGACTGATTATCAGTCTTAATCACAATCGTAATTTTTGGCTGTCCACTTCAAGACTTGTGAATGATACCTTTTTTGTGAAGTTCCTAGGTCTGGTAACAACCTATCTAATGACAGCTATCAATGAAGCCTTTTGCCTTTACGATTTTGACAAAAAAGTGACTTTCCATTTTTTCACTTTTCCACATTAATACCTGTTCCTTTCTCCCTTTCATTCTTTCTGCAGACCTGAAAAAATTTCTGGGAACATTGGTGCAATGGTCCGCTATTTTTTCCACCCCTGGCACTGTTATTTCAACATTTTGAAAACGTGGAAAGTGTAACAGGTAGGCCTTCCGTTCACACGAAAACGGCATATTTTGCCGGCAGACTTCGATAACGGTAGATTTTGAAAACGGAACTCTAGCCAGCACAGTTTGAAAACAGTATCGTGTGAACGCTAGCTCAAACTTTGCTACCGTTTTCAAAATGTGCTAGCAAATGTAAACATAGTCCTAATTTTGAGCAGAATCCAAAGGATATTTTGAAGATACTTCAACAGAAAGATTCTAACTCTTGGCAAATTGATCCAGAAAGTTTAGTCATATCGTACCTGCTCTTCCCAACGTTTGGATATCCTACGAAAAAGTGGTTCATGATTAGAAACAAAATCAAGTCAACTAACACTTGATTCGCACATGACACTAAATGTATGGATGTCGAATTTGGAAGAGAATCATTTGCTTGGCTCCGTGTAAGCTATAATTTTCAAAATCAATTTCAATTTTTCAGTTTCATAACATTTTCAGCTACGCTTAAATGTTAGTCTCATTTGAAACGTTAACGAGTATATGTACATGAAAACATTTATTTAACCAAAGTTGCTGGAGAAGAAAAGTGAAAATTACTCATGAGTTTTCGCGTAATTTGCCCTAAATGACATAGTTAAAAGAGAAAGAACATATAAAAGACCGTATTAACAATTAAAAGATAAGCGAAAGAAAAGCGTTTTTGGTTCCTTACTTAGTTGTAAAAGAAAGATGTAATACTATGCGCATACTAACCGGTTTTGTGTTGTACTTGAAAATATAAAGCCCGAGGTCTTAAAAGTGCAGACCGAGATTGCGAGGTCTGTGCATTAAGACCGAGGGATTTATATTTTCCTGTACAACGACAAAACCGGTTAGTAGGAGTTTTATTACCAGATAGCTTCTAACATTAACTCGCACCATTAAATCAAAGACATTTTGTTACAGTCATGTCGTTTGAGTTTACTGTAAATCTCACAGGCCTGAAGCAGTTTCTGTGGCAACAAAAACGCGTCCTTGTATTGTACTATACAAGGCTACGGGAAACCCGCGCGAAATGTGCGATTAACTAATAGGAGTGACGCGATTCTGTATTGCCTCGGTTTTGAAACTTCGATCAGGTAATGAAAACCTCAACTACCTTTCTTATAAGATCTCGTATTTATGCTGCACAAATGTGGTTATCAAAGATATATAAAGTCCAATTACCAACTATGCCGACAGTGATTGAGGTCTGAATATCTTTATTCCTGCAATAATTTCCCAGCAATTTTAGAAGAGTACTTGCGCCAACAGAACCCGTTGAAGACAACATATCCTGTGAGGCATGTGCGACAGGAACTTTACTCTGACCCTGAAATCAGAATATAAGATAGACAGATTAATCGGGCTTAAAATGAGAGGGCAGCCAATTAAGGGGCTTTATTCACAAAATGACAAGGCTATTAATGAAAGCTTTCTCGATATTCCTCTTCATAGTTTCCAGGGTGAACATACGATTCAACACAGTTTTCATCCAAGACAACCTTTGGTAACCTCTCGCATTTGATTAATGGGGGTTTACCAGAGAGGGAGCTATAAAGAGCTTTCACGGAAAGCTGCAGTTTTGAGAAAATTAAACAATCCGAGAAAATATATCACTTGAACATGAACGAAGGGCTCGAACGAAGCGCAAAAGAAAAACAGACGTGTGTCGGATTTTGCCTTACAATAGAAGACATTCAACTTAGCTCTGTCTATTTCCAGTAAAAGAAACTGACCATCTGATTAAAGAGTCACTGCTAAACATGATCCTTTGTGGCGCAAAATTTGACTTTCGTGTCATCTGGAAGTCGTTTATATGGCCTAAATTCTCTTTTAATTACTTTTCATTCAGCGAGGCAGAGCAGAAACTGCGTAAAATGACGTCATCGAGCAATCTGAGATAAGGAAGTGTTCAGACAGACAAGGTTTTTGAAAAGATAAATCAAGATTTCAAGGCTAAAGGAACAAAATATCAAGTGTTGCTGAATTTTGGGATATGCTGCAGGGAGCTCAAAGTTGTGAGTTTTTCGAGATACGTGCGCAGTTTCTACTCTGTGATTCAGCGAACAAAGGATTGTGTTTCACAATGGATCTGAAGCATAGACAAAGGTGTAGGGTCCAAATTTTGATATTTCTCCAATTTCGAAAGAGACCAAAGCAACGGACATACCTCCCATACATCGCATGTGCTATCTCCAGTTGTTTGTTTGCACGTAACAAAGGATGATCGCAAAGCCTAATGGTTAGCAGAGGGCCTTTAACGTGAAAAAAAAAACAAAACAATTTTCGTTGCTTACCAGCTTTTGTTTTTGTGACTGTGTTGAAGCCTTGAACGCCAATGTAGGTAGTACATCTCTAAAATATTTCAACCATTTCTCGACAATCTCTTTTGGAACGAGATCTATAAGGAATGGAAAAAATTCAATTCATCATGTATAAATTGTGGCTATCTTTACCCATTGATAACTACAACAAGGAACTCATTGAAAGTTTTGATATGAAAATAAATTAACAGAATTCTGCAAATTCAGCAGAAGGCAAACACTTCATCTTTCATGCCATTCCATATTCCTTTAACCACGATAACCCGTCAGCAAAGGCCATTTTTCAGGGAGCCGCAACAAATATCAACAATTCACCAAATACCAGGTGTCCCGGAAAAAGTTTCCACATTTGAAAATTTATAGCACCAAGAGCACTTATAGACTGGAATGAATTTTTAAGACATGCCAAACCAAATCTTTTCTCCCGGAAGAAACTTTGCAAACTCTCTATAAAGGTATCTTCGAGCCCCACTTTCGATCTGCCTGGGGCTGCGCCAGCAAACAGCTCAATTCCTTACTGGTTGCTGAATCACATAGAAATCATCCAATTTCACGGTATTCAGCCAATCAAATAGCCCCTTTAAAACCACGTGATACCAAATTAGCCGTTTGAAGTGAATTCTTGAGCACCCTCACGAAAGATGACGTTTATGGCATAAAGGTTGCGCTTGCTCAATACCTGGTTCAATTCTGTTCCCAAGATACAAACAAGATGCGTTCAAAGGTGGCCAGCATGATGCAAATGCCCGCATCAGCTGTTGATGGAAAATCATATTCTTTGCTTTGAATCAAATTTAAAACATCTCATACAACCGCTTACCAATTTTATTCAAAAGCAATACCAGACGTTTATTTCCGCCAGAATTCCTGACCATTTCTTCTATCTGAAAATAGAGAAAAGTATTATGTCGAGTGAGCGAAAATACCATCAACTTTGGACAGGCCAAGACAAACTGTACACTGGACCAATTCTAAAGACTTATGTATGAAATAGTCTTTAGATAAAATCCTGCATCAGATCCTAGGACTTTTTAAAAATGGTTTAGCCTTCTGCTTCCTGGGCTTTAATCTTTAATTAAGTTACTTGAAATTTTCATTCTCGAAACAACAAAAATCAATAAAAAAGCTCGATTAAAGTTTCTAAAGATTCGACATGATGGGGCAAAGACAAATTTTTTGTGGTAATTTGAGGTTTTAGAAATCCATAGGTTATAATTTGCTACAGGATCAATATAGCAGCGTTTCATTCACAAAAACTCAACAACTTTCCAAAATCTTTCTTGTAATAAAATCTCACTTTCAAATCCGACAAGACAATCCTATCGCTTGTTCAACATCTAAATACCGAAAAATACATAGATCGTATCGCTAAGATTGCGGTAAAGTCCCGCCTTTTAAGAAACTGTGTTATTCATGCCTGAATTTACAAAATAAAACACGGTGGCGGCGCCACGAAGGGACCGAAATCCCAAACGTCGGCAAACATTGTCAAAGAAAAATGGTATCAAATTAGTTGGGTATATCTCTGGATTGAAAAACTACGTCAAAATCCCTCCCCTCCCCCACTACTTTCGGATTTTCAGAGCTGGCGCCGCCACTGATAAAACAACACCCACAAGAAACACTCCAGGCTGATTTATGCATTTCTTTTGAAAAGGTAAATAGTAATATTACATTAAATGGTTTACAAAGTTCAATATGTAGAAAAAAAGGAAAACTATATACAACTACTCAAAGGGACAATTGGCTAAAAACTTGACTTGGCGGTTGCCTTACGGATGGCAAAAATTCGAATGAATTCAGTCAAATCGACCAATAGACCTTTTAGCTATTCTACAAAAGAGCCTGGATCGAGCGTCATTTTTATACATTTTTATACACGAGGTTCGATTGAGTGGCACTAGAGCTTCTATCAGTATTGTCCACATTCGAAAATTCTACAAAATATAATGAAATATTGTTCGATCCAGATCCTTTTCTAGAATAGCTAAAAGGTCTATTTCATGGATAAATGTATAGTTAACTCGTGGATATTCTATTGAATTCATTAGTGAAATCCTTATTACCATCCATAAACTTATATCTTTTAGAAACCAATCAAGTTGCTTTTGTGAAGTGAGTTTCTTAGGAGAGGGACCTTATCGTATCAGGTCCTTTTCTTGACATTTATCAGAAAGGTTGGGTTCTAAGACTGCGTTCACACGATGCCGGCAGATTTTGAAAACGGTGAAAAATGTGACGGATAGGCCTCCTGTTCACACGAAACGGCACATTTTTTGCCGGCAGATTTCGAAAACGGTAGATTTTGAAAACGGAACTCTAACCGGAATAAAATTTGAAACAGCATCGTAAACAGATCATTTTTCAACGCTGTTGGATCGAGACTGGTCGATTCTTAGTGTGTAGGTACTTTTCTTCAGCATCAAAGTCCAGGAACGAGTTTTTACTGTCAATTTTCCTACCGTTTTCAAATTGTGCCGGCATCGTGTGAACGCTAGCTCAAATTTTGCTGCCGTCACATTTTTCACCGTTTTCAAAATGTGCCGGCATCGTGTGAACGCAGTCTAAAATCATCTCTTAAAAATGGAAATGACGTCCTCCGTCGGAATTATGAAAGTGTTTGTTTCCCCTACCTGAGGACAACGACAACCTATTGGATCTCTTGCATCCAACACCTCTATCAATATATCAGCAGCTTCTACAACCTGAAATTAAAGCAGCAAAACATTAAAAAAGACAAAAAGCAAGTTGTAATTCGAAGAGCACATGATCAAAATCATCAAAAAATTGACATAAAATCTTATGACCTATTTCTTTGAAAATGATATGGTATAGAAGTAGCAGACGCAAGAAACGAAAAATGGTCTAAGAGCTTGGCACACTGAGGCCTTTCAAACCTAAGTTATCATCAGAATGTGACACTCTGATGATAACTCTGATGATAACATTGGTTTGAAAGGCCTCAGTGTGCCAAGTTCTTAGACCATTTTTCGTTTCTTACATCTGCTATTTCTATACCATATTTCATCGTACAACGTTTACCAAATATCTTTGAAAATGAATGACTACAACGGAAACTTAGCTATTTCGCTATCACTCTACCATAGGACCTTTCTGAAATCTTCAATATTTTCAGAATCAGAATGTTATTCTTCTTTTCAAGAATTCAAGAAAAATTTAGAACAAAACTTAAAACTATCATAATTTCTAGACCCCTTGACGAAACATGAAATGATTTTAAAGAAAAAACGACAGTTTATGGATGTATACAACATGGTTTCAAACAAAACTCTGTCAGTTTTCTGGTTTATGATTCACAAATTTGGTGACGTCGCATCCTCAAATGAGTTGAACAATAAATACGCTGTAATTTTCAAGATTTCTGAAAATTCCAGCGATAGAATTATACCGGGTTAGCCAGAAAAAATTCCCACTTTTGAAAAGTCATAGCACCGAGAGAACTTTACAGAATTTGATGATTAAAGTCATGGAGTGCAGATTCAAATTCTAGTTAAAAGCCGAAAGATCCAAGTATTCTTTGTGGTTTCTCACGCTGTCTTACCAGCACTAGAAGTACAAGTAAATTCAACTTTGTCGAGAAATCATGGTTGCAAACTGACTGAAAACGGGCCTAAAACATTGATCAAATCATAAGGATTCTTCTTACACAGAACAATACGCAATAGGCGTTCACCTTCCTCAAGAGTTAAGCGACATAGATCTTCAAACAAATACTGAAGATTTTCAATCCCATGGCAATAAATTTGTAGAATCCATTTTTTTTATTGATCTGTGCGAGCAGTCTTTTATGATTTGAACAATGTTTTAGGCCCTTTTTCAGTCATTTTGCAAAAACATGAAATTTTAGTACAGTTGAATTGGCCCATATTTCTAGTGCCCGAAAGACAGCGAGAAAATTCACGAAAATAATTCGATCTTTTGGCCTTTAAATAGAATTCGAATCATCCACATCCAAGGAGTAGTCTTGGTGCTATGGATTTCGAAAGTGGGAATTTTTTGGCTCATCCGCTTGATAAGTAGCTAAAATTTGTTCCAAGGCATTCAGTTATAATGATAGCGTATATAACTTTACTTCCACCATTTTTCACACCAATATGAAGGCTAGGAACATGGTGATTCGAAATCATCCAACACAAATAATGATTACATATTTATATATATCTTTCTTGTTGTTCTAAGTCAATCTAAATCATTTTACTTTGAGGATTTGAAGACAAAAAATCTGAAAAAAAACTGCAAGATCTCCCAAAATATTGTGCCCCACTTGTGAGTCTACTTCGGAGGAGCTGAAACTTCGTTTATCCCTCGTCTTAGACACTTGCATAGTAACGGCTTCTATTTAGAGTTTGCGACTTCGTTCGAGTCGATCTGGCAAATGGTTGTTGATTTATGGTACAAGAAAGGCAAAATCAAAACCGGTAAAATCAAATATACATATACATACCTTTCTGAATTCTTTAAAGTATACCCTCATTGACTTTTCTAAAAACAAGAATCAAGGTTAATAGAGGAAATCGGCCAAGGTTTGTTGTTGTGATAACTGGGGCTATGTTGTGAGTCTACTTAAATAACGGACTCACCAGATTAAATCCATGAACCATCTCTTTCACAGCTTACGCTACGTTCATAGGGTTACTATAATCTGTCAGTTATTTAGCGCTATTTCAAAGTTGAAAGGAATAACTTCCCATTCTTTAATACGTTTCAGTAACTATTGGAAAATCACACACAGGTTTCGAGGGCTTTTAAGCGGACAATCTTTGAATGAAAGGCCAACTCCTTTTTGATTCGCCAGTTAGTTGCTCGTAAAAGGAAACTGCTGATACATTGATCAACGAAACGGGAATTGCTACCGTTTTTCATCATTACAAAACAAACTGCAGGGTGTCCCAAAAAATTGTGCCCCCGTTTGTGTTGCTGCAGCAGAGAAGCTAATCCGACAAGTGGCTCCCGATTTATGGTACAGGAGAGGCACAATAAGTTGGTTGCTTCAAAAACAGCCCCTCTGCTGTTCTCCAGGCATGTCAAAAGAAAACTAAAATTTCAAAGAAAGGGTTCTAGCGTTGTATCAAAATTCAACGAATAAACGGGGGGCGGGGGATGAGAATAATCCGGGGGGTTGGAGATGGCTCGATATAACAATAATCGGGGGGTTGGAATAGATGGGGGGGGGTACTTGGGGAAATAGAAATAGTTGTTTTACTTAAGTAAACACGTATCTCTCATATATTTATGTGAACGGTGATGTTACTGATACATTTACTTTTGAACACTGGTTGTGTTGAATGCACTTCTTGAGACTTTTTCTTGCATTTATTCAGAAATTATGTTTACTATAATTTCAATTTTCCAAAAATTAATAAAAGGGGAGGTTGGAATAAGAGTGGGGGGGGGTTGGAAAATTTTTCAAAACTTAATAAGCGGGGGGGGGACGATTATTCGGTACTCGAGAGTAGAGAAAATCACGACGCTAGAACCCTTTCCTTGAAATTTACTGAAATTCTATGATTTTGACATTGCTGGTGAAGAATAGAAGAACTGTTTTTGAAGCAACCACTTGTTTTAGCAACCATTGCATATCTGAAATAAAAAGCTGTGCCGAGTGAAGGGAAGCAACAGTGAGAAAGGTAGGGCATGAAAAATAGTTTTCTTCCTGCGACCGGATGAAACTATAGCTAAATTTCCTGCGTGAAGAAAACTGGATTCATCGCGCACTTATTATCTGCTAAAACACCATCCTGAATACATTTGGACATAGAGCTCTTAATGATCGTTGGTACCTAACTGATGGTACATTCCATTCCAACCAGAGCTGTTAACCTCTCCATGGTAATACTATTGGGGACGAAGATGAATTTGGGACCCAAGAAAGAGACACTATCATTCTGGCATCAAGGTAACAGGGAAAATCAAATTTGTTAGTGATCTCATGATTTTTTTGGTTACATACAAAATGAAAATAAATTGTACATGGGATACAACTAGAAACGCTAATCTTAATAGACCTTGGTTTATTTGAAAATTTTCTTGCAGGATATGTAAATGGCAAATTTCCTGCAACCGCCGGTCGCATGGTCAGGTGGGCTTTCATACATTGACGGAAGGAATAATGACAAAGGGAATACGATTTTACCTGCTCCTTTAGATAAAGCCTTCTCTTCTCTTTGCTCCAAAATCTCTTGCTACGAATAAAAAAAGAGTAATATTCATTTATTTATAGTTCGATTATTCAACTTATTGCTACTAATTTGTGATCTGACAACCTTCCAATAAGTAAACAAGACCAAGAAAAGATAGCGAACTTTTCAGTCGATATAAGGCCTGAAGCTTTTATTAGCTTCAACAGTGTTGAGAAAGTGAAAAGGAGAAGGGAACTTCTGCGCTCTAGCCAAATGGAAGATTGATGCAAAACAATTTGGTTCTCCGAAGACAAGTTACAATTCATGAGCTTTACACTGGTTCAAACATTGCAATAGGAAAAGGGAACACAAGGCAAGAAGCTTCCCCCAACCTATTTGAAGGATCTTGGCTATGCAACAAAGCAGTTGCCAACTTACCTGTTACCTGTGTAATCCTCCTTTTGACGTCGATATCGTAAAAGTTCATCCTATCTTGAGCTCATAAAAAGCTACTGCCCTGTTCAAGCCCGTTCATCTTTCCTTAATAAAAAGTGTTGACCCACTTGTGCACAAGATCAAAAAATGTAGTTGCCCCGTTACCTTTTGCACCGGCCATATTATAAAATAAACTTTGCACTGTTCCTGAGTACAACCTATAATGAAATCCTAATCAATAAATACCTTCTTTTCAAATTCCTTGGCTCTTTTCTGAGCATCTTTTTGCAACATTTCAAGTTTACGTCTTTTATTGACTTCTTTGAAACGTTCATTTTTCTTTCGTTCCTTCTCCTCTTCAGCCTAGATAATAAATAATGAACATTCAAAAGTACAGAAGATCATACTAATAGAGGATTGCGCTAAAGATGGCGGCAAGGAATTTTTTACCGAGATGCATTGCGCTCGAATTATAAATCTTTAACGATTCTATAGGAATTCGATTAAAGAACGCAGTGCATCTCGGTAGAAGATTTCTCGCGGCCATCTTTAGCGCAATTGTCTATTGGGCAAAATGTACATCCACTGGCTGAATGTAAAAATCGATCACAAAATATCCGACAAGAAGTTGGTGTTCCTTTTGCAACGTTTAGGCATTGGCTTAAATCTTAAAAATCGTAATTTGATTTTAAAGTAATTCTTTTTCTCGTAAATCCGTAACTACCAAAATCTGTTCACCTGTTGGCAAAAACACTCCAAAAATAAATCATCAAAAAATTCAATGTGTCAGCTCTTAACTCTCACTGCCAAAAGCGAAATGTCTATAATCAAAGTGACTATTCACATGAATCATTAAATGAGGGATCAAAGTCGAAGAGTCTGTTGAAAACAGCATATACATGCAATGTCTTAGTTGACCTTCGCTGTTGCCATTTCATGGCCCACGAAAATGGTGACAACAAAGGCCAACCAAAAGATGGCACATGCAAGCAGTGGTGGAACAATGCCTTCCTGCAAAGGACCGTCGAACTAGAATTCTTCCTTCAGTTTTTTTTTCAATTTTCTGTAATCTCAGATTTCATTTCAATTAAAATATTGTGTACAATAATGTCTTAAAAGCTCCCTTGGATCACAAAACCGTTAATGAAAAGAGCATTATCTAAACATTGATTTTCTTTCACTCTTTCCTTCTCTTACCCCTTCCTTTCCTCTTTATACTTTCAGTATTTGTTTTCTCCTTCGCACTAACTCTTTCCCCTTCAATCCCTATTCTTGCTCTTTTCTTTCTTATTTCTTTCCTTTTCCCTTTTATTTCTTTTTTCCTCCATTCATCGACTAGTTTCCTTTCCTTCATTCTATTCCGCTTTCCCTTTTCCAGAGATGGCACCAGGGAAGAAATGCTGGGGGGACAAAATTTATCAAAGTGCTGACAGCGAGCGAAATAAGCAAAATTTTCATGGACCACACCTTTCTGATTGGCTCAAAATTCGACAAAACTCCCTAAAAACACGATAAACAAGTTACAAAAGTGCCGACAGCGCATAGCAATTTAAAAAAATTCAAGTGCCAATGGCGGGCTCAGTGAATTTTTGGGGAAGCTCCTGTCCCTGAGCTCCCCCAGTTGCACCATCCCTACCCTTTCCCCCTTTCTTGCTTCTAGACAAACAAGCTTCCTGTCCAGCTGCTTCCTGGTGTTACACACTTTTTCCACCTCTGCATGCAAGGCATGCTAATGACTAAACTTTATCTCCGTGATTATTGTAAATATTCACTATTAAGCTAGCAGTCTGTCAGATACTAAGCATATGGGAAGCATGCAACAGATAACTTAACTTACCCTTAATTTTCTTTCTTCTAACTGCTTGAGAAGTTGCTCTTTGAAAGGATAATTCTTTGGGATACCAGGATCTTTGTGCGATTCTGTTGAGGAAATTATATCATACATAGGGAAATATACTCATGTTTAAACCAGAGTTGTAAGGGCAGGGAAACAAAGTTCCACCAAAATAAGTAATAGCAAGTATTGCCACAATTATAATTTTCAGTGTTATTTTATTCCTGTTCCGTTCTTTATACCAAAATTATCAAAATCCATACCATCACTTATACTCAAATTGTGAAGATGGATATCCTTTCAAATGGCATATGTCCCCCTACCCAAAATAGATTCACAAGGAAATTCATAGACATAGGAACTGGGGGGCCCTGGGGGTATGTGCCCCCAAGATTTTGCAATAAACAAAGAAGTGCCCTTTTTATCTTAAAAAATGGCCCTGTTTTCTTAAGGAATAAAGTGCCCTTGAAGTGTTGTGCCCCCAAGTTTGAGATGCTTCCTACATCCCTGAGGAAATTAATAAACTCTGTTAGGAGGTCAACTAAATTCCCCACTTTTACCCTATAGTTCACTTTACCTTTTTTACCCTATTTAATGAAGATACTCCTGACTAAGACATTGTGTAGGTGAATGTGATATCGAAAATATTTTGTGTGACAGTGTGAAAAAATTGATGTGATCTTGTGATGGAAGGCCTCCTTTCATGGGCCACTAAATAGCGGACCCATGATCAATATCACCTTCACTGAGTCAAAAACACGCGCCAAAAACACTTCACTTGCCAAAAACACAAACAACAAAATTTGGAATTGAGTCATTATCCTTCAGAGGAAGCCTCCTTTGGAACACCCTTTGTGACAAGCTAAAAGCACTTCCAAATGTTGCAGCTTTCAAAAGAGCAATCAAACACTGGCTTGGCGATAAGTGTAACTGCCACATTTGTAAATAGCCAGAATTGTAAATTTGTATATTTTCTGTTAAAGCTGTATTTTTGTAAAAAGTTGGTATTAATTAGTAATTATGTTACTATTGTAAATAGACCAACTTTAAATAGATTATCATTGTCATTATCATTATCATAAGTCAAACAAAAGTTGTCATGATCCCTATTGAAAGTAAACCTAAGAAATTCCTAAAGTTAATGCAAGAATTAAGAAGCTTTTGGTGTCCACTGCTAATGACTTTTGCACTTTTGTGCAAAAACAAGGGTCATCAGCTGAACAAAGGTTGGGAAATTTCAAGCAGTTTTGTCCTGGCTATGGTTTCCTACAGTAGGTAAAGTTTAGAAAATATTCATGACCTCCTTTTGTCTTCTTCACTCATTTGCCATCTGATTGGCCTATGAAAATTAGGCTTTGGGGGTATTTAGCCAAGGGCCATGAGCAAACATTGGCAGAAACAGTTGATTCCTATCTTTACCTAGCAAGGATGAGGGGACTGGCAATACAGGGTTTCTTTCTAACCCCACCTTCAAATGGGTGACTTACTTTTGAATGAAATGGGTTAGTTCCCTAAAAAGCCCAACTTGTCCTAATGATGAGAAAACACAACCGTCTGTTTGTCTGATCCTTATGAGAAATGATTTACAAAAGGTTGAAATATGTCTGAAGGGCAGCCAAGCACTGTCAGCCTGGGGCTGAGCCTGTTTATGTGGGCAAAGCTTTAAACTGAGATAAAAAATGTTTCTCACTTTTCTTTGACTTCTTCTTGTCTTCTTTCCTAGCTTTTCGGTGATGCTCTCTTATCTGAAAAGAGAAACAAAGCACCATCTTTATAGATTCTTCTTTTGACAGTCCCTCAGAATATTACAAATCATAATGAAATAATATATCATAGTATTCTAACTTTGTGACTTTTGATTAAATACAGTAAAAGAAATGTAGTTTAGTACTACTGAATTAAGAATAATAATATATTTTTAAAAGATGAAGTCAGGAAAGTTTTATCTTTGAGAAAAATAAAACAATTCACAAATTAATCACCTAAAAATCAGCACAATCATAAAATGAAAAATTAAAATTTGAAGGTAACCTAAGATTACCCTCCTCTACCACTCTATAAGCTTCAAAAACATTGTTCATCTAATGTCTGCTATTGCTAAACTTAGTTCATTTTCATTTCATTTTCATTTTAAAATTCTTTACCCAGGGATACAATTCAGTTTGAATAACTGTTTTACAATGTACCCTGCAACTAAAAATAAAAATAACCTAATAACAATAATCGTCTAATCCTATAAATATACAAAACACCTATTAATAAAAACTTGAATAGAAAAAACGGAATATTAAAACCAGCTTTCCTTGAATATTTTCAATTATGAGCTTTGAGTTTGGCTTTAAACGACTGGATGGAAGGAGCTAACTTGATATCAGAATGGAGTTTGTTCCATGTATCAACTCCGCGGAAAGCAAACGAGTTTTGACCATAAGCTGTTCTCATTCGAGGTATATAAAGATCGCATTTCGTATTTCGTAAGACCCAACTGTGAACATCTGACAATCGGGAGAAGATCTGGCATAGGTTGTTGGGTGCAAGTCCATTTAGGGATTTATATACCATAGAGGATGTTTCCCTGTGGACAAGCCTATCAACTGAGAGCCATCCTAATCTTTGCAACAATGGAGCAGCCGATGAATCAAAAGGGCTGCCCGTGACAACTCTTGCAGCTCTGTTCTGCAACTTTTGCAAGGTATTCAGTTTAGTATCGCCACAGCATCCCCATACTGAGCAACAATAGCTAAGGTGGGGCTCTATGATACTTAAATACATGTTCCTTCAAAATCCTCCCCTATAGAAAGAATGCCCACTGAGTCTTTCTGGGGCGTCCAGGACCCTCAAACACTTGAGATGTTCTAGTTTAGTTCTAAGCCAGATCACTTTGGCTGAGTGGCTCTTATTCCATTCTCATGTTAACAAGCTATTTTGCCATTCCAGGAACTGAAAAACAAAGATGGGAGGAAATGACTGCATTTCTATGTGAATGGGCTTAAGTCACCAAAAAAACCTTACAGTGGGGCTCATCAGGGTATGCGGAACAGCGGAATTTGAAGAAAATTTGTTGCGGAATACGGAATTCTAGCAATTTCTCGGCGGAACGACGGAATTCTCCACTCCTACATACCGTGGATTTTCTCAAAAATTATAAGCGGAATGTGGAATTTTCATGAAATTTCATGGATTTGCGGATCCTTCATCTGTTGTCTTGTAAAAAGAGGTCTTGGTCACACCTCTGTTTTTCTGGTCAGCACTATGAGAATATTTTCCAAGCTTTGCACAAAAATTTTAAGTGCTATTATCCTCCTCTTTTCACCTGGATGCGTGAAAATGTCTAACAATACTAATTTGTGCCATCATTTTTATAACAAAGTGGCGGGATGTGGAAATTTGGCTAAAAATGACTGGGACGGCGGATTTTAACTGAAAATCGCGTGGAGCGGCGGATTTCTAACCCCCTTGATGACCCCCACCTTACACATATTGACAAGGCCAAATATCTAAATGTGACATTTAAACAAAATGTATTTCAAGGTTACCTTCTTCTGAATTTTGTATTTCTTTGCACAAGTCAATCTCTTGCTTTGCTTTTCTGCAGGAATCAAAGTTAAAGTTAAAACTAACACCTCGCAGAAAAATTTACAGTAAAAACACACATATAAGAAGCTACAACTTTGCAAGTCAGCCTGATCAGGTTCTTATATATTGAGTATTTAGTGAGAAATTAGGCTGTTCAGGTTCTTAACTTGGTTCTTATTCCATTCAGGGTTTTCAGGTATTTTGTTCAGATTGAAACTTCAAGCCCATTATTTACTGTCAGTTCAGAGGCATCTGAAATCACAAGGCCTGACTCAAAACAGCACTTTGTGGAAGAATCGAAAATTTTACAGAATACAATAAAAAGCTTTAAAAGCATCTTTAGAGTTCTTTGCTTTATCCACATATGGCAGTATCAGTCTGTTTAGGTTCAATGACAAAGCAACTGGAGTTTTGATCTAATTTGATGATCCCTATGAATAAGAACCCATTTCAAATTTCAGGCTGAATGGGTTCTTATATATTGAGGATCTAATTTCAGAATTTCAGCCTATAGGTTCTTAATCACTAGGTTCTTGTATGCTGGCTTCTACTGTAAACAAATGTGAGAATATATACTAGGTGCACAAACAAAGTTCACTCCAATTTCCATCAATTGGAATTAATCTAATGCTGCTTGATGGGTGAAAGTGTGAAGATGTAAAAATGTACCAAGTGAGTCATTAAAAATGCTGGGCGTTTGAAAAATCCTACTTCCTGAATATCAAAGCAATGATATTGAAAACTGTCTTGTTTTACTCCCATGTCAAATTAGGTTCAATAATCTATCCAGTTTAAATCGGTCATTCCTTCTTGTCGAAATAGGAGATTTTCTGCAGAACACCCTTTTTGAAAACCTCCAAAAACAAGTTAAAACACCAAACACCGGTAAAAACACCGGTAAAAACACCGGTATTGGGCAACATCAGCACACCAAAAGCCAAGATATGACTTGGGAATTCTGAATTTCAATGAATTATTCTTTGAGGTAAACAATAAATGGGAGGACTGCATTTTAGCGGTCCAGCTTTGTGTCATATCTCTAAGGAATTAACCCTAACCTACCCAAACTAACCCTAACTTAGCCCTACCCTACCCTAACCCTAACATACAGCAACCATCCCTAACTTACCCTAAAACCCCTTTTCCAAAACCCAGCCCTGACCCTTACACCTTTTGACACGGTGTGCTGGTTTTGAGAGCAGAGTAGCCCAATAAATCAGCCTATGCCTAGGATGGAAAGAAAGCACTCTTGCAAGCAGATCACATGGTCTCCATCGTCCTATTGTTCCATCAGCATGTCCGGCGCAGTAATTTTCCATTTTTTTGGTGTTCAAGATTTTGGTAGGCCTATCATTCTCCAAATAAACAATTTCAGTGGTAATTAACTGAGGTCTTCCTGTCTGCTCACCTTCTGCCTATAGGGTTGAGAAACTAAGCGTTTTTTTTTACAAACTCATTTCCCTCAATGCTTGACTGAAATGTTTTTATGCTCTACCTATGTGGATGGTGGGAACATTTTTTGCTCGACAAATTTCGATGGTACAAACTAAACTTCTGGCAAGATTTTGGCTTCTTGCTAATCAATGATACATTCATGAACAAATTCTACCATACTTACTTGGTTTTGCCATTTTCTTGTCTTCTATTTTCGTAAAATTCCCTCTTTAACTTCAATTCCAGGTTGCATTCAACAAACAGCACACTTTCCTAGGCCAAACAAAGTCGCCCAAACCACAGAAGCCCAAACCATGTGACAGCCTCGTTTACACAAACAGCCGCCATATCGAATCAGCCTCTGAAAGGTTCCGGGGTTCCGTTTCGTGAGTCGTGAGAAATTTCCAATAACAAATACCGGGTGTGGGTGTATTCTTTTGGGCATCTTCTGAAAACGGCAAAGTTGGTAGAAGATAAAATCCGATTCTTTTGGTACCCTTCTACCAAAAACGGTAGACTTCGCAGACTTCAGATCGCTTTTTATGAAAGCCTATTCTTTTGGTCATTCTGTTTTCGGTAGACTTCCGAGAGATTTTTGACGTATTCTTTTGGGCTCTTCTGAAAACAGTGGAAATCTGAGGTTTCAGAAACCTTCTGCTCACACAGACTTTTGAAAGATCGTAGAGAGCATTGTTTCGTGAATGGAAAAGTTTTCAAAACATTCCACAAAAAAATAACAATTTGGGTCTTAGGCCATTCTAGTTTTGGTTCTTGAAAACTAGTTTCTTCAAAAAAACATGTAGTAGTTACTACAACTTTTGAAAGATTCTCGTAATTCAGTACATTTCCCAAAATGGGAAGCCAACATAATCCCATACCTCCCAATATCGGAAAAAGCTACCGATAATTCAAGATTTTATGGAATCGATTCTTATAAGATTTAATGGACTCTACATTATTCACATCTGGGGTTGGCATCGAAGAGACATCGGTTGGCTAATCCATTCTGGCTTGCTGAAAATTAGGATAAAAACTAATTTCGTGCTTTTGGAGGGTTGTGTAAAGAAGAATTGTATACGAAAAGCTTGCAGGAAGTTTTATCAATAAGTGATACCGACAAGAATACAAATTTAGAAGAAGAGTGACGTGGAACAAACTGCGAGTCACAATAAGTGACAGTGAGAGTAAAGACAACGACGCAGAAGAGGCATAAAGACATTTTATTATGAAGACCAGGTCCCGGGGTGGGGGGGGGGGGGTAACTCGAGTCTTGGGATGACGGGGACGTGCCGCCCAACACTGTGGGGTGAGACAAATGTTTGAGAATTTTCGGTCGATTTTCATACCCATTTTTAAGGAGTTTTGGGAGAAAACGCTTGTTGAACTTCCCACAAATCAAGTTCCATTTTACTTTAAATGTACAGCATGAAGACAAAATAAACAGCTTTGAAATGTGGATGTATCGAAAAATGCTGAAGATCTCATACACAAGTCACACTACAAATGAAGGGATGGTAAAACGTGTAAATGGGACGGGGCTATGACTAGAAAAGAAAATAAAAATGAGAAAGACGCAATAATTTGGACGTTAAGTAAGAAAAGACAAGATGCAAAAATCATTGCTGTAAGGAAAAGTATGCGAGGGACGTCCCCGTAAATCGTGGATGAAGAACATACGGAAGCCCACAACTGAAGATCGTGACTACTGGAGAGTAGTAATGACGAATCTTCTGAACTGAAACAGTCACCGAATGATGATGGTGAAGGCAAAGTTGCCTCCAACCAAGTTTCTGAGCTAAAATCTAACGTTGCAAATTCAAAACTCGACAACGTTTTCATTGAAAGTCAAAAACCCATTTCAAGTGGAAATTTGAATTCCGAGACAAATTATTAAGGATTTTAGAGATTCTCAACCCATCCTTATGGGCGGCACGTACCCGTAGCTCCATATATGGAAGTTACCACCCGGGGACCAGGTAAAAATTTATCGTGAACAAATAACGATAATGTAATCAACATGGTATTAAGAAACGGACATGTTAGACTGCAAAAGTTTAAGTTGCTAAAAATTATAAACACGCGCTTCTTGTCTAATTTTTTTAACCATGATTATGATCTTGGTTACGATACGTAATATTATTTTTATTTGTTCAAAGGTTGGGAAAATGAAAAACATTATCGAAGTTCAGGGACGCCGGAGCGATGGTAAGGCAAGGGGGTCGAAGGGGAACACAAGGGCACTCTAGACCGATGACGAGGGAAGCGAACCGAAAATTGTGTGGATCTGGGGTCCTCCCCTGGAAAAATTTTTGCGGCTACACCCTTTAGATTCGCTTAAAATGCTACAAATGAGGTTCTCTTCGGATTATTTGGGTATGACCAATGCAAGTTGCGATGATTATTCAACTTAAGGGTTAAATTCATGGTTTTTATAATATCGAATTGAACGTTGTTAAAGAAATATATTGTTGCATTAAAAGGGCACTCTTGCCCCCCATTGCCCCTCTTAGAAAAGGGCAGGAGGGGCGCTTGCCTCCCCGCGCCCCCCCCTTCTCCGGCGTTCCTGTCGAAGTTTTAGTTCTCTTCGGTGCCAACCTGAGGCATAAAAAATGAATGGTCCTTCATGTTCCTTCATTTTACATGACATGATAATGAATTATACAGAATTAAGTTCCTCGATGTTGTCATTGGCATCTTGTTTAAATTTCGCCTTTCGTTGCTTTATGTAATGTGCACAAAACCACATGAACTGCATGAGAGGAATTGCTCCAAACATCCCCCCAACAGCAAGTCCTGCGACAAATCCTCCTCGTGTTCCGTAGTCCAGAGTTCTGCCATATATCAACAACCCTGTTTTTGACCAATAGATGTAATTGTACAGGAAATAAAGTCCCAAAAATATAGATGGATAGACGCAATGTAAAATGCGGGTCGGAATTCTGATCAACATAAAGTCGATGATCAACAGCACTAGGTTTATTCCATGACGATCAAAAACAAGGAAAGTATGCAATGTAGGAGGGTATCCAGCCTTTCTGTTCGGTGCTATTATCACCCAGAAACAAACAACAACGAATGTGCACAAATTCAACGACAAATTATGTAGGAACCAATGAACTTGGCACACCACCTTGAAGGGTTTTGTTGTTGTTGTTGCTTCCTCCTCTTTTAATGCTATTGTTGACATTCGCTGCTCACGACGCTGAACTGCTGATCCGCCATATTGCGACCGCCTCGGTTTCGCAAAATTCCAGGACACCACAAAAGCAGCAAATAGAAAATACGTTGTGCCGATGACGTAGTTTAGGCTTGTCAAAAGGTATATCCATTTTCCCAATGAATGCTCTACTATTGATGCTATCAGTGCCACAAGGCAGTAGACAGCAAGTGTCCAGCGGTAGATGACATATCTAACTCCAGATACTGAGTCGAGCTGAAAGAAAAAGACATCTTCCAAACTGCGTTCACACGATGCCGGCACATTTTGAAAACGGTCATCAATGTGATGGTAGCAGAATTTGAGCTAGCATTCACACGATGCCGTAACAATTTGAAAACGGTTGGAAATTTGACAGTAAAATCTCTTTGCAAGACTTTGATGCCATAGAAAGGTACCTACACTCTAAGTGTCGATCAGTCTTGTTCCGAAAGCGTCCAAAACTGTTCTATTTTCATCAGTTTCAAGTGTTTACACGATGCCGTTTCCAAAATGTGGCGGCAAAAAATGTGCCGTTTTCGTGTAAACAGGAGGCCTATCCGTCACATTTTTCACCGTTTTCAAAATGTGCCGGCATCGTGCGAACGCAGTCTCAGTTAAGACCCGTTATTACGAATGGTCCCTTGCAAGACAAGAGCCGACTTTCATGATACGAAAACCGTTATCAGTAGCAATTGGTATTTGAATTGAAAAAGAAGAAAATACAGGCAGCCAAATAAGGCACTTTCATGTTTATCTAGCTATGATATTAAAGAGTCATTGTAACCCAAGGCAAGGGATGGCAGCAAATGAACAACACAGACGCTGGTCTGCTCCAAAAAACATTCCGATTCAGTTACTCCGAAATGTAAAATGGCCCCCTGGGCATTTTGGGGGAGGGTCTCGACCAAGCCATATTTGCACAGCATTTTCTCGGTCTGCGCTGTCCTTCAGTGGGGCCTCTTGGTGACAGGACATCGGCTAAGGATTTGAATCATCGCATTATCAACAAATAATTGGTAAGTCTGATAATTACAACATAACATAACATAACAGAACATAACATAACATAGAACATAACTTAACGTAACATAACAGAACAGAACATAACATAGAACATAACTTAACGTAACAGAACAGAACAGAACAGAACAGAACAGAACAGAACAGAACAGAACAGAACAGAACAGAACATAACAGAACGTAACAAGAACAGAACATAACATAACATAACATAACATAACATAACATAACATAACATAACATAACATAACATAACATAACATAACATAACATAACATAACATAACATAACATAACATAACATAACATAACATAACATAAAACAACATAACATAACATAACATAACATAACATAACATAACATAACATAACATAACATAACATAAAACAACATAACATAACATAACATGATATAACATAACATAACATAACATAACAGAACATAACATAACATAACATAACATTACATAACATAGCATAACATAACATAACATAACATAACATAACATAACATAACAGAACATAACATAACATAACATAACAGAACAGAACATAACATAACATAACATAACATAACATAACATAACATAACATAACATAACATAACATAACATAACATAACATAACATAACATAACATAACAGAACATAACAGAGAATAACAGAAGAGAACAGAACATAACATAACATAACATAACAGAACATAACATAACATACCAGAACATAACAGAACATAATATAACATAACATAACATAACGTAACATAACATAACGTAACATAACATAACATAACATAACATAACATAACATAACATAACATAACATAACATAACATAACATAACATAACAAAACATAACATAACATAACATAACCAACTTGAACAAACAAATAATATCTGCGGCAGTGAGACATGGGGTAGCAGATTTAAACTAGGATTGGTATTACCCTTTTTATTTTGTCAATATAGTATTTATTTCATATCATTTACATTTACATTAAATATCATTTTATCGCCTGCCTTTCCAAACAATGTAATCAGTCTAGCAATGTTCTGCTAGCCGTTTTTTTGTTCTCTTGCGGACGAAAAATATCATTCATTGTTACCGAGGAGCTAGCATAAACTTCGAAATGTTCTCCGCAAAAAGACAAAAGCTTTCCTGCGTCGTGGCATATGTGTTGAAACATAATCGCGGTGTCTACCTAGACTTATTACATTGAGTCCAGGTGGTAGCGATTACTACGACTCAACGTCCTATATATGTAGCCACATTTAAACTCAGAGCTCACCTGTGAATGGCTTCGAAATACTTCCACAAATATGGCCTTGCGCGGTTAATACTATGTCTGTTACATTACATCACATGTCGAGAAATCAATTTTTGCGGCTCATTTTGGTTTTCCTCGTTGAAAAATAACACAACCAAGAAGGATGTGCCCAATCATGAAACATAGCACTGGAATTCACAAACACAGAAATCAATCACAAACAGAAGAACAGGTCACCTGACTGGCCAAACTTTTCTGTCTAAATTTTGTCGTTGCTCAGAAAATTAATCAAAGTCTTTTTAAAGTCTACGTTTTCACTATTTTCTTGAGAAATTTAGGGGAACACGTTCTCCAACAACCCCAGCGTCCAGCAACCCAAGTCACTTGAATACAGTAAATCCCCGCATATAAGAACCAGGGAGCGCCGAGAACCTACCAAAGTAAGAACCTAGAGGCTGCTTTTCCTAAATTATGTACCTTGCAATTAAGAACCTGTTTCAGTTTGATGAAACATAGGTTCTTATTGCAGGGGTTGCAAAGTTGATTTTTGATTGCTATTATCAAGGTCTTTGTGGTCCGTATTGGCTTTGAAAGCTTCATTCTCCTCCCCAATTACTTATTAGGTCCAAAAGAACCTTTCTAAAACAAATAATAGGACTGAACATCATTGTGAGACTCTTAAAGGGACTGCATGAGGCACCCTTCAAATAAGAACCTCTATACCCTGAAATTAGTCTTAGTACATTTGAAAAAAGAACCAATTCCAGCCTGGATCTCAAAAAAGTAGGTTCTTATACGCGGGGATTTACTGTAACCCAAAGAATCAAGTACCCAAATGACCCTAAATATCCAACGATCACGGACATGGAAGTGCACACGAAGACTGGTTGACTAGTGTCTGAGGTGCAAACAAAATATGGTCCCAGCCAATCCGATCACATTATTCGAAATCCTCTATTCTGATTGGTCGGGAACAGATGTGCTTCAAAGGAATTTTTTGACGTTTGGAAAACCGTTAGGAAATATGGGCTCACTGAGGAGAGTAAGATGGGGGTCCTTATGGAGTGAAGTTACTCCACCACCAGCCTTCCAGTTAATTCGAAGCATCCCAAAGTGAAAGCTTGCTCATCGACACTGTGGTGTGGTACAGAGTTTAAAAAATCACGACGGCTCCACACGGCTGTGAGCCGGAGAAAGGTTTGGCTTGTTACTGTCATACAGTATTTGAGGAACGCTAAGAAATGTTTACAAGGAAGCTAGGAAAGTTTGTTAGCAAGGGCAGCGCCATGGTGTGGACTGGGGATGTCCCACTTTTCTCAGGTTGGTATTCATTCCTAAGCAAAAACGATTTCTTTCTGGGCATCAATTCTATCTCTTTTCCACCCCACTTTTCTAGCGCTGGTGCCGCCCCTGTGACTGTTGGTGTTACTGTTATTTGGGCAATGCAACTGGGTTACAAATTTAAGCAAATTTAAAGGGAATGTGCAATGGTAAATAGGCTTCTCTATAAATAGAACAAAGAAAATGCGCAAACACAGCATTGTTTCTTTAGCTATCAATTATTAACAACACCAAGGGCGCCGGATGCACGGGGGCTGCGGGACGGGGGCTGCGGGGGCAGCTGCCCCCGTTGCCCTGATGGTACGGGGGCAGCAAGGGGGCAGGGAGTGCCCTTTTCAAACAAACCTTTCTCGTACATCCGCTACATCTGCAACTTTTGACCTGTTGAGCTTCTGCAAATGCCATCCACCTCCGTCAAAAGATAGTTTCCGGGATTCATTTTTTTTTAACAAGTAAAAAGAGTTGATGGGTACTCGGCAGATTGTTACGAACCTTCCCGAGCAATGCTAGAAAGTGACTGGGAGAGTTGTGTGACATTTCTCCAATTCGTAGTGCCTTTCTTGATTGGCTGCCCCCGCCGCTTCGTCTTCCTTCCGGCGCCTCTGAACAACACGTGTGGGCCATCGATTTCAATGGGCTATTTTTAAATTTTTCTACTCTGTGCAAATGCAGGCTTTTAGCCTTACACAAACAGCGTAAGGAGTTTAAAAAACTCTTAACATTTTGACCTGATGAAATGGGTTTAACTAACGAAATTGGCATTCGGAGAAAGGTTGGTTTGACCTCTTTTCTGGCTGGACTCTGCCATGGTGGGTCAAGCTGGAATGACAATTTTCGTTACGAAGGGAAGGTGATGAAATTAAAACTGAGATCAACAGCTTTTTGGTTGGTGATAAAATGGAGTGTGAAACTGTAAACTTTCAGTTCACACGATATAATTAATGGATGAAACGAAAATGATTCTGGACAAAGTTGTGAAAACGAAAATGAGAGAGAATTTAAGGAGGCTCACGGTATCTGATAACAAAGCCTCGATTTGCCTCTCTCCTCCCTTCTCTTCTCATCTCTTTTTTTACCTTTCACTTTTCTAGTTTTTTTCTGGCTCTGATACGCAGGATACCGTGCACTAAAAAGAAACGGAATGAAACTTGCCAACAGCGTAAGCAATTAATTCTTATGTCGTGGAGGGTCAGGAGGAAGAACGTCCACTTCGTCGAACAGTCTTCCCACACCCAGCAGCATGTTCCTGGAGTCAATACTCTGAGACCCCGTTTACACTGCAGGGACACATTGCTTTGATCCATTGCAGAGTTGCCACGGTTCAACAGGGTTTATGTTGCTCTGCTCCCAGAACGAAATTATTCAAAGGACAGAAGGAAAAACTTGTTATGTGTAAACGGGAAGCCGATCCGCCACACCTTTGACAGAACTAAAGTTGCTACAGTGTAAATAGGGTATGAGGGCATAGGGTCCAAATTTTTAAATCTATGAAAAAAGGCGGGTGTAAAATTCAGTGACCTAGAGGGGTATCGCCCTGGTTGAGGGTAAACACGATTTGACCGATGTTAACTCTCTTGCGTTTGTTGCTGAATAACCAGAAGCGTCGTGGCTGGGGGGCAGGGGGGGCAATTGCCCCCCCCTAGCGTCGGAACTGTGGAAATTTCGGAAATTCAGAAATTTTTCGGAAATTCTTTATCTCTTTGGCTTTTGGCACAAAGCACAAACTAGGTGTTTGTCGTTCCACTCTTTCAAACTTCATTCATACATGGGATGGTATAATTTAAGATTCAAGATCCAAGATCCAAGATTCTAGATCCGAGAAATTAAGATCCCAGATATTAAGATCCAAGAAATTAAGATCCCAGATATTAAGATCCAAGAAATTAAGATCCGAGAAATTAAGATCCCAGATATTAAGATCCAAGAAATTAAGATCCCAGATATTAAGATCCAAGAAATTAAGATCCGAGAAATTAAGATCCGAGAAATTAAGATCCAAGAAATTAAGATCCGAGAAATTAAGATCCAAGAAATTAAGATCCCAGATATTAAGATCCCAGATATTAAGATCCCAGATATTAAGATCCCAGATATTAAGATCCCAGATATTAAGATCCAAGAAATTAAGATCCAAGAAATTAAGATCCCAGATATTAAGATCCCAGATTTTAAGATCCGAGAAATTAAGATCCGAGAAATTAAGATCCGAGAAATTAAGATCCCAGATATTAAGATCCCAGATATTAAGATCCCAGATATTAAGATCCGAGAAATTAAGATCCCAGATATTAAGATCCGAGAAATTAAGATCCCAGATATTAAGATCCAAGAAATTAAGATCCCAGATATCCTAGATCCCAGAAACTAAGTTTGCCAAGTAGTTCCTTCTTGGCTTCAGGCAAAACTAGCACCAGAAATGACAAACTCCCTTGGCTCTACTGAGTAGAGTGTTGAGTGTAATTTCTTTTTCCTTTTTTTTTCAGGAAAGTGATTATGCTTGTGCAGGTACATTGAAATATGGTGTCAGTTGTTTTGGGAGCAGATACATATCAGAAAGTGATGCTTGTCTTGTCATGGCCTTAGGCATCTCCACTGTCTCCACTGTCCGATATTATATTTATTTGCTTCAGTATACACGTTTTTTTTTAAGAAACTAGGATCAGGCCATAGTACTAAAAGTTTCTTAATTCAACATGAAATTTTGTCCATTTTAGTACTGAAAGTTTCTTCATTGGTTTCTTATTTTTTGGATGCATGAATTGTCAATGTGGTCGCTAACACTGCTGCAGATATGTTTCTTGATATAATTTAAAACATCATATAGGAATAAACAATGTTCTACTATGTTGAAAACACAAATGGTTAGATATATATATATTGCCAATAATAAAGGTTCAACGATCAATTTGCTATAAAATTCATGCTTTTAAGTTTGAAAAGTTTCTTGGCACTTCTCAGACATAGTACTAGAGTTTCTTAAAATTTTGGCCACCTTAGTACTAGTTTCTTATAAACCAGTTTCTTATAAAAAAACGTGTAATGGACATCATATTTCACTGTACCTACACAAGTATTATCATTTCCATGGAAAGGAAAACAAAATGACGTTAGGGGCGCCAAAGCGATGGTAGGGCAAGGGGGTCGAAGGGAAACGCAAGGGCACTCCAGACCAATAACGAGGGAAGTGAACCGAAAATTGGGCGGAACTGGGGTCCTCCCCGGGAAAAGTTTTGCAACCACGCCCTCTAGATTCACTTAAAATGCCTCGTCTAACCAATGTAAATGATGCTCTCTTTTACATCTTTGGGTATGACCAAGCAAGTTGCTATGATCGAATTGAACGTTGTTAAAGAAATATATTGCTCCAATAAAAGGGCACTCTTGCCCCCTTGCCCCTCTTAGAAAAGGGCAGGAGGGGCGCTTGCCCCCCCCCCCTGCACCCCCTCTCCGGCGTTCCTGAATGACATTACATATGTCCCTCCACTCAGTAGAGTCAATGGAGTCTATTTATGGCGCCAGTTTCCCAGAAGCCAAGGAAAAACCACTGCGCCAACTCTTCAACCAGGATCGTGTCATGAATTGGTTCAGTTTAGAGACACGAAAAGACTCACAAATTTCGCTGTCATCTCTAATTTTCTAAAAACATACCTCAAATTTTAACCATAAAACGGGTTTTACCAATCAATGGCCCTAGCCCTATGGCCCTATGGCCCAATAGTCTTGAGCACTTTGTTACAAGTAAAGGGAGCATAAGTTTGACAATGTATTCAATTAGAATTTGTTGTAAAATTGCAAAGCAACCATGACAAATTCATGGACAAAATTCTCGTTCAGCCAATGACACTTTTCTCGATGTGATGCAGGGAATCCGGGAATCACCTGCTGTCACTTTCCTTGCTTTGGGAAATAGGGCAAAGGGGAACGCTGAAGTGCGTGATAAAGTAGGGGAAGGAAGTGACAAATCTTTACAGTTTTCAAACTCACAGCAACGGGGCTATAAGGTCTCCATGAGAAAAGTCTTACAAGAAACTCCATTCTCCCAAGATCGCTAAAAAAAATTAGAAACTCCACTACTGGCAAAATCAGCTTAAGAAACTTTGTTTGAGTCGAGGAGATCTTTGGCATATTCTTCCTTTCATCTTCACTTCCTTCCTGTAAAAAACCTACTTTCACGAGGGAAGAGGAAGTAGACTTAAATCATTTCAAGCGGAATTTGAGCTTGTTTGAAGATATATTTATGCAAAATGAAGTCGAATACAACTCATACTCAGGTGTTCAGGTATTTGTCACAAACAGGCACGAGACGATGGTACGGTAGTGGCATTGGGCAAGAGGGCCATTGGGCCATTGATTTGTAAAATCCAAATATCCCATCCAACTTCGCCCTAAATTCAAAAGGAATTTCAAGTTCCCATACGATTCCTGATCTAGAGTTCTTCCTAGGATACCACTTGGCAACATAAACCCCTTTTGAATGTAAAACAGGGAGTTTTGAAATGAAAACAAAGCACACGAAAAAATATCTTAATATCTAGGATCGGGGCTGGGATCTTAATTTATCGAGTCTTAATATCTGGGATCTTAATATCTGGGATCTTAATATCTGGGATCTTAATATCTGGGATCTTAATTTCTCGGATCTTAATATCTGGGATCTTAATATCTGGGATCTTAATATCTGGGATCTTAATTTCTCGGATCTTAATATCTGGGATCTTATTATCTGGGATCTTAATATCTGGGATCTTAATTTCTCGGATCTTAATATCTGGGATCTTAATTTCTCGGATCTTAATATCTGGGATCTTAATTTCTCGGATCTTAATATCTGGGATCTTAATATCTGGGATCTTAATATCTGGGATCTTAATTTCTCGGATCTTAATATCTGGGATCTTAATTTCTCGGATCTTAATATCTGGGATCTTAATTTCTCGGATCTTAATTTCTCGGATCTTAATATCTGGGATCTTAATTTCTCGGATCTTAATATCTGGGATCTTAATATCTGGGATCTTAATTTCTCGGATCTTAATATCTGGGATCTTAATATCTGGGATCTTAATTTCTCGGATCTTAATTTCTCGGATCTTGGATCTTGGATCTTAATTTCTCGGATCTTGGATCTTGGATCTTGAATCTTGAATCTTAAATTATACCATCCCTTCATACATCGTAGAAACGAATCATTCCATCTAGGATACTGACTGGACGGTATTACTTCTTTGGACGATTCATTGATATTTTCGTCTGCGGAAGTTTTGTACGTTGGTGGTGTATGACTTTTCTCCTAGCAAGGAGGAGATTGCGTACTGTTCTTACTGTTGTAGAATTTCGTGATGACATTTTGTAACGCTCCATTTGATTCGAATAATTGTAATGTGATCTAAATAAAAAATTTTCCTCGCACTCTTGTTCATTGAATAAGTATCACAAACAAATTATCATTGTCGCCAATGGCAAGCATGATGTTGGGAGATGCATTCTAAGGCAAAGTAAATAAAGTATTTTCAAAAATTTTTCTCGCACTCTCATTTACCGAATAACAGTCACAAAATTATCAAAATTTTCTTGTACGTCACTAATGGCAAGCATGATGTTCGGAGATTTCTTCTGCGTCAAATGGCAAGCATGATATTGGGACATGCACTGAAAGCCAAAGCAAAGGATGTTTCTTCAAAGATTTTCCTCGCACTCTGAATTACCGAATAACTGTCACAAAATTATCAAAATTTCCTCATCCCGATTGGCAAGTATTATGTTGGGAGATGCATTTTAAGCCAAAGTAAAGGGCGTGGCCCCAAAAATTTTCTGGGGGCTTCGCCCCCAAACCCCCACAGCTCGCTCTCTCCACTTAATTTACCGTGGCCACGACGCCACGCCGCTGTTGCAGTTATGACTGAATTATCCGTAAATGATTTCTCGGTCAGCAAATAATTTGTTGAAACTCTTTTATGACATGATGAATGCACAACAGATGACGTCAAACGGAACGTTTCCTCCCAAGAAAACTGCGCATGCGCATGATGACGTCATTAGCTTTGACGTCATTGTTCGTCGGAAAATCAGCAAGTTATGCCCTCCCTGTCAATAGGTACCCACGACGCCCCTGTGAATAACAGGCGTTTGGGCCTAGTTAAAACCAAAAAGTTCCCATAAATAGTTTGGTGACGCCATTTGCTAAATTTTTTCTGGTTTGTGTTTCTTAAAATTCCGTCCACAAACAGAGGGAGAAGTGCACAAAGAAGGTCACCTGAGATGTAACAGTAAGTATCCGCCATTTCTCCTTTCACATTTTGTTGCACAAGTTTCTTTTTGCTTGGTTTCCGGACGTTGTTAAAACTTTTACAACAAACACATGGCCTCTCACCAAGCTCCGCTTGCCCAGAATAAGTAATTGACGTAACTTTAGAGACATGACATCCGCTTCCGCCATGACGGGCTTCTTTTTGAATGCCGTCTGATTGGCCTGAAGTCGCCCTGGTTGAGGGTACCGTGGTATCTTCCGGTTCTTGAACGAAATCTGCACTGTCAACGCATGGCAGGCGACTACTATTTGCTGTAAAAGCATATATTACGGTGCAAAAGCAGGTTTTTTCTATTAATGGACCGTAAAAAATATTTTTTTTTAAATCATGGATTGATTTAAGCATCGTTCAGTTCACTGAAGGAAGAAAACCGATGTTAGCGTGCTTGAAAAGTCTTAAAACGAAAGCGGCAACAAAGGTCAGTGCTTAGGATAACGAAACACAGTAAACGCAATCAAAAAACATTTGATAACAACAAAAACTCTTTATTCGTTGATATGCTGCTAATTTTCGCATCAAATTATCTTAAATTTACCTGAAACCATGTAAAAATTTGATACCCTCAATCAGGGCGACATTGGAAATTTAGGCCCTCTCGACCACTCTGTTTTCGAGTAGCTCGCTCTTAAAGACAACATCACCAATGACAAATATATTCTATATCATCAACAGTGAAGAGTTTACGAAGGTGTTTATGGTAAATTTCGTTCTGAAAAGTTTTTCGTTCAGCAAGAATATTCGACCAATGTAAAATACCCTCAATTAGGGCGATACCCCTCTATTTCCTTAAAATGAATGACTCGAAAGAAACTTTAGCCATCTTTCTATGATTCTACCGTTGGAATCTTGAATATTTGTCGAAATTACAGCCTATTTTATGTCTGGGCTCATTTTACGATATGACGTCATCAAATTTCTAAATCATAAACCAGAAGAGACCAGAAGAGTGAAAGAGTTTTGCTTGATACCATGCATCGATAAACTATTTTCTTAAAATCATTTTATCTCTCGTCAACTGGTTTAGAAATTACGACAGTTTTAAGTATTTTTGAACATTTTCTTGAATTCTTAAAAAGAAGAAAAAACACTGTAATTCTGAAAATAATGAAGATTTCAGGAAAGTCCAACGGCAGATTTACTTGTAAAAGGTTCAAGTTCCTTTGAGGCCGTTCAGTTCAAGGAAATAGGTCATAGAATTCTACACCCAGCTTTTCAAAGATTTGAAACCTATGCTGGGTATGAGAGCATTGAGTCTATTTCGTAATGTTCCCCTTTGGGGTCTGAACACGGCACTTCTTTTCTTCCGTTCTCACCATCCTTCGTTCAGGGTTAGGAAGAATTAAGTTCCAAAGTAAACGCTGTGCAAGTCTCTTAGTGGAGGCAGAGCTTCTCTTACTATTTTCGTTCTAACACTGGTCAAACCCCGGGGGGGGTACTTCACTATAAATTCATACGGGGGTGTGCGCCGCAAGGATTTCTGTTACGACCCAATCCCAGAAATTTGGTCCGATATTGATACCCAATCCCAGAAAATTTGTCAGATATTGATACCCAATCGAAGAAGTAACAAAAGCAATTCGACGTCAAAAGGATAAGGGATAGAGGGCTGGGAACGGTTATTTTGGTTCCAAGTGGCCATTGGAACGAGTTTCTGATCTGAGGACGTTTTTCAACACAAAAATACTTGAAATCAGTTCACCTGAAACTTACCACGTGTTGCTCGAAAATTTATCCAGTTGTAGCTACTTTCATTCAACACCCATTACAGAATTTTGAGTAACCCCCAATCCCAGAAAATTCCGAGTGAAAGTATACCCCAATCACAGAAATTTTCCAGTAAAAGGATACCCCAATCCCAGAATTTTCAGGCCAAAAACTACCCAAAACTGGCGCACATCCCCGTCTTACCCAAAGTGAAGTACCCCCCCCGGGGGTCAAACACGGCAAAAGAGCAAGAAAACGCAATGGAAACTTGCCAACTGCAAATCCTACTCAAGAAAGAAGGATGATCTTGACGAATCAGTACCACAAAGTATATATGAATAGACATTTAAATTTTACATGGGCTGTTCAAAAAGAAGTGGGTAGCATAAGGTTTCATCATGAAATGTTGGGACAGGGATACGGCAGTACGGTAGCAACCACGACCTGTGTCGCTGTCTTCACTTACCTTATACAGTTTCAAGTATGTGCAGGGACAGGTGGGACGTGTACAGTAAAAACCCGCGTATAAGAACCTAGTGATTAAGAACCTACAGGCTGAAAATTCTGAAATTAGACCCCCAATGTATAAGAACCCATTCAGCCTGAAATTTGAAATAGGTTCTTATTTGTGGAGATCATCAAACTAAATCAAACTCTAGTTGCTTTGTAATTGAGCCTATACGTACTGATTCTGCCACATGTGCAAGTTGCAAAGAGCTCTAAAGATGCTTTGAAAGCTTTTCATTGTATTCTGTAATAATTCTGGTTCCTCCATGAACTGATTTTTGATTACAAAGTCCAACTTTGTAATCTAAGGGGGGACTCGATGTCAGTAAGTAAGTAAGTAAGAAAGAAAGAAAGAAAGTAAGTCACGCTCGTTAATGCGATTGATAAACATTTTACCTCTGCTAATTAGCACTGAAATAAAGAAAGCCCAGCATAAGCGCGTACAGCACAGAAGTTTCCCGCGATCCTATAGCAACATTTGACGTCGGCTTATTTCATGTTAGACAGATTTGACACCATAAGATGGATAAATTACTAGGATGTTTACCCTGGCACAGCAACAAATTCACCCAGAATTGGCACGTTCTTGACTTCATTAGCAGCTTAATTATGTCAAAACAATCGTTTTCTAGAACGAACGAATCATTAGCCACTTATTGATAGTACTCATTATGCAAATAACTCAACTTTAGAGGATGATGTAACCGGCGGCCTGCACAGAGGTTGGCATTTGCAGCATAACCAAAGGACCCCCCTCCTACACAGCAACGGATGCAATCATCGCAGGTGAAGTTGAGACGAAAGGTGCAGAATCCCAGCAAGCAATGGCGCCATGGACTGGGGGAAGGGACGTGATCACACTGAACCAAAACATCTTCATGCATATCATTCTGCACAGAGGAATCTTCGTGACTGCTTGTCTCAAATTAGATGCCCGCGAATAGCAACAACTGAAACGTTCTGTAGGGTTCTGCATGGATAATTTTGCGTTATCGTAAATCTCACATGACATCTCATTTGACACAGATGCACCAATAGTTTTGTGCACGAACTATAATCAAACTAGGGGTAATGACTTTTGATTTTTGCGTATCATTCTCGTTTGACATAAAGACCAAAATATTGCCATTGACCTTGAGGCGATTCTTGTCCTTATACTAGGAGCAACACTCATCTCTCTGACTGTAGCAAAAAACAGAATCAACGATCATTTGGGGTTATGAAGAAATCAATAATCAGATATTCTTATGCTTGTTTAGCTCAGGACGGACTTTGTAATCATCCAAAAGGATCTTATGTTTTGAATAAGGCCTCGTGAACTCAGGTGTCTCGCAACTGACAGTAAATAATGGGTTTGAAGTTTCAATCTGAACAAAAGAAATACCTGGAAGCCATGAATGAAATAAGAACCAATTTAAGAACCTGAACAGCCTTATTTCCTACTAAATACTCAATACATAAGAACCTAATCAGGCTGACTTGCAAAATTGTAGGTTCTTATACGCGGGTTTTTACTGTACGTGTAATCTTCCCGTTGTCGGGACCACAACAATGGCTATCAATGAAATTAGGATTGCCACAAATCCAAATTCCGGAATCTCCATAAAAGATTTCAGCCCAAGAGTACCGCCTGGCTGCATGCCCAAGGGCCTAACATAACACGGCCCGAAAGAGAAAATACTAAGGAAGGAAGTAACAAATATTCTTAAAACTTACCCGGGACTGCACGAAATCTTCAGTGGAATTCAAACCAAAGCAGAGATTCCTGATCTTGAATTCCGATTTTACAGTTGAACGAAAAGCTGCCATACTTTGTCGACTTTGTCTTTCCGTAAGCCCTGGCTTTTGTGATCATTGATATTGTTATCTTCGTGTTATCTTTATCAAACCAACCAAGGTAAAGACACCATTGTGTGGAGGCAAATGAATCGCGATTTGAAATGTAGATTTCAACAAACGATGTCCCACTTCCGCATTCAGGAGAAAATCTCTCCTCCGCAAAATACTCGCAGTGACAACAACAACAGGAAGTCTTTCACGACCTCTTTTGCACTCAAATCCAAACAAGATATATACCTGTACCTGCAGCTTGCAAATAACATTGCAATTCAGATCCCAGGCCTAGTGTTCGATTAATTCGAAGATTTATTCCACAGATGTATTCTAGGGCTCCAAGGGTTGATCGTTAACGAGTCATTGTTACCCAGGGTCCTTTGCGAGCACGCAAGCACGCTGCAGCCACTCAGTGGCTGCAGCAAGAGACCTTTCAGCTATTCTTCAAAAGAGCCTGGATCAAGCGTAGACTTACTCTAGAGTACCGAATAAACGGCGGGGGGTGAGAACAATCGGGGGGGTTGGAAATGGTGCGATATAACAATAATCGGGGATAGAACAATCGCAGGGGGGGGGGGCGTTTGGACAAATTGAAAATAGAAGTTTTCATAGCTAAACACGTATCTCTATATATTTGTGTGAACAGTGATGTTACTGATACATTTACCTACGAACTCTGGTTCTGTTGAATGAGGGGGGTGAAAGGGTAGTGGTACCTAAGGTACCAGATGGGTGGTACCTGGTACAACATTGTGCAAATGCGGTGGAACCTGGTACCCAGGGGCGCAAATGCAAAATATTTTTAGGGGGTGTGCGTTCAAAGGACCGAGTTTTTGCCAGGAGGGACCGACTTTTCCAAAACGCACGTTTCCCCAACGATCGACACGAAACCAAACATAAGAGTAACTGACCCTATGTTGTCTCTGAGTAGTATCTTTAGCCGTCTCCCTGTAATAAGAACATGTCCGTTTGAAGATAAAATTTGGGATGTTGAAACCAAATGCAAGCGAAGCGAGCAAAAAGTGGGTTCGGGGGCTTGCCCCAGGGGAAATTTTTTGCTACCACGCACTTGAGATCGTGGGAAAATATCCCATTTTGTGAAAAATTCGCCATTTAGAGGTATAGCAAGAATCGACCAACGGAAGGCTTTCCCGGGAAATTCTGAAAAAAAGAACTTAAAATCACTTAGAAATAGATGGGTTTTTACTGTTGTTCTATGAACTATAAGCATGATAGTTTGATCCATAAGCCTGAGTTTCAGATCCTTCTTCGGTGAAAAAGGAACAATCCTTAGCGAATTATTTTGGGGACTCCGACGGGCCTGGAGGAATTAGGATGGTCTTATCGAAACCTCAAAAATAAGTGTGCATTTTAGGCATGCAAGCAATATCCTTTTTGACATGTTGACCATGACTATGTGTTGGTCCTGGTGAAATCTCCAAATGCCACATGAGGCAGGACCACGGGGAGGATTTACGTGCCACGGGCCAAAGGTGTAGACGTGGTAGACGTAGGTCAGAGGCCCACCGTCCATGGGATGCGGAGGTGTGCTCCTCTGGTAACAATGTTTAAATCAAGATGACTAAAGTATAACCAAAAACTATGTAGAGTTAAATGGTTTTGTCCATAGAACTACCATCATTTTCCAGAATAATGCAAACTAGATATCATTTGAAAGAGCTTAGCGAACGGAACTTGATTCTTGCAAGAGTTGTAAAATTTTGTTTACTTAAGGGGGCTTTTGGAAATTTTTGTTTGTTTGTCTTGAATGCACTTCTTGAGACTTTTTCTTGCGTTTATTCAGAAATTATGTTTCTCATCATTTCATTTTTCCAAAAATTAATCAAACGGGGGTTGGAAAATTTTCAAAAATCAATAGGGGGGGGAATTCACGGGGGGTTCTTCCATAGTAAAGGTACCTGGGGATGTGCCGCCCGCGAGGGTATACTTTTTCGGACTTCTAGTCTAGCCAAGGGTGTACTTTTTGGCAATTTTAGTCGAGTTAAGTCTAGGCAAGGGTATGCTTTTTGGGAATTTTGGTCAAAGAGATGTCAAAATTCGATAATTTTTGTAAAAAAAACCCAACTCCTTTAAATTTTGGTCCAGAAAATGCGAAAATTTGGCAAGTTTTGCCTAGAAAATGCCAATTCAGAGCACTTCTGAAGGAACTATTAGTCTAGCCAAGGGTATCATTTTCACAAAAATTGGTCTAGCCAACGTTTACATTTTGAAACTGTGGGCGGCACCCCCCTACCCGAAATTTAGCCGAGAACCCCCTCGTGGGACGATTATTCGGTACTCCAGAGTAGGGTCTGAAATCGCAGCGAAAAGGATCCTGGGTGAATGGGTCTTTACCTGATGCAATACCCTTGGTACTCACTCGCCTTGGTACCAAAAAATTATTGATTCCATAGTATAGCAAGGAAATGACTTGGCATCTAATTTGACCTCCATGAGCAGTTTAGAATCGTGGTTACTTGAACACAGTAGTGTGAAAAAGTTCTACGAGAACTGGTAATATTTTCAAAGCTTAAGCAGTGGCCCAAAAGACAGTGGGTTTTTCCATAACATGGTCTCAAATCAGTTGTGAAGTCCTTTGAATAAAATTATCCCTCGCTCTTTGTGTTTACGTCTCTTGCTGAGGTTTACGTAAAAGAAACTAATTGTTAAAAAGGTTAAACGTTTTCTTTTAAGTACAACAGCTAGGTTGGAAAGCAAAACAAACTCTTGGTGGTCACAGAGAAAGTTTCTGCTCCCTTGTCCGCTTGGATCGATTCATTTGAAATATCGAATATTTTGATTTCCGGTTCTTTGATACAGGTTAAAAGACGCATGCCAACCATCATGCATTGCGAGATTTGCGAAATGGCAGAAAAGTGCTTCGAAGCAACTGTGCCTTCTTCTTCTCGTGAGGCTAGCCAACAACTCATTTACCATGGTTCATACAACTTCACTTTCATTTATCCTCGAAAGGTGAAGGCGAGGACGATGTTGCGGATTTTAGCGTAAAGCACTGGGATCGCAGAGACGGTAGAAGTAAAAAAAATGAGATGAAAAACATAATCGAGTCTGCAGTCCCTTGTCATGACGCTTAAATGGTGGGGCTCTACCTGCGACAGACCTCTATCCGACTGAATGTTTTGGCAATGTTCAGATCTTAGAAAAACCAACACTGGCCAAAATGGGGTTTGCATTTCGAGTGTCTGAAAAGAATAATTCAGCACCTTTGAAAACTTTGTGGGGTACGCGGTACCTGTGGGGTCGATGCTATTTCCCCAAAACATTGGAGTCAATCAAAGCACGAGGACATATTATGGGATACCAAAGAGAATTATCTAAAAGAGTATGGAAACTGACATATACAAAATGTTCAAGCTTTGTATAACACTCGACATAAGAATCTTGGGCTCCTGTCTTGCGTTTGAAGATGCCAACATTGATGTATTCATAAACAGGTGGCGGAGAACCGTTCATTAAAACTAGCACGATTCAGAAACATTTACAAATGCACTAAAATTTAATCATACCTGCCAGTTAACTGTGTTAAATTTCTCTTGAATCCTCTGTCAGTTACCCTGACTTCTATCTGTATTCGTTAGGCCATACATGGTGTTGTGTTGTTGCAGTTGTCTATCGAAAATGCACTGTCTTTTCGATAGACAACTGCAACAACACAACACAATGTGGTGTGGCCCAACGAATACAGATAAAATTCTGGGTAACTGACGGTGGATTCAAGAGAAATTTAATACTGGCAGGTATGATTAAATTTTAGTACATTTGTAAGTATTACTCACGGGGGGGGGTTCTTCCATGGTAAAGGTACCTGGGGATGTGCTGCCGCCCGCAAGGGTATACTTTTCGGACTTCTAGTCTAGCCAAGGGTGTACTTTTTAGCAATTTTAGTCGAGTTAAGTCTAGGCAAGGGTATGCTTTTTGGCAATTTTGGTCAAAGAAATGTCAAAATTCGGTAAGTTTTGTAAAAAAAACCCAACTTTTTTAAAATTTTGGTCTAGAAAATGCGAAAATCTGGCAAGTTTAGTCTAGAAAACGCCAATTCAGAGCACTTTTGAAGGGAAAATTAGTCTAGCCAAGGGTATCATTTTCACAAAAATTGGTCTAGCCAACGGTCACATTTTGAAACTGTGGGTGGCACCCCCTACCCGAATCGTGCAAGTTTTAATGAATGGTTCTCCAATTACCTTAATCAAAGTTCTATGCTACACCACTACAGTTGGCGCACTGTTCAGTCTATTATTCAGCCTGTTCAATTTAAACTAAACTTGAGGCCTCTCAATCCCACCTAATGAATAACATGATGTCCCATTCTGTCGTCGTCTTGTTAATATTTCTCTCAACAAAAACAAGAGAAACCAGCACATATGGCCGAATGGTACAGCTACGAAAACAGCAACGAAGACCATACTAACAGCAACTCCAGTGTTATTACCATAATCAAGAATCGATCCATAGATGAGGGTCTTGGTTATTGCCCAGTATATACAGTTGAATATGAAATAAAAAGCAACAAAGATTGATGGGTAGATGAAATGAAGAAGGTTGACGGGGGTGCTTGATAGCAGGAAATCCAATAGTATGAGCAAAAAGTTCACCCCGTGACGATCAATTGTTAGATATGTAATCGTAGAGTCTTTCCCTTTCTGTAAATCCGTGTCCTTGTGCGAAATAAACACCCAATAGGCAAATACGACAAAACCACACAGGCTCATGGACACATTGAACAACAGCCAATGGAATTTGGCGTAGATTTGCATTACTCTTCCCAGTGGACCATAACTTCTCTGCTGAGTATGATGATGACTTTCGCCTGATGACGAATCCACTTCCGTTATCATAGGCTCATTCGTGATTGGCTGGCTCTGTGCACGTGTTTGCCAAATCTGGATACTTGACATGACTGCGCAGCTGCACACGTAGATGAATACCACGATATGGTTCAGGCTTGTCATGTAAACGGGCCATGAAGATAGTCGGCCTCGTTCGCCAGAGTACAGCAAGGCGATAATGAGGCTGATGATGAAATAGGCCAAGATTGTTAGGCGAATGATCCAAAATTTTGTTGGATTTAGACGTGGCCACTGCAAGGAAAAAATGCAATATGGTCAATTTCAATGCCGTCTAAAAATCCACTAGTGATCTCTTAGCATTGGGCCTCAAAGATGGGGAAGGGGGGGGTCATCAAAATTCGTTTATTGATCATTGTTATCAAAAAGATCCAGGGCCTTCGATTTTGTGAGTTGTTCTTCCATAGGGGCAGGGCCCTCAGTTCACAACTGCTGCAGTTGTGATGAAAGGGGAGGGCTACGGAAGGCTACAGCCTACTGTCAGAAGCATTTAGCGAGGGGCATTTCACTCCTTCGAAAAAGCGTACGAGATTTTTTCAGAACAAAAGGATTTTTACGGATTTCTGATGGATTTTTCTTGCAAACAAAAGGATTTTGCCAAAGGCGTACGAGATTTTTTGGAGTGAAATGACCCTCGGCATTTAGCTCCCCCCCCCCCCCCCGAGGAAATTTCGGGTTCTTGTCGGAGGAAATTTGAAACTGACGAACGAAAACTGCATTTTTTATCCAATTTAGCGGCCCTGTCAACCGCTTGCGGGCAATTTATTGAGATTTGTCGTGATCGAGAGCAAATAAGAAGCAAAAAATATCTGCTTACCTTTGAGTTTGAGAGAAGGAATTGGAACTGGTAGGGTTCTTCACATCTGAGTGAAAACTTCGGCAGTTGAAACTCACTCTTGATTCTTGACAGAACATCTTGCAACATTGTAGCTTATCAGGAAAACCTCGACCTCTCTCAAAACTATCTTGCCTTGTTTCTGGGCACTTTACTGTCACGTTGTTACCGGTGCACAGTGCATCCAATTTGCAACGAAACTGAAATTGTGAGCCCTTTTCGAAGTCAACTCCAAACAGTGAAATCCAGATGAAAAGGTGCCAGTCAAACATGGACAATAAACGACAAATGTTTTGGTAAAATATTTCTTCATGAATTTGTTGTTCTTTCGTCAACAACAAGGAAAAGTGGTAAACATCTGCATTGGCAGAGAAGAATGCCGCCTTTGTGATTGCATCTCAAAATATTTGGGCATTCTTTATGATCAAATTGGATTTTGTTATGAACAAAGAGGAAATTTCTTAGCAAAACAAACGTCCTCTCTCTTTAGGACAATCCTGAACCAACTAACACTACTACTTGCTATTGATACTATTAAGGGAGTGCTGCTCTCAATTTTTGCTAATTAGGTACAACTCGTTGGAAACACAGCCCTGTCTTGCAATTTGCAAAGAAACGCGCTAAAGTTCTCAAAATCCAAAAAAGTGATGATTCAATGTGAAAGGCACAAGTAAGCACGAGGTTTTTTTGGCCTATATTTGTTGATGAAAAGGTATTTAATCTTGGCCAAGACAAAGCGTAACCAAAATACGATCACAACTATAATACTGTTAAGAGCCCCCAAAACCACTTTTAAAGAAATCTCAGGCTGATTTTGTTGAGAAATGGTACCTTTATGTTACAGACTTTCATAGGTTTTAATGGAAAACTAAACAGGCTGCTTTGAAAAAAGTGGTTTCTATTTTGCGGGTTCTTACTGTATTTAACTAAGCTCGTAGAGAGTAAAATTCTTCACAAAAGTATCAGTTGCAGTAATAAACATAAAGCAAGATTCAATGCTCAGTTTGGAATAATTCCACGAGAATGTTGCTGTTAAATTCAAACAATGCTTGTCTTCTTGAGTCAATGACCAGATAAGTTTGCTCCAGGCACATCAAGGCATCAAGACAAGGTGAAACTCATCTCCAAGAACTTGCATTCCAGTGAAAGGCAATATTTACGGTTCCAATCCCCATCAGGTCCAGGCATGATTTTTGGTCCAGGTATTACGGTATTACACTTTTCCAAACCCTTCCAGATGGTGTGGCCTGGCTTTACGGCACCTTCATGACAGCGAAATACAGTAAAGTCCTGCCTTTAAGAAACTCTTTTCACAAAAACAGCCTGATTGGCTTCAATTCGTTTCTCATGATAAGATATACTTCTTCAAAACAGGGTGTGTGTACCATGGTTTAAGAAATACTTTTATATTCCAACAGCTGTCAAATTTGTAACGTTTTTAAGATATGTACTTTTGCATAAGAATCTAATAGTTTGAGCCAGTATATACTGATAGTTGCTTGAAATTATAACTATTTGGGCTTAAAAGTTTCATTCTTAGAGAATTGAGACCTATTGGAGACATACTCAAAAATATATACGCCTTATAACATTACTATGTACCACTGTAAAAGAAACTGAACTGAATCAGCCTGGAAAGTTTCTTGCAGAGAGATATTTCATCCATCGAAGTCAGGACCGAGTTTCTCTTCTTAAAGGCGGGACTTTACTGTAGTCTATACAGCATCATAACAAGCACCCATTGCGGTACCTGGCCAGTTATCGATCACTGGCCCTGACCCCGCTGACCATCGCTTTGTTCAGTCACAGTTATTTTAAAGGGCCCGTTTCAACCAGCCCCCGGGGGTACTGGGGGTACTTGGTTGTGACCATGACTCGACGTGAATCTGGACTTTGTCAAAAGGACCCATTTGTATGACAGAATTTTTCAAAAATTCCGCATCCTTTTGCATTAATTTCAGGAACTTTCGCACCCATGTCTATGAATTTTGTCGATTTGAGGATGCAGGGTCTATTCAAAATTCTTCAGCTGTGATAAGAATTCTGAAAAAGACGCATATATAAGTAGGGAATTTCACATGAAGAACCCATCCATATGAGCGGCAGCATGTCCAGTATCACTTAACAATCAAGTCCCCCCCGGCAACAAGCATGCTTTTTCAACGCCCTTTAGCTGGCCCTTGTTGTTGCCATATGGACAATGGGCGACAAGAAACGCTAACCAAGATATGGCACACGCAAGGCATGCTGGTTGAAACCGACCCCTTAAGCGGAACCAGAAATATAGGAAGCTTTTGCGTGGAGTGTCAGTAACCGCCAGTAGACCTCAAACAAAGCCATATAGATGTTTTTCCATTTCATTTCAACGTTGATTCATGAACCAAAGAAACACGCTCAAACATGTCGAGCTTCCTTAGCAGCTAATGGGGGATGGGAGAGAATTCAAATCTTCAAAGGGAATAACATCATACTAATAACTTTGCTGAACCCTGTCTATTTTTAGAGGCAAATCAGCACACAAGAGAGGAAAATTGCTTACTTCATTTGGGACCACAAGATCGACCTTTTGACCTTGGATCTCACGTCTTCAATGTTCTATCGAGAAACAGGCCCTAACTTGTCTTAAACCACTTTGAAAAGAGTGTTTGTTCCACAAATCCATTGAATTACGCTGCGAGAAAACCAAAGAAAAATATTTCAGCAATCATGGTGGAAGAGGGAAGTGCCAAATCTGCTCTTCTCCGATTTTTGAGCATTGGGTACAAATTTTGCCTGCTGTTTGGCGTAGCAGTGCTGTTACTAGCGTACAAAGATGTGACTTTGAGGGAGCGTGAATTGGTCAAAGAGGTTTCAATCTTGAAAGACAAAATACAAGCAGATCATGCGGCAAGAAGGCAAAAACGGAGCTTGGGATTAGATGGGATTTTTGGTAATTTACAACGAAGATTGGAGTCTTTGGAGAGAAGGTAAGTCAAAAGAAACAGTTCATTGAAAACAGTTCTCGTCGGGTACTGGTCGAGTGAGGTCAAATTCCACATGGGTGACCTCGGAGGCCTGACCTACCTCACAACTCACCTCGACGTTAAACTAGGGGCCCCATGCCTGGATGCGGCATGCAAAGTGGGCCTAAATTAGCTTTCAGTAGCTAGAAATCCTGACAAGCCCACTCAAAACAAATTGAAAAAAACCTCTCGTATCATAAATAAGGGCTGGTAATGCCAACTTGGGGTACGAACAGGGGCACCATCGGGCTTAAAAAGCAAAGGGCACTTCACTCCTTGAAAAAGGCGTACGAGATTTTCCAGAATAAAGGGATTTGTTAGGATTTCTGTTGGATTGTATTGGAAACTAAAGGATTAAAAGGATATTTGCCCAAGGCGTACGAGATCCTTTGGTAGTGAAATTCCCGTCGTAAAAAGTGGGACAGCTTTGGTCGGGAAGTACGTTTTCATAAGCATATAGCAGTCAAGGCAGCTGGCAGAGCGGCGACCCCCAGCATTGTAAAAATTGTCAAGAAAACAGCCATTTCGAGCAAAATCCGCCCTTAGTCAGGCCAAAATGTTGGAGACTACTTATCAGATAGCCCCCCCCCCTGATTTTATCGTCCGGTAAGCTTATGTACATGCTCCTCCACTGGATAACGTACTGGATAACGATATTCCTAGCCGTTTCACGCCGTGTTGCTTGTGAATAAACATCACCAAAAGAAAACTGGGGTGGACAAGTCTTCGTCGCAGACCCCAGTGCCAAAAAAGGAAAAGAGGGTCTGAAACACAGGCAGGGGTGGACCAATATCATTGGGGTGGACATGTCCATTCCTTAGGCCCTTAGCTCCCCTTAGCACGCCACTGGAGACGAACATTCTTGGTCACATAGTTGTACAGCCTCTGATCAAAATATGATGGATATCCTGCTGGCCGGTGTTAAAGTTCCGACTTCACGTTCAACCAAACTTCTTTTGTCATAGAGTCGCCCTATTCAGAAGAAGTCTTTTTGCAGAACGGAACGATCCACAAAATGAGATGAAATAGAGGAGCTACCAATAGACCCGGGCCAATAGATCAAATCAAAACCTTGACAGGGGAACAGTGTCATTACAAAATTTGGAAGTAACCTGTCCATATGTTATGTAGCTTGCAAATACAATTTTTTGTATGTTTCTTTTGATATAGGCCCGTTGGAAGCGGAGCCCCCCAATAACTTGCTGAGCCTTGTAGATTTTGCAAGTGAAAAAGACTATGAATGCCAAGGTCTTGGGAATGAAGATACGAGCTCTGAAATATACAAGGAAGCTACCAGAATCTATCAAAAATGCAATGTCTTTTGATGTTATAGAAGCCAAAAATTTCAAAATTTTCCTGGAACGACTCCCATCCGTCGTGATCCTTCGCTTCTTTCAATGGCAGATTTTTCAAAAATGGGGCGCTTTCCAACGATTAAAGGGCGTGGTCATGAAAAATTTTCCCGGCAGCCCAAAGATCCCCATTTTTGCTCTCTTTGCTCGCTCCTTGTTTCAGCCCCCTCAATATGAATTTTGTTCCAACGGACCTGCGATTTGACTTGATTTTGCACCTTGAAATCACCTGCGTATTTTCACCTTTACCCTGGGTATCATAAGAACATAGGGTATTAGCCCCTTTGCGCTCACTTAGAAGCGTATTGAGACAAATTTTACCTAAAATCGCCTGAAGAATTTTTGCTGATATCCATGATGTTCCATTATTTCTTACAGCCTCTTGAACTTTTTCCATTTCCTTGTGGGAGTAATTCTAAATGAAGAGTGATTTTCCGAAACAAAGTTCAAATCTAAGATAATCTTTGACTGATAAATTATCATTTCAGCTTTGAAAATCTGTCACTTACTTTCTATTCCACAGCCCGCGCCAAACGCGTTTGAACTTTTTCACTCACTCGGTATGTTAGGCTAACCAAAAACATTTCTCTTCCACCAGATTCAACCAAACAGATGCTTTCACCAAGCTTGGAAACTCGCCCTTTGCAGCATTGCTCCCCTTTCTAAGGGGACCTCCTGGGAGACCAGGACAGCCTGGAGCAAAGGGCGATCGAGGGAAAACAGGTTTTTATGTCTTTAAAATCTCTTATCTAATTTCACAAGGAACTTGGATCTATCAATAGTACTAAAAGTTTCCAGTTTCTTAACTTCTTAAGCAAGTGAGCATTCGAAAATCGTCTATAAAGTCTACAATATGGTGGCGAACACAAGTCTTTTCACCCTTCTGGTTTACGATTTAGAAATTGATGACGTCACATCCTCAAATGAGCGTTGAGATACGTTGAGATACAAAGATACAAAATACGTTGAGATCTCGAAGGTATTGAAAATTTTAGAAGAGTCCAACGGTAGAATCATAGCAAAATACCCCCGGGGGGGGGGGGTACTATACATATTTTGGGTACGGGGACGTGCCATCGGGAAGGGTATCGATTTTCACGATTTTGGTATGAGGAACGGTATCGATTTTCACGATTTTGGTATAAGGAACGGTATCGATTTTCACAATTTTCAAAATTGGTATAGGGTCGGGTATGCACTTTCGGAAATTTGGTATAAAGTTGGGTATATGTTTTTGAAAAATTGGTATAAAGTCGGGTATACATTTTGGAAAAATTGGTATAAGGAACGGGTATGTTTTTGAAACCTCGATGGCACGTCCCCGTCCAAAATCTGGTCAAGTACCCCCCCCCCCCGGGAAAATACCTCGAGTTTCTTTCAAGACCTTGAACGAAAAGAAAATTAACTATGATAGCTATTTACACCAGTCTTTTTTGAAGCTTTTACGTCCAGTGCTCTTCACAAATTAGTTTCGAGAATAAGGTTGACTTTGATTTGCTATTTTTGCAGGCCTTCGGGGACTTCCTGGCAAAATGGGGCCAAAGGGTGACAAAGGAGAACATTATGATCATCAACCATATACAACAGGAAGCGTTTCGTACGTGAGATGGGGAAAATCAAGTTGCCCTAACACGAATGGAACAGAACTTGTCTACTCAGGTAAATGTGTTCATTGATAGATACAGTAAAAACCCGCGTATAAGAACCTAGTGATTAAAATTAAAATGCAGGCTGAAAATTCTGAAACTAGACCCCAATGTATAAGAAGCCATTCAACCTGAAATTTGAAATAGGTTCTTATTCGTGGAGATAATCAAACTAGATCAAAACTCTAGTTGCTTTGTCATTGTGCCTATGCGTACTGATTCTGCTATATGTGCAAATTGCAAAGAGCTCTAAAGATGCTTCGAAAGCTTTTCATTGTATTCTGTAAAATTTCTGATTCTTCCACGAACTGATGTTTTGAATGAGGCCTCATGAACTCAGGTGCCTCTCAACTGTCAGAAAATAATGGGCTTTGAAGTTTCAATCTGGGAAGCCCTGAATGAAATAAGAACCAATTTAAGAACCGGAACAGCCTAACTTCCTACTAAATACTCAATACTTAAGAACCTAATCAGGCTGACTTACAAAATTGTAGATTTTTACTGCTGTATACTTCATCAATAAATCTACCAAATGTTTGGTGCCAGCTAAGAAGTCACAATTTATTTCACTACAACAGAGGATATCCCAAAGAGGAGTTGTAACATCAGTTGTAGTTGCCGCGGAGGAGCTGTAACTTCAGTTGTCCCTTTTTGACACAGTTGCATAGAATAGGCTCCAACTTTAAGTATGAATCCTTGTTTATTTAATCTGGCAAGTGGCTGCTGATTTATGGCACAGGAAGGGCAATAAGTCGATGCTTCAAAAAAAGTTCTGTTAGCAGGCAATAGAAAAAGGAACCCTTATGGTAACTCACGGAGTTTGATTCTTTACCCCTTTTCCACTGTATCGGTACAACTTTGGATTTGTAACAAAACGGTACCACATCAGCCTTAGACTTATGACGATGAGTCTCTTGTGTCCCTGTGCTCTTTGACTTGATGATGGCGCTTCGGTCAACAGAGAAACTCATATTATTGCTCTAAAAAACCTGGCCCTATTTTGGCTCAAACTCCGAAATTCCTAATGTACCAATCAGATTGCGAGATTTGTGAATTACTATTGTTACGGTGTAAATGTGACGGAATTTTCGATTCGATTGAAGAATTGAAAACACTTCAACGAGATTGAGATTCTAAGCCGTGATTCCATCATATTCCATCGATGATTGCAGAAAACAGGGCCAGCTTTTTTACTGTTTCATAATGAGTCGCTGTTGTGCAAGGTTTACCGCGGGGATACAAGGGACTCATCGCCATAAGTCTAGACCAGCCTCCCATTCACACTGTTCGCAAATCCGTAACACTTTTGCTCCTTCTGCCCGTAGAAAAATTTTGTTCTCGAGAAGTATAAACATTCTTGAAACCGTGGGTGAAAGGAAACAAAGAGCTTCACTAGTACTTGCACAATAGGTAGCTGCGAAAAATCAGAACATTTTATTGCCATAACCTGCCTCCTTGCAGAGTTTTCAGAAATAATCTGCCAGGAGGTGCAAATTTGTACCACCCTCAACGAAAATACGGTTGACGAGACACAGTTGATACAGTAATACAAGTAGTTCTTTGATTTACAGTATTCTCTTTATTATAGGATGGGCTGCGGGGCAAGAACACCAGCATACAGGCGGTATGTCAAATACGCTCTGCCTTCACACGAACCCCACTTTTGCTAAATACGCGGACTCAATAGAAACTTCCCAGTACATCTATGGTGTGGAGTACCAAATAAGTGCCTGGAACCCTTTCTCAAAGCCCTTGCATGACAGAGATGCAGTCTGTTCGGTATGCAGAGTAAAGTCACGTGGCACCAAAGTCATGATACCAGGACGGAATATTTGTCCATCTGGCTGGACATTTGAGTATAAAGGATATTTGATGAGCGAGCACTATGGTCACAAAGGTCGCACAACGGCGTTGTGCGTCGATGAAGAACCGGAAGGCCGGCATGGAAGTTATGAAGATAAGAACGGCAATTTGTGGTATTTCATACAAGCAGCATGCGGATCATTGCCGTGCGGACCGTATGTGGGTGGAAGAGAACTTACATGCGTCGTTTGCACCAAGTAATGGGAGGATAGTAAAGCGAAAAGATCTTCACAAAGAATCCTTTCGGACTCATAACAACTTAAAACTACCGGGAGAACCAAAAAGAACTTCAGCCAACTGTTTACAAAAAAGAAGCACTGGAACTAATTAAAGTTTGATTGATACCGAAAGTTTTAAATCATTTTTGCATACCGTAAATCCTCGCATAAGCGCCCCCTCAAATAAGCGCCCCCTTTTGAGACTCAAAAAATTAAATAAGTGCTTATTCGAGTACGGTACCTTCTCTTCTATATTTCTGACCATCGTAAGGTATAGGTAAAATTGGATTTATGGAAGATTCTTCACTTCGAAACGAGTGAAAAAGGAAAAGAAATCTCCACAGTCACAGCAGTATGAAGATACTATTTACTTCCCTCAAGGATTCAAAACTGATTTAAGCAAAAATTCAGGTCAGATATGCTGCTCTTTTATAAAGATTCAATCCTAACTCTTGAGAGGAATGAAATGTGTTATGGGATTGCCTAAATTTCGATCGTCACTTTTGGGCCTCTTTTTGCGTACTTTGAAGTAACGCATATTTGTAAATTTGATTTTACCCACACTTTTGTGCTGAGAAAAGTCACTAAAATACTTCAGGCCTTCGTCTATCAATTTAACTTTGACTCACGTAATTCATGTTTATATTAAAGATTTGTTCCAGAATCAGTATGTGGAAAAGCGACTGGCGGTTTTAAGGCTTGGTGCCCACAAGGGCAGGCCGGTACGACAAATCGCGTTTACTAATGGGAACACCTTCTCTGAAATAATGCAATTCTTTTACCTCCAGTGAACGCCAATAAAACCTCAAATTTGGAAAAACAAAGCTTTCTCATTTCAACCGCCAAATTAACGACGCATCAACGCGATATTATATGATCGTTCCCATTAGGGTTAAGGGTAAAAACCGATTTAGCACATCTAGTTTAGCGCTGCGCGAGTTAACGCTAAGCTGCAGTTTATCGGGTATATTCATTTAATGGCATTTTTGTACAGCAGCCTTGTAAGCATTTTTAATTATCAATTTATAATCAATGAGTTTATTGAGTTGGCCTAAATCTGCAGTACAGAATACAAGAAATGGGATTTCCAAGTTGTGTAATTGAATGGGACAACTTTATTGTAGCTCAAAAGAAGCATATTCGCACGCTGAAGAAGAAATCCATTGAAAACAAAATTTCCAACAACAGCAACAATACGTTGCATTTACAGTTGCCGTCCGTTACCTCCATGGTTTCTTAAGGGGGGGGATCACTGGGGTTTTGCAGATAGCGGATATCGGGCCATTCTGGGCGCGAAAATGCGGAAATCAATCATCACTTCTGCGGATTACGGATATTTGCTGAATCTTGCGGCATGCGAATAATTCTGCAAAATTAGTGTAGCAGGCTTGATGCTAATTGCGTTAAAATATTGTGTAATGTTGACGTAAACGAAAACACTACATACACAAGAAACAAAAACACTACATATCACAAAAATCTGAAAACAACTATCTACCACAACAACATTTACTAAAATGAAATTTTCGCGTAAAAAGAACGTCCATGACAACAGCAAAACTGCTTGCATGTAATCGGCACATGACAAAAAAGCAAGGAAATGGTTTTCGTTGATCGTGTTGTGTTTTGATATGAAGCAGGAAAACTTTGCTCATAGGTCCAACGAACAGCGGAAATAGTCAATTTCTGTGTCCGGATTTGCGGAAATAGGGCAGAAAAATTGCGGAAATGCGGAATTGCATACTCCCAGTGACCCCCTTCTTACAGTTCGTTATATTCTTGGTACAGTGCGACACTAGGACAACGGATTTAAAGAGTCTTTGTCACCCAAGATCCTTTGCCGGCGCGGTGAAATTTCTCTGTCTGCTATGTCTGTCTGTCGGTCGGTCTGTCTGTCTGCCTGCCTGAAAATCAAAATTAGCCTATTCAAAAAAAATTCACGAGTAGATTGATTACATCGCTATTGAATGGCTGCCGGACGCTCCAATGGCTACGTTCACACTGCCCCGTTTTCATTTCTATCCGTTTTTGTTGATGAAAACTCTGCCTGTTCACATCAGGGTTGGTAACTTGGCTTTTTTAAGCCAAATTTTTGAAATTTGGCTCTTTTCTCTTCTTGTTGGCTTCAAAAATTAAATTTGGCTTTTTGGCTTAATTTTGGCTTTTTTTGGAGACTCTGATCAAGTTTCATTCAATTCATTTCATACTTCTCTAAATTTCTTATTTGGTTTGTGTTCTAAGCCAAAAATGTTGTGGGACAATCACGATCTAGGGCATTTTCTTTGCAAGACTACATCAAAAACAAAGGGGTTTCAGCCGGAGCTACACAACATAGGATGCGAAAACAATTGAATGGAAGTCTCTATTGTTTAAAATAACAATAGAACAACATGTGGTGCAACAATAGATCTATTGTTTTGAAAGGTTTGGCTTTTTCTGGCTTTTTTCCGACCTCGGTTTGGCTTCGGGGCAGTCCGGGGATCTACCAACCCTGGTTCACGTTGTTCCGTTTTCATATAGCTACGCCGAGCTACGCTATGAAAACGATATTCGTTCACATTGCTCCAGCAAAACGGTGTTGTTAATCAGCATAGGTTCCAAATCTTTGAAACTACGAAAAAAGGCGGGTGTAAAATTCAGTGACCTATTTATTCAAACTGAATGACTTGAAAGAAACTTTAGCCACTTTTCTATGATTCTACCGTTGGACTTTTCAGAAATCTTGATTATTTGTCGAAATTACAACCTATTTTAAATTTCAGCTCATTTTATATAATAATAATAATAATAATAATAATTGCTTTATTTAACGTTGGCTTCTCGTCTAGCTAATTACATAGCTAATTAATGCCAACCAAACTTAAATACACGTTGTTGATAAATCTATCTACAAAGAGGATATCAGTTACATCATAAAAACCCTAAATTCACAACAAATCGTTTGCATAATCTACAGTTGCAATCAAACTGATGGTTTTTAATTCCTTTTTTGAAGCTGTTCAGTGTCTGGGACTCTTTTAAGGAAGATGGCATTGTATGCCATATCTTCGCTCCAAGAAAACGTGCACGTATGATGTGACGTCATCAAATTTCTAAATCACAAACCACAAGAGGGAAAGAGTTTTGCTTGATACCATATTGTAGACATTCATAAACTATGGTATTCTTGAAAATCATTTGATCTTTCGTCAACGGGTTTAGAAATTACAATAGTTTTAAGTTTTTTTCGAAAATTTTCTTGAATTCTTAAAAAAGAGGAAAAACACTGTAATTCTGAAAATATTGAAGACTTCAGAACAGTCCAACGGCAGATTTACTGTAAAATAATTCAAGTATCTTTGAAGCCATTCAGTTTAAAGAAATAAGTCATTGAATTTTACACCCAGCTTTTCAAAGATTTGAAACCTATGCTTTGTTAATCCCCTTCTCCAAACAAAGCCTTTTGTTGATAGCTGTCAACAAGGCGCCAATCCTAAAGCAACTCAACTCAGTCGTCTGAGTCGCTGAAGGGGCCCAGGGGTGAGGCGAAAGCTCCGGCCAACCATCATAACATAAGCGCAATGGAGTGGAAAAGAAATAATGGCAAGCAGACATAATTTAAACTTTAAAAATATTTCTAATTTCAATAGTATGTAAATCATGGACCAGAATGGAATGTGGGATCCTCGTTCCCAAATAAACCCATATCAGTATTTTCCTAATTTCTGGGTTCAAAAGATTAGTGATTGTACCAAAAACATTTTCTAAATTAGCTTTTGACTGACTGATATACCATTGGCCTCATAGTTTTTATTTCAAGGTCCGCCAAATGCGTAAAATTTCTTTGATTCACCTGGTAGTTGAAATGAAAAACTGGCAATAACATTACTTAGACTGCGTTCACACGATGCCGGCACATTTTGAAAACGGTGAAAAATGTGACGGTAGCAGAATTTGAGCTAGCGTTCACACGATGCCCGAACAATTTGAAAACGCTGCGAAATTTGACAGTAAGAAACTCTTTGCAAGACCTTGATGCCATAGAAAGGTACCTACATCTTAAGTGTCAATCAGTCTTGTTCCAAAAGCGTCGAAAATGTTCTTCTTTCGTCATTTTCAAGTGTTAACACGATGCCGTTTCCAAATTGTGCCGATTAGAGCTCCGTTTTCAAAATCTATCGTTTCAAAATCTGCCGGCAAAAAATGTGCCGTTTTCGTGTGAACGGGAGGCCTATCCGTCGAATTTTTCACCGTTTTCAAAATGTGCCGGCATTGTGTGAACGCAGTCTTAGTGAATGCGGCATTTTGGGAAATGGGAACAAACTGCACTAATAAATGGAATGGAAAAACAAGTAATTGGCCCTCCTCGTTCTGGTGATCCGCATCACAAGATGCCTTTGCCCCCCCCCCCCGTGTCTCACAACCACTCATTCTTGCAGTCAATACACCAAATGTGATTTTCAGACAGTATGAAACCGTAGTGCGCCCACAAAGGACCCTGGGTAACAATGACTTATGACTTTAAAGAGACAGTGCTTAAAGAAATGTGTTAGACTCTTCATAGGGAGGAAGGCAATGAATCGCATCTACGTCACCTTATACTATACAATAATAAAAGTAATAACTAACAAAAATTTGCTTTTTTGTCATACGATTTGCTTAAATACATTAAAGAAATGTTCAATTTTTTCCACATGGTGTTCAGGTTCGACTGTATGGCGTTCAAGCTCAGTGCTCCTGGAATGCACTCAATGTCCTTGATGTGGTACTGGTCTGAGCTTTAATCTTAAAGAGTATACGTTAAAACACGAAAAAATTCGAACGAATGAAGTTCAGAAAGAGGATTTTCCGAGATTTTCAAACAATTTCTGACGTTTTGAGAACAATTTTGGACGAAAAACTTCACCGATGAAGAGGGAGGGGTAAAGCCCTCAACTTATTTGGAACAAACTTTGAGCACCATGTGGACTAAACTGAACAATATTAATAAAATCGCTTCTCATTAAATATTTCACATGACTCCTTCTACCTTTTACAAAGCACGGGAAAATAAAATACAAACATAAATAAAAATGTCATAAATGATCAGTTTTCATAACTCAGTAATTTTCTTTGTCCAGCATATATTTTCAGCATGAAGTTTTTTCAGCATTGGTATATAAATTCCTTTCTCCAGAGGCGTAACATTGCCTTTCTGCAAGATTTCACCTTAGGGAAAGAGGTATTCACATGTTTAATTTTATTGTAAAATAACATTTACAAAAATTCACAGTATTTATTCTGAAAATTAGAGTTTATCAAAAATTTTGGCAATTAAAACGATCAGATAACGACTCCAACCCCTTGATCAAGGGCTATGTACGTTCAAACTCCACGTCTTAGCTGTCAGGGCATGAATCGTTCTCGTTGCCCTAGTCGCAGTTATTGGTTACACTGGCAAATTACCTTCCAAAGGAAAAGGGGGACTGTCGCAACCAACAAGACTACTCATGCAGCATCTTGCTTCAGTCAGTCAAGTCTCTTCAAGGCGGACACCTTCGGGGCCGACTACCGGAGTCAGAATGGCTTATTCTCCTTCGTTTTGCGAGCTTGCAATGGATTTTTTACGTCCTCGAAGAGAAGGGTCGCGTTAACAAAACAACAGTACTTATTGTTCCCAGGCCCTGCACTTCACAAACATATTTGTACCTGGTTTATGCGATAGGCAGATTAGCATCTGCCGGGTGAACCGCTGTGGAAACTTTGCCCCTAATTCAACCTTAACTACCTTAGCCTATGACCACAACACTTCCAAAAGAGCAATCCAAATGTTTCTAAACGCTCATGATGTCAGAAAATTGAGAAATACCGAAACTGATCTTTCGCTAGCCTTACGGAAAACTAACAATGGGCAGAAGGCTATTACTTTTGGTGGACCTAAGCTTTGGAATCAACTTGAACCTGATACCAAACAGGCACCTTCCAATGCCATCTTTGAGAGAAAAATCAAAAACTAAGTTTGATGACCATTCCTATTCTGTTAACTGTCATGTGGTATCTATCTTCTAATTTGTAAATGTTTTGCCACGGCAACCTGAAAAGCACTTCTCATCGACTGAGGAGGTAGACTCGATTACATGTCGTAGTTTCGCTCTTTTAGCATAACTGCGGCGATGTATAGGTCTAGGCTCGATTACGTGTCGTAGTTTCGCTCTTTGCCTGAACTGATAACGTTACAACTATGACTCATTTCCCTACGCTTGCAGAAACGGTAAAGTTCCGCACTGATTCCATATGAAATCTTTCAGCTGTTCTCGAAAAAGTTCGATTAAGTAGTTTGGATCTTCTATCACTATTGTGTAGGTTCGAACTCTCGACAAAAGTTATCAATCTGTCGTTCGATTCGCATTATTTTTTGGAATGCATCTGAAAGATCTATTGGACCTAAACCATCTGCTGGTTTTTTCTCACAACAACTGGGTCAACCTGGTTCCGAGGGCCAGCTTCCTACGTCAGTACTGACCCTGGTACCGGCCATGTCAAATTCGCAATTTGATTGGCTATTCGATAACAAAAGGCTCACTAATTATTCCAAAGAGTTATTGCTTGGCTTTGTCGAGAAATTGGTTAACTTTGGATCGCTGTCACAGGAAAACAGGACAAAGGATTGAAAAAAGGATTGGTGGTATACTTAAATGTCATGTATGTGCCCCAGTTGACGGGGTTTGAGCCCTGTCCGTCAGCACATGTGGGATAAATTAGCTTTCTTTGGTCTTTTTGGGATGATTCCTATTGATTCCCATTCAAAAATGGTCCTATGTCAAATGGTTATTGAGAAAAATATGTTGTATGTGTAGGGTTGGCGAGGAGTTGAAGAGGGTTGATGGCCCATGGAGATTTCGAATTTTAGGGTTTCAAGAAAGTTGGGGGTCATTATGACGTCATAAATGGGAGTCAAAGAAAAAACATGATTTTCTTCGACCTGACGTTACGTTTGGAGTTGATGCTCGATGGTTACTGACCCGATTTAAGGACGGAAAAAAGATTTCAAGAGACCGACCACCTGGGAGTCTTTTGCCGCCATTTAGGGTACGATACTGCCCCCAGGGGCTTCGTGAGGGGGGGGGGGGTTAAATAATGGGGTAAAGTTTTGGCCCGCGCCTTTTTGCGCGCTAACTCAGGTTTGCGCCGGGCAAATGACTTCGGGATGCCAAAAATCGACGTAAAACCCCATTCTTTACCTATCGCAATTTTAATTTGCTATTTATTTTCAAAATTCGAGGAATAGTGAGCCATTTCATTTTGGAAGCTGCGGTGAAAGTTCCTTAATTTTCCAACTTAGGCCCATTTCCACTCCAAAGAAATCGTGCTCGTTTTCCTATTAAATGCACTTGCTAACCTCAGATTATTGTCTAAATACCTTTAAAAGGGTTAAATGAAGGTCCTCAAGGAATTTTTTATTAGTTTCTCGCAGTACATATTGCTGCATCGGTGAAAGAAGATCTGTCATTTTTCGTCGCATTTTCATACTTCCTCAAATTTTTTCTCGACGTATTATATAGAATGTTATGCATCAAAATCTATTGGCATATGGTTTGTGCTTTTTAATTCATTTCTACTATAGGAATATTAAGAGAGTTTGTAATGAGTCTGCAGGTGATAATGTATGCAAAACAAAATGGCGCCCAAATGGCCACTTTTGCGGCAACCGGTACCAGGGCCGACATCGATGACCTAAGGAAGACAATGGCGGCCCTGGGAACGAGGTTGCAACTGGTTCTAAAATGCCTTGAAAATCAGTTTCCTAGAACAGCTGTATCATAAAATCAGGTGTCAGGACGTCGGTAAAGGATCATTCTTGCCACAAAAGCAAAAACAGCCTTGCTCTAAGCCACATGCTAATCGGTAGGCGACGGGGCGACAGAGTCTCATGCCGATTGTAATTTTTTGGCCGTTTTTACAGCTCTAAGGCCCTCAGTGGAGTGATAACAACAACAACAACAATTCAACTCAATGAGATGAGCGTAATTTGAGTGTCCTCATGTAATGAGGCTACTGACAGGTCTACCATGCATAAATAAGTAAAATTGAAACGAGCGAAATGAAATGAATGACACGATGAAGGCACCGATAATAGATGATTCCACTAAAGATTGCGACGAGGAACTTTTTACCAAGATCCATTGCGTTCGAACTGAGAGTCTTTAGCAATACTATAGGAATTCGTAGACTAATTACAAGTTGTAGTTCGCTCTTTGCCTGAACTGATATGCTGCTGCAACTGCTGAAGTGACTCACTGAACCTACTACCTCACTGAAGTGGCAACAATAACATCAATTTAATTCAATGAGATAAGCGTGCGTAAGTTGATGGTTCTTGTGCAATGAGGCTAAGGAATTCGATGAAAGAACGCAATGCATCTTGGTAAAAAGTTCCTCGCCACCATCCTTAGCGCAATCGTCTGTTGGGAATGCTGTTATGTATATCGAAAAAATGCGAGCTCCTCATTGCTTGCTGCCAATGTAATACAAGTTAGAATAACAAAGGAAAACCCAAAGAGATATGACAACTTACCATTTAACACCATGTCGGCAGCAATTGCAGTAGGAATGCTAACAGTTTTAGCCATTGCTGTGTATCCATCAGGATTTCCATATTGAACAAGGCTGATGTCATGTTGCTCCTGAAATGAATACAAAATATAAGTATCATTCTCAGACGTAAGGATTATTAAACAATAAATATTGGCTTTATTTCTTGGGAAGAAAAGACTCCAGTGCTTGATAGTGGAATATTTCGAAACTGTTAGCCCATTGTTTCCTACAGATTCTAGCCTGTGTTCCAGACCGTCTAAACAGAGGTTACGACCAAGGGTAATGGATTCCTGTAAACGAACTGTATCTGTGTCAGTAACGTGTCCACTAAGAGATACATTTAGTTAGCCAAAATTGGTAGGATTCTTTTCAAGTCACACGCAAATATGATAAGATATTCTAAGCGTGTTCCGAAGTATTTTGAAATGAAGCATCTTTACAAAATAGAATCACTGATAATTTGAGAGTGCTAACTGAAAACTTCTACCAAAACTGGCAAGTGAGCTTCTATCAAAACGTACCCTTTGCCCATTTGCTTTCAATGCTCCAATCTGATGACGTAATAAAACAACATCTCTTTCGCCTTGGCCTGAATAGAAAATAAGTCCCTTGTTTAGCATGATCAAAATTAAAAACACGTTTAACATGACATCTCTTTATAGAACTGCTTGTAATTTAATAGACTTACAACCAATTTCTACAAGCTAAATTTTCTTGTCTGAGCTGATATCATTTTTTCATATCCATATAAAATATTACTACATAGGCTACATTCTACTTTACTTTAAATAACTATGTAACCCTACAGGACGATGCCATGGAAGCAAAAAAATGAATGACAGCACCACGACCATAACATAAAGACATGGAACTAGACTAACAATTACGATACAGTTTGATAATTATGCTACTTACAAATTACTATACGTTACTACTACAATATCGAAAACAAAGACGAAAAACTAAAGTTGAAAGCAATGGTTAGAAAAAAACAACGCTACGTTTGGGTGGCTTATGGAAGGTTGGAGGATAGGATTTCAATTGAATCGACTAGTTTTATGCATGAAATTTAATGTAAGTTCAAGAATATGCCTATTCACTGAGTCAGAAAAATCTTTATCACAATACAATAATAGCTGTAGCAAAAATTCACAGCAAGATCTACATATCCACGTGGTCGCAATAAATGCATAGATTCTAGTGATAAGATCCTGTCTTCGTACACCAAAGCAGGGGAGCAACAAAAAAACAAGAAGTGCTCCGTATGTTCAATGCTATCATTTGTTGGACACATTGGGTTGATGGTATCTCTAAAATTGTTTTTAAATTTTTGATAATTTAGCTTTTCAATATTATCAGTTTATAGTACTCTGAGAAATGTTATGAGAGCTACAGGCTCTCAAAAAGTCCGAACACTTTCCGAACTCACCCGGTACAGGACTGGTAAAACTAAACAGCCGGTAAATACAGCAACGTATTGCGAAAGGAGAAAATGTTAAATGAATTCTTACCAAATGTCAATTTTTTCGCCAAGTGCCCTGACAGAGTATCGAATGGGGTTGGTTCTATCCTCACTTCATCTTCTGAAAGTAAGCCAAGTCTATGAACGAATTTCGAAAAAATATTAACAGAAGGGCAAAGAATGTACAGCAAATCATTCCGGACCTCAATCAACTGCACAACATAAGCAGAGTAGCAGAGCCCAGAAAAGGTTAAACAATCCTCCGCATGCCAGTTTCTGTAGCTGAACCCTCCTTATTTCATCAAGTCAAATGACCAGATTATTCGCACTCCTTGCTTGGGTTATTTAAATCCTAAAATTTATCAATCAGCTGCTGATGCCAGAATAACCTAAAATTTTCCTCCGTTTCTTACATTCACTAAGCTTTTCTCGAATTTGACATCAACAAATAAAACCTTCCACCGGCTAACAGCTGTGGAGTCGTGAACTTCCTATTGTCCAAAGACTGATCAAAGTAAAAGCGACTGAGCATCATAGAAAAAAATAATGGTCCCAAAATCCAACTTTAAAGGATGGGGTGTCAATACCTTGATCTGCGGTGAACGCTTTTAATTCCTTATCATTTTCAAATCAAAAAGCTTTTTTGTTGCTTCAAAAGGAGTTAATAGCAAATTTTTGACAATCAAACAATCATAGCTTCAAAAATAATGCAGGAAAAATGGAAGAACTCCTGAAGACCAAAGATTATGACGATCCACAGCAGGGCATGGAGGAAAGATATTTCCCTACCTGCGACCAGATAAAAATAATGCTTAAAGCTCCTACCGGACACAGACGTGAAAATATTGAGCATTAATCCTGGGTACCGGAGCGGAGGATTTTTGGCGTGGGTATGAAACTTTTTCCCACTATTTCGTGGGGGTGCAAACATAAATTAAGAGCAATTCTTATGGGGTACAAAACTATTTTGCTTGACAAAATTTTGGATGAAACACAGGGAAACCAGGATTGAGTGGTAATGAATAAAAAGAATAAATAAGAATAAATAATGGCAAATAGAGAATGATTAATTCCATATATGTCCTCTGCGCAGAAATTTTTTCTGAACTGCGAAGGAGCGTAACGCTGCGGGCGCAGCGTTACGCTCCTTCGCAGTTCAGAAAAAATTTCTGCGCAGAGGACATATATGGAATTAATCATTCTCTATTTGCCATTATTTATTCTTATTTATTCTTTTTATTCATTACCAATCAATCCTGGTTTCCCTGTGGATGAAAACATTGATCAAAGATTGAAAGAAAAATTAACAGACACCAGGAAATGATGAATCACTTGAATGGCGTGAAAACCGCCTGGGACAACTTGGTACCTCTCCATAGATCTATGTTTTTGGCACACAGACTTCTGGATGGGGTACTAAACTATTTTGCTAAAAGATGGCGGGATACGAAAATTGTTTCCATGTTCAAGATGAGGTATGAAATTGTCGCTAATTGTGCGACATTATCCTCCGCCCTGGTACCCAGGATTAAAAATGACCGCTCCCTTATTTTCGGTCGATTTCGGTATTCTGTGTGACAGATCTTGTCGGTCCATTTTTTGCGTCACCCTGTAAAAATACAGCTAAATAAATGCTACGATTAAAACAAAAGTCATAGCTTACTCTTTAATTCCTTTGAAAGCAAGATCATCCAAATTAAGTTTGTCATGTACAATGATGCCTAAATCTTTTTCAGATAGTGTTGATGTTCCCATTTGCAGATTCATCAGGTCCCGCTGCAATAAAAGACAAAAGATAGTTGCTCTCGCGTACTGAATAATTGTCCTCCCCCTGCTTATTAATTTTTGAAAAATTTTCCAACTCCCTCGCTTTTATTCCAACCCCCCTCTTATTAATTTTTGGAAAAATGAAATGACGGTATACATAATTTCTGAATAAACACAAGAAAAAGTCTCAAGAAGTGCATTCAACAGAACCAGAGTTCGTAGGTAAATGTATCAGTAACATCACCGTTCACATAAATATATAAAAGGTACGTGTTTAACTGAGAAAACGACTATTTTCAATTTCTCCAAATACCCCCCTCGATTGTTTCAACCCCCGATTATTGTTATATCGAACCATTTCCAACCCCCCCGATTATTCTCACCCTACACGTTTATTCGGTACTCGAGAGTACATGAAATAAAAGAAAGCAATGTATAGTAGCTTGTGAGCCGTGTACGTACCATGGTTCTAAACCCTAGAACAAGCTACGTTCAGCACTCAGCACATGTTGGGTTTGGTCCATGTTACTTCTCAAATTAATTAAAATGCTTCCCTTCCTGTTTTTGTTGGTATTTCCTTTTATTTCCTTGATTTTTTTAGCCTTGCCAGGCTGCGCGTTTCATTCCGCCATTTTGAGATTTGAAATCTGGCGGTTAGCTGATATTGCAAAATGTCATGTTTCTCAAGTAGGTATTCTTATATACCAACGCGGGAACCATGAGTAACTTACAAATAACTTGTTTACTGTCTTTTTTGCTCCGCAAGGCATCACCTCAAAGGTTTTTAGACCTGAAATACTTTGACAAAAGTTTTTTCATAACTTTTTACCGGAAAAAATAGGGTTGATTTTGCTTTTGTAGCAGGCTGCATTTGAAATTGGCCATACTTAAAGGAAATTTCAATTTAATGATAAATCATTCCATTAATTTATCCAAACTGCATATCATTAGAAAGAAGAAAGATTGTACTTTCAGATGATATAAATTACATCTATTCAAATTTTGTCAATTATTTGAGATTTCACATTATAGTCTGGTTGATTTTTTTTTGAAACACCCTGTATAGAAGAACGTAAGATTGTTATTGTAACATGTTTTTCAATTTGTTTTGAGTGGCCTTGTCAGGGTTTCTAGCTACTGAAAGCTAATTTAGGCACACTGTGCATGCCGCATCCAGGCATGGAACCCCTAGTTGAACGTCCCTTCCGAAGGACGACGAGGTGAATTATGAGGTCAGGCCTCCGAGGTCACCCATCCGGAGTTTGATCTCACTCGACCGAGCTTAACTTCAGTCACCTGACGAAGATTGTATAAGCCACTTGGCCACTCACCCTGCAACATATATTTTATATGAATAACAGAGGCAAAACACGGTTGCTATTACCAGGAAGGTTATATGGCACACTTTTGGCAACAGGCAACGCATATCTTTGACATAAAAATAGGGATGTTTTCGTTGTTGACTCACCCGGTAAGCTGGACTTGCTACAAGTCTCGCTCTTGATCAATAAACAAACGGGAAGAAGAAAAGGGAAGAGAAAATGGAAGGAGAGCGATCGCTCTCCTTCCCTTTTCTCTTCCCTTTTTCTTCTTCTTCCCTTCCGTTTGTTTATTGATCAAGGGTGAGACTTGGAGCAAGTCCACCGGTAAGCAAGCATGGTAAAATCAATGTACAAAACATACCCATGAAGACAGTTTTCCAACTTTGTCTGCTGGATATTGAGCTTCACTACAAAGACCCAGTTTGAGCAAACCTCTGCAAACTGCAGCGTATCCCTGTAAGAAAAGAACTTTGAAGGCAAAACTTCAACAGAAAATAGACCCGTTAGCCCTTCTAAAAATTAATCCAAATCGAAAGTTTTTGCATACAGTTTGGAGAATCTTCAAATGTGGATTGAATGCGGACAAATGTAAAAGAAGCTCTAACGTCATTCAATCGAGCCTCACGTACCGGGTGACCCAAAAAATGACCCCATCCAATCGGTTATGGAAAAATAAGTAAGAGGCCGATGGAAATGTCACACCGTAAAAGCTATATTAAACTCCCACTCTCTAATAAGCCTCCCCCCCTCTGCGTCAACATTTGAAATAAGCCCCCTCTCTGTTAAGCCCTTATACAAAATTCTAGAATTTACCAAATATTTTCCAAGATTCTACTATTAATATTTTGCAATATTCTACTCTCTGAAAATATTTCGAAATCTTTGGGACAGGGTTATCTCCCCATGAGCCTGTTCATGCCATCGCTACTATTCAATATCTAATCGAGCATAAATACATTTTTTTCTGAGACACAATGTGGCTCTAACGCACACTGTAAAAAGCACAGATGAATATCAAGTTGAATTGTTCCATTTTTAATAAGCTTCTAAGTGGCCACAAGTTATGGAATAAAAAATATTTTGTAAACTCCGAAAATAATTGGATCATTGACAAAATATATCAAAAAGGATATGTCAATGAGAAGCTTGTACATCAACTTTGTGACTTTCAAACCTGGATCACTTTCTTGGACACATAGTCGCAACAATTTGTACACTCATTCCATAATGTTCTCTCGCAGGCCACTAACGAGGCATCAAATAGACTTACATGGTATCGAATAGTTCCTCGCAGCATTGTATGCGCATCTGCAATATTGTAAGATTGTGAATAATGCGTGGAATCTCTGTTTGGATATCCTTCCAAATTAAACCCAGGGAACATGTCCAGCGGTGCAACGTTATCCAACAGCTTACCAGGTTCTATTTCAACGATCTAAGAAAGAAAATGACACGAGTTTGAAGTAAATTTCTAAAAGTTCTTCCAAGAATTCATAGAATTTAAAGCCCTATGCAGATGAACAACATTGTTTGCTAAATACCTAAGGTTCGCTTGCAAAGCGAAGTTGTCCCATTTGACCAAGTCGCAGGCATTGATAATAGTCAAAATTAAGCCCGATTTATTGCCCAATACGTTCGAAACTCTTCAAATCATGTTTTGCTTGTCACAAGCAAATATATTCGCCAAGCAACGTTTTGCGACAATTATTTTGGCAAACAATATTTGCTCGGTGATCAGGCCTCAGGGTAAAAATTGTCTGTGCCATTTGTGCAGTTAAAACAACTAGGTCAGCTTTTGTAACACAATGGCTTCAGCTGCTTTAGTTCACACAGCAATTCAAAGCCATTATCGACTGTAGACAAAGGAACTTCTTTCAACAAGTAATTCAAAACAAACAACGCCGCAACAGTTGCCATGAAAGCAGCAGGACTAAACTATCACCTTGTGGATGTTAAAAGGAGCTTTAAAGAGAAGTCATGAGTTTATAACAAATATTTATCCTTCTTCTATCGTTAGAAACTCATGACTAATGTTAAAAGCCACCTTTCGCGTGCACAAGGCGACAGTTTGCCATACTGGTTTCAGGGCGGATTTTGCGGCTTTGCTTGTTTTGCATTACTGGTTGAGAGAACTTCCTTTGTCTATAATCGCTAATCGCGTTTAATTGCAGTGTCAATTAAAAATCCTATTGTTTTGTCCTCATTCCCCCCACCAACATTCAAAAGCTGCTCACTACCAAAAGATGTTTCATTCGTTTAACAAAGCCTTTTAATTGTTAAATTCAAGCGTGCATGGATTCACAAAATAGATAATTCTGAGGCAAACATTGTGACCTAAACAATATCCAATGCGATATCAAAAGCTACGAGTATACCTCTCCATTCCTGTAGAACCTTGCACCATTCAATAATGTTCTTAAAGCTCCTTTTGGACTCCAACTATAAAAAGAAAGATAGATGTTAAGATTCTCTTAATGAACCTTTCATTAACTAGGTGAACTGTTATTCCAGCCTATACATCATCATGAAATGACTTTTGATTGGGCAGCCACACATGAAGGATGGTCTTTTAAGCTATTCTGCAGAGAATCTGGAAAGCTTGTAATATTTCTAAATTTGTGGACACCTGACAATTTTACAATGCAAACAATAATGATATAATGGCTTCAAAGAAACTAAATACTTATAAATCTATGTAATTGACCCGTAAAATTGCATGTTGAACCCTCAAAATATGGCGTAAAAGAACTAAAAAAGCTATCATTTATATATCCTTGTCATCTGACTTTGTGAATAAGCCCCACTCTCTAATAAGCCCCTCTCTTATAAGCCCACCCCCCTATGGAGGTCCAAAATCAAATAAGCCCTTGAGGGAGCTTAATAGAGCTTTTAAGGGACGCTCAACGGAATCTCTCACTTCAAAATCCCTGATAATGAACAGCTAAATCATCTTTTGCTTTTCCAGACAAGCAATGTAAACTTGACTGAAATAATGATAGTATCCAAGTTCATAATTCTACCAAGTAAGAATATAACAGCAGACTTACCTGAATTTGTATCTTAGTGGGTTTTCAGAATGTTCAGGAGCTGGAAGACCACCACAATAAGATATGAATGACTCGACCTGTATAGATAAAAGCATAATCACAAACATATCCGAGAAAAAGAATTGAAAAATGTTAAATCAACCTCAAAATGACAAATGAATTAATGCCAAGAATACAAGTTAAGGTTAAGACGGGGGGACAAGAGGAGATATCACGAAACAATCCACCAAAATACACATGAAGACAAGACAGAACAAGACAGGAGAATACAAGACAGGTAAACATGATAAGATTATCAAGGTTATGACAAAAAGGTTGACTACGAGAAAACTAGCAACAACATTAGTTAGAGTGCGGTGTTTTGGGAAGCGGGAACAAACTGCACCAAAATAAGAAATGGAATCGGCCTTTCTCATTCCGTTCCTAACAAAAAAAGTAATAGGCCTTTCTCATTCCGTTGATATTTCAACATGCCTTTGCCCCCTGTCTTGCAACCCTTCATTCTTGCAATCAGTTCAGTTCTATTGACATTGCATCACAAAATTACTGCTTGTATCCCCAACCCCTGCCCTCTATCTCAAGACCATAACGAGGTCAGACAAACACACATTCATTCCATGGAATAATAGACAATTAAGACGGCTTTGAGGCTTTGATGACACTGCCTCTGACATCTTCGTTGTTGTGTGATAATAATAGGTTCTTTGTAAGAAAGGGAATGGTAGGATTATTATGCTTCCACAAACCGACAGAAAGAGAGAAAGAAAGAAAGACGGTTATGGCAGCTTGCAGACTCTTTTGAAATACTTTGCGCCCAACGCCACAATAAAAGATAACATGAAGTCAGAAGACAGAGTTGGAATAGCCTCTTACCTTTCCACCTTCTTCTTTGATAGAATCAATGCATTCCATTGCTAACAAATGGTCGATACCAGGATCTAAACCAACTTCTTGTACAATTGTGATTCCAGCCTCGACAGCTCTATAAACAGAGGACTCACATGTTTCGAATATACTACTTTAGGGACAGAAACTTTCGCAGGCAGAAAGTTTCGCGAGATAAAAAAATCGCGAAATTAAGGGTACAAACTTTCGCGAATGACGTTTTTTCTCGCAAACTTCGCTACAAAAACTTTCGCGATTGAGAAAAAAAGATGCATTTTCGCGTGATACAACTTTCATGACTGAAGAAATGTGAAGGGAAAAACACAATTTTTTATTCACTTTCAGTACTACCCACAGTCACGGTGACAATTTACAAGGTTTTATAGCCCAAGAGACTAAAGATTGGGGTGATTAAGGACAGCAACGCAAAAACTTGAAGAAACGAAAAAAATTGGATTGAAAAAATTTTGCGAGTCGAGAATTTTCTATAATTTCGCAAGCAAAAACTTTTGCGAACTTTGAATCTGAATTATGCCTTGGCAGAAACTTTCGCAAAAAGTGCCAAAAAACGCGAAAATCGCAAAACTTTCTGCCCGCGAAAGATTCTGCCCCTAAAGTATACACCCAAACGTAGATATTGAGGAAACTAAAAAAGCAGCCACTCTCTAACCTTTTGAAGTTAAAAGAAATAGTTTTGTGTTTAATGAGCCAAAGGCTTTCCTTATTCAATTGGTCTGTTATGAATACACCACTTCGATTAAGCAGCCTCGTTTTGGAAATTTGTCAAAATTCCTTTCGATTATTCTTATGAAAATTTTGAGCCCAGATTCGGATTTAGCACCCAAACCTTAGTCTAGTTGCATGTTTTTATATTGCTAGCAATTGTGATGTTGATTTTATGACAATTTAAAGTTCAAAGATTTATAAGGGATTTGACCGTCAAAAATTGTTCGGGGTGAAACTTTACACCCCGAATCATTTTCACGGTCAAATCCCCTTACAGATTTCCAAACTTTACGTCCCTATAAAGTTAACACCACGACTACTAGCAACATGAAAATTTGTGGTTAGACTAAAGTTTGGGTGCGGAGCCACCATGTTACCCCACCATTACCTAGTCCCTTTTCGTATATGTTCTTTGTTTGTCAGTCGTTTCTTGTAAGTATCTGTAGTGTTAAAATCTATCTTAAATTGGACGTTACACGCGAAAGGGCAAGGCAAACTTGCCATAAGGGAGCAAACTTGATTGCTTATTTTTTTTAAATTTATGACGTCTAATTTGAGGTAGACTTTAAGCTCTATTTCGTCTTTTCTTTTACATGTAAATTTTTTCTCTCTATGTTAAGGCTGCGGAGTTGCCATTGATTTTTGCTCTCCGTGGTATTCGTCTTTGTAGTATAGAAAAGTAGTTTGTAAGTAGCGTTAGATAAGTAACTTGTATCGTAAAATTTGATTGAACATATAAAAAAAGTTTGGGTGCTAAATCCGAATTTGGCCCCCAACATTTCATATGAACGAATTTTGAATAATTTCCAAAACGAGGCTGTTAATCGAAGTGGTGTATTGTTACACTGTACCCCGCTAGAAACTTTAACAGCCCTTACAAGGACTTTTGCTGTCTGATTTCAACTTCAAGTGTAATATTTCCAGCGAAAGATGTAGGAGCGCCCGGGAGGATCTCGTCTATTAAAACTCAAGTAGAAAACTCACTGATATATCTCAACATAATGATACTACCTACTGTGATAACTGTACACAAAACTCAGCCTCCTCGAGCACATTCTAACAGATTCGTCTTAACCTCAACCTTGACACATACATCGATTAGTAATCGTTGCCGTATCAGAAAAAATCTGTAAGCAAGCTTTTCAACAAACTGCGCTGCAGTCTCTCATGAAGAAATGGCAGAGGATACGTAAATTTAACAATCTCTTATACTCAAAGTGAACACGATCTCCGTCTCCATCATTTTCAAAATCTAGCGCTAGATATTTAACAGAAGGGCTGGAAAGAGCGACGGCAAAGTTTTTCTTACAAGTGGCTAACTTTCGAATGCAAACAAGAATCGAGGCATTATCGTCGATGTCTGGAGCGTTCCAAATCGGGTGAGAAATTCAGATGCCTGTTTCTTATGTATTCGAAATGGTGAACTAAATCTCTAAATATCAACAATTGCTAATCTGAGCCAAAAGGCAGAGGTACAAAAATAATTTCCTTTCAGGGAACCTGGCAAATGGGGAAAATTTTCTCTGAAGTCACATTATGTTGTGCAAATGTTCTTGCTGGCCATGATGTGCTGAAAAACGCCTAATGGATATTCCAGCCAAACTAGAGAATCAAAATTATCTTCCAAAAATTTTCCTCACTTACTTTTATGAAGAATTCTTGAAAATTCTTAAGAATCCTTGGACATACTGATGTTTGCAAAGCCTTTAATTTTACCAAATGATCAGCAGAATAGAAGAGTTACAAAAAATTTTGTCTTTTTTTGCAGAAATTGTAGAAAAATCATCTTCTGCTTGTGTAAGCAAACTCTTATTGAAAAATTTCTGGCAAAGCTGAAAGTTTTCTGGGAACCTAGTTCTTAGGTCCCGATACTTTTTGCAGCTCTGTCAAAAGGTGTATCTAGACCTCCAAATCAATCTTTAATCCTTATTGAGTGCGTACCTGTCATGAAGCTCTCTCATTGCAGGTAGGACGTAGCTAGCGGTTACCATGTTCTTTTTGTGTTTGATACACAAAGCAGCGACTGTTGGATGATGACCATAAGGTAATAAGCTGCAATGAAAAACGGCATACCAAAAGTTACTGAGCAGACTATTCAGTGACGGGCTGACACTTGACTTTTGAGAGAACTTCACTGGTTACCTGTAGTATGCAGGATTCAGTATAAGATATTGCTGTTGACATTCATGTGTATTGAGAACATAACTCCAGAGTACTTAGACTGCGTTCACACGATGCCGGCACATTTTGAAAACGATGAAAAATGTGACGGTAGCAAAATCTGAGCTAGCGTTCACACGATGCCGGAACAATTTGAAAATGGTCAGAAATTTGCCGGTAAGAAGCTCGTTGCAAGACTTTGATGCCAATTAAGTGAACCTAAATCGTAAGAATCGTCCAGTCTCGTTCCAAAGCGTCTGAAAATGTTCTATTTTCATCATTTTAAAGTGTTTACACGATGCCGTTTCCAAAATGTGCCGATTAGAGTTTCGTTTTCAAAATCTGCCGTTTTCAAAATCTGCCGGCAAAAAATGTGCCGCTTTCGTGTGAAGAGGAGGCCTATTCGTCGAATTTTTCACCTTTTTCAAAATGTGCCGGCATCGTGTGAACGCAGTCTTAGTTGATTTACTACAGAAACGCACAGCTCATCCTGCAATAAGATCGGCGAAAGATGATCTCCTGCTTGATATAAAGCGAACTCACTTGGTTACAGCTGGGGACCGATCATTTGTTCATGTTAACCCATGTTTCTGGAATCAACTGCCATATTCACTAAGGGCAGCAAACTCCGTAGAAACATTTAAAATAATTTTGAAGACATCTTTATTTCGAAGACATTTTAGCATAAACAATGTATGATCTTTTTTATCAAATTCATCTTTTAGTTGTAAAGTATTTAATGCGCCTATGAGCCCTGGCGAGATACGGCGCAATAAAAGTTTCTTTATCCTCTATCCTTTTTGACAATATTATGTCGTAATCCACATGAAAAATTCAAAACTTACTGAACCAGGTAGGACTCGATCTCGGTTCAACGAGGTAGGAGCAGGACAACGTTTCGATAAGCTTCGCTTCTCAGTATCCTGAAACTACCTGCAGATGATTGGTAAAAATATAGCAAACAGTCATAGGTGAATATGACTGAAAGCTGCTCTGGAAATGTTTGGATATGAATTATAAATTTCGCTCATATTTCGCGTAGTTTACACGTTGTCGTACGCATTTTAAAACGACTGCCTTCACCAGCCAACCTTCATTTTCAAGGAACTAAAGAAGCGAATAAGCTTGTTGCCTATTCTGAATGGCCAGCCCTCTCTGACCTTCAAAAGTAAGTGCGTTCAGGGCTCTGATTCATGAATTGTGATATTGTTTGTGTACATCTTTCAGTCATTCAAATAGAATAAAAATATCGATACCTAATAACGACATCATGTGCTTGCACAAGTTTATCCAGCCCATCTAGCGATCTTTCAATATCTAATACAACTGGAGAAGTATTCTTGTGTCTACTTGCCAAATCTTGTACCTCGTCATCCAAACTTGACACTGCGTAAAGAGAAAATTGATTTGTCTTCACTGGAAACGTTTGGCTTTGAAAAAGGCGAGATTCTTAAAGGACAAGTCCAGGGTTGATAAAATTATTGTTAAAAAGCAACCATATCAACTGCTGAACACCAGCCGTGAGTTCTTTCCAAGTTTTGATCCCTCCAACTTTCATAAATTGGTTAATGAATCTTCGTAAGTTAGGCCAAATGTCGTCGCCATTTTGTATTTTGTACTAGTGTGCGAAGGTGCGATAAGGAGGCTAGCAATATGAATGGTATAATACATCAACACATTTGACAGCCACGTTCAGGTCAACGTGAAATGGCATCATAGAAAGTGACATCATTTCGCACTTCTTAGCAGATTGAAATATGTAGTTTCGCAGATAAGAGAAAAAAAAATCGAAAAAAGTACTACACACCATTCACAACTGTGTCAACTCTTGAATAATCAACAATTATACCAACCCCGCACTTGTCCTTTAAAGGTTTGTTAACTATTGCAGCTGCAACTGCAGTTCTTCAGGTAAAGTCGCAACTAATTCAACGACAAGGAGCTTTCACCAACATGCATTACATTTTTGATCTCCCTCCCCTATTTGATAAGCGATACAATTTGTTGGAATGCACAGACAATCGAGGCTATCAGAAACTTACCCACTGTAACACTCGTCCCAGGATTTCTCGTATGGTATTCAATGAATGGACTTGAAACTTTTCCCGCACCAAGCACTAAAATTTTTCTTGAAATCGTATTCATGACACCAAGTTCTGCCTGCTTTTTCTCAGTCTCGTGCCTGAAGAAAAAATTCAAGTTAAACATCATACTCATTCACAGCATTTGAAGACGCCTTTAAATGATTTATTTTGCTGTTTCTTTTCTATTTACTTATTTATTATTGGATAGGGTTTGATACTGACGGGGTAACCGTGAGCAAAAAAAGTGTAAAATGAAATAAAAATGAAATCATTGCTATGGGCGAGGATCTTCTGGCCTTTTCAGGTGTGTTCGTGATTGCCAATTTGAATGTAAACAACCACTCGAATTTCAAAATCATTAACAAAGCGAGGTCTCAGAATCTGTTTCGTGGGATGAGAGATCAATCGACTTATACAGTGTCAATCAGGTGAATGAAGTTGAAGTTAAGCTTGGTCAAGTGAGGTCAAAATCCGAATGGGTGACCTCGCGGAGGCCTGGCCTGGTAACTTGCCTCGCTGTCCTTTGAAGGGACATTAAAACTAGGGGGCCATGCGACATGCTAAGGGGCTTAAATTAGCTTTAGATAGTTAGAAATACTTCCAGCTCATTTGAGATGAATTACTGAAAAAGTTACTAAACTACAGAGTTCAGACATGCCTCCTGTGAGGGGTTTCAGCAACTGGAGATGCCTTTTCTTGAGGATCACGTGCTAAAAGTGTCCATAGCAGTAAGCAGTTGCTGTTATCATTGTAAACAATTTTAATTGATTAATTCGATTTATTTTCCAAACTTTCACCAAAAATGTTGGTCCAAAAGTTACAAATAATCTTTGAAAATGCTTCTATGCTTAAATGTCGGTTTTCGTTAAATGCTAGAAGCAAAATGTATCAATTTTCAGTCAAGATTTTTTCATGAAATGACACCAACCGTGTAAAATGGGCTACTATTTTATCATTATGCCTGCCCACTATTTGCTTCTTTTACAAAGAGGGCAGTTTTAGACAAACAAAGGCATCACTCAACAAATGTTCACGCAACGAGACCCGGGGAGGAACATCGCATGTTGACGGTACGGACATGTGCTACCCATATAGGTGGGCTTTGGGCCCGACATTCTCTAAACGAGGGTCCTTTTTCGAAAGATTTTCCTTAGACATGAGTGAGTTTGGCTAAAATGGGCAAAAAGCTAATAATGAGTACTTTTCCACCAAAATTCAACATAAAAGCTGGTGCGATGGCAAGGTTTGGTAACTACAAGACGGTAACTTTCTGAAAATCGGGCGGCAGACCATCCTTTATCCACAAGCCATGTATCTCCCCCTCCCCGGGCATCGATGTTCATAAATTCTCGAGTACACCTAACACGCTTCACACGTCACGATCCTAGTACAAACTTTACACGCGAAACTTACAAAGATGAAGGCATTATTCTGAAATTCGACCTGAAGAGAAACAAAATATTTATCGCAACAACGCATTTCGAACACATGCGATGGCTGACATTGCGAAGGCGGAAGCTTTCCTAATTTTACAGCCTATTCACATGGGTAAAATATTACATTTAGATACACTTGAACTTTCAATGATTAATAACTTGGTCAGATAAAAGCCCAATGCACACGTGACCGGCTAAATTCCTTGATACTCTGCTTTGAGCTTCGAGTTTCCGTTGGTCGACATCAATCAATCGTATTTGGTCAAATTCAGCATAGAGCTCAAATCTTTCAGATCTTAAAAAAGGTGGGTGTGAAATTGTATCAAATTTTTCCATGAATTGAATGACTTCAAAGAAACTTTAGGTAATTTTCCGTAAATCTGCCGTGGCAATTCTTTAATATCTTGATTATTTTCAAGATGGCGGCATTTTGATTATTTTTGTAAAAATCCATCAAAAATTTTGAGAAAATTAAAATCATCGTAACTCCTAAACTACTTGAGGAAAATTGACGCAATCTTCAAGAAAACCATAGTTTATGAAGGTCTACAACATGATTGCAAGCAGAAATTTGTAGCTCTTCTGGTTAGGGATTTAGAGATTTGATGACGTCACAACCTCGAAATCAATAAATGCCGCCATTTCAAAGCTAATCACCATATCAAAAAATTGCCACGGCAGATTTACAGCAAATTACCTAAAGTTCCTTTCAAGCACTTTGATTCAAAGAAAAATAAAGAAGAATTTTACACCCGTCTTTTTAAAGATTTGAGCTCTATGCTGTCAAATTCTTATTGCCTTGTTTGCCTTGTATTGTATTCTACACTTCTTCATGATTGCGTAAAGCAGCCTCGTTTCAAAGGGCGTTCAAAAGTGAACAAATTCAGTCCAAAAAAGCTTTGATTTTGCCTTGATGAGTCCCGGTATGAGCAGTCTCAGTTTGGTGTAGTAGTTCCGTTTTGAATGGCGATTCATCCTTATCAGTCTAGAGACTATGACTCATCCTTATCAGTCTAGAGACTATGACTCATCGTTATCAGTCTAGAGTTCTAGCGTTGCAATTGAATTTTTCGACATTTTGCAAGGGTTAATGGTGTTATTCATCTATAAGACAAAACTATCAGCCCATGTATAAATGTAGAGGAAATTTTGATACAACATAAGTACCAGTTCTTTAAACATTACTTGACTTTGACATAGCTGGAGAACAATAACAGTGCCATTTTTGAAGCAACCAATTTTGTGTTTCCTGGACCATAAATCAGCAACCACTAGTTAGATTGACTCACATAGGGTTTCAAACTATAAGCTGATGCTTATGCGATGCAAATGTGTAAAAAACGAAACAACTGAAGACAATGCTCCTTCACCACAGTCACACAAATGAAGCATAATTTTTTGAGGCACCCTTTACTAAAGTAACGACCTGAAAGAAGGTATCCCAGCCCATGCGGATAGGTCCTTAAACGACAAGTCTGGGGTTGGTTAGTATGACTGATGATAAAATACAAAATTTTACTGTTATGAATGGTTTTTGGTACTTTTCCCCAACATTTTTCGTCTTTTCTATGCAAACTTGCGTGTTCAAACAAGCGACCAGAGGATAGTGATATCATAAAGCGCAAGCAATCTGTTTCACGCTCAACGAAAACAAGGCCGCCTTATTTTTCCTTGCCTCTTAATAGCTGCTAGTCTCTTTATCGTGTCTTGATGAAAAATTGGTGACAAAATTGCAATGATAAGTGGCCTAACTTCGCAGAATGTTTAACTAATTAACAGCTGTTATGTACGTCGGCATATGGAGAGAAGTTCATATTTCGTGAGCAGTTGGTAAGTTTTTTTACTAGCATTAGTCATACCAAGCCTAGACTTGTCCTTTGATAGCGATCATTGCTAGCATTAAGAGAGAAATCATCAAGCACTTCACAAGTCGAGCTACAGACCGATTTCGCCCAATGTCAGGGCTCATCAGTGCAGCTAGACAGTATGGGGACTTTCACCGAGCATTAGACGCCAGGTCAAGTTGCTTGATGAACAGCTCATGGGTAGGTGGAATTACGATGCTTAAGAAACGCATGCGTCTTTGTAAGACGAGTAACAGTCTTTACTAACGTAAAGTTAGCGCTACCCCCAGAGCCGCACCATTGATAGCCTGTGGCTGAATACGGAAATAACAAACCTTGCACGTAAATCAGCAATGTATTTATAGTTAGGTGTCAATTCGCCATTTGAGCAGATAATTGCCTGAAGATAACAAGAAATCATATATGAGGTGAATTCTTTGAAACTAACATTGCCTTTTTTCCCGGGGGGGGGGAGGGTTACTCCCATACTTGACTTGACGGGATGTGCCGCTCAACAGGGTGTCCTTTTACGGTAAAAATTATGCGACAGGGTATTACAATTGATAAGAAAATTATGCGACAGGGTATCATGTGGAAGGAAATTTTTTAGATTTCTCTTGAAACAATGGATTTTGGCAAAATTTTTATGCGACAGGGTATACTTTTGGGCCATTTTTTATGCGACCGGGTACAGGGTGTGGAGAGCTTTGCCACACACCCCCGTCACTTCCCTAGTCAAGTACCCCCCCCTCGGGCCTTTTTTATCAAGATTAAAAACTACAAGCTACTAAAAACTGTTACATTGCCTGGATAATAAAAACGTACTTGACGGAACAGAAATTTTACAGACAGCAGAAACGCTAATCATTTTCGGAATTTTTGTTTTCCTTTCCGCAGCTTGCAAAGATAACGTCTTCACCAGAAACAAACTCACAATGTTTTACTCCTCTCCTGCTACTCGTAGAAACGATTCTTAATCGTCTAAATATACTTTCGTGAAGGGGGGTAGGAGTATATAATACCCTATGCTTCTATAAAATGGATGAACATGGGTTTAAGATTTGTGCCAAATAAATGACAAAATATATTATCAACGAAGAATACTGACATTTTTAACGACATCAGACATTCCTGTTTGTTCTGAAAATGGCGTTCTAGCATCACCAGCAACCTAAAACAAAATGATTACATCAAATTTCAACAAACAAATTTTTGAACTTATCAACTATTTTCAAATTATGCTAAGGAAAGAAAGTTTTGCGGAAATAAAACTTTCATTTTTCTTGCGCTATCGGCCAAAATTTGCGAAATTTCATTTGGCAAAATTTCCTACACCGTGAAATTTGCAAAAATTTATTCCCGCAAGATAACCCATTTTGGCCGGTTCGCGAAAGTAAATTACACAAATTTCACGCTTCTTCCCAACTCGTGAAATTTTTTTCCCTTTAAGTACAAACGAGAAACCTCCCTCAAACGAGAAAGAAGAACATTCCTCACAGAGACGAGTGTGTGATGATACGCATTTTTGGTTATTCAACGTTGCTGTTTATTGCAGCTGTCAATTCATTTCGTTCCTTTCCGGATTTCAGATGAATTCATTGTTTCTCTTGCAGGATTTAACAATTTTCTTTCCATACAATACAATGTCTATTGTAGCGTTTGTGGGTTTATTGCGATGAGACCGTTAATCAAGTGCTATTTCTTAATAAATAAACTGTTCTCACCATTTCAGGGAGCCAAGGGAGAAGTAATTTCCCAAAATAATCCGTTGCTTCTCTTGGTAGTTGAGCAGGCAAATTATCGATTGAACACATGAGGACTCCATCACCAGCCATTCTAAATCAACAAAAAAGAAATTTAATAGAAATAGGCCTTACTGAATGTCTGTGATAATTTTCGAAGAGCATCACAACTTAGAGGTTGATTTTACCATGCTGGAGAGCAACAGAATTGCTGTTTTGATGCAACCATTTATTTTGCACTTCCTCTGCCATAAGATCAGCAACCACATGTCTGACTGACTCAAAGTGTAAGTTAAAGCATGACATATGTAACTTCGTAGAAAATGAGGCGATAGAAGTTACCGCTCCTCCAAAGTAGCGACAAAAACGGGGCACAAAGTTTTTTGGGATACTTTGTATATCGTCTACGAGGAATCCATTACCGAAGCAGACCAGACCAGCCTACTGCCAACTCATCCTAACTACTTTTTAAGATTTTCTTTCAGGATAAGCATACAGAATTTTTCGGGGTGAGTGATGGAGATTTATGGGCTCGAACTCGTGCCTTCCTCACAGAAGGCGAGAGAGCTAACCACTAGGCCAACCTACAACCTAAATGCTCTTAGATAAAATCTCGTTTCATCAGAATTTTGATAAACTCACCCAAGCTGTGTGGCTCCTTTCTTGATGTCATGAAGAGCGAATGGATACTCAATCGTTGTACATTCTTTCATGAATTCGATTGACCCCTTGAAAAGAGGAAAATTAAATCCTTGGATGTTTTTTCAACGTTAGGGACTGTGTGCATTTTTACAACGGCCATTAAAGTAACCATGTAGACTCAAGATATAGTCCCAGTTATCGCAAAACAACAACAGCAACAACAATGACAACAACAACAACATCTTTTATTTTTGCTAAAACTGGGGCTTATGGAATTTCATATAAAAACTTAAGACGAAAATGAACACGTTTGGGTGTGCGCTCTGGAACGAGGCTAATGTGTAGTTTCAGAAGCGATGCAAGCGATCCTTGACAGCTGGAAATTTTCATTGCTGCGGTGAAGTTCATGGAAGCTAATTAGCCTTAAAATGAGGATCTCCTTGGTCACAGCGAAAGATTTTGGATCAAGGAAACATTCATCTGGATACTTGCGGCTGTAGTTCATGGCAAGCATCAGTGAACACTTGAATTTTGAGGTGTTTTAGCATCGGAGGTTCCAGCCGGCAACTTAGGCCAATCTGCCATTGCCAGGAGTTCGTTCAGTGTTCCTATGGTTTCCATATCTAATCGTGAAATTTAGGGGGGGGGGACTTCGTCCTAAATTTCAGCGTGAAAGTCCGTGAGTTGTAGTTTGAGCGTCCATCAGTCTATCAATAGTGATAACTACGAATATGTAATCAGTCTAGTAAACAAGCAGCATTTCAAAAGATAGCCAAGCTTTTCAACCAAATGTTGAAACAAAACAATCGTAAATAGCTCTCGATTTCAGACAGATATTCATGATCTAACTCGTGAAGAGTTTTGGCTTAGCCGGTACAACCCAAACGTTCCAAAAATTTACCCACCTTCATTGATCACAATTGCTTAATCAAAGAGCAAAAACTGCGAAATATCTATTTTCACAGTTGCAATACTTCTTTAGATTTACATGAATGAGGTATGTATTGCATTAAAATAATAAAACTAATAATTTAGGTAGATGAGGGAATGGAAGGTCGTGAGACCTATAAAGCCCTGCTGCGTACAATCTCATAGTCTAAGTGAACAAGTATCTTTCTACTTGTTACCGCTCGTTCAAATTGTTGCAAATCTACAATATCTAAACAACTTATGCCAGCCGTTCCACCCATGACGATAACTACTATGGTTGTAACAAGTCTAGACCACTTACCCCTAGATCACATGAGATATCACAAATGGCAAGAAGCTTGTGAGGTAGGTCAGGACACCCGGAATACTTCTCTTGTTCTTTCTTGGGCTCTAATAGCATCAATGCATCTTCATATGTGAGCAACCGAGGGTTCTTCGGGGCCCAGTATACACCATTGATAAACACATTCGCATATCTTGCGATCTAGAGTAAGAAATTTTCAATTATCACTATCTAAATTTACAGTCGAGTAGGCCAAAACTGGGTAAAATCAATTGGAAGATCGGCTGGTTCCTAATTTCAGAAGGAAATCACACACCTAAAATTATGAGAAAATCATTGTAAATTAAGACTGTGTTCACACGCAGAGCTCGAAAACGATAAACTTTTGAAAACAGAATTCTAACCGGCAAATTTTGGAACAGAGTAACGTCAACACTCGAAAATGATGAAAACTGAACATTTTTCGATGCTTGTGGAACGAGACAGGTCGATTCTTAAGATGTCGGTACATTTCTTTGGCATTAAAAACTTGCAACGAGTTTTTTACTGTCAAATTTCCAACCGGTTTCAAACTATTCCGGCATCGCGTGAACGCTAGCTCAAATTTCGCTACCGTCACATTTTTCACCGTTTTCAAAATGAGCCGGCATCGTGTGAATGCAGTCTAAGGTGAAGCATTGGAAGAATGATGGAATCAAAACTTAACAAATCAGTTGCGTGATGTTTCAAACAGCTGATACATTTTCCTGACTCAACCAGCATTCAATAATGGGTAAATCAATAAAAAGACCCGGCGTTTGAAAAATGCTGTTCCTTGAAAGCAGTGCTATTGAAAACTGTCTTGTTTTATTGCCAAAATATCGAGTTAGGTTCAGTAATTTACCCGGCTTTCATCGGCAATTTCTTCATCTGCATGCAGGAGACTTTTTGCAGGAATTTCCTTTCAAAAACCTGCAAAAGCCAATGAAAATGACGCGCAAGAGGTCCTTGGTTTTTTACCTTACAATGATGAAACTTCCATTTGCACGTGTATTTTGTCCTCTTGGGAGAATGAAACGCGCGTGAACAAGTCTTTTCCATGCCCCAAAACGAAAGCACATGCTAAAGTGTGCTCAAGTATAATATAAAAAAATATAAGCTCAAATATAAAAAAAATATAAAATATAAATATAAAGAATCAAATCAAGTCATGGCTCTGAGGTAAACACTTTAGGCAAACTTTCTCATGATCTTGGCACATTTTTAAAGGTTTCTCGAAGGGACTTTTTCAGAAACTTCCTTGTAAAATTTGAACGGAGTGACCGATTTCGGCCAAGAAAACTTCTAGAACTAATCGAACATGTTACCTTTTCAATCAAAAACGGAAAATAACATTGCTTGTATAATCAGGGAGCAGTAACCTTTCAAACGTCGGTCCCTTCTAGACACATCCGGTAAAAATACAAAAAAATTCAGCATATACTAACTTCATCGGCGAAAATTGATCTGTATCGTTCAGGGTGTGTCTCGAATTCATTTGCATCAAATTTGCCTCCAAGTTTCGGAACAAGGTAATCCGGTCGGCTGACTTCAGTGTAAACAAGTGTTCGATGGTCTGAAAATAAAACAAATAATAAGATAAGACTAACGAATCAATGACTCAATGAAAGAAATGAATGACTAAATGAATAAGTGAACGAATTAATCGCTGAATGAATAATAGACCTTTTTACTTCTTAAATAGAGGTTTGGATCGAGCGTCCAAATCTGATAAATTTGAGAAGGAAAACAAAAGCGTCACCCCCGTTCTCGGTATAAACACTGCTTACTGTGACGAGAAGTTGCTTCAGACTTCAGAACACTTTTCAGAGATCTTATTATCGACAAATTTGCAGAAAGTAAGTGAGCAATGGCTCGGCTTACACAGAGGCAAGTGTTAATTGGTGTTATTGCTTTGTTTCTAGTTATTTCAATTCATTTACGGTGACTTTTCTTTCAACTGAATAACAATGGTTGAAAACAACAAATTCCGATTTACAACTCGGAAAATGAAACCCTTGCATGCTCACACTTTTGAGCTGTAACTGTTACACCACGAAATCCGCTAATAATGAACGAAAACAACAAGAAACGTAGCCAGAAGGTAGATAACACTTCCCTTGTATAAATTAAATCATATGATTAAATCATTCCTAACTCGCTGTTAGTAAAGTTATCGATGATTAACTCTCTGAACAGCGTTCTAAAATGCGAAATAACTTCTCGCCACAGCCACAGCGAGCATCATTAAGCCAAGAACGGGGGTCAAGCTTCAGTTTTCGTTCACAAATTCACCAGATTTGGACGCTCGATCCAAACCTCTTTCTTAAGAAGCAAAAAGGTCCACTGAATAAATGAATGAATAAAGGAGTAAATCGATAAAATACCGAATGAAGGAATGAATGAATGAATAGATACCATATTTTTCAGCAGCGTGTTTCAGTTCATGAGGCTCGACATACACATGTGGTAACTCCTTGAACATTTCTTGAGCACCCTAGATGAATGAATTGTTTGGCGATAAAAATGGCTTGCAAGTTGAATTCCACTACTAGCAAAACCATCATAATCATCATCATTATTATCATCAACATTATTTACAGTTGTGTATTTTGGTTGGCCGGAGCTTTCGTCTCACCCCTGAGCCAGATTGGAAAGTTTGCCTTGCGCGGCCGATTTCTCTGCCGCGCACTTTAAATTTCAGCCGCGGTTCCAGCCGCGAAATTTCGTAAAACAACAAAAGGAAACAATAGAGCTATTGTTTAGTGACACAAATACAGCCGCGCAAGCAATTTCGACGTTGGAGAGATCGCCCGCGCATTCTGCAAACTTTCCAATCTGGCCCCTGAGGCCTCTTCAGCGACTCAGCCGAAGAGGCCCCAGGGGTGAGGCGAAAGCTCCGGTCAACCAACATAACATAAGCGCAATGTAGTGGAAAAGAAAATAATGGCAAGTAGACATAATTTAATCTTTGTAAATAGTTTAGGATAGAACACTCGGGATCAAATTAGGATTCTATTGAATTCGATACAAACCAGACGAAGATGTTTAAACATCGTCTGAAGGAAAACTACGGCAAAGAACTGTCACCTGTGAAACATTTCCAGAGCCAGTGAAAACGAAAGTGAGCGGTCCAAAATGAGGTGGAAGCTTTCCAGCCTTGATATCTTCACCAAGTTCATAAATAGCTAGCTTTGCTTGCCTGCTGTTTTTGTAGTTGTGGGTTGCTCCAATGTACTAAAAGGGATGAAAAAGTAAATACTTTATAAATACCCTAAATCCTCGATCATGCCCCACTTTCGATAAGCTCCGTCCTATGAATAAACCCCTAACTCATAATTTTGACAAATAAGCCCCCTCTAGTGAGCCCCCATGGGGGCATATTGTACAAAAATTTCTAAACTGTTTGTCTTAGTATCATGTTTATTTCTATAATAGCATAATTTTACATTTTAAAGATACAATTTCTGTGAATTTTACATCAAAATTGATAAATTTATAAAGGTATTGACAAATATTCAAGAAGACGTTGATAAATACTTCCTCAGCTTGAATCCCAGTATGACATCAGACATCTACCTTAATACCCATGCGGCATATATACTAGCATGGTATGTGACATTTTTGAGGAGCCTTTTCTCGAGCAGAAAATAAATTTTAGAGCATCATCTTTGGTAAAATCACAAATAGACATAAACTTTGGGGTGTCAGTTTAGGAAAATAACTCTTTCGGGTACTGATTTTGATGAATTTTGTTTATCCAATATAAATATTTACAATAACGAAATTACCTAGAACACCAACAATCTGATTTACAAACACTACAAGGACGACACCATGAGGAGGAGGAGACCATGGATACCCTATGGCCATAACATAGAGACTGGTAACTAAAGTCAAGCTAAATCTAAATATACAATCAAACATTAATACAAAAGGCTACGCACAATCAATTTCTACTGATAAATACTAAAGTCGAGTTCACATTGGCTGTCGGGCAATAGACCTTTTAGCTACTCTAAAAAGGAATCTGGATCGAACGATATTTCATTACATTTTGTAGAATTTTCGAATTTGCACAATACTGATAGAAGCTCTAACGCAACTCAATCGAACTTCGTGTATAAAACTGTATGAAAATAACGCTCGATCCAGACTCTTTTATAGAATAGCTAAAAGGTCTATTGCAGTGTTTGGATATATCCGTTTAGTGTTACGTGGGATGTGTGAGTTAGGCTGTCACCTGGACTAAAGTAACACTAAATTTCCCAACATCCAATGTGAAATAGGCGTAAACAAATGAACACACCTCAATTCAAAGCGATTAGCGAATGCAGACAAAAGAAATTCTCTCAAGCAGAAATTGAAAACAAATGAAGCCGCAAAGTTGCCCTGAAACCAGTACAACAAACTCTCGTTTGGTGCGGACGATGGGAGGCTTTTAAGAGAAGGTATGTGCTTATAACGAAAGAAGAAGGGTAAATCTAAAGTTCTGTCTCGCGGATTTTGTTTATTTGATTCAGGAGCTCAGTAGTGACTGCGTACGTCTGAGCAATAAATATGTAAAAATTGTAATGCCCTCTGCTCGGTTTCTGAATCAAACAAACAAATCCGCGAGACAGAACTTTAGATTCACCCTTCTTCAGTCGTTATAAGCACATACCTTCTCTTAAAAACCTCCCTTCGCCCGAACCAAACGAGAGTTTGCCGTACTGGTTTCAGGGCAACTTTGCGGCTTCGTTTGTTTTCAATTTCTGCTTGATAGAATTTCTTTTGTCTGCATTCGCTAATCGCTTTGAATTGAGGTGTGAACCAAAGCGACTGATGCTATTGTATTACAAAATCTGCCCTTGTTAACTAGTGTCAGTTCGAGTAGCTATATTTTTGTTGACTTCATTAGGAAGGTGAAAGGTCCTTGCCGTCATTCAATGGAATTTGAACAAGAACGTCGTTGAGTTGAGGCGGCTGTTTAATTCAGCAAATGCTCGTATAAATACAAACGAAACTCCAGCGAGAAGATAATCAAATTTCTGATACGTGGTATACGCAAATTCACAAAGGAAGGGTGAAGGGCGACGACCCTGAGATCGATACTGCGCAGACTCCAAAAAGCTTCAATGGGCGTCTTGCTCTCCTGGAGAAAATCCGAAATTCTTTCACTGATAGCATCCCGAACAAAGTAATTCTGTGCTAAGCGGTCTTTCCATGGGTCTTTCTATCTTTTCGCACAGCAAGAAACTACTGTTTGTCACAAATTATATGTCATGCAAAATTATCTGGACTAGCAAGGATTGAAGTATTTTGCATGCATATTTTCCATTATCGCAAATTTAAATTGACATCTAATTCGAGACACATTTTAAGGCCACCTTTAAAAATAGGATGGCAATACATGGCGCTTGCCAAAGATCCTTCAATGAAATTGCAAGCTTACCATGAAAGGAGTATGATGGCCAAGAGCCAGAAGGCGCAGTCCCAGTCCATGAAGTATATTTATCATGCCTGGAAAATAAAAGAATTTGAATTAATCAGTCCCCTCATTATTCAGTCGTGTATCTATTCTATGCACAGGTGGCGGAGAATGGTTCAGTAATACTTACACGATTCAGTGATATATACAAATGTACTAAAATTCAATCATATCTGCCAGTTAACTGTGTTAAATTTCTCTTGAATCCTCTATCAGCTACACAGACTCCCATCTCTACAGCTTTGTTTTCGTTCGGCCATACGCCATACATTGTGTTGTATTGTTGCAGTTGTATTGAATATACAGCTGTACACAACACATCTCAAAGCCTGAAAACACGCACGATTTAAACGTAAATTCCGAAAACCAAGGGCTAAAATTGGCCAAACCCACAACCCATGAAACCCCAAAGCCCCCCTCAACAATAAGGTTTTGACAATTTTGTTTTTCATCCTTGTTTTGCTTCAAAAACATCTTTGGTTTGCAATCTAATCTTTGGTAGAAGTAACGGATCATTTGGATCATGCCCGGGGGAGGGGGGACTCATATATTTTTCTGTATGGGGACGTGCCGCTGAACAGGGTCGGGAACAGGGTATCATTTTCAGGATTCCGACTCCGGGACAGGGTATCATTTTTGTAAAAATCGGCTCCATGACAGGGTCCATATTTGTCATTTTTGACTCCGAAAGGTCGTTTTAGGCCGTTTGCATTCTGCGAATGTGATTCAAATTGCTTGAAAGGCAATATTTCCACATTTCTCGATAGATTTCGTACAAATTTTCTGGCAGAGCACAATTTTGAAAGAAACTAAAGAAAAACTAAAGGACAGGGTATTGTTTAAGAAAATTTTACTCCGGGATAGGGTATCATTTTCAGGAATTTGACTCCGGGACAGGATAGCTTTTCAGATTTTCCAGCGGCACCTCCCTGTATGTTCGAAGACCAAGTACCCCCCCCCCGGGGATCATACCCTCTTTTTTCCTCGTACAGACTGGGCAAAGCGGCAACTAAAGATTATAATGTTGCATCAAAAATTGAATAGAGCAATATTTCCTGAGAAAACAAGGATTTCGTACCTTCCTCAGTTGATCGACAGTTGACTTAATCCCAAAGCTGTTCAAACTATCACAGACTATGTTTATTTAGATCAAAGAAGTCTTCAAATAAGAATAAATCAATACAACCCACTTCAAAGGTGGCGATGCCAAGATTGTTGTGAAAGGATTGAAAGAAAAGAGAATGTTTTGTTAGACAAGTACACGCAAAAAGACTGTGGCAAAGAGTGATTTAGTACTTTGATATTCCTATCATCTTTTTGCTGCTAAACTTCAGGATAGTGCAAAGTTTAACGAGGCAGCAAGGTTTTAAATCTTGTACAGAACTTGGTCAACACTTTTTAAAAAGCAAATATGTACGGGGCAGTAACATTTCACAAGTTCAAGATGAAGTTTGAAATATAGAATTGTTTAGCCTGCGTGCAGCCTCAACTCCTCCTTTTGAGTTGAGGCTGCGCACAGGCTAAGAATTGTTCAGTATGGGGACGAAATTTAAATCATGCAAGAAGAGAAATGCGCAGAAGGATGTGAATAAAATTATGTGAAATTTCCTTTGTCAGTTTTTTTGCAAGAATGATTTATCAGTAATATCTCTTTATCTTCAAAATCAATTTTTCGTTGACAAAGACTTATAAGGTTGTTCATGAATACGGGGTTGGTGCATGTTTTAAGAGAAGGGCGACGGGCCAGTTGGTTTTTTGCAATGCGGGACGAGCAGATTTTTGTGCAAGAATGTTTCTTCTCCACCGGCCATGTCATAGGATAAACTTTGCACTTGTCCCTTAGCACTGGAAGAATTACAAAGATGGAGGAAATTCACTAAACCAATACTGACTTCCACAAAGCTATGAAAGCTGTTTGTTTTTACAGAAGGCTTACGGAAAATGCCAAAACACAAATACACATGATTCGAGACCCTTCAAGACATGTTATATAGCTTTCCTTCCACACGAAGCTTTGCAGGAAAGGAGATTGCTATCCAAAGTAGTAGGGAGAACTGTCATTAATACTTTCATTAATATTTTCCGTTTTCTTTCTACGTTGGAAAGTATTGCCTGAAGCTCCTGAAAGTATTCTTGCTTGGGGTGTAGTTATCCAAAGAAGGTGGAGTTAAAGGTTGATGCTAAATATCTAAGGTTACTTCTGGTTGACTGAGGCCATTTTCAGTTCACATTGGGGAAATGTTTGTCACACAAATGCAAGATCTCAGATTTCTAAGCTCTCTGCTAGCCAAGATGGAATGTTTTGAATTGAAGTGATTTCTATTTCATTGAATAAAAGTTCAAGTTGTTACAGTGTATCAAAAATCTATAAACAAAGTGTGTCAGAACTTTAAAAGCATGTCAGAATCGTGATAAATGTAACAGTTGTTGATTAAACGGATTTTGGATGAGAATAATTTGTGGCTGAGAAGCCTTAGGGTGAGAAGACCTGAAGAACTAGTCTGCCATTCCCTGATGACAGCACATTCTTGCTGGTCAAATATCTATATTTTTGTAAAACAGCTAGAAAAACATTAGGTATACCTTCTGGCAAACAATTTTATCTCTTGTCCACCCATTTTTTCAGGGCTGGTGCCACCCCTGTTCTGAACAATCCTAAGAATTTCCTCTGACTATGCAATGACTTGCAAAGTGATTCCTTGCATTTGTTCAATGTATTTTATATTGCGTCTGTCTTCATTTTCTGACAGATTCTCCCTTAAGAGAAATTTCAGCTTGCAACAAGCTTGCGCATGCTTGAAATGGTTTTGGCTTGAATAAGCTTGAACTGAGAATCTAGACACAATTTTGGCCAAAAGCTTGACAATAATCCCATGCTAAAAGTATTACCAAACACGTTACAAGAAAGCTTGATTGAGTTTGCCTTCAATTAAGATATGTATACCACAAGCTAGCAAAAGCAGTGCAAAATTCTTTCTTGAATCAAGCTCTCAAACATACTCAAACCATACTCAAAACAAGTTAGTATCAGGCTTGAATCATGCTGAAACATACTCAATATTTTGCTAAGGGCTATCATAAACCTCTAAGTCCAATCGAAGTAAGTGAACAATCGACCAATAGGGTGTCCAAAAGAAATTGTGCTCCGTTTGTGTGGCTACTGTACTGTGGAGGAGCTGTAGATTCAATTATCTTGATTTTCACATAGATCTATAGGTCAGGCTTCAACTTAGAGTTTGAGACCTTGCTTGAGTTAATCTGGCAGGTGGTTGCTAATTCATGGCAGAGAAAAAGGCAAAGTAAGTGGTTGCTTCAAAAACAGTAATTCTATTGCTCTCCTGCAATGTCATAGTAAAGCTAGTTTTCAAAGAAAGGACTCTGGCATCATATTAAAATTTTCACCACATTTTTTAAAGATAGAAAGTGCTCTCTCTTTGAATAGAAAACACTGTCAATCCTTTAAAACAATTAGCAAAGATTTTAATACGACACCAGAACCATTTTCCTTGGAAACTTACCTGATTGTTATCCTGGGGGGGGGGTGCACTCAACCAGATTTTGGTCAGGGACGTGCCATCGAGGCTTCAAAAACATGCCCGTTCCTTATACCAATTTTTTTAAAAAGTATATCCAACACTATATTTCATACCAAAATCTTAAAACTCGGTACCGTTTCTTATACTAAAATTATGAAAATTGATACTGTTCTTTACACCAATATCTGGAAAATTGATACCCTTCCCGATGGCACGTCCCTGTACCCAAAATATATGTAGTGCACCCCCCGGGATCGTTATGTTGCTGGAGAACAACAGAAATGCTGTTTTTGAAGCAACCACTTATTTTACCTTTTATCTGCCACAAATCAGCAACCATGTGTCAGATTGACTCATACAAAGTCTCAAACTCTAAGTTGAACCTGACCTTTGTAACTGAGCAAAAACCGAGATAACTGAATCCATGGCTCCTCCACAGCAGCAACACAAACAGGGCACTATTTTTTGGGACACCCTGTATAATTCTGTTAAAATCATATCAGCTCTGAGTTTGAGCTAGAACAATCCAATTAATAAGTGATGGTGAGACTTAAATGATAGTCTACTGTCAGCTCACTGTTCAATGAAAAATTTAGAACACTGTTTCTGCTGTTCATTACTTTCTTCAGAAATTATATAAAACAATGAATGGTTAGTCTGTGGGTGCACAGGGTAAAGTAAATTTCCTTTGTTTAAGACCTTTCAAGATGTGTTGTTACTAGTGACACTAACAAGGGCAGATTTTGTAATACAATAGCACCAGTCGCTTTGGTTCACACCTCAATTCAAAGCAATTAGCGAATGCAGACAAAAGGAATTCTCTCAAGCAGAATTTCAAAACAAACGAAGCTGGAAAGTTGCCCTGAAACCAGTACGGCAAACTCTCATTTGGTGTGGGTGAACGGCAGTTTTTAAGAGAAGGTATGCGCTTATAACGAAAGAAGATGGGTAAATCTAAAGTTCTGTCTCCCGGATTTTGTTTATTTGATTCAGAAACCAAGCAGAGGGCACTACAATTTTGCATATTTATTGCTCAGAAGTACGCAGTCACACCTCAGCTCCTGAATCAAATAAACAAAATCCGCGAGACAGAACTTTAGATTTACCCTTCTTCTGTTGTTATAAGCACATACATTCTCTTAAAAACCACCCTTTGCCCGCACCAAACGAGAGTTTGCCGTACTGGTTTCAGGGCAACTTTGCCGCTTTGTTTGTTTTGAAATTCTGCTTGAGAGAATTTCTTTTGTCTGCATTCGCTAATCGCTTTGAATTGAGGTGTGAACCAAAGTGACTGATGCTATTGTATTACAAAATCTGCCCTTGTTAGTGACACTTGTAACAACACATCTTGTCTTAAACAAAGGAAATATGAAATGTTATTTCACATGACCATGAAACACTCACCTGCAACACCAGCAAATTTTCCAAATGCAGCAACCCTCTGCCCTTTGTCATTTAGCATCTTTTCATAATCAATTATTCGAATATTCTGCGGGTAAAATGAAGAGTTTTAAATTTCAACTTCCATGGCAAAAAAGTAGGTTCTACTGTGGTAAAAATTAATAAGTCTGGAATAAAATGGGTAGGGTGAAAAATCTGGATAAATTTTGTCAAAATCTTTGTGCAGTGTTGTCTTCTACCAACTGTAGCACCACTTGAACAACCTCTTTGATATAGTAAATGTTGATTTATCAGTTCTACAGTAAGTCTACTGTTTTCCACCAATCAATGTTAGCCTTTTTACCCCTTCTACCCATTTTACCTCAGCAGAAACCATAAACATGAATTCTGGTTTCAATATCTTCTTGGACTACTTTACTTCATTTCAAGTTACTATCTCCCTTTCATTTTTATGATAACTATACAGTATACAATGCTACTTTTGCCTGACCTGCCCTAAAACAATTTCATCAAAAAACAATTGGGAAGGGAAGAGCAAACTCAGTTCATCTTTAATTTTCAGTGTGCATATGCTCTAATGTGGAAAGTTTGTTTTGTTACATCAAAGGTTTATGCTATGAAAATTATAGAAAGACAATAGACTTATTGTTTTTGATGTTGATCCATGCTAAAGATGGCGTAACATACACCTTTTCCAGCATAGCACATCATCTCTAGCAAGAAAGCATTTCCACCAGGTAAATGCACTGGTTGCTGATGGAACAAATGCAAGTGGAGATTGGCGTTTAGACCATACTGTGAAAAAATCAACTAAGAATTGGCTTTTAAACATACAGAGTTTATTTCTAGCTAGAACTACTGCTCTCATACAAATACTCTATTCCACTGCATAAAGGCACATGCAACTTCATTCATGTTGTGTGTGATATTTGTGTTTTGAAAAATGCATCTACCTACTCATGTTATAAGTAAGTACATGCACTTTTAACAAGATTGTATAAAGGTGCGCTGAAGTGAACAACTAAGATTTTGTGGTATAGCATGCAATAACTATCATCAAGCTAACAATGTCAAATGTTTCACGTTGTCTGTTGACACGTTTTTTTGCCAAAATTAAATCTATACCTTCCTATTCTCACAACAGCTACCTATGCCCATGTACCTTACCTATTTTGGAAACAAGCAAATGTGGTTTTAGTTAGGGTGCTTCTTTATATGCGAACGGGGGAAGAAAGTTAGAAGAAACTGAACAAGTTTTCATACCTTTGACAACATGGCATCCAGAAGTGGCATATTCCCCTCTTGAGCTTTTATCGTATGCGAGAAAAATGAATAAGATTTATTCGGAATAAGCAAATCTATAGGAACTTGCTTTACTCCTATAATCAAGGAAGCAGGACTCAAATCCTCAGTAATAATAGCCCCAGCATTTTCATACTCTTGCATCGTGTATGCTCTTCGTGTTGAAGGCTGAACAAGCGACGTGATTCCCTGTTCTTTGAGAGACTTGACATGATGAGGAGCGATTGGTGCTCGTCTTTCCCAAACATTGATATCTTCTCGACGAAGTGCAAGGATCTTCCCATCTTCGACTTTCGTTTTGCTCAGATAGGGCTTCGACGAAAAAGCACGCTGTCCTTGACCTTGTGAAATAAACTGGTTGAGATAAGGACGGGACTTCCTTGCGAGTCTTCCTGAGTTCATTTTGATTCAGCAAATGCTGTACAGCGAGATGAAGAGCTTTGTTTGTTTCCTTCGTTCCTCTTTAAACTTTGGTCACGTAAAAATGCGGTTAAACGGCGCCTTCAAAATCTTCAAACCAGAGCTACCAACTCCATTGAATTCATCCCGATGTGTGTGAAGTGTGAAGCGGGCCTAGTTTGAAAATGCCACCATGTAGCCTCGGGCCCAATTCGCGGAACGAGGATCACACCCGGAACACACCCCCGGAAATGACTAGCTTTGTTCCAAAAGCCCTTCAATCCAAACACTTCTTTATCTCAGATTGCTCGATAACGTCATTCTGCGCAGTTTCTGCTCTGTCGAAACCAGGAACAAACTGTTAAGTGTTGCCCAATTTTGGGATCTCTTTAAAAAAAAACAATCATAAACATACAAGTTTTATACGTGTTAAAATAATAACAAGAACAAGAAAACGAAACAAAAAGTCAGCTAATGCGAAGATACTGAAGTTAATCACACCTGAGACATGGGGTTGTTTATTTTTTCGTGTCCAGCTCTTTTCTTTGAGATGTTCGAAATATAATTCAAAAGATCTTGAGTAATTTGTTGGTATTGGAATAGTTGTTTGTCTGTTAGTTTCTCACAGAGGGGAATTTGTTTGAAAATATTTGAAATAAATTGTTTTCGAAGGTTTGCTAGCGTGTGGCTTCGAAAAAGTCGTTGAGAGATCGTTGAGATCAGCGAGGAAAAAATACAGGGTTTGTCGGGTTTGAAAACCTAGCAAAAAACTTCGGGGGAGCATCTACCGCCAACAAGCGATTTCTCCTCGCCAAAGGAGCAAAAACTGTTTGCAAAAGCCGAGGGGTATGTGTCATTCTCCCGAAAAAGCGAGATTTTTCAAAACAATATGATATTTAAAGATTTTAAGGAATTTTCAAAAGGATTTTGCTAAAGGTCTTCACAGAGTGATACGCCCTTTGGCAAAAATGAATCGATCTGTTCGCTTGCCAGCTCTAGGAAAAGCTGCGTACGGTGCCTGAATCTGTTGTAGGCAGCTCAAAGCTTAGGTTCCAATTCTTTTTTGTGTAAAATTCGAAGACCTGCTTCTTAGAACTGAATGGCTTATAAAAATTGTTGCTTCCTAAAATTTCTATCATTGGACTTCTAAGATCCTTCCGAATTAGACTACGCTCACAGTGAACGATTCCAATGATTCGATAAAGCGATTCCAATGATTCAATAAAGCGATTCCAATGATTCGATATGATTAGATTTGAAGTGATTCAAAGCTCAGAAGGAGGCTATGTTTGGATGGTTCCAGAGCCTCATTTTTCTTTCTTCTTTCATTTTCTTTTTTTCTTGAGGCTCTGGTACCCAGGGTAGGGATAAAGCTGACCAACTCATAGGAACAATGCCTGAGCATCATGTGGGCGAAACTGAACAATATCAATGAAACAATTCCCCTTAAGTATTTCACATGATTCCTTCTACCTTTTACAAAGTGTTGCAAAATAAAATACAAACACGAATAGAAATGTCATAAATGATCAGTTTTTATAACTCAGTAATTTTCTTCCTCCAGCATATATTTTCAGCTTGAATTCTTTTCAGCATAGGCGTGTAAATTCCCTTCTCCAGAGGCGTAATATTGCCTTTCTGCAAGATTTCACCTTAGGAAAATAGACATTTTTCTTTAATCTTATCAATTCATTTTTAAAAGAATTCATAGAATTTTCTGAAAAATCTCTCTGTAGCTAGACTACATTACATAAGTCCCTCTAACTTACGTTTGTTGTTGTTGCTGTTACCGCTTAAAACATCAGATAAAAAATGTTGAACGAATACAAGGAATCACGTTGTCAGTCTACTATGTAGCCCCCCCTCTCTCTCTCTTTCTCTCTTTGAGAGGCAAAAAGTACAAGTCAAAAGTGAAACCTGCTTGAAGGACATTTAGGTTTCCTGGTTGATCTATGAATTTCGTAGATTGTCCTTCGAATCTTCTTCCAAAAAAGTTAAACACAAATTGTATCAAAATGCGTCGAATTAAAGGCCCTCGAGGCTCGAAGTACACTGGAAAATGATTGAAAGAATGAGAAAATGGCTCGAAAATCTAAGGAAAACAATTAACATAATAGAAAAGTACCAAATAACTCTTGGAATTGGAAATAAACAGCAAAATATTCATGCAAAGTAAATCAGCCCCCGGGAGCTGCACGGCATGAAATCTTACCATTTAATACCATGTCGGCAGCAATTGCAGTAGGAATGCCAACAGTTTCAGCCATTGCTGAGTATCCATTTGGATTTCCATATCGAACAAGGCTGATATCGTGTTGCTCCTAAAGCAAATACAAATCAATTATTTATTCATTTTCATTTTTCTCAAACGCACTTTTCATAAAATTCAAACATTTCTTTTGATCATTTGAAGCAAGAGAAGTCAATGCTTACGATGAAAGATTTAAGAAAAATGATCCGTAATTTGATGATAAACCATGAACTTGAACACACCCCGGTCTAAGTGCCCCGGTACATTCAACCCCGGTGGTTTCCCCAGTGCAAAAATTGGAGTAAAATCAGTCCCCGGCAAGTTCTCAATCTCCACGGTACATAGTGCCTCACAAGTGAAACCTCGGCTGCAAACATGCGAAGCCCGGAAAGAAATTTGAGAAATTGTTTCAACATAAACAGTTCTCTGCCAATAATTGTGCTGTCCTCGTAACATAATTTGAGCTCCCCGGTGAACAATAGACGATTACGCTAAAGATGGCGGCAAGGAACTTTTTACCAAGATGCACTGCGTTCTTTAATCGAATTCCTATACAATCGCTTAGGATTCGTAATTCGAACGCAATGCATCTTGGTAAAAAGTTCCTCGCCGCCATCTTTAGCGAAATCGTCTATTGACCATGTTTTCGATCACTAGGACTCCGGGGAACATATGACCACTAATCGGGCACTTAGACGGGGGCGTTTGAACATGGGTACTTCTTTCTTGGTATTAGTGCTTTGATAGCATACCGGGGGTGACCAGAAAAAGTGACCCGGTACAATTTGTGATAGAAAAATAACGTGATGTGATAGAATAACGTGATAGAATAACAGGCCGATTGAAATGTTTCAAACTTCGTTCTGTCCTTAAAAGACCAGCCTATGTTATAAGTATTTTCTGCAAATTTTTACGGCACGGAAAATTTCTCGAATTAAGGACTTTGAGAAAAAAGGGCATGCTTGAAATCGTCAAAAAGTCGTCAATAACAGGGGATCAATTTACGGCCATTTCAGATCGAGAAAACAATGACGAGAGTGCTCTATTTCAAGCTGGGAATAGGGAACTCAGTCGAAAGTTCCCAGAGAAAGTTTATAGTCCCTAGGTATCAAAGCATTTGGTATAACTTTAACTGTTCCTCGTAAACTCATGGAATCTGAAAGGAATTCAACTTTTTACGCAAATCGAAATCTTCAAGAATGCTTCTTACAGAAAAGGAGCACTGTGATCCAGCTCTTTTGAAACCATGGAATTGATACCAAAAAATGAAAATTCGAGTTTAAGCTATCTTATGACTTCATAGAGACACGATACTGTTAAAAAAAAATTTTTCAAATCAAATTTGTCAGTCCAAAGATATGATTTTTTGAGGTTGGCCTATGATGCCAAGTTTTGCTTACATCACCATTTCAGTCCTAATGTTTGTGGTATCGATCATAACATACAAATCAGAATTACTATATATCAACAAGGGCAGATTTTGTAATACAATAGCATCAGTCGCTGTGGTTCACACCTCAAAACAAAGCGATAAGCGAATGCAGACAAAAGAAATTCTCTCAAGCAGAAATTGAAAACAAACGAAGCCGCAAAGTTGCCCTGAGACCAGTACGGCAAACTCTCGTTTGGTGCGGGCGAAGGGAGGTTTTTAAGAGAAGTTATGTGCTTATAACGAAAGAAGAAGGGTAAATCTAAAGTTCTGTCTCGCGGATTTTGTTTATTTGATTCAGGAGCTGAGGAGTGACTGCGTACTTCTGAGCAATAGATATGTAAAAATTGTAATGCCCTCTGCTCGGTTTCTGAATCAAATAAACCAAATCCGCGAGACAGAACTTTAGATTTACCCTTCTTCTGTCGTTATAAGCACATACCTTCTCTTAAAAACCTCCCTTCGCCTGCACCAAACGAGAGTGAGAGTTTGCCGTACTGGTTTCAGGGCAACTTTGCGGCTTCGTTTGTTTTCAATTTCTGCTTGAGAGAATTTCTTTTGTCTACATTCGCTAATCGCTTTGAATTGAGGTGTGAACCAAAGCGGTCCAAAGCGACTGATGCTATTGTATTACAAAATCTGCCCTTGTTCAACGAGGATGCTGATTTTCAAAAACTATTTTTCTATTTTGCAGAAAGATACATGCTCTTTTCGCAAATGCAAGTCAAACCTTTAAATCTCAAGCTGAAACGGATTTTTTTCAAAATGGAGTACGACATTTTTAAGCACGAAAATAGTGGAATAGATCAGAACTTTGTCTTTTATAGTGAAAACAAAAAATCTGACTAGATCTGACTCTTAGCAAAAGATATCAAAATCAAATTTGAGGTGTTGGGAGCATTTGTGTCAAAGGACTCGTACAGATTCGCGGAGAAAAAATTTTCACGGCAATTTGAAAATTCTAGGCCCTATTTCGGCCTATTGGGGTTTAATGTTGGTTTTCCAGCAATGGTGTTCTTTCCGCACACAGGACTGGACTACTTCCAAAAGGTCCTTTGATGGTATGCCTGACTAATCTTTTTGCTTAAGCCAAAAGGCATTTTATTATTATCAATTTATTTACCGTTGGCAACAAAATAACTCATTGCTAAAATATTTAGCAATTAATTCCAACGCTAAGAATATATTACAAAGTGTGGATAAAAGATAAAAAATCATTTAAAACTATTTACAATTCATCAAAGTATACAATAAAACAAATTTCTAAAAACATCATAAAAAGCCCAAGTTCGGAATGAAAGTGCGACACAGCTTGCATGGACAATTTTCTCCCTTCCAATATTTTATATTTGCTTTAAACTGAGCAAGGGATCCTGAGTTTCGTATTGTTTGCGGCAACATTTGCCATAGTTGCGGACCTTTAAATCTGACGCTTTCTGTGCCATTTCCGACCGATCTCACCCTAGGTTGAACGAATTCGTTATTGTTACGCAAATTGTAATGACTTTCATTTTCACAGAAAATCTCCTGCATGAAAGAAGGATTGAGGTCATTTCTGGTTTTGTACATCTCAATCATAAATAATTGAAGGTTCTTTGTATGAATAGTAACGGCACAGTCCTTTTCTAATAGTTCGCTATAGGTAGATTCGTCATCCTTATAAGTTATTCTCAAAGCCCTTTCCTGTATTTTGTTAATTTTTTCGTTGAGCTGCCTGCCGTGAAACATCCAGATTAAAGGACAGTATTGAAATTGACTGGTAATAAATGCCCTCATGAGAGTTCTCAACTTTCTCTGATCCATATATGGTGATATGCGAGCAAGCGCATAAAGTTTATTGCTAGCCTTCTGGCACAGTTTGGAAACATGGTTATCGAAGGATAGTTTACTATCAATTTGAACTCCCAGTAGTTTCTCTTCATATCTATTTACAACGTTAGCACTTCCAATCCTAACAGTAACAGAATCGTCACATCTCTGCCCAAGAACCAACAAATGGCATTTATCTGCATTTAATTTCATAAAGTTGTCAGCAAACCATTTTAAAGCTATAGTAGAATCATTTTCAAGCTTATGAACTATGTTGTCAAGGTTCTTATTGCAGGTGTAGATTGTAGTATCATCTGCAGGAGCTCAGATTTGGAGGTTGACACAAATTTGAGCTTTCAGCATTAATATTTCTGCTCTAAAAACACCAGTACCAACAAACGAGGTATATATATTCGAGTTAACTATGGAGAAACATTTTGAGATTAATTAGCTATTGATTAAAGCTAAAATATATAATAATAATATAATTATTTATGCAGGGTTGCCTTTTCAGCAACAAAGGTGCTGTTATCAATAAGGGCCCTGTTACAAAAACTAAACTTTACAACTGAGTTGCTTACAATGAAGTCTAGAAATTAACACTTTTAAATTGTTCTCTGCAGTTCCTCTTGCGATGAATAATGTTCTCTCAATCAATTTGGATTTAAAATTACAATTGATTCTAGGGAACGCATGTCTCGTGGAATTTCGTTAAAACAGTGCGGTCCTTGAAACTAAAGGGATCTTTTCGCAGTTTCTGTTTTAACCAAGGGCAGTCTTAGCAATGATTTATTGCCTCTCGTTTCGTGTTGATGGTCAATATTGTCTGCGTACTTTCTAAGGGCTGGTATACAAGTTCCTTGACGGCATTTGAACATCTGTATTGCAACTTTCATCTCCTTTTTTTTCCAGGTCACATTGCTGGTCACAACTAAATTGGAACAATTTTTGGGACACCCGGTATAATTTGCGGGATTTGTTAGGAAGTCGTAAGGCACATTTCAGCAAAAGTTTAAAAGCATTATAAACATACCCTTTGCCCGTTTGATTTCAATGCTCCAATCTGAATACGTAGCAGAACAAGGTCCCTTTCGCCTTGACCTAGAAGGATAAGTCATTTGCGTAACTTGATCAAACTCTGTCGATTTTTGAAGAAGTTTCGCTACTTTGGGTCACCGGTAGTATAGACTCGCCTCAAGTCACGCTCGTCACACCAAAGAGCAAGCGAAGTGAGCTAGAGGGAGAAGTTGCGAGTCATTGTTTTTCTATTTCATTGACGTTATTGTCTTCAAATACGAAATGTGAGTCCCCTGCATACAGAAGTAAGTCAGAGTCCACAGCCTTTGGCATGTCATTTACATATGAGAGGAAAATGAGCGGGCCAAGAATAGAGCCTTGTGGAACACCACACGATAATTCGCCACGTGATGAGAAATCTTTTCCTATGTTTGCAAAGAACGGTCGGTTTGTTAGGTATGATCGAAACCAATTTTAACTTCTGTCTGTCAGTCAAATGCTAAGTTAGATGAGAAATTTTGCTTCATAAAATCAATAATTTCTACGACCCAAACATTAGCAAAATGTCTGCGAAGAACAAATTAGGCCAAGAAAATTCCACCTTCCATTCTGGTCCTTCATTTACTTGCTGTTGAGATTATATTGTTTTGAATAAATGTATCAAATGTATTGAATTTAAATTTCAGTGCCGCGTAACTCATGGACCCTAATGGAACGTGAAATTATCGATTTCATACAAATCCCGCACGTGTATTTTTCTAATTTCTGGGGGTAAAAGATGATTGATTTACCAAATGAATTTTTTGCTGTAAATTAGTCTTTGACTGATAAAATAACCTTTTGGATATGAATATCGGCAACATACATTTTATTCAACTGCTCGTAAAACGTGCAAACTTTTTCGACTCACACGGAACTGCGAAAGAAGAAAATGTCAAGCATGAATTCTTACCAAATTCTAATTTCTTCGTTAAATGTCCTAACAAAGTGTCGAATGGGGTTTGTTCTATCCTCACTTCCTCTTCTGAAAGCAAGCCAAGTCTGTGAACGAATATCGAACGAAGCTTAACAGAACGGCAAAAAAACGTAATGCAGATTATTCCAGAAGTCATTCAGTTGCAGGAAATAAAATTTGAAAGCTGGAAAACAAGTAAAGGCTGATTCCCACTCAGTAGAATTTTCCGAGCGGACTGAATTTGACACAATAAAATGGTAGTCACGCGTAGCATTCTATTCGAATTCAGAGCGTCATTTTCTCACTTCAACAAAAGATTTCCTGTCGAATCGGAAAATTCGACGAAGTGGAAATCAGCCTTAAGGCCTAGAAATCAGAAAAGGACACCCTGTTCCATAATTTTTACTGTAAAATGACAACCTGTGGAGCGGCACATCCCATCAAGTCAAGTATGGGAGTACCCCCCCCCCCCCCGGGTCTGTGGCTCACCCGGTAGATGGCGAGATGACAGATGAACACGTGAGATGAGAGAAAACAGATACCAAGCGAAGAAAATGATAACTGCTACCAATCATTAAATCACATAATCACCGGACACAAATAGTCACCAGACGCCATAACGTAATACTATTGACTATACCAAAATAGACTACTCTGGGCTCTTGCTGCCGCCGGCTTTTTTGCCCTAGGTTCTTGGTAACGTTACCAACATGGGTGTGTCAATGCTACAATCAAAACAAAAGTCATAGCTTACTCTTTAATTCCTTTGAAAGCAAGATCATCCAAATGAAGTTTATCATGTACAATGATGCCTAAATCTTTTTCAGAGAGCGTTGATGTTCCCATTTGCAGATTCATCAGGTTCCGCTACAATAAACGACAGAATATAGTTGGAAAAAAATAAAGGCTGTTCCAAAAGATTGCTCAATGTTTGATTAAATAGTAAGAAATAATGAAATAATGAACGAGCTCCTGATAAGCTAAGCATCTTGCTGAGATTTTAGATTAATTCTGGACACAGGTGGCGGAGAATGGTTCATTAATACTTGCACGATTCAGTAATACATGCAAATGTACTAAGATTTGATCATACCTGCTAGTTATCTGTGTTAAATTTCTCTTGAATCCTCTATTAGACAGCGTTCACACGATGCCGGCACATTTTGAAAACGGTGAAAAATGTGACGGATAGGCCTCCTGTTCACACGAAAACGGCACATTTTTTGCCGGCACATTTTCAAAACAGTAGATTTTGAAAACGGAACTCTAACCGGCACATTTTGGAAACGAAATTCTGCGAACACTTGAAAGTGATGAAAACAGAACATTTCTCGATGCTTTTGGAACGAGACTGATCGATTCTTAGAGTTTAGGTACATTTCTTTGGCATCAAAGTCTTGCAAAGAGTATTTTAACGTCAAGTCTCTATTGTTTTCAAATTGTTCCGGCATCGTGTGAACCCTAGCTCAAATTGTTTTGTGTATTTGTGGCCTAACGAAAACACAGAGATGTGGAGATGAGAGTCTGTGTAACTAATAGAGGATTCAAGAGAAATTTAACATAGTTAACTAGCAGGTATGATTAAATCTTAGTACATGTATTACTGAACCATTCTCCGCCACCTGTATTCTGGACACTAGAATCTTGCTAATCCGCTAAAAATGTACAGCTTCTGAATTTAACGTCTGTGCAAAGGTGAAACCAACCACCACCCCCATAAAGCTTTTGCAATGAAAGTAAAATAACGTTTATTCAAAGCAAATCAAATTGAATAGGAAAAGCACTTTAAAATGTTTATAGCCATAGGGCAGTCATTTTCTTGCTCTCCTTGTGGTCCCATCCATGTAGTGTTGTAGTGTTGTAGACTTTGTATAGTAATTAAAAAGTACAGTAGAATTGTATGTACATGTAACATGTATTGTAATATTTCATATGAATACAAAGAATAGGTACACTCTTTTTTATGAGAAGACCGCTTATATTAATATTCAGGCTCAGATATCATCATAAGAATTTTGCTCAGCCTCAGCTCGCCTATTTGTGTTGCAGTTTTCATCAGTTTGCTGTTTTGTGATGTTCATAGCACAGAATCGCATGATTGACGTATCTCGTTGTTTCAAAATGTGTGGTTTCTATTCGAGATTTTAATCATGTTCATTTCATTCTCATATCATTTCGACTTATTTCAACGGAGTTAAATACATTTAGTAAATGTAAATAAACTGATTTAGAGATGGAGCCAGGGACGAAATGTTCGGGGAGAACAACTGTCAAGAGTGCCGACAGCGAGCGAAGCGAGCAAAAGTTTTACGGACCACACCTTTTCGATAGGTTTAAAATGCGACTATACTATCTAAAAACATAACAAGAAAGTTACGGAAGTGCCGAAAATGCATAGCAATTTTCGAAAATTCGAATGCTGATGAGGGAGGCTCAGTGAATTTTCAGGAGGTCCTGCTCCTTAAGCTCCCCTTGCTCGCACCATTCCTGAACTGATTTACAATGTGGCCTCCTTACAGGCTGAAACCATATCAGCTTTCAACAAAGTAAGGATACTTCAGGAATATAATCAGGCTCAAAACAAAAATTTCTTAAGAATATCGTGGCTGGAAAAAAATTCTAGTATTCTTGTACAAAAAGAGTGCATGATGAGAGTGAAGGTGACGTTGCAATTTTCAGAATAAAGCGGTGAGATCGCGCAAGTAGAGAAGACCTAATCAAGTCCACGACAACAAGGGCAGATTTTGTAATACAATGGCATCATTCGCTTTGGTTCACACCTCAATTCAAAACGATTAGTGAATGCAGACAAAAGAAATTCTCTCAAACAGAAATTCAAAACAAACGAAGCCGCAAAGTTGCACTAAAAACAAGTATGGCGAACTCTCGTTTGGTACGGGCGAAGGGAGTTTTTCAGAGAAGGTACGTGCTTATAACGAAATAAAATGGGTAAATCTAAAGTTCAGCCTCGCGGATTTTTTGTTTATTTGATTCAGGAGCTGAGGAGTGACTCCGTGCATCTGAGCAATAAATATGCAAAAACTGCAATGCTCTCTGCTCGGCTTCTGAATCAAATAAACAAAATCCACGAGACAGAACTTTAGATTTACCCTTGTTCTTTTATTTTAAGCCCATAACTTCTCTTAAAAACCTCCCTTTGCCCGCACCAAAAGAGAGTTTGCCGTACTGGTTTCAGGGCAACTTTGTGGCTTCGTTTGTTTTGAATTTCTGCTTGAGAGAATTTCTTTTGTCTGCTGACGCTAATCACTCTGAACTGAGGTGTGAACCAAAGTAACTGATTCTATTGTATTACAAAATCTGGCCTTGTTGTCCACGACCCCTTGTCATGACCTCGGACATGAAGCTCAAAGGTGGGGCTCTAGCTGAGAACGAGTCCCGTCTACTTAACTGTTCTGGCTGCAAAGTCAGAGGATTAAACTACTGCGCAACAACCGGCCACAACACAGTCAAAATTGAAATACCGTAAAAGCTCTATTAAGCCCCCAGGGGGGCTTATTTAATTTTGGACTTTCCAGGGGGCTTAATAGAGAGGGAGGCTTATCAAACAGGGGGGCTTATTCACAAAATCAGGTGACAAGGATATATTTGGTAGCTTTTCAGTTCTCTTATCCAATATTTTGTGGAATCAACATACAATTTTACGACTCAAATACATAAATTCAACACAGTTTTTACCCCAAACCATATCAAAATTAACAGGCAAGGTTGTGTTGCTAAGTAAATGGAAATATCTGGTAAATTATAGAACTTTGCATACGTGGGGGGGGCTTAAAAGAGAGGGGGAACTTATTTCAAATTTTGACGAAGAGGGGAGGGGCTTATTAGAGAGGGGGTTTAATAGAGAGGGGGGCTTAATAGAGGTTTTACGGTATAAAAACATACCCATGATGATAGTTTTCCAACTTTGTCCGCTGGATATTGAGATTGACCAAAAAGACCAAGTTTGAGCAAGCCTTTGCAAACTGGAGCAAAGCCCTGTAAGAAATGGATTTGCCGGTTGAAACGTCAATAGACAATCTAGGCCTTCACAGAACAGAAGCTTGGGTCGAGCGTCCAGATCTGGTAAACTTTGAGAAGGATGATGAAAGCATAACCCCCGTTCTGGGTAGATACACTGCTAGCTGTCTGTGACATGCAGCTCCTTCGGATCTCGAACACTTTCTCTCAGAGAGGCGTTACGGGACAGCGCAAAATTTATCATATTACATGGTAGGTGGAGAAGAAATATTGTTGCAAAAAATCTGCTTGCCCCGTATGAAATCATTGCAAAAAATACAACTGCCCAGTCATCTATTCCTTAAAAATGCATCTGTCCCGTATTCATGAACAACAGATGTTTTATAGTACTATAGTACCACCGATGAATTCGCCAAAGACTATAAGAAAGGCAATTCCTCTTCATAAGGGTATTTGTCAACGATTGATGAATCCTTGCAAGAAACTAACAAGGAAAATTTTGCGTCATTTATACATATCTTTGGATGCATTTCTCAGCTTGTATGATTCACGATTTTGTCCTAAAGGTGAGCCGTTTTATATATAAAGGTCCATCCTATCTCGAGCTGAAAAAAGTCCCTGGCTGCCAAATAATCAGGAGGCACTATTTAGACAGCTGTTGTTGTTGCATACAGAAAACCATCGATGAAGCCTAGAGTTCTCGTGGCTTCAATGGATCTATCTACAGAGGAAGATTACTGCTAGAAAGGCATGCATTTTGAGATTTGTAGGTCAAGACAACATCATTCTTTGTACTAACGATTGCTTTTCAACGTTTGAGCTCTTTAAACCAGATTTTGAAAAAATTTTGGAGAGTGTATGAGAACTCCAACTTGTTTTGGCCATTAAAAAAAAGTGGGCCCAATTTTTAAGCGTAACGTTATGAGTCCCTGTTGACCAAGTGCTATCAGCAAATCAAAGTACGCAGGGAAACTAGGGCGGACGAAAAGGCACAAGTCTAGGCGAGGCGTGTAGCATTTACAGTAGTGTCGTAAAAAGCACCAAGAAAAAGAGTCAGAATAGAAATTTTGATAAGAATCTCGATGATCGATTTTGGTCATCTCGGTGGCACTATTTTTTACAATCATTCCATAATTTTCTCCTGTACGCAACAGAAAAAAAACACTTACATGGTATCGAATAGTTCCTCGCATCATTGTATGTGCATCTGCAATGTTATAAGATTGTGAATAAAGCGTTGAATCTCTGTTTGGATATACTTCCAAATTAAAACCGGAGAACATGTCCAAGGGTTTGATATCATCCAATACTTTACCCGGTTCTATTTCGACAATCTAAGGAAGAAATTGACACGAATTTGAGGTGTATAGAGTAAGGTGACTCAAAAAATGTCCACATAGTCGAAAGATTATTGCAGCAAATTTATATAACGGTTTGATATCATCCAATACTTTACCCGGTTCTATTTAAACAATCTAAGGGAGAAATTAAGGTGACTTAAAAAATGTCCACGTGGACGAAAGATCATTGCAGCAAATCTATATGCGCTACAATCATCAAAAATTAATGTATCTAATTGCTATAAGACTGAAGTACTTTTGTGTAGTTGTTTGGTAATTGACAAGATAGTATTCCTGTGGTAAATTCGAAAGATTCAAGAAATGGCCTAAAATGCATGATCAAAACACATCTCAAAATAACAGAGACGTAGCCAGTCAGTTCATGGGTGAAAAGAAACAAAATAATTGTAATTCAACAAAATTTATACGCATATCCTACCTGTGTCTTTATTGTGGTTTCTTCCTGCCTTTCCTGGTTTTCCTCTGCATCCCAACCTCAGCTCAACGCTCAGTTCAAGTTTGCTACGGCCTAATTCAGTTTCTCTGTGAAAGCGAGGCTGTCCTCGTTTGCGGTTCTGTTCAATCACAAACCACACAAACCGCAAACAAGGATAATTTTATCAAATAACAGCTATGTTGTTTCCTTTCATGCAAGTACGTGGGCACGCTGGACACGCTTTAGTACATGCTTCCCTCTTGGAGGGAGGGATGAGAAAGTCTTTCCCCTAGCATGAATTCAGGGGGGATGCCAATCCCAACATGAGGAAAAAATAAATCCATGAACGCTCATCGAAGTGTTATTATTGATAAGAAGGAGAAAACAAAGGCAAATAACTTTGCGCACATCGGAAATGAAACAAGACATTTCTCAATATCATTGCTTTGATATTGAGGGAACAGAATTTCTTCAATCGCAGAACCTTTTCACTGAGTCAACCGGTAGGATATTTAAAACATCAAAAGCTGTGAACATACCTCTCCATTTCTGTAGTACCTTGCACCATTTAAAACCAGTCTTAAAGCTCCTTCCGGGCTCCAACTATCAAAAGGAAGGCAACTTCTGTAATTTAGGGATAGACTGATTGCATATTGATAGTTATCGCTATTACTAGACGGATGAACGCTCAAACTACGACTCCTAGAGATAGACACTGAAAATTGGGACGTATCCCTCCTAGATTTGATAAGATATGGAACCATATAGCATATAGTAACATTGTACGAACTCCTGGCAATGGCAGATGGGCCTATGTTGCCGGTGGGAACCTCTGATGCTAAAACGCCTCAAAATGCAAGTTTTCAGTGATACTGACCATGAACAACAGCCCTAAGTATCCAGATAAATGTTTCCTTGATCCAAGAATCAACAAAGAATCAACTTTTCACTGTGAACCAGGAGCTCCTCATTTCTAATGCCAACTAGCATCCATAACCACCACAGCAATGAGAATTTCTCCAACTGTCAAGGGTTGCTTGCCTCGCTTCTGAAACTACTCCTTTGCCTCGTTTCAGAGTGCACAGATAAATCTGTTCCATTCTGTCTCAATTCTTCATTTTACATCCATTAGTCCCAGTTTGAGCAAATTTAAAAAATTGATGATGTTGTCAATGTTGTTGCTGTTATCGTTGTTGTTGTCGCGATAACTCGGACTATGTTGTGAGTCTAATTTAGGTACATGAATATATTGGCAATGAACGGTGTATCGACTCAACAAACTTTTCTCAACTTATCATCATAAAACGTCTTTTGATGTGCGGTGAAGAACCCGTATGAAATAACTAGCATTTTCTGCACTGGCTGACATGGTTCATGTAAATCTATAGGATGGTTTAGACTCACGACATCGTCCCAGTCATCGCAACAACAACAACGAAAACAACAACAACAACAACAACAATGAAAAAATACCAACATTTGTATTTTGCTCAGACAGGGACTTATTAGCCTTCATTCAAAAAATTGAGACCGGAAATGAACTGATTTATCTTTGCGCTCTAAAACGAGGCAAGGAGTAGTCGTAGAAGCGAGGCAAGCAACCCTCAACAGCTGGAAATTCTCATTGCTGCAGTGAAGTTCATAGAAGCTAATTGGCCTATAAAATGAGGAACTCTTGCTTCACAGGGAAAGGCTTGTTTATTCTTGGATCAAGGAAACATTCATCTGGATACCTGTGACTTTTGTTCAAGACTAGTATCACTGAAAACTTGAATTTTGAGGTGTTTCACGTTCCAGCCGGCATGTTAGGCCCATCCATCATTGCCAGGAGTTCGTACAATATTTCTATGGTTTCCACATCTTGTCATGAGATCTAGGAAGGAAACTTCGTCCCAATTTTCAACGTCAATGTCTAGCAGTAGTAGTTTGAGCGACCATCAGTCCCTCAATACCGATAAATTCGAAGATGAAATCAATCTAAGAATGGTTCTTACAGAAAAGGAGCTTAATTAGCCAAAGATCATTCTGGACAGGCCTAATCGGCAGTTTCTTCATTTTCTTCTATTGTAGCAGTCAGATATCAGGTCTCTAGCTACGATGCAAGAAGGGTCCCGAACGAACGGCATATTTATACAACTTGAGAAAATCTGACAGATTTCTACTAAAAAGAAGAAACCGAATGCCTTTAAACAAGGTAACAACAATTTAAAACTTGCCTTTATTCCACAGTGGTAACAAACAATACCAGAAATATCTTTCCGAATTATATCTAAGCTTGAAACGGGTAAAATTCGCCTTATTTGATGATTTGAGCCGTATTCATCACTGAGGGTGTGTTTGATTTGTACCAATTCTGAAAACGGTAGAATTGAAAGACTCGGAAGTTGTGATTGATTGACTCCCCGATTCCGAAAACAGCAGGTTTGGCCGGTTTTGCAGGCCTGCAGAACCTTCTGCTCCAAAAGGCAGAAGGTTAGGCAGACTTTGGAGAGATTTTTGTCTTCATTTGCGAAACTTTAAAAACGAGGCAAATTTGCTTGTGCTGCTATGATGATTGAGTTGGTTCAATCTTTGTTGCCAAGCACCAGACTCGTCTTCGTGTTTTCAACTGGAAACCTCATTTTCGCCAGGATGAATCTGAAACCTGAAACCTGCCGTCTTTAAGAATTTTGCGTTTGATGGAGAAATGAGTTTCCATCTCTGCGAAGTCTACCGTTTTCAGAATTAGGTAGGTTTGGAAAATACCAATCAAACACATCCTAAATGCAATATTGAAAATGAAATATTGTTGAGATTGGGACTCACAGAAAGCTTAACCTCTCAAAAATTTGAATGCCTCTTACAACAGTCTGACATTTAAATTTGAGTAAAAAAGCAATGCTACATTCAACAAATGCAAAAATTATACATGCGTTTCTATTCTAGGCCCATTCAAGAAGCAAAAATTTTCAAGTTATCCATTTACGAGACGCCATCGTGAATCGTAAACATTGGTCATGTTTCAATAAATGCTCAATATCTTCAAAAACAAATGACTGATTTTCCGTAAACAATTAGCCTTGCTTTAGAACGCAGATGAAGCGCGAGGCAAACCGCAGGGTAACGGGAAACTGCCCTTCTGTCACGTAACTGCCTTTTTTGAATGTCAGATGAATTTACTTATGCATGCCATTGCGTTGCTACCATAAACAACAATGATCAATTTTCAACCCTTCCATTGAAATTTCGATCTTAGATTAAAAAACTTGTCTTTTCCTATTCCTTGGAAGAAAAAGTACACAAAATCGAATCCTTAAAGCATTCAAGTTCATAGTTTTACAGAACGAAATAATAACAGATCAGGCCCACCTGAATTTATATCTAAGTGGATTTTCAGAAGCTTCAGGAGCTGGAAGACCACCGCAATGTGATAATAATGACTCAACCTAAGGAGAAGAGATTGTTACAAACATCATGGAGGGAGGAAGAGGATGATAAATTAGCGAGACGACAAGAACTGACAAATTTCAAGAACAGAAGGCAAATCATGGTACGGGGGCATGATAAGATATTATGAAGTAACTCGCAAAATGTGAGTCAAGACAAGGCAGGACAGGACAGGGGAGTATAGGACAATGTAGGGAAGTACAGGGCAGAGGACAGAGGGCAGAGGGCAGAGAGGGTAGAGGGTAGAAGGCAGGGCAGAACCATGAAATATGACCCAGTGACTAATGATACACTGCTGATATTGCTAGCAGTGTCATGGAAGAAAAGTGGACGACAAAATATCTAAACGATAGCAAGATGTCAGAAGACAAAGTGGAGATAGAGTGTTACCTTTCCACCTTCTTCTTTGATAGAATCAATGCATTCCATTGCTAATAAATGGTCGATACCAGGATCTAAGCCAACCTCTTGCACAATTGTGATTCCAGCTTCGATAGCTCTACAGAATAAAAAAAGGCTCATGTGTGTTTTGAAGGCATTAGAAGTAGGTAAGCGCTTATCGAGTCCACGACCCCTTGTGATGACGCTCAAGTGGTGGGGCCCTACCGGGTATGGAACCCACTCCGCCTGACTGTTTTGACTGCAAAGTCAGAGGATTACATCACTGCGCCACAACACATTCGAAGTTAAAAGTACTAGAATTGTATCTACTGAGCCAAAGACTTTCCTTATTCAATTCGTATGTTATAATTTACACTGTGCCCATTAAGAAAATCTTAAAGGACTTCTGCTTAAAATAAATTTCAGTTATTATCACCTCTGATACACGTACCGGGTGTCTAAAAAGATGATGTACTATCGTTTGATTGCTTATTCTGGGTGTCCCAAAAAAATTGTGCCCGTTTGCGTTCCTGCTGTTGAGGAGCCGTAGATTCGATTATCTCGGTTTCTACACAGTGGCATAGGTCAGGCTTCAACTTAGGGTTTGAGACCTCGTATGAGTCAATCTGACATGTGGTTGCTGATTTATGGCAGAGAAAAGGCCAAATGAGTGGTTGCTTCAAAAGCAGCACTTCTTTGACCTTGGAAGTCTTGCCAAGTGGTGAAACCTTTTGCCAAGCCCCTTCTGCATTTCATTCAGGAAAAAGCAATGTGTCAAAATTTTTATGCTATTATTCATCACTTACTGCAATTACATTTCATAAAGAACAATTGGCAAAACTTTCAAACTTTCAAAATTGGCAAAGCAAAAATTTCATAATCTGTTACGTGTGGCGTGCCGCAGGGGTCAATTTTAGGTCCACTGTTATTTAGCATATTGATCAATGACATTGACTTGCAGTTGAAAAAGAGCAATATAATCCTCTATGCAGATGACACTGTGATATTCACATCAGACAAGAACAGCAAAGAGGTTGCCGAGAAGCTGAATGATGATCTACTAAATCTTGGAAGCTTCTTTGTTGAAAATAACCTAGTGGTAAACCTTAAAAAATCGAAAACAGAATTTGTGCTCTTCTGAAGCCATCAGAAGTTAGCAAAACCGATACAGTTGAGATTAATATGACCGGCCAAAAGATTGTCGAATCAGATAGGTACGAATACCTTGGGATAACACTTGATAAAAACCTAAATCTGTTGAGCCAATTTGAAAAAATGTACAAAAAAGTATCTTCAAGAATCAAGTTGCTTGCAAGAGTGCGTATGAATATGAGCCCTACAACTGCTGAAACCATATATAAAGTAATGATTTTGCCTATATTCTTATACTGCAGCAACATAAGCATTGGAATTTCAGACTCACACAAATCTAAGCTCGAAAAACTTCAAAATCGAGCAACGAGGATCATCAACGGACATAATAACAAAATTAGCCTTCCATCCATTAATCATGTAAGAAATAAACGATGTGCTATTGAAGTTTTCAAGTGTTTAAATGGAGGATGTTAAAGAAAAATTTTAAAAGACTGGACCATCAAAAGGACACCCGAGGCAACAAATCAAATCTCGTGGTGCCTCGTATAAGAACAGAAACTGCCCGGAAGGCATTTAGTTATCAAGGTGTAAAAATATACAACAGATTGCCGCCTGAACTGAAAAATGAGAACTCATTTGTAAGATTTAAGAAGAGATGTAATGACTTTGATTTTGACTTTTAAGAAACCTTTGTATTGTAAATGATAGATTTTACTACTTTTCGTTGGACACAGGTCCTTGATTTATAGCAGCTGTTCTCAACTGACCAAGCAAACCTGTATAAATATTGATATATTATTATTATTACTATTATTATTAACTGCCTGCAAAGTTTTGGATTGGAAGCTTATTACAATTGCATTTCATAAAGAACTGTTTAAGAAAAACTGCCTGCAGAATATTGCGTTGGAAAAAGCTGCCTGGGAATTTTGTTCCCATGTTCCCATGTTTATGAATGCCTGCTTTAGATGTCATGAAAAAGAAACTACCTACTCTTCCAGTCTCTATTCGACATGACGAAATCGTCGTAAAACCACAACTATCATCCTCGCATGCAATTTAGCTTTTTGGCAATCGGATAAAACAAATTATGTGAAAACTATTTCATTGGCTCTGGACATATAAGAAATCAAACGGTGAAACATAATTTTAGGACACCACGTACCTTTCATTAAGCTCTCTCATCGGAGAAAGGACGTAGCCAGGGATTACCATGTTCTTTTTGTGTTTGATACATAAAGCAGCAACCATTGGATGATATTCATGAGGTAATAAGCTGCAACAAAAAACAGAATAAATTAAAAACCCGCGTATAAGAACCTAGTGATTAAGAAACTACAGGCTGAAAATTCTGAACTTAGACCCCTAATACATAAGAACCCATTCAGCCTGAATTTGAAATAGGTTCTTATTTGTGGAGATCATCAAACTAAATCAAAACTCTAGTTGCTTTGTCATTGAGCCTATACGGACTGATTCTGCCATATGTGCAAATTGCAAAGAGCTCTAAAGATGCTTTGAAAGCTTTTCATTATATTCTGTAAAATTTCTGATTCTTCAACGAACTGATGTTTTGAATAAGGCCTCATGAACTCAGGTGTCTCTCAACTGACAGTAAATAAAGGGCTTGAAGTTTCAATCTGAACAAAAGAAATACCTGGAAGCCCTGAATGAAATAAGAACCAATTAAAGAACCTGAACAGCCTTATTTCCTACTAAATTCTCAATACATGAGAACCTAATCAGGCTGACTTGCAAAATTGTAGGTTCTTATACTCGGGTTTTTACTGTACATTAAAAAATAGGGACCCTATGGGGATGTGCGAAGAACTCTGGTGGATGTAAATTATTGGGGCAAGACAGAATTTCTGTTTTGTCCATAGAGTGACATTTTCAAAGAGGACGCTGCTTGTTTGTTGCTGTTGTATTTTGTATTCTTTTAATAATCGATAATGAAGAGGGATGAATCTGAAAAGTGAAAGCTATGAATCTGAGAACTGAAAGTGGGTCTATCGGAGTTTACAGATGGAAGTCTTCGACACAAAGTGAACTCCTTACTTCCAGTGATCATATTCACTATTAGGATGTGAGACAAATCAGTTGCCCTTTTCTGTCTCGGCTAATTACTCATCGTTAAACAATACATGGGGAATTAAACTCTTACCCCAAAATATCGGTTTTAGTAAAGGTCCAATTTCCAGAGAAGTCTTTTTTCCGACAAGCTTCAAAAGTGGCCTAAGCCCCCTCGATGAACTTATAAACTATCTCTTCCCACAGATGAATTTCCGCTCTGTTCAAGACTTAAGGCTGAGAGGAGGGGTCGAATTTTCAAACGCTTGCTTTTTAAAACAGCTTGATGAATCAGGAAGGAAAACAATTTCACTTTCAAATCATTCAAATTCCTGGTGAATGGTAGTGAGTACAGGTTGGCAGACGATTGTCTTTTCCATCTTACAGTTCTGAGCTGCACTCACTTTGTTAACAGCTAATTTTGATCATAAAGGTCGCTGTCAAGTTGCCAGATAAAAGTTCGAAATTGTCTAGCCTAATTGAGGCTCTAATGAAAACTTCAATGGTCAAACTATTTCAGGTATGCTTACCTATTGTTACACTTTTGCCATGAAAAGCGTCCGTAGATACCTACCTTCCTACCTCATTCTCTTCCTTCCTTCCTTCCTTCCTTGCTTCCTTCCTTCCTTCCTTCCTTGCTTCCTTGCTTCCTTCCTTCCTTCCTTCCTTCCTTCCTTCCTTCCTTCCTTCCTTCCTTCCTTCCTTCCTTCCTTCCTTGCCTCCTTGCCTCCTTGCTTCCTTCCTTCCTTCCTTGCTTCCTTGCTTCCTTCCTTCCTTGCTTCCTTCCTTGCTTCCTTGCTTCCTTCCTTCTTTCCTTACTTCCGTCCTCCCTCCCTATACAAAATCTGCCCCAACTCGTAATGTGCTCATCCGTCACACAACTTTCGAGGGCTCAAACTTTCACACAAACTTTCATCCGGAAATTTAAACAGTCGGAAATGTGATGATGTCCGAAAACTTTTTCTTCTAACAGTTTTCATTCTTCAAACATCGCCACAGTAATCTGTATGTTTCTTAATTCAATCTTGAATTTTAAAGTAACAGTTATGTTTAGGGAATCTGCCATTCGTAGAAGCTCCGTGGCAGCCAATTACCAGACATGTCCGCCATTTACGAGAGGTGAAGGTAAAAATGCGGTTTTAGCGCCAAGCGCTGGGACTGCAGAAATAGAGCGGACCTAATCGAGTTTGCGATCCATTGTCATACGCTCAAGTGGTGGGATCCTAGCAGGTATCAAACCTACTCCGCCGGACTGTTCTGACAGCAAAAGCAGCAGAGTACACCACGGCCCTACAACACCTTCGGAACGAACCAGTCTCTGCAGTCTCCTTTTTAGATGGTCGAAATGGTCTATGTGATATTGTTTAGGTACATATTTCAGTCATTCAAATAGGATAAAAATATCAATACCTAATAACGACATCATGTGCTTGCACAAGGTTATCCAGTCTATCTTGCGATCTTTCAACATCTAACACAACTGGAGTAGTATTTTCGTATCTTTTCGCCAAGCCTTGTACATCGACATTCAAACATGAAACTGCGTAAGGACACAAACAGGTTAGCTACTAACGGTGTCTTACAATAATTCAAAGAGTCACTATCACTCAGGATCTTTTGCAGGCGCAATATACCGGGTGTCCCAAAAAAAACTTTCCTCTATTGAGCATTTCCACAACAACAACCACAGCGTCGTTTTTAGCGATGTAAACGGCAATCTCTTGCTTAAAGGCTTACTTGGATCCATTTAATTTTACGCGATTGTTTTGCTCATCAAAAGATCTCAAAAATTTGGATTTTCGAAAATCGTATGCTGGAGAAGTCCTTGAAAAGGTGGGAATTCTAGCAATGAAGACATATTCCATTCCATCCATGTTTTACATCACAGGTGTAAAGGCATACAGCCGTTTTTCAATTTCTTAAATTGGCATTCAAAGTCGGTAATACGCTAAAGTGCGGACCATAGGAGCTAGTCTTGTGTACTATACTTTATCTTTGAACATCAAGCATAATCGTGTTTTTTACGGACAAAACAGACAAATATGATTTTTCTTGGGTTCTTTTTATGAAGTTCAAGCTCCGTACTGTTAGAATTTAGTTAAAAAACAGAATTCCCTTGGATTTTGAGGTGAAGGTTTAACGATTTTATTGATAAACCGATTTCAGCTCTTTCTTGAGCATTTCAGGTATTCTGTTTTTCAGGAAAATAATTATAGAAAATCAATACGTGCAGATACAGAAATGAAACAAATACTCAAATCTAAGTTGAGCATTGTATAACAGATTTCTTTTAAAATCTTCGTCAAATAAAACACATTCTTACAAAAATAACAGCTCAAATGGGGAAGTCTTTTTGGGGACACCTGGGGACTTTTTGGGGGTAAATTCAGACTGTCTGAAAATCAAATTTGGTTTAAACGGAAATTACAGATCCACAGTGCAGCAGCTGAACTGACAGAACAATAAATTTTACGTTCATTTCATTTTATAATATTTATATAGCTTAATTAGGTTCATGAATAAATATGTTTTTCAACCTGACCTGTTTAAAAGATTAGAATAATTACCGAGGCAAAAGATCTTACTAACCTGACTTAACCTAATTTACAACATAATACAAAACTAAGGCTATAAAAGAGAACGTAAAAATGAAATGAAAGTTGTCCCCGACTATAGCTGTTCTTTGAAGGTTTTCAGGGAGGGAGCAAATTTATTAGCTCTTTCTAGGCTGTTCCACTTTTCACAATAGCTAAAAGGTCTATTCCTTATATAAAAATAGACTTTTGAAGATGAGTTCCTTGTATCCCTGTAGTAAACCTTGCTCAACAGGAACTCATGATGAAACAGTGATAAAGCTGGACCTATTTTCTACATTCCAGCGATCGAATCATGATCGAACGACTGCTTTAGCTCTATTCAAAGGCCACTCCTCAGGAAGAAAATGCGATAAAACCGTAAGCAGACAACGTAACGTAACATAACGTTACGTTAAGCAAACGCAACGTTAACGTAACGTTAAGCAAACGTAAAGCAGACAGTTAATTAACGAAACTTGTTATAAATCTTAAAAAGGAAGTTCACTTTACCTGGTGAGCGGAAAATAAGTCTTTCAATGCTACATTTCCATATTTCTAAGACCAAAACAAACCAGAGAAAGCTTCAACTACCTGTCGCAGCAACTTCATTCAAAATCTGGTCAACTGCATCATTCAAATTGAAAATTCGACAACATTGTTCTTTGCCAAATCTCGCAATCTGATTGGTACTCTAAGAATAGACCTTATAGTTATTCTGAAAAGAATCAGAATCGAACGATATTATGCAACATTTCTGTAGAATTTTCGAATGTGCACAATAGTGATAGAAGCTTTAACGCCACTCAATCAAAGCTTATATATAAAAATGTATAAAAATGAAGCTCAATCCAGGCTCTTTTGTAGAATGGCTAAAAGGTCTATTGCAGAGCTTGGGCCTAACAAGGGCAAGGCTTTTCAGAGTAAGGTGAGACTGATGTAATCAGTCTAGACATAAAATATCATTGTCAAAAGTGTATCACTTAGCACTGCATCGCTAAAATTTCTGTTCGTGGCTTCTTCAGAAGGTACATACGAAGATACCAGAGGAAAAAGGTTTTATATAATACAGAACTAACCTACAGTAAGACTCGTCCCAGGATTTCTCGCATGATATTCAATAAACGGACTTGAAACTGATCCCGCACCAAGGACTAAGATTCTTCTTGAAATCGTATGCATGGCGCCAGGCTCACGATCCTGTCTCTTCTCAGTCTCGTTCCTGAAGAAAAGATGCAAACTTGATATCGTTTCCATTAGCTAGGATCTTTTGGTCAGTTAAACTTCAGTTTATACAGCTGAAGGGCAAACGGCGGAGCCATTTGGACAGTTTTGCAATTTCGCACAAGTAAGGTACAATAGTTTTAGGACATTCTGTACTGCTTACATTCAATGTTTACATGACGAAATCAAATCCTGTCTGGTCTGCCTTTGTTCTAGTTTTTTTATTTCTTTTTGGCAAGGCATGATATCCCGTCTGGAAGGCGAGACCTTTCCATGTAAACTGATAAAGAGGCAGGATATCGATTCATAAGGCACCCTACATAAGGCACCCTTCGAATAAGAGTCCTTATACCTTAAATTAGACTTCATACCTCTAGAATAAGACCTATTTCAGCCTGGCTCTCGAAAAAGGAGGCTCTTATATGCGGGAATTTGCTGTATTCTGATGACTAACCTTGCACGTAAATCAGCAATGTATTTGTAGTTGGGTGTCAATTCTCCATTTGAACAGATGACTGCCTGGGGAAAACAACAAATGATTAATGGGTTGGTTAACCAGTCTAAATGTTTGGAAAAATGTTCATCCGTACATGAGGGTCTGAAACGGAGAGCGTCTACATTCATATAAAGTACGACCGCATGGATGAATATAGGTATAAAGTACAACTGCTCAGCATAAGCTTGGAATCTTTACCAAACTCCAAGATTAGATGTGTAAAATGTTATTACCCAATTCCTACATCTGAAATTATTATTATTATTATTATTAATTCTTTATTTAAAGTAGGCTAATGTAAAATAGCTAATTTAAAGCTAATTAAGGCCTACAAACGAAAAATAATCATGAGAAAGAGATTTATAATAAGAAAAAAAAATACTATTTATAAGTTCACATTAAAAACTCTAGATTTGATTTGATTCGACAAATCCTACAGTTGCACTTCTCCCCTTTCCATGTTTTTATTCGGTTTTTAAAAACAGCCAAAGAATTAGCAGTTTTTATATCATTTGGTAGCATTTGCCAAAGTTTGTGTCCAATAAAAGGTGTGGTTTCAATCCCAAAATTTGTGGTCCTTGCACTTGGTTGCAGAAGACTATTGCCACTTCTTAGGCTGTAAGGCACATCGTTAGTTATAAATATGTCCTTCATAAATTCAGGGTTTAAGTTTTCTTTTGTCTTGTAAATTTCGACCATTAGCAACCGTAGGTTTCGTTGATGGACTGTCACTAAGTTGTCCCTTTTCAGCAGAGTTTCAAAATCAGACTCGTAGTCTCTGTATGCAATTCGTAGTGCTCTTAGGTGCATCTTATTTATCTTATTATTCAAGTTTCTATCGTGAAACATCCACACTAGAGGGCAATTGTTAAACTGGGACATAATAAACATTTTCATTAACAAGACTATTTTTTCCGTTTCCATGTATTTTGAAATCCTAGCTAGCCCATGAATTTTCTGATTGGCCTTCTTACAAAGATTGCTCACATGGAGTTAAAAGGTAAGGTGTTTGTCAAGAGTTAGCCCCAACAATTTTTCCTCAGAACTTTCCTTTATTTGAGCGTTGCCAACATGTATGGAGGTATCAGTGCTAGATGTGCTGAATGTCATTAAATGAAAGAGATCGAAGAAAACTTTGGGTCGGCCGACATAATTCCAAAGAGAGTCACTGAGTTGTCCCTTTTCAGCAGAGTTTCAAAATCAGACTCGTAGTCTCTGTATGCAATTCCCTGAATCATCCAAAGAGAGTATTTTTGATACCGCTATTCTTTTTAAATCATACATAGCAATTTTAAGCTTTATGGAAGGATGCATGAGAAAAGGTATCGGACGATTTGGCAAAGAAAGTCAAAATGATCAATATAAGAAATACTCAATTACTGAAGATCCACAAAGTGGTTGCAAGCAGAATTCTGAAGCTTTTATGGCTTACATTTAGCAATTTGCGACGTCGCAACTTCAAACCTGCAGAGCTTATAAAAATGCTCGAACTCTGAAAGAACTGAAAGAAACGTAGCCTGTGCACAATGGGTCTGTGCACAGGCTAAAAGAAATGAGGATATCAAATAAAATGTCCTTTCTGGAATTGTGGCAAGCGACCTAAAGCTCTCTTCAATCTATTCAGTTTAAAGAATCAGGCAATAACATTTTACACATTCGATTTTTTAAATTTTGCAAAGATTAGGGTCCTACACTTAAGTATGCCATATAAATGACAAAATATAGTATCAACGAAGAATACTGACATTTTTAACGACATCAGACATCCCTGTTTGTTCTGAAAATGGCGCTCTAGCATCACCAGCAACCTAAAACAAAATGGTCACATAAAACTTTCAACAACCGAGTTTTTGCGTGACAAAGGAAATTGTTAAGATCCAAAAATGAGTAAGGTAAAGCATTCAAACTAACGGAATGGTGAATAAAAGATCAAGATTTTTCAGTTGATGTTCTTCGACAAGGATCTCGAAAAGAGAGGTCACTACAACTGAAATAGCATTATTAGTCCTTGCTCTTGAAATGTTTGTCTCATGGACATGCCTGTAGGATGAGTAGGCAGGGGGCTTGTGCTCCCCAATAATTTTCAAAACAATGGTGCTACGTCATAATTATGAATTAGATGCATTGATCTCTGTTGTTTTAAGAACAAAAGCCCCAAATTCTGCTGCTTTTCGGCGGACTGGGTGGTGCTCGGGGGCTGGATGGTCCCTGGGAGGGGTGGCTTTTCGCAGGGCGGGGGCTTGCGGCTCGCGGGGGTGGAGGGCATAGTTACCTTAAACTCTATGATATTTATTCATTTTAGTTTTCATGCTGTTCTATTAGTTATGGGGGTTGGCACTAATTAGCCTAGTGCTATCAGCTACGCTAACCGTAATGGGGAAGTTCACTCAAAAATAAAAATTTCCAATTTAGCTTGTTTTGGGGTTAAAACAATGTCATGAAAGCAAAACTAACATTTATCTGCGATTTTATGCCGTTATTTTGCCGCTTTTTACCTCCAAACCTTGCTTCGTGACCGTCGCCATCTTGCCCGACAAAAAGACTGGAGCGAGAGTTGTTGTCTGACGTCATCACGTGCAGAAAGCATTATGAGGCACACTGAATAGTACGGAATCCAATCATAAAAATCGTGCAAACTCAGCTATGGGGATAACAATCGGTGGAGAGGGGCAGTTTGACATGCTGAAAAAGATAGGGTATGAACCAAACCCAAATATGCCCCCTGAGGCTATTTTTAGACAGTGGGGCCGTGTGGGTGCTAGTCCTTAAATCGGTTATTCCTATAACTTTGTATCCAATCGTGTTACCAGCTCCAAACTTTGATTTCTAGGTAAAGTCGACCCGATGAAGGAGAGGATATGAAATCAGATTGCAAAATGCCCCTTGTGCTATTTTTAGACTGGGCTCTAGGCTCCAGGCCCCCTAAAGGGTTCTTTTAATAAATTTGTTGCAGATTGTGGTACGGACATGAAACTTGGTGGTCAGGGGCAAGTTGATAAGCTGAAAAAGACTAGATGTGGGTATAAATTGTAAAATGCCTCCTGTTCTATTTTTAGACTGGGTACTAGGTTCCAGTCCTCTAAGAGGGTAATAGTAATAAGTTCGTTGCAGATTGTGGTACTGACATGAAATTTGGTTTTCAGGGGCAAATTGATACGCTGAAAAAGATAAGATGTGGGTATTGATAAGAAAATGCCAATGTGCTATTTTTAGACTGGGTACTAGGTTCCAGACCTCCAAAGGGGTTATTAGATACACTTCTTCGTTGCAGATTGTGGCACTGACATGAAATTCGGTTATCATTGGCAAGTTGATACGCTGAAAGATAGAGGATGTGGATCTAAATTGTACAATCACCCCTGTGCTATTTTTAGACTGTTGTACCTGGTCCCAGGCCTTTAAAAGGGTAAGTTTGATAAAGTTGTTCCAGATTGTGTCATGGACATGAAATTTAGATGTCAGGGGCAAGTTGATACGCTGGAAGAAATAACATGTGGATCTGAATTGTTAAGTACCCCTATGCTATTTCTAGATTTGGGTACTAGGTTCCAGACCTCTTAACGGGTTTTTTAATAACTTTGTTGCAGATTGTGGTACTGCCATGAAACTTGGCCTTTCAGGGCAAATTGATACACTGAAAAAGATTACCCTGGGTACCAGACTTAGAAAAAGATAAGATGTTGATCTAAATTGTGATATGTCCCATATGCTATCTTTGATAACTCTTTACATCTTTCGAATTACTCTTTTCGAGGTCTGGAGACTAGTATCCCAGTCTAAAAATAGCACAGGGGGAATTTTACAATTCATACCCACATCCAGTCTTTTCAGAGTATCAATTTGGCCCTGAATACCAAATTTCATATCTGTGTCACAGTCTGCAATGAAGTTATAAAAAGTGCACTTTTAGGGGGTCTGGAACCTAGTATCCCTGTCTAAAAATAGTACAGGGGCATTTTCCAATTCGTCCAATATCTTATCTTTTCAGTGTATCAAGTTGTCCATGAAGACATAATTTCATGTAAGTACCACTATCTGCAAAGAAGTTAATAAAGTAACCCTTTAAGAGGACTGGAACCTACAATCCTGGACAAAATATATTGGAACAACGAAAAAATTTACAATTCTAATGAACCACCCCCTTTTACCCCCGATTCAATGTTGCTAGACGTTTTTCAGCTTCAAGATGCCAACCAACATTGCTTTGGGCGTAAAAGGGGGAGGTGGAAATACGAAGATGAGAAGAACTGAGATAGTCAGCGATGATAGTACTTTGTTCCAAATATTTTGTCCAAGATTGTAGTACCCCAGTCTAAAAATAGAACAGGAGGCATTTTACAATTTATACCCACATCTAGTCTTTTTCAGTGTATCAATTTGCCCCTGACAACCAAGTTTCATGTCCGTACCACGATCTGCAACAAATTTATTAAAAGAACCCTTCAGGGGGCCTGGGGCCTAGTACCCCAGTCTAAAAATAGCACAAGAGGCATTTTGCAATCTGATTTCATATCCTCTCCTTCATCGGGTCGACTTTACCTAGAAATCAAAGTTTGGAGCTGGTAACACGATTGGTGACAAAGTTATAGGAATAACCGATTTAAGGACTAGCACCCACACGGCCCCACTGTCTAAAAATAGCCTCAGGGGGCATATTTGGGTTTGGTTCATACCCTATCTTTTTCAGCATGTCAAACTGCCCCTCTCCACCGATTGTTATCCCCATAGCTGAGTTTGCACGATCTTTATGATTGGATTCCGTACTATACAATGTGCCTCATATTGCTTTCTGCACGTGATGACGTCAAACAATAACTCTCGCTCCAGTCTTTTTGTCGGGCAAGATGGCGGCGGTCAAGAAGGAAGGTTTAGAGGTAAAAAGCGGCAAAATAACGGCATAAAATTACAGGTAAATGTTAGTTTTGCTTTCTTCAACCCCAAAACAAGCTAAATTGGAAATTTTGTTTTTTGAGTGAACTTCCCCTTTTTAAACAAAGAATTTTTATTATTATCTATTATTTGTTATTATCCGCAACAACTTCAAAACACTACAAAGAAAAAACAAAAAACAAAAAAAAAACCTTTATCATACAATGTAGGTGCGGGGAAATCGGTGGATGGGATTCCTCCTGTGTAGCTGGATGGCTGCTTTTTTTCTCGCTTGCTATCCCGATTGGGGTGGCGCGGGTGGCAGCGGCTGTTTTGTCTGCACATAGGGATCCCACGCTCATTCACTTGCACTCGTTTTTTACGCATTGAAAACTTGCAGGGGTCGTTGCCGGACATCAAATGTGAGATGGACGTTAACATTGTGTTTTACCAGAAAAATGTAAATATTTGAATTGTGAATGTCTGTCATGGTGGGAACTTCGATGACCTAGTGTCTACTCCCGCCATGACAGGCACAGTAGTTGTAAATTTTTGTTTTTATTTTAATGGATTATATAAAAATATATATATAAACACTACAGAATGTAAGGCCATGTATTTGGAACAAGGAGCAAGGTCATACGCTCCGTCCCTTCAACATTTAATAAATAAACTGTTCTCACCATTTCAGGGATCCAAGGAAGAAGCAATTCCCCAAAATAATCCGTTGCTTCCCTTGGGAGTTGAGCAGGAAGATTATCCATTGAACATATGAGGACTCCATCATCTGCGATTCTAAATCACGAAAAAGTAATTTAATAGATACAAGCCTTAGTGAATGTCCGAGATAACTTTCGACAGTATCACAGCCCATAGACAGGGGAAATCATTTGAATAGTCCCGGCCCTAGGAAGTTGAGCAGGAAGATAATCAACTGAGCACACAACCTGCCATTCTAAATCACAAAGGAAGAAATGTATTGGCATAAGGCAGGATGTCTCGAGCACTACGAAAACGTTTGACAGGCTATGGAATAAAAAGTACGCTGCCGATACTCAAAACTGAAATGTTAATCTATCAGCCAAAGGCCAAGTTAGATGCGCAAAATTGTTTGGTACAATCACTCATCATTTATACCCAGGAATGAGAAAAATGCTCGTAAGGGCATGGGCGAGGGGCGTTAAGAGAGAAAAACCAAATCCTTAGATGTTTTTCATGGCTAGGAACTGAGTGTATTTTCAAAATTGCAGCTCTTTATGCTAAAAGTAAACAAAATCTGCAAAGCGCACACCGGTCCAAACTAAAGTAGCCAGGACCCATACCGGTCATGACTGCATGGAAGGTGAAGAACCAGAATTTTCCGACCGTAAATAATCGACAACAACAGAAACAACAACAGTTGTAGGAAATACATCAGTTACATTCATGCTAGACTTATGACCTAGAGTCTCTTGTTGCACTGTGCTCTTTGACTTGATGATGGCACTTCGGTCAACAGAGACTCATAGTATTACTCTGGAAAACCTGGTCCTATTTAGGCCCAAACTCTAAGATTCCTAGGGTAGGGCGAGAAGCCTGTTTGAATTATCAGGAAACAAGTTTCATTTCACTTCGAAGGTACATTATTGGAAGATAAGGTTATCACAAACCAGTTTTCACAACTAAGACCAAGAAAATCCAAGTTACGGCTCAAAAAGCTACCCATTTCTAGTGGAACAATCACATTTTAAGACCCATATTTAGGGATTTTTGAGTTTCAAAGCCCATCCTTATGGGCGGCTCGCACCAATTGCTCTACATATGGAAGGTACCCGCCGCCCCTCGGGTATCCTCGCCCCATGGGTCGCACGAAACGGAGTAATAGTTTAAAATGTAAACGCAAATATACCTGTGTCTTTATTGTCGTTTCTTCTGCCTTTCTTGGGCTTTCCTTTTCTTCCCTTTCTCAGCTCAACCCATTGATTCTAGTTTGCAATGGCCTAATTCAGTTTCTCTGCAAAGCGAGGCTGCCCTCGTTTGCTGTTTTGTGATTCAGCGGCAGGCAGCCTCGCTTTTGCAGAGAAACTGAATCAGGCCATTGCAAACTTGAATCAATGGCTTGAGCTGAGGCAGGGAAGCAAAGGAAAGCCAAGACAAGAAAGGCAGAAGAAACCACGATAAAGACACATGTATGTTTGCGTTTACATTTTTAACTATTACTTCGTTTCCTGCGACCCATGGTAAGGGGAATGCATGGGAATGAAAAGTTCATGTTCGACTGTGGTCCATTATTTACTTTTCATTGAAATTTGAATTCAATTGTCAGAACATGATTTAGATTTCAATGCTGTGGCTAGCACATAGAAATGTATCTATTTTGTAGTTATTCCAATTCTTAGATCAATGAAGGCGCTTGATCAATCAAAAATTAGATTGCAAGTTGTTAAACCGCAGTTTCTTTAAAGCGGGTTTTACGTTATTTGGCTTAAGCCTATCTTTGCAGTTGAAAGCATCTCAAACTTGGTGGGGGAGGCACAGGACTTCAAGGGCACTTTTTTCATTATGCTAAAGAGGCGCCTCATAAAATTAAAAAGGATACTCCTTTGTTTATCGCAAAATCTTGTGGGAGCATGCTTCAAGTGTCCCCCGCTTTCAACGGCTATGCTTGTACTTAAATCGTGTAGCGGGGCCTACCGGCAAAAGGCAAGTATACTTGTCAAGGAATTATTCTTGAGTCAAAAAACTTATTTCAGAATTTCGATAAACTCACCCAAACTGTGTGGCTCCTTTCTTGCCGTCATGAAGAGCGAATGGACTCTCAATCGTTGTATATTCTTTCATGAATTCGATTGACCCCTTAAAGTGAGAAAACCTAAATCCTTAGATGCTTTTCAAGGCTAGGCACTGAGTGCATTTTCAAAAATGCAGCTCTTTATGCTAAAAGTAAACGAAATCTGCAAAGCGCACACCGGTTCAAACTAAAGTAGCCAGGACCCATACCGGCCATGACTGCATGGAAGGTGAAGAACCAGAATTTCCAGACCGCAAATCATCGACAACAACAACAGATACATCAACAGTTGTAGGAAAGACATCAGTTACATTCATGCTAGACTTATGTTTCCATGTGCTCTTTGACTTGATGATGGTGCTTTGGTCAACAGAGACTCATAGTATTACTCTGAAAAACCTGGTCCTACTAGGCCCAAACTCTACGATTCATAGAGTACCAATCAGATAGCGAAAATTGGCAAAGAACAATGTTGTCGAAGTTTCAATTTGAATGATGCAGTTGATTAGATTTTGAACGAAGTTGCTGCGACAGGTACTTGAAAACTCCTCTGGTTTGTTTTGGTCTTAAAAACATAGAAAATGTAGCGTTGAAAGACTCACTTTGCACTCAACAGGTAAAGTGAACTTCATTTTTCATATATTTACCAAGTTTCGTTGATTAACTGTCGGCTTAAGGTAGTTTTTATCGCATTTTCTCTCTGAGGAGTGACTGTTGAAAGAGCTAAAGCAGTCGTTCGATCATGATTCGATCGAGAATGCAGATAATAGAACCAGCTTTTTCATTGTTCACTATGAGTCCTTGCTGAGCAAGGTTTACCGCAGGGATACGAGGGAATCATCGTCATAAGTCTACATTCGTGCGTCATATGACTAGATAATCCTTCAGTAACTAAAATTTGACCCTATTTCGCTATCTAACCTTGCGCCTTACTCAATTAGTAAATATTAATCAAAAACATGCCTGATACAGATTACTAAATTCCTGCCAAAATTCATCATGCAACGTTAACAACTTCCAGTCTGCATCATTTTTACAAAAAATCCCCAAAGGTTGATCTTTAAATCACAATAAAAGCCGAGCCTTCTTAGGGGCAATGCTCTGGCCTTAGCCCCCCCACTGGCTTACCTTTCACTCAACGAGAAAAATTGTAGCTGTTGTTTTCTAAGTACTACCAAATGTTTCACAAAATTTTCTCACCTTTAGAGTATCCAATGGAGTGTTCAAAAGCGTAAGTTCCAAATCTTTCAATCGGTGTAAAAAGGTGGGTGTAAAATTCTATGGCCTATTTCTTTAAAGTGAATGACTTGAAAGAGACTTTAGCCACTTTTTATTGATTCTACCGTTGGACTTTTCAGAAATCTTCAATATTTGTCGAAATTACAGCCTATTTTGTATTTCAGCTCATTTTGTGATATGACGTCATCAAATTTATTGTAGACATGCATAAACTATGGTTTTCTTGAAAATTATTTGATCTTTTGTCAACAGGTTTACAAATTACGATAGTTATAAGTTTTTTTCGAAAATTCTCCTGAGTTCCTGAAAAGAAGAAAAATACTGTAATTCTGAAAACATTTAAGGTTTCAGAAAAGTCCAACGGTAGATTTAATGCAAAATAGTTAAAGTTTTTTTGAAGCCGCTCAGTTAAAAGAATTGGTCATAGAATTTTACACCCAGCATTTTAAAGATTTGAAACCTATGCTGTGTTCAAAGAGCAAAGAAATTGTGAAATATCTTTCTTAACATTTCCAGTACATTTTAGATTTACATGTGAGATCTATCTTGCATTTGAACTCAAAAAATTAAATGACTGACTACTATTGTAACAAGTCTAGAACACTTACCCCTAGATCACATGACATGTCACAAATGGCAAGCAGCTTGTGAGGTAGGTCAGGACACCCGGAAAACTTCTCTTGTTCTTTCTTGGGCTCCAATAACATCAACGCATCTTCATCAGTGAGCAACCGGGGGTTCTTTGGAGCCCAGTATACACCATTTATGAATACATTCGCATATCTTGCGATCTGAAGAGAATTAGTTCATAATCACTGTTTAAGGCGGCATTACACTATCATATTCACGTAAAAGTTGCTAAAAGGGTGTTAAAGATAGATTCATCTTCATTATGAAAACACCAAAACTTAGTGGTAATCAACTCACATATGACTTTATAGACCAATGTCTATCAAACACCTACAAAAATAAAGACGCGACAAAAGATCTCATCTAATTCTTGTACTAGCCTTTGATTACCATTTGAATCGATCTCACATGTATATATATAAAACAGAATAATGCATATTTTTCGTTTTGATTCTCGTTCACTTATTGCCTTTTATATAATATTGTATGATTAGTTAATGTTATGTGATACGCTTATTGTTGCTTCGTTTTGTTTTGTTTAATTTCATTCAGTAGCTGTTTAAAGTATACGTAATTTGTACTAGGCTATTGTTTGAAAATGAAAATCTGAAAAAATCTGAAATCTGAAATCCACATTTTTTCTGTGTTCGTAAAATATGATAGTGTAAAGCGCCTTAAAAGTTGCTCGTAGTTGAACAATAACGTCGTTAATCCAATAATTTCACACCTTTATAATTGGCCATCGCAGAAAAAAAATTTGATCAGAGATCAATTTTTTTTCTGCGCTACAAGTTTTTCAAAGGAGCCGACAAATGACCCAACACGATTGCCTACGTGAAGTGCTACAATGTTGGAGGGAAATCTTTTGGCGCTCTAGGTTTCTTCCTGTTCTACTCCGTTCTCATGGCGAATCAATACCTTCACAGACACTTTCAAAAACATCTTGAAAGGAGATATAAAGAACGAGGGCATGTACTCATTGATTGCAACATTAGAGCCATTCTTTGTGAGGAAAAACACCTCGCCTGCCAGACCCGGGGCTGAGAGGCGAGGTAGATTTCAGTCACTGTTTATATGAGATTTTTCACCTCACCTGTCAGCCCCGGGGCTGAGAGGTGAGGTGGAGTAAAGTCTCTCTTCCGTGAAATCAGGATGAACTGACCAATGAGAATCAACGAATAGATTCAATTCACCTCACCATACCGGTGGTGATCCGTTTATATGGGAAAAATTCACCTCGCCCAGGCGAGATTCCACCTCTGGTGAGGTGACATCTCACTATACCGGTGGTGTTGCGTTCATCATATAAACGCGAGATGAAAATACAAAAGGATTCTATGGGAAGGTGGAATCTCACCTCTCAGCCCCGGGTCTGGCAGGTGAGGTGTTTTTCCTCATATAAACAGGGCCTAAGATGGCCAAAATTTTAAGAAACTCTAGTACTATGTCTGAGAAGTATTCAAAAACTTTTAAAAGTTAAAAGCATGGATATTATAGCAAATGTATCGTTGAACCTTTATTCTTGGGCAATATCAACTAACCATTTGTGTTTTCAACGTAACAGAACACTGTTTATTCCTATATGATGTTTTAAATGTCAAGGAACATATCTGCAGCAGTATTAGTGACCACATTGATAATTCTGCATAAAAAAAATAAGAAACCAATTAAGAGACTTTTAGCACCAAAATGGTCAAAATTTTTATGTCAAATTAAGAAACTTTTAGTACTATGGCCTGATCCAAGTTTCTTATAAAAAAAACGTGAAGACCGGTGTAGACCATATATGATGGCCTAAAGCTTAGCAAATGCGAAAAAAATAAACTTTACGTTTAGCTATACCATCGAAATCAAACACCGATGATGATGTAATGTGGCAGTCAATGAGTACATACCCTTAGTCTTGATATCTCCTTTCAAGAGAAGAACAGGAAGAAACCTAGCGCGCCAAAAGATTTCACTGCAATGTAGTACTTCATGTAGGCAATCATATCAGGTCATTTGTCGGCTCCTTTGAAAAACTTGTAGGGCAGAAAAAAAAATTGATCTCTGATCAAATTTTTTTCTGTGATGGCCAATTATAAAGGTGTGAAATTATTGGATTAACGATGTTATCGTTCAACTACGAGCAACTTTTAAGGCGCTTTACACTATCATATTTTACGAACACAGAAAAAATGTGGAGCAACTTTTACGTGAATATGATAGTGTAATGCCGCCTTTAGACAAGCTTTCCCCTATCGATTTCATAACTAGCTATGGAAACCATAGCAACACTGTACGAACTCCAAGCAATGGCGAATGGGCCTAAGTTGCCGGCTGCAACCTGCGATGCTAAAGCACCTCAAAATTTAAGTGTTCACTGATACTAGCCATGAACAAAAGCCGCAAGTATCCAGATAAATGTTTCCTTGATCCAAGAATCAACGAACCTTGCACCTTGAACGAGGAGTTCCTCATTTGCAAGGCCAATTAGCTCCCATGAAATTCACCACCGCAATGAGAATTTCCAACTGCCGAGGGTTGCTTGCCTCGCTTCTGAGACTACACTTTAGTCTTGTTCCAGAGCGCACACCTAAACGTGTTCAATTTCGTCTCAAGTTGTTATGTGAAAGTCCATAAGTCCCAGTTTGAGTAACAACAAAAGATATTGTTGTTGTTTTAATTGTTGTTGCTATTGCTGTTTTTGCGATAACTAGGACTATGTTGTGAGTCTACGTGAGCTTCCATGAACTTCATCGGAGCAATGAGAATTTCCAATTGCTGAGAGTTGCTTGCCTCGCTTCGAAGGCAACATATTAGCCTGGTTCCAAAGCACACACCTAAACGTGTTCATTTCCGTCTCAAGCTATTAGTAACAATCCATAAGTCCCAGTCTTAGCAAAATAAAACACGATGTTGTTGTTGTTGCCACTATTGCTGTTATCATTATTATGATAACAGGGACTATGTCATGAGTCTAGTAATCCTGTAGCCTCACGATATAGTCCCAGATATCACAAAATAGCAACAACGACAACAACAACAATAACAACAACAACAATATTTCTTATTTTTGCTCAATCTGGGCCTTATGGACTTTGGTATAAAATTTTGGGACGGAGATGCACACGTTTACGTGTGCCCTTTGGAACGAGGCTGCTGTATAGTCTCAGAAGCGAGACCAACGACCCTCGGCAGTTGGAAATTCTCAATGCTGCGGTGAAGTTCATGGAAGCTAATTGGCCTTAAAAGTGAGGAGCCCTTGATTCACAATGAAAGGTTTGTTGTTTCTTGGATTGAGGAAACATTTGTATGGATACTTGTGGCTTTTGTTCATGGCTATTATCACTGTAAACTTGAATTCTGAGTTGTTTTAACATTGTAGGTTCCAGCCGGCAACTTAGGCCCATCCTCCATTGCCTGGTGTTCCTATGGTTTCCATATCTAGTTATGAACTCGATAGGGAAAAACTTCATCCCAAATTTTAGTACCAAAGTCCATAAGTCGTAGTATGAGCGTCCATCAGTCTATAAATAGCGATAACTACGAATATGTAATCAGTCTAGTAATCCTGCACAATGTTTCAAAAACTGGATACATTTTTTAAGACTCATCTGATAGTATATCTTTGAAATTCAAATATAAATACAAAACATCGCATGAATACTCACTTCATCAGCGAAAATTGATCTGTAACGTTCAGGGTGTGTCTCGAATTCGTTTGCATCAAATTTGCCTCCTTGTTTCGGAACAAGGTAATCCGGTCGGCTGACTTCAGTGTAAACAAGTGTTCGATGGTCTGAAAATAGAAAAATGAATGAAACAATGAAATGAAAGACTAAATTAATAAATGATCAAAGAATAAATGAATGAATGAGCAGATGGATGAAATAATGAATGAATAAATGAATGAATGAATGAATGAATGAATGAAGGAATGAATGAATGAATAAATTGACGAATCAATTAATCAACAGATCAATAAATCAATCTTATTGACAAATGAATAAATGAATAAATGGAAGAATAAATCAACAGCTGACTGAATTAAACAAATAAAGAATGAATGAATAAATGAATGAATGAATGAGCAAATGGATGAAATATTGAATGAATAAATGAATGTATGAATGTATGAACGAATAAATAAATATATCATGTAATGAATCAGTTAATCGAGCAAGCAATCTTACACAGATCACGCAAACAAGCATACCATATTTCTCAGCAGCGTGTTTCAATTCATGAGGCTCGACATAAACATGAGGTAATTCCTTGAACATTTCTTGAGCACCCTAAGCGAAGGAGTTGTTTGGGGATAAAAATTGTTAACAAGCATACATTTCATATCTTAGCAATACCAGATCTTTAAAACCTTTTGTGATTTCCAAAGAGATACCAAGAGCGCTGGTCACCAAGGTTATTTGAAATAGTCTCTATACCAATTTTGAGTCGATTCCATGCAGCATCAATTTTTGGTGATTTGTGCCACTTTATGTGCCATTTGGACCAATTTTGTGACAGTATTTTTAAAAATCATGTCCATTTTCGTAATCAGCATGTTTGAAATGGGCTCTGTACCAACTTTGAGACAATTCTATGTAACATCAATGTTTGGTCATTTGTACCATTTTCTGTGCCATTTGTACCGATTTGGTGACAAAATATTTAAAAGTCAAGTTCATATTCGTAATCAGCGTGTTTGAAATAGTCCCTATGCTAATTTTGAGTCGATTCTATGCAGCATCAGTTTTTGGTCATTTGTGCCGCTTTATGTGCCATTTGGACCAATTTGGTGACAGTATTTTTAAAAATCATCTCCATTTTCGTAATCAGCATGTTTGAAATAGGCTCTGTACCAACTTTGAGACAATTCTATGTAACATCAATGTTTGGTCATTTGTACCATTTTCTGTGCCATTTGTACCAAATTGGTGACAAAATATTTAAAAGTCAAGTTCATATTCGTAATCAGCGTGTTTGAAATAGTCCCTATGCTAATTTTGAGTCGATTCTACGAAATTTCGATTTTTCACAAAATTTTTTGCGGGGTCCACAAGTGGACCTCAAAGACGGAAAGGGTTAAAGGGTCTGTTTCATCCGGCATTCTTTGCACGTATCGTCTCTTGGTTTGCCTTTGTTGTCGCCATTTTTATGGGCCATGAAAATGGCGACAAAAAAGGCAACCCAAGAGACGACACGTGCAAGGAATGCTGGATGAAACAGACCCTTTAACGATACAGAGTTTTCGAAGCGGAACCGCCCTGGATACTAAAGCCTAGCCTGTTTGTGCAAGGCTATAAGCCTGCATTTGCACAGAGCAGAAAAATCTAAGGCCCGTTTTATAAGTCGTGCCGCGCCGCGCTGAACCAAGTGAATTTCGATCAATTTTGCCTGGTTCGGTACGGCGCGACTCTTATAAAACCAACCTGACACTTGGTTCGACTAAGTCGAACCATATGCCAAAGGCCTCTCGACTGGGTCGATCCGGTGCGACTTATAAAACCAACTTCAGTCGCGCCGTGCCGCACCATACTCACACGTGCATAAAAGAACTATAATCATTTCAATAATGTCAATAGCTTATGAAATTAAAAAGAAAATTTTCTTAAGTCAGTATTGTGCGCATTCGTCATTATGGTTTGGCACAGCACAGCACGGCAAAAGTTTTGTTCTTATAAAACAGAAGAGTCGCTCCAAGTCGAACCTCAGTCGAACTCAAGTTTCTACGGTTCGCGGCGCGGCGCGGCACGACTTATAAAACGGGCCTAAAAATAACCCATTGAAATTGATGGCCCACACGTGTTGTTAATCATCGATAGCTAAAGAAACAATGCTGTGTCTGCGCATTTTCCTTGTTCTATTTATAGAGAAGCCTATTTACCATTTTTATCATTTTTACGAAAAAAATTCATCATCTCCAAATGTTTTTTTGCCATTGACAAATGGGATCAAAAAGAAAATTTTAGAAAAGGTTCGATAGTCGCATTTCGTCGATTTTCAAAAAGGAATACTATTTTAGGACAGCCGGTATTTCCATTCGTATTTTAGTTTAGTATTGTTATCTTAGTTAACGGCTCAGACGTGATAAGCTATACTTCTCTTGTGTCGTATAGAATACACTTTTTGATGGCTTTGTATTATGCGCATACTAACCGGTTTTGTGATGTACAGGAAAATATAAAGCCCGAGGTCTTAAAAGTACAGACCGAGCTTGCGAGGTCTGTGCTCTAAGACCGAGGGCTTCATATTTTTCTGTACAATACAAAACCGGTTAGTATGAGTTTTATTAACTGATAGCTTCTAATTTTGACTCGTATCATTCATTCAAACACATTTTGTTACTGTAATGTCGTTTGAGTTTATTGTAAATCTCACAGGCCTGCGTCCTTGTATCGTATTATACAAGGCTACGTGAAACCCGCGGGGAAAGTGCCATTAACAAATAGTAGTGGCAGGATTTTGAAACTACAATCAGGTAATAATAGAATGTATTTCTATGAATAAAATTCAGTTGAATTGCCTTTGAAAGTTTGCTCTTATGTATGCATTGGACTTAAATGAACAGATGGAGGAAAAAGGGTAACTTGATGATGTAAAACTGACAAGAATGCACTCTTCTTATGGATGATAAAGAAAATTCTTCGAAACAATATAAAGTGTCAATTAAATCTCGGGACGCGAAAATTTATCATTAAAATGGGTACGATGTTCTCGTACGAGTCCAAACTCAGAGGCATCACTCCTTTGCAAAAATGAGTTGGGACCTTCTCTGGGGAACTTGCTTCCTGAATACAAAATTTGTTACCACGTGGTTTGAAAATAAAAGCAAGAGTCCTTACCTTTGAAGCATCTCCAGAACCAGTGAAAACAAACGTTATTGGTCCAAAATGAGCTGGAAGCTTTCCTGCTCTGATATCTTCACCAAGTTCATAAATAGCCATCTTAGCTTCCCTAGTGTTTTTGTAGCTGTGTGTTGGTCCAATGTACTAAATTGAATGAAGAAATAAAGGTCAAATATTCTAGATTCCCACCTTTATGCAGGAAATTTAATTGATACAGACCTGATCTGTTGCATCATTATGTGTGTCAGACAGAACTCAAAAAAGCGACGTAGCGTGGTAGCGGCCAGTGGCGGAAATTATGGGGGGCGTTGGGGGGCAACTGCCCCCCCCAATTCAACAAGACTCGGAAATTTTTGCCGTAGAAGTCGGAAATTTCGAAGGTGGGATCGAAAATGCAATGAAGAAACGAGTCGCCGTTGAGAAGGAGAAGCAAAGAGTTTCTATTTTGAATGAGCAAACCAAATGCTCACGCTCTATCTGCAACATATTTTTAAGTTTTTATGCACTAACATTCCTTTCATAACGTGAAGAAAGTGGTAGGGTATAGTTTTGGTACAGTATCGAAATTTCTGGTGATTGGGAGAGGCGTTCTAAGCCAATGTAAAGGCTGGAATTTTCAAAATTTTCCTTAGGACGTTTCCATGTCTATGTTTGGAGCAGGCAATGATTGGATGGCGAGAAGCGTTTTAAGACAAAGTAGATGTTCTTTCTGCAAAATTCGTTTGAGAAGTAGCTACTAATACTCGTCAAATATTCAAGTTTGTCATTGGCAAGATAAGGGATCCAAGAGGTCTTCTTAGCGAAAGCAAATTGTGTTTGCTCATGCTCAAAGAATTTCGTGGGGCTGCTACTCTGCAGAAAATTGTTACAAAATTGTCAAAATCCACATTCAATACCGGTAAAAATTGGGTCGTGACATGCATCCTAAGCAAAAGTAGAGGGTGTGTCCTAAAAAATTTTCTTGGGGGGTTCGCCCCCAGATTCCTGAAAGCTGTTCGACTTACCCTGATAGTATGTCGTTGTCTTTTTCTATAAACTTTAGATAGTTGTAAAATCTGATATACCTATTCTCTTAGCACATTTAAGGACCCTATTTACGTCAGGTCTTTCAGCAAAATACGTCCAGCAAAAGCACTTCTCCCGACTCGGAAAATTGATGGCTCTTGCCCCTCCACTCAAAAAGCTGAATTTCCGCCACTGGTAGCGGCGCTACCAGGAAGATAGCTAAACTGCTCAAAAACGAAAGGGAAAATAAGGAAAGAAAGAAGGAGAAAAAAGACTCGAGAAAGAATTCGGCGGTATATAAGGAAAGAAGAGGGAATTGTGTAAAAAGAAACGAAAGTGCTTGGCTTGCTACTAGGAAGCAAAAACTTTTATTGAGCCCTGGTGTCAGATCAATTATGTTGTGAATGTGAATCAAGAACCCTGACTTGACAGCATGTGTGCAATGTAAGCAAAATGTGAAGAGCGGTGGAGACTTTGCAAGGGGGTCAGTGGCGGTAGAAATGGCTGTTGTTGTTCTCTCGTCTGGGGTTCCTATTGTTCAGCATCAGATTCCAATATTAATCAATACTTAATTGTAAGTGTAGCATTTTGTAGTTCTTTCCTTAATTTCATATATTTTTCATTTCTTTTTGTTAATTGCCTTCGGGTAGTAATTATCTGTAGCTACTTTTGGTCTCGTCCCTGCATGGTAGTACAGTAGGATGTATAGGGTGTCTCAAAAAATTGTACAACGTTTGATTAAATATTGAAATATAACGATAATATGAACAGGTTCATGGGAAGATAACTGTGGTAACGTAGTTACCACATAAAACGGAGTTACGGTCAATCCAATTGCCGAATGGCCTCTTGCAGCCCAGAGTAGAGGTAGAGCAACGAACTCACTCTGGGGACGAGATGGGGTTTCAGGTGGATTGAGAGTTAGATTAAGGTACATAGAAGAGACTTCAGCAAGTCCACAAGCAAAGAATTTCTACGGCCAATAAGGTAGAGGTCCACAAAGACCCATAGATGTTCACAAAGACCAATAGATATTCACAAGGCCCACAGATGTTCACAAAGACCCATAGATGTTCACAAAGACCAATAGATATTAACAAAGACCCATAGATGTCCACAAAGACCCATAGATGTTCACAAAGGCCCATAGATGTTACAAAGACCCATAGATGTTCACAAAGACCCATAGATGTCCACAAAGACCAAAAGATGTTCACAAAGACCCATAGATGTCCACAAAGACCCGAAACCAATAGATGTTCACAAAGCGAACGGCAATGAAATCCCTAAACTTATGTAGCCAACTCACTCGTGCTGCATGCTGAAGGGCTTATTACGGGAAGACTTTAGTATATACGCATACAAAGTTTTTGTGGGGAAATCTTAGGAATCTGATCATTTGCACGAGCATTTTGTAGTATTGATCCACGAGGCTGAGAAATAAGTAATAAGATATTTTTTGTATCTTCGTGAGCAGTTAAAAAACTTAATGGTGAAGCTTCTGAATTAGATAAGCACTGTTATCATCAAACCTCTACGAAAATGATACTTGGAGAACAGACTTACATGATTTGGGCACTTACAGAGAGCTGGTGATGGAAAACAGGCAAAAGACATCTTGACGAGGGGTGGTGAAGGGTAAACGAAGCCGGGTTGACCAGGAGCGAAATGGAAAGACAACGTCAAGAGATACTGAGGCAAAATAAACCAGACGGCGGAAGCTGAAGAGGTCTCAGGAAAAATACAAAAGGAAGCTTACCATAAAAGGGGTATGATGGCCAAGAGCCAGAAGACGCAGTCCCAGTCCATGAAGTATATTTATCATGCCTGAAAAATGAAAGAAGCCAAATTAATCATGAACGGTAGGACACAATTAGGTTGAATTAGATCGGATAAGATTCTGTACTACCTTGAAATGCCATAAAATTCTCTTCCTTGACCTTGGCAGCCTTTCTCAGCCATTTCCTGGCCTTGAACTGAAGAGCTCCGTCACATGTGCTTTTCGGAATGTTTCCGTCCCAATATGACAAAAGGCCCTGGAGACGAGGTGGGTCGCACCATCCCTGAAGCTATGGCAGCAAATTTACTTCACCCGGTATTTTTGACAACTATTTCACGCAGCATCGTCTAATAAATCTGAGGCCCGTGATGTGGAGGGGCGTGTCACTCATTCGAAAAAGTCTACGAGATTTTTCAGAAGAAAAGGATTCTTAAAAACGAAAGATTTTTGCTAAAGGTGTACCCCAGATGTACCAGATTTTTTGGGAGTGAAATGCCCCAATAAACTGGTGGTGTAGCTAAGTGGTTAACGCGCAGTATTTCGAATGTTGTGGGGTCTACCCGCGTAGGTTCGAATCTCTTCGCTGGCACTACCAACCACAAGGAATACAATAAACACAACGACACAAAAACGCTCAATGCCATTTCACACAAACCACAAGGACTTAGGAACTATCGGCTTCACAGGCGATTAGGTATTAATTTACCGCAAACAAAAACTTCGATAACAAATTATGGAAACCTTCGTTTACATGAAATTCCTTCCATTTTAAAAACAAGGTATAATTGTGTGCCTTGAAGTTCGGCTAACGGATTATGAAGAAATCGAGCAATGGATAGTTTCACCTTGAAAACGTTTACCGTAACCTTAACATAAAAAATAAAAGTATGTAAATTAAAAAAAAAAATTTCTGCTAGATTGCAATGTAAAAATTGGAAAACGATCGAAGATCTCACAAGAAAAGAAAGAAGAGCGGTTTATAACTTTTATCGATTATCAACAGATCAGTATCTTTCCCATTCTACGTTTCAAGCAACAAGAAAGCCTGTGCTGCTGTATGGATCTGAAAAGTGGGGATACCAATTGAAAAGAAATAACAGAATTGAAAATACTCAAACCAGTTTTGCAAAACACATAATGGGTGCACATCGGAAATCTGTTCACAACGTAGCCTTAGGAGAGATAGGATTGTAGTCATCCAAAAGGCCCAACCGCAAGGAATTTGAAAACCAAGTCCCAACCAAGTCAACTGTAAGCATGCAAACACCAGTGCGCTGTTGTGCAAATGGTGGCGCAAATACATAAGCATCTATTCGTATTTCTTTGTTGGTTTGCCCCCGTCATTTTCTTTCAGCGAAAAGCAGTATCTTTCTTCTATTGCTCATATGTGATGATCAAAGGTGCCGCCTGCCCTTTAAAAAACGTCCAGCTATCCAGCTGTATAATCCAGCTGTGAGCTGTTCGAGACAAGTAGTCTCCTTCTTTCTAGGATGCTTTGGGCAAGATGAATATTCTCAAGATGTAAGCAATAATTTTCAATATGGCTGGTTGTTCGCCACACAAACCAAACGACAATGACTGATCACAAAATTACAAACGTGAGGAAACGGACAGAGCAGAAACCGCGCACCTATGCGCGAAAACTCGTAACTTTGTGTCCTCCTAGCTCCCTGCAACAGATTCCAAAATTCGGCAACACTTGATATTTTGTTCCTTGCGCCTTTAACTCTTGATTTATCATTTCAAAAAGCTTATCTATCCAAACACTTTAAGTAAACTAACTTAGAACACCAGCAAGTTACATCGTAACGAACTCTCGCATTCGGACAATTATGCAGTGCAATGCAGAAGTCAATGAAACACAACACAGCTGTGGAGAGGTGCAACACAAATAACACACAAAGGTATTTTACAATTAACGATTTTAAGATTTTTAAGATTGTAAACTTATTATCGTTCAGTTAACTGCCTGGGCTTCCTATGTTTCATTGTGAGTCCCTCTTGAGCAAGGTTTGCCGCAGGGATACAAGGGACTCATCGTCATCAGTCTAGAACTACCCTAACTCAAGAATCCATATCCCAGTATGCTTGGTTTTAGAATACCCTTTCTCATAGATATTGGGAACTCACATGAAAGCACCGACCCTGGCGGAATTTGCCAAAAGACTCACCGGTATAAAACGTTGGTTTGCATGAATAGAAAACACTCACCCGCAAAGCCCGCAAATTTTCCGAATGCAGCAACCCTTTGTCCTTTGTCATTTAGAATCTTTTCGTAGTCAATCATTCGAATATTCTGCGAGTAACATTAGCATGTTAAATTTGAATTTTCAACGCAAAAAAGTATCAGGTAAATTATGGTTTTAATGCCCTAATTTACCTTAATTTCAAGTTATTCCCTTCGTTTTTATGTTAATTGCAAGCACAGAAAAGTGGTTCTGTCACGATTCCTGACAGCACCAAATTCCCAAGGTAGTTTTGCAAGAAACTATGGCTTTATTCTCTTTAAAGAATTTTCAAAAGTTAACAACCTTTTAGATTTGCTCGAAGTCCAGCTCGTCACACCGAACAGCGTACGAAGCGAGGTGGGGGGACGAGTTCTCACAGCGCTAAAAGGTCATCCGTCCAGATAACTTCGCTTGCTGTTCGGGTTTGACTTGGAGCAAGTCTACAATCTTTCAAACATCCCTTGCCTTTAACATTTTGATTACACTGATTCAGCTTTGGGGCTAGTATAGGGGTAAAGTTATGGGGCAAAGTTGACAGTCTGATGGGTAATTATCTCAGTTCTGTTTACGCAAAAGCGAAACGCAAAAGCATGTTTCTTATTCTTGAGAAATCTCGTTTTTTGTTGCGATGCACTCTTATGTATGGAGAATGAGGAAGCTGTCTAAATATTTACAATTTAGCATATACCTTTGATAACATGGCATCCAGAAGTGGCATATTCCCCTCCTGAGCTTTTATCGTATGCGAGAAAAATGAATAAGATTTATTCGGAATAAGCAAGTCGACAGGAACTTGCTTTACTCCCATAATCAAGGAAGCAGGACTCAAATCCTCAGTAATAATAGCCCCTGCATTTTCATACTCTTGCAGCGTGTATGCTCTGCGTGTTGAAGGCTGAACAAGCGACATGATTCCTTGTTTCTTGAGTGACTTGACATGACAAGGAGCGATGGGCGCTCGTCTTTCCCAAACATTGATATCTTCTCGACGAAGTGCAATGATCTTCCCATCTTCAACATTCGTTTTGCTCAGGTAGGGCTTCGACGAAAAAGCACGCAGTCCTTGTGAAATAAACTGCTTGAGATACGGACGGGCCTTGCTTGCGATAATTCCTGAATTCATTTTAACTCACTAAATGTTGAATTCCAGAATCCAGAATTCCAGAGTCTTCTTTGGTTCTGTTCAAAAATGCGATTAAACGGCAATTGAGGGAGGGAGGATCTTCAAACCAAAGCTACGCTTGTTAAACACTTTCTTTCAAATTAAGGGGGACCACAGCGGCATTTCTCTTGTCAAAAAACGCCACCGCTGTAACAGATGACCAAGAATTGACAGAGATCTTCTGGATTTTAAATGATCATTTTGCAAATATTGTACAGCATGAACAGCATATAGCTCAAATCCTTACAACTGTCTCAAAAATGTCTTATCAAATGATACGATTCGAGACAGTTCATACACTCATGAATAGATATGGCATGCCTGACTTTGCTCAATGCATTCAAATGGAAACAAAACGGATAAAACATTTTGTGGCTGTTTGCACTGTGATCCTGAGCATCGAATTCAACCAAAATTTGAAGTTTCAGATCCCTCCTTGATTTTGCGCTTGAGACATGCACGAGATCGTAGGGGTTCATGAGGTGCAAAAATTTCAAGGGCGGGCATGTCACACTGAGAACGATCATCCTACCTTTGACCGAAAACCGGCATTTCACGAAAAGTATTTCACCATCTTTGTCCCAAAAACTGGTCGTTTTAAATGACTAATTTACGTTGTCATTTTTCTTGGACAATTTAATCACTGGCGATGTTTGCCCCGAAAACCGGTAATTTCGGCAAATTACGTTTTCTCGAAAGCAAGTAGTACCCGTAGCCTTGAAGGCACGAGTGTCCCGAAACCGGTTTTTCTTGCTCACCAAAATTCCATATCATTCGCAGTGAATCCAGAGTTAATCCTGCAGGCATCACTACCGTCGTAATCATTTCTATGAAGCAACAGTGTCCCAAAACTGGTTGTCTTCAAGCGGCAATTCCAAAGTGGTCCCTAGGTTCCAAAAAAAAATTCGTTGATAATTCTCCTGGTTTGTCCCAAGACCGGTCTTTTTATCTTCATTTGACGGACAAAGGTAGGCGAAGGTAGAACCACTTTGGTGCAAAAAATTGAATTCCTGGTCCTTTTTTGTAAATTTTGGCGGACAAAGGCAGAACCGCTTATATGGAAATTTGAAATACTCGTCTTGACTAGACAGGGCTGAGAAAACTTGATTTTGTGAGAAACTAATGGACAAAGATGATTTTAAAATGTGACCTTAAAACTGGTTAGTTTTTCCAATTCCTTCGGACAATAAATGGGGTCAAATACTTTACAGTACTTGCCCGCCCCTGAGAATGAGAATGCTTAACATTTGTACTGCTTAACATTTTCAGTTACTGGCCCTTTTTGCAAAATAGAAATGTAATTTATGTTTTGGTAACGGGTGGTAATGGTCCTAAAAATGCCTAAATTGAATTTGAAATTTTGCGGTTGGTCATTTGGCTCCATCTGATTGGTTTTCAACGTGTCACCACGCCCGACAACCGCTACTGACGTGTGACGTCACATTGAATCCTCGAAGCTGTGGAGGCAGGTGGAGGTCATGTGATTTTTGCGCGCCCTTTTCCTGATTTCATCACGCGTACACATCAAAAAACATTTCATTTTTGTAAGATCTGATATTGAGCGTGTTTAGTAATAAAAACTGTGCATAAATTGAAGATTTTGATGATTTGGAAGCAGAGAAACAAAGGCTATGGATGCTAGCAGGTAAGAAGATCCTCTTCGATTTCACGAAAATCTCGTAGGCCCGGAATTGCAACTCAACATTAATCTTTGAATTTCTTATCCATCTGCTGTGATATTCCAAAGATGTTTGATTTTATTTGGAAGAACAGTCTTCACAAACTTAGTTTTCTTTTGTTTGGGATAATTTGGAAATGAAATTACCCATTTTCAGGAAGTGTTTAATCGTAAGACTCCCTTTAGATTTTTCTTTCGTTTCGTAAGACGAAAATTCATGATTTTTATTCAGGGTTGTTTTCTCGAGAAGTGACGAGTTTATTTGAAAAGCGAACTATCCTATACCATGCAAAATTCATTTTTCTTTCATTTGATATGGTACTTTGCATCTTTTTGGCTTCCGTTTCAGATCCTTTGAATTAGGCGCGGATCAACTTCGCCTTGCAATTCCATTATTTTTGTTAGGCCAACAAGTCTCCACCTAGACTTTTTGTCTCTTTCTCAATCATAAGTCCTCTATTTGATCGATAAGTTGGCATTTTCTGGAACGACATTCATACTTTCTTCCAAAAACCAATTAAATTGTGATTCTGTAGCTTTTTCTGAACTTAGAGTTGCATTCCACCTGCATGTTTAATTGCTGCAATTCCCTTCGTCGAATTTTACCAAAATTTCACTTTTTCATTCAAGGCCAATTTTCTTCCAAATGCTACGTCCTATGAGAAAGAAACCCTCCCTATACCATGCAAAATTCATTTCTCTCTCTTTTGAGCTAAAGTTTGGTGTATCTTTTGTTGTTGTTATGAAACCTATAAAAAAGGCGTGGACTAACTATGAATTTTGTACCCATTATTTTTGTTAAGCCAACCAGTCTCCACCTCGACTTTTTGTCTCTTTCTCAGTCATAAGTTCTCTATTTGATCAATATGTTGGCATTTTCAGGCAACAAAATTCATACTTTCTTCCAAAAACCAATTAAATTGTGATTCTGTAGCTTTTTCTGAACTTAGAGTTGCATTCCACCTGCATGTTGAATTGCTGCAATTCCGCTCGTCGAATTTTACCAAAATTTCACTTTTTCATTCAAGGCCAATTTTCTTCCAAATGCTACGTCCTATGAGAAAGAAACCCTTCCTATGCCATGCAAGATTCATTTCTCTTTCTTTTGAGCTAAAGTTTTATATATTTTTTGTTGTTGTTATGAAACCTATAAAAAAGGCGTGGACTAACTATGAATTTTGTACCCATTATTTTACTTAGGCCAGTCTGTCTCCATCTCCATTTTTCAACGTTTTTGCGGCTTTCTGCCGCCTTGGTATCCAATTTTTTTCGATTTTATCTCATTATATCCATATTTCCATGCGAAAATCACTTCTCCCAAGAAATTTTGGCTTTATCTTGTTTCTAGGGTTTCTTTCAACTTGCACGCCATTCATTTGCTTATCGCTTCGTCAAATTTTACAGAAATTGATCGGATTCATTAGGAGTGTATTTTCTTGCAGAAATGACAAGTTATAGAATAAAGAAACGTCCTAAGCCACGTAAAAATTATCTGCCTTTTTCGTGATGTAAAATATAACTTGCTTATTATTGGAGTTTGTGAGCCTATCAACTAGGCGCTGGCCAGGTTCATGTCTTGTTCCCTTCATTTTTGTTAGGCCAGTCAGTCTCCGCTCCAACATTTTATGCTCTCTCACGGCTCAGAAGTGTTCTCTTAGTCTACCATTTATGTATATATCATCCATCATCTTACAGCTGAATATACAATATCAAACTCCTATATTGTGTAAGTAGTAGTGTCATATTTTGTAAAATTCAGTCCCGTGACAAGAAATTTTTCTTCCCGAAGCGGCTCGTCGACCTATTTGATGTTGGAAAAGTTGTGCCAAATAAGGGTGAACCAATACCATATATGGAGTTTACCAGAAGAATTTATGACCTGTCTTCAAAAACAATTGATACCCGGTCATTTAAACTTTTGGAATGAAAACAAATTTGGGGTGAACAAAATCTCTGATAAATTTGCTACAAGTTTTGCTCAGGTTGGTTGATACAGGTCATATATTTCTTTTGCAAAAATCAGGCCAAAGTTCGAGAAAAATTATGCTCCTATAGAAATACTATTATCATCAGAACGAGGCTACGGAAGTCGAATGATGGGTTGTCGGCCGTGTGTCACGTGTCAATTCAATCGAAGGATTGCTTGATTGCCGGAAATAATACAGCCTCCGCACCTGCTCCGCACAGCTGCGCACAACAATAACAAACAAGATGGCGTCGAGTGAGAGTTGGAGCGATGCTTTGCTGAAATATGGCCTAATGTTTGGCGCAGCCTTCCAAATGATGTGTATATTGGCAATAATTATTTTTCCATCTGAAAGGGCTTCAGAACTTCAAGAAGAGGTCGTTCAAGAGCAACCCACCGTTGAAAAAGGTCATCACAAGACAAAGCAAAAGCACCATAAAGACAAGGGAGCAAGGAAAAGAAGATAGGTAGGCCTACCTCCTATCTCCTACCATAACTGACTTTTGGCCAACAGTTAAGTCCGTCCTGTGCGTCTAACTGCTGATGAAAATCTTGGACAATCTTTATGTAATGCACTCACTTGCTCGCATGCAGACTTTGGCAGAGGGGGTGAGTGGTCTTTAACGAAGCACGCAACTAGCAGACATCACGTATCTAGTCATCATGCAGCAGCTCAGCTGGGAGAAATTTGGTCGGTTTTACTAAACTATGGAATCAGCCAAAACGACCCAAAACGAGCCAAAACAAGCCAAAACGATCCAAAACAAGCCAAAACGATCCAAAACGAAGCAGAACGACCCAAAATCACCCAGAACAACCCAATAGCGAGCCAAAATGACCCAGAACTAAGCGAAAAAGAGCCCCGGGGGGGGGGGGGTACTTCACTTTGGGTAAGACGGGGATGTGCGCCAGTTTTGGGTAGTTTTTGGCCTGAAAATTCTGGGATTGGGGTATCCTTTTACTGGAAAATTTCTGTGATTGGGGTATACTTTCACTCGGAATTTTCTGGGATTGGGGGTTACTCAAAATTCTGTAATGGGTGTTGAATGAAAGTACAACTGGATAAATTTTCGAGCAACACGTGGTCAGTTTCAGGTGAACTGATTTCAAGTATTTTTGTGTTGAAAAACGTCCTCAGATCAGAAACTCGTTCCAATGGCCACTTGGAACCAAAATAACCGTTCCCAGCCCTCTATCCCTTATCCTTTTGACGTCGAATTGCTTTTGTTACTTCTTCGATTGGGTATCAATATCTGACAAATTTTCTGGGATTGAGTATCAATATCGGACCAAATTTCTGGGATTGGGTCGCAACAGAAATCCTTGCGGCGCACACCCCCGTATGAATTTATAGTGAAGTACCCCCCCCGGGAAAAGAGCCAAAATGATTCAGGGTGGCTCAAAGCCAATGACCAATAAAATCGTTAGCAGAGGCTGGTATTTTAGGCTATTGCATTCCAACCCTCTCATCTTCTCCTTTCTCTGCACATCTCTCTGTTCTGTGTCTCGTTTTGATAATCAAAAGAAACTATATCATTGACTATAAATAGGCCTAGGCCAGCATAACTTTTGACAGTAAAGCCCACCTGAGCCCGGCTGAACCCAACTGTGGACCATTCAAATTGTGAGATGATCCCTTGATAGATATCATTGTTTTCAAGGTTAATGAACAAATAACTACTTCACACATTTTGTCTACTGGGGAAAGCACACCTCACACGTTATAACAACAGGGTAGATATAAAAACCCCAGACTGGAATGATTCCTGCTATGCGAGGATAGGCCTACTTAAGCCATCGTTGAAAAAAGCCTGGTTTCCACATGACTGTTCCTGTCTTCCCCGTCTCTTATAAATTTTCTGGCGACACGAACGATGCGAGCAATGGGAGTGCTTGAGTTGTTTCCATATGATCACTGCTGTTGTCCCTGTCGCTGAAATGCATGCAGACCCACACTCCAGCTCACTGACTGAATGAGTTTGGGTCGTTTTTGGGTTGTTCTGGGTCATTTTGGCTCGTTTTGGATCGTTATGGCTCGTTTTGCGTCGTTTTGGCTCGTTTTGGGTAGTTATGGCTCGTTTTGGGTCGTTTTGGCTGATTCCATAGTTTAGTAAAACCGAAATTTGGTATCAAAAACTAGGCAGCCTGGACCTAATTGCAAGAAAGATATTGACACTTGAGGATCTAACTAAAGCTAAATTCACACTTGAATCATTTGTCTTTCTGCTGCCCAGATCTGGTTTGCATTTCCCATTCTGTAAAACAGCAAAACATTCTCAGGTCCACAAGTACAGACTTTGTGCGCATTTGAAACTAAAGAGAATATCAAGACTTTTCTTTAAGAACTTGGATAAACGCTTCACAGTTGCTAAGGATTCCTGAGCCACATAAAAGACAGTAAACTTGCTTAAACAAGACTTCTTAAGAAAGTAAAAGCATTCTCAAAGTACTCTTTGGCAAGGCCATGTGGACAAGGCCAGTACATTTATTCAACTTACAAACAATTGTGATTTACTATATTCCTAGAAAGGTATGAAATAGATAAAAATTTAAATAGTTATAAGGTATGGCGCGCCAAACCGGCCAAAAACATTAAATTTGTTGGCTGCAGTTTATAAAAAATTGCTGACCGTTTTTTATTTTTGTTGACAATGTTTACGCTTTTGCCGACACACTTTATATTTTTGCAGACACACTTCACAGTTCTGCTGTCACAACTTTTCCTTCGGCAGCAAAGAAACCAAGTTTTTCTGTGACAACAGCAAACTTTAAAATTCGTAAGTAGCTTTCAAATAAAAATGCAGTCACATATTTCTGTCAACAGCAACTACTGCTATAATTTGCTGTCAGCAACAAAGTTTTGCTGTCAGCAAAATCAGCTGCTTTTACAAGACCGGGGGTCAGCTGATCAGTCAACAATTTCGACGGGGGCTCACTGACTTACTCTTTGACCGGTCAAAGGGGAATGTCCCTTCTGCTTCTCCGACCACGTTATCACTTTCTGGTCATCTTTTTATTTAGTCATGAAAGCAAATAGATAATTGCTGTTTTCAAAGATATCTTACCTAGGGAAAGAACTTTGTAGGCCTATAAATCAGCCTAATTTAGCTAACGCCAGGTTTGCTTTCTTATGGAAAACCCAGATGTATTTTATTGGCATACAAAACACTATTACCCCCCAACAAATTTAACCAAAATGTACGAAAATGTGAGTAATTTGCACAATATTTATTATGAGATGTGGGAATATCAAAATGGATCAAAAAATCAGTTTAAGCGACTCAACTCAACTATCAGATCGCCAATGTATCAAGAAGCTTCAGTACCGGGATAATACAACTTGAGAAACTACACGTATATTTTTTATAAGAAACTGAGGTCAAAGGCTGGTAAGCCGTTTTATAAAATTTCTGGGTCATTCTGCTTCCAAAAGTCACGTGATTCTTATATTTTTCAAGTGTAGAGTTAATGGGCTCCCGAATCATTATGATTGTGCCCCAGACATAATTTGACCTCAAAACACGTACATAACTCGCATGCCATTACCCACAGTTTTGAGTGACCTCAGAAAATTAAAACTGCAAATTACAAAGTTTAGATTCGAGTAGGGCTGTTTTGTATTTGTTTTGATAAACGAAATCCTCGACACACCTTTATTTTCACTTGTTTTCTTCATCATAATTACTCGGAAGGTACTCAAGTAAAATCAAAACAATAGAAATTTCTATGGTCTAAAAATTGAAAACCCTTATTTTGCAATGCTCACAAAAGAATCGGTAGTAAACATGAACTCTGATACAAGAAACTCCGTACTCAAAATTTGATAGCTACAAGAACATTTCATTACTGACCAAATTCTTAGCCTCTTGTGGAAAAAATGCATTCATGACTGACTGTGTGCAAGTAGAGGGGCTTTTCTTAATGGAATTTATTTGGAACCAAATTTCAGAATGTTATCGGTCCCTGAAATAACGCGAAGGAGATGGAGAGCAAAGGTAGGCTTCAGTGTGTCGTACACAACTGTTAGACGATCCTAATTCTGATGATCCTCGACATCAGACGATCCTCATATTAAATCTCTGACCGCTTCCAGCCGTCTTCCTGTCCTGGCCCCATCTTGCCCCCCCTCCCTCCCTCAACAGCTGCAGTCTGTTGTGAATGGTCAGAAAGTAAACAGGAGATTCCCATTTGATCAATCATTATGAGGAAGTAAGTCAGTGAGCCCCCGTCGGAATTGTTGACTGATCAGTTGACCCCCGGTCTTGTAAAAGCAGTTGATTTGCTGACAGCAAAACTTTGTTGCTGACAGCAAATTATAGCTGTAGTTGTTGCTGTTGACAGAAATATGTGACTGCATTTTTATTTGAAAGCTACTTACGAATTTTAAAGTTTGCTGTTGTCACAGAAAAACTTGGTTTCTTTACTGCCGAAGAAAAATTTGTGACAGCAGAACCATGAAGTGTGTCTGCAAAAATATAAAGTGTGTCGGCAAAAGCGTAAACATTGTCAACAAAAATAAAAAAACGGTCAGCAATTTTTTATAAACTGCAGCCAACAAATTTAATGTTTTTGGCCGGTTTGGCGCGCCATAATAAGGGGCCAGTAAAGAATTCTGAGCAATGGGGAACTCAGATTAAGGGGTCATTGACAAATAATTTCACCACAGTTAACGGAATTGGGCTGTTAACGGCTTGATGCCCTTCCCCCTTCTTAATGGACAACTAAATTTGTTGCCTGGCTTTTCTCTTGCTGTGGGTCTCCTGCAAACCCTCTCTTACTAGGCCTACTTTGTGTCTCTGTGTCTTGAATTGGGGCCTAAAGCCTATATGGCAACTTCTTTTTCCAGCTCGGGACCTTAAAATAAAGTAGTGCACTGCAGAAAAATTTACTGCTATGAGTTATTCTTTAAAGATTGGTTATAAGAAATGTTACTTATTTCAATATTGTCACAAAAGTAGCATTTTTTACGGATTTGTGCTGGACCCCCTCCCCCCAGCAGCCCAATTCCATTAACTGTAATGAAAATTTTTTCTTGATGATCCATAAGAGTCTTCATCTACTTTATATTGAAGTGAAGTGTTGATATTTCTGACCATTATAAAAATGAATTGAGCAAACAAAGGGTTAAACACAAAAATGAGTTGTTTTTTGCTTTGACAGCTTGAATAAAGTATCAGTCTATCCAAATGTTAATAAACTTTTCCAGGATAAACTTCATAATAAGTTGCCAAAACTAATATTTAAAAAAGATAATTTAGAATATTAGAAATCAAATAATAATGTCCATTTTTGATTTTGTAGGCTAAGCTTAAAGGCTACAGAGAAAAAAGGCAGATTTGTTTTGCCAAAATTAACTAAAAATCACAGGTCTCTCTTACACAATTTTGTAGATCTCTCAGTAATCAATTTTGTGGTCTTTTGGGACCCTGTCTATCAATTTATTACAGTAGCTTGGTGGTGATAGATTGAACAATTGTATTCATTTTTCTGGTGCTGTATTTAAACTGCAAACAATGCAAACAACAGACAACTTCTTTGGAAGCTCAGGTGTCATTGTATGAAGAACAGACTGGAGCATGTCAATCCCTTGGCACTTAAGTGATGATGAGAATTTTGCATAGTTAACTTTATGTAAAGCTGTTACCCATTGCATTTCAATGATTCACCAGCTGGGGCCATCTGCACATTAATAAAATAAAATTGTGTCTATCATGTATCTGGGGTGAGTCACAAAATGCGAAATCTTGGTCATGCAATTCATTTTGCAGATCTGTTTCTTTAAACATTCATTGCATAGGAAAAAGGCTAACTTAGATAGGTAAATTTATTTGGTTGAAACTAGACCTGCCATCATATAGTATGGTAAAGTATGATATAGCATAGTATAGTATAGTACAGTGCAGGTCAGCACAGTACGGTTCTCTACAAAAAAACTGAAAGAAGGCAAACAACCATATTGTGTTATGCTTTGTAGCCATGGGGGACTATCATTTAAATGGGATTGCAAAATGTTACACTTCAATAGTGCAGATAAACATGGAATTGACTTCAACAAACAAAATTTCTGTAAATAATTTCATATATCGTTCTTTTACAATACACATAGAACTTTAGCAAATCCAGCTTGCTTTTCACCATCACACTCCATGTTTTGCCTGACTCACCACGACTTCAGGGATTTTCTGAAGTTTTCAAGGTTAAAAACAAGTTTCCAACAAAAAATCAAATATAAATTTCAAACATTGCCACTTTCGCGGCATTGTTTACACGGGGTAGTACTAGGCTAAGACCACTTCAATATTTCATATCACTTACGTAGCATGCAAAATTACAAACCTTTATCTAAGTACAATATGTATGATACACTTTTTGAAAGTGAAAATGGCTCCTAATTAAACTTCAAGTACTTCTACATTTTCTGTGATTTTTGCTTCTCTAGGTCCCTTGATTACATCTCCAATGATCCAAGCTTTTCTTCCATCTATCTTTTCTAATTCTTCACAATATGCAGTGGCTGCTGCTCCAGGCAGGCAAATCAGCAAGCCTCCTATGGTAAGGATGCAAAAAAAAAACTGACTGTTTTTACACAAAGTGTGCTTTCTTTCTATGCAAACTTTAAGTGGTAAGTTCACATGTAAAAAACCAAAGATTTAAAGCTGAAACAGAAGATTGACAAATCCCCATGAAAGTGTGATATTACCCCTTACAAGATCTGAAGGCAAATCAATTCCAAAAATCTAATTTTGAAACTTGAGCTTGGCTTGATCAGTTTTTGTAGCAATTGTGAAAGTATAACTTCTGATCATTTGTTGGTTACTTAATATGGTAAAGTGTAGCACTCTCTTCATGTGCCTGAACAGTGGGTCTTGTGCACGGGGGGGGGGGGGGTTCTCGGCTAAATTTCGGTTAGGGGGGTGCCGCCCACAGTTTCAAAATGTAACCGTTGGCTAGACCAATTTTTGTGAAAATGACACCCTTGGCTAGACTAATTTTTCCTTCAGAAGTGCTCTGAATTGGCATTTTCTAGGCAAAACTTGCCAAATTTTCGCATTTTCTCAACCAAAATTCCAAAAAAGTTGGGTTTTTTACCAAAATTACCGAATTTTAACATCTCTTTGACCAAAATTCCCAAAAAGCATACCCTTGCCTAGACTTAACTCGATTAAAATTGCCAAAAAGTACACCCTTGGCTAGACTAGAAGGCCGAAAAAGTATACCCTCGCGGGCGGCACATCCCCAGGTACCTTTACTATGGAAGAACCCCCCCGTGGTCTTGTGTACAAAACATCTTGTTGCATGCAGTGCAGTTGTGTATACAAGTAAACAAAGTAAAATGTAAGCACTTATATGTGAATTGAAATAAGCACAACAATTTGAGCATAGATCATTATCAAGCCAACGCTATAATGGGCTATGCTTGAAACATCACGTCTATTTGAATTCACATCAAAATGCTTCTATTTTACTTTACTAAGTCTTGTGTTAGCCTGCGTCGCAGACCCAATTCCAAAAGGAGAAGAATAGGGTCTGCGTACAATGGAGCAATCTCGTGTTCTTGTGACATTAATTTATTCCGTTTACTGAGCACTAGACAGCGAGTGTCATGCATAATTAGTGCATCATTTTGCGAGCGAGAGGAAAAGTAATGGCCGACATTCTTTGTACTGAAGTGTTTACGATGTTCTCCAGAAACTTACGATGAATTCTTCGATTGATACATGCATTTTGTGTACATAATCCTGATAGTCTGCATAAATTATATTCGAGGATCCTTGAATGTAATTTATGCAAAGAACACAGGATCGCTCCATTGTGCGCAGACCCTATCCTTCTCCTTTTGGAATTGGGTCTGCGACGCAGGCTAGTCTTGTGTATACCTAATAAATACATGCTTTCCCTGCGCTGCCCAGGAATTCTCAAGAATCCTTAAGAATTCTTGGGAATATTTCTCAGTAGAACTATTGTTTGAAAAACCTACTAATCTTTTTTAAATGACATACTGGAAAGTGACCCCTCCCAAATTCAAGGTACTGTACAAAAACAGAATTCATAGCAAACTCAAGGAGAACATTTCACCTCTTGTCTTGTAAGAATAAAAGCTCTACACAAAAGAGTTGAGAATATCAGATAATCTTATCAATTCAAACAAAACTATTACCTGATGTTTCAGCAGAATACCCATCTAATAATTTGAAGTTGATGCCACATACTTTGTAGACAGCAGTCATATTTGCCAAAATTGGAAGTTTGCTTATGATAAATGAAACATCATCTTTCTGATTTGCAACAAGGTTTTCGGCGTGGCCAAGAATGCCAAAGCCAGTGACATCCGTAGAAGCATGCGCTTTATACTTATGCATCAGTTTTGCAGCATTTCTGTTCAAACATGCCATGGACAGCATTGCTTCATTGTAAGCAGTTTCTACCTGATCTGCTGACACAACATCTTTGATCTTATTCCATCTTTCTGGCTATGATCAAAGAAAATTTCTTCCAAAATATACAAAAAGAGGAAGATGACACATACGTTTTCTACTAAGAACCTTCATCATCTCTACCAACCTGTTTGGTCTTATAAATTGTGTTTGCACTCAAAACAACTACAGTACCTTCCTATTCTCTTTCCTTTAATCTAATTTTTGTTGTTGTACCAGCACCCCTAAGGGGACCATTATGGACATAAGATCAGCTTGACCTTTAATGCTATCCCCTGCCACTGTAATTAGGGGTGCTTTCCTTGTACGTTTTTAGACTTAAAGCTTATATTGTATTGTATCTATTTTCATATGTATCATAATAACTTTGCAATTTTTTTATTGTGGCATAAAGATACATACATACATACATACATACATACATACATACATACATACATACATACATACATACATACATACATACATACATACATACATACATATGAGCAAAGAGACCAAACTATTCAAAGCCAGACATAGCCTACTCTCGAGTACCGAATAATTGTCCCCCCCCCCTTATTGATTTTTCAGAAATTTTCCAACCCCCCGCTCTTATTCCAAACCCCCCCCCCGTTTATTAATTTTTGGAAAAATGAAATGGTAGTAAACAAAATTTCTGAATAAACGCAAGAAAAAGTCTCAATAAGTGCATTCAACAGAACCAGAGTTCATAAGTAACTGTACCAGTAATATCACTGTTCACATCGAATATATAAAAGATACGTGTTTACCTAAGAAAACGACTATTCTCTATTTCTCCAAGCACCCCCCCAATTATTCTAACCCCCACGATTATTGCTATATCAAACCATTTCCAACCCCCCTGATTATTCCCACCCCCCCCCCCCGTTTATTCGGTACTTGAGAGTACTTAACGGCTAAAATACATCTTCTTTATCATTCCCCAAACAGGTAACATAAAAATAGTTTATAGTTTGTATATAAATTGTTACAATGATAGATTTAACTTTCAAATGTTAGTCACGCTCTGAAGAGAACATAAGTTCAAAAAGCCTTAAGGAAAACACCCCTAATTACAGTGGCAGGGATAGCATTAAAGGGTCAAGTTGACACTATTTCCATAATTGTCCCCTTAGAGGTGCTGGTATGAAAGTCACATGAATGTCATGGGAGTTGTAAACAACTTGTAAAAACTCTGAGTGTTCACTATCCGATAATTTTAGGGGTAATTTCAGGACTGGCCTAACTTTCAAGTTCCTTACAAAATCTTTTGTACGCACCTGTTCAATCCACTGGTGTGCATTCACAGCTATCTGAGTTCCCAAGGGCTTTGTGAGCACAAGAACATCGCCTGCAACTGCATTTTCTGGCCTGTTGAAATAAGCCACACTTCACATCAATATACAACACAATAGAGCTTGCTATTCAAAGTCAGGCTTTCTAAAATACATGAAATGTTCAAATAAATATATATTGCCTTGAAGAGCCTTGAAGTATAGGAAGAGAAAAGCACAGCTCACAAAAGTGCTCAGAACATTCAATTTATTGTGAATTTTGAAATTCATTATCAATATCAACTAAAATTCTGAACACCAGGCCTAGGACCAAGAATGATAACTTTGCAAAGTGCGCACGGAAGACGCGCACCAGGCTATTGTTTTAAACAAAACATTATTGTTTTTCCTGGAATTGCACGGGGAAGATCTTCTGCGTGCACAACATAGTTAAGCAGTCTGGCCTAGGAACATCAAAATTTGTACTCTAACCAGACAAAAATTTTGGTGATGAATCTGAATTCATATATGGTCAGAAATCAGGGTGAATCTCAGTACTGCTCTGCGCCAAATATTTTGGAGCATAACTATTTTGTGCACCAGTGTGCACCAAAGAATACTGGATATCAAAGAATAACTGGATAAGGTCTCTTTCTGTGCCAAAATGTGCGCCAAAAGGTCTTTCTCTGCTCCGAAGATCTTCTGGAAATAGGCACTCAGATTCACCCTGGTTGAGAAGCTCCAACAAGACAATGCCACTTTGTTGAAAGGTTCATTTGCATCAGATACTAACATAATCACTTCATCCTGTGCAACAACACTGCTTGCAACTCCACCAATGATATACCAAGGATTCAGAACGGTTTGACCTCCATTCACAGTAGTACCAGCCTCCTTAGCCAAATCATTGAATCCTTGTATTACCAGTCTTGTAACAATTTCCCTCTCCTTCAATGTCAGTTCACTGCTCACACCAAGCAGCATCAACATATTATCACATTCTGTTACCCCCATTGCATACAAATCACTCAAAACATTAGCACAAGCTATCTTCCCTTGCATATATGGATCATCAACCAGTGGGTAAAAGAAATCAGTTGTCTGTACAATGTTTATTCCCTTGTGGCGCGTTGCAATCATGCAGCTATCAAGTCCAACCCCTAATATGACGTCCATATTGGCCGGCTTAGGCCCACTACTGGTTGTTTGCTCCCCTGCATGCGTATTTGTCGTGTCTTCCGGACTGAGTCCCTCAAGAAGCTTCTTTAGCTGATCTTGAGGAACTTTACATCCTCATCCTTTCAGCTTTGTGAATTTCGTTAGTCTGAAGTCACGTGAAAGGCCATGTTCTTCTGGAACAAATTTCTTCATCTTTGCAGCCATCTTGCCTTGCGTTGCCAGCAGATAGCCTCGCTTCTGGACAGAGAACTCCTCCCCAGCAGCAGAATCTTTCTCCAAAAATCCATTTGCTGTTTTTGCTTTCAAGCAGAGAACAATCCATCAAAGATCCGTAAGTTCGTTTCGTTCTGAAAATATTTCGCACGCTTTCTCGAAATAGTGAAATGCTCCTCAATTAGCTTCCTATGCAATGACGACGGGAACGATGTATCCTCACTTGGTATACACCGTTCCCGGAACAGTGGAAGTAAGATTTCGAGGCAAAAATAAAATTTATAACTCTTTTCCAGGTCAAAATCGTGCTATTTGTGCAGTAGCAGTCCCGTCAAAAAGTGATCAAGATATTCAAACGAATAAAGGAAAATTTGTAAATTTTTTCGGGGTCAAGGAAAAATGTACTGAGCATGCAGAAACGGGAACGGTGGGTAATTACCGTTTTGCTATAGGGTGACAAGGATTTCGAGTTAAAAAAGGACAACTTGCAACTTTCTCGAGCTCAAGGCAAAATATGCTTCTCCTTCAGTAACGGAAACTACAGTACACATTTAGCACACACTTTTCCCTGTTGTAGGGTGGGTAAAATTTCGCACCAATAAAGGAGAATTAGTGACTTCTTTCCCCATCAAGCGAAGCGTGCTTTCATTCAGTAATGGGAACGGTGTATACACATTTAGTAAACACTATTCTCGTTGTAGGATGACAAAGATTTCGAACCAATATGAGGCAAAGTTCGTAATTTCTTAAAAAGTCATCAAGGGGAAAAGTGATTCTCAAAGATGCTTCACATGCAGTAACGGGAACGGTGTACACCGTTCCTGTTAAAGAATGAGTAATATTTCGAGGCAAAAAGAATCGATTCACTACATTTTTTGAGGTCAAGGCAGAATGTACTTCCAATGTAGAACGGGAACGATGCAATGTATACACATTTAGCATGACGCACCGTTCGTCACTCTAGCTTCTCTATTGCACAGTGCTGCGTGCGTCCTAACGTTGATGCAGGCATTTTACTTCTGGAAAAATTAATTTGCATTTATTTTCAATTTGTTTTAAGTACTAGCTACTAAAACCTAATTTAGGCCCACTGTGCATGCCGCATCCAGGCCCTAGTTTAGCGTCCCTTCCGAAGGACGACGAGATGAGTTGTGAGGTCAGGCCTCCGAGGTCACCCATCCGGAGTTTGACCTCACTCGATCGACCTCAACTTCAGTCACCTGACGAAGGCTGTATAAGCCACTCGGCCATGTATGTATGTATGTAAAATATAGCCATCAAAATAAATATAATTATTGATAATAGGAAAGAAATCTAGTTACAATATCTACAATTTAAAATAATTACAGGCAAAAATTACATACCTAATTGATAATCTAATTTAAAAACACCCCATGGTAAAAGATGGCAGGGATAGCATTAAAAGGTCAATGCAACCTTGTTTCCATAATGGTCCCTCCAGGAGTGCCACTCAACCCGTAAATCTGGAACTTTACATCTGGAAAAATTTATTTCCTAAATCCCAAATCTAGATCGTGTCGAAGTTCAGTTCAGACTTTCAGGAATGCAGCCAGTGTCACAGAGGCAACAGTATCAAGTGAAATCCTAAGAACATTTTACAACAAATTTAGTGTCATCTGGGTCATTAAGACTGATATTTCTCTAATTAATCAACAAATTTATCAAAACTGTTTCCTTTAAAGACATCTTAAATCAATTTTGATATACGAGTATAGTTAAATTAATTTCAATCGCTTCTTGTTTCACAAACCTTCTCCGCCCTTACAGATTTTTCCTATTCTTCAACTTCCACTGCAAATTATCATTTCTTATAGATATTTTGAGATGAAAGATTTATTAAAATAGATCTGAATATTGGCATGAATGGACAGACATTACTTGTCTTTGGAATGAAGCCTGGAAAGTTCTAATGATGTAGTTTTTCTGGTTCCAGGAAACTTGGGAAATATTCATGGTCCATTTTACTTTTCACTGTACAGTACCATAGCAGATTTCTACAGTTGCACGTAATGGTATTTCATAAAAAACTGAGAATCTTCCCCTGCACCTTGAAATCATCAGCAGATGTTAACTTCCGACACTTTTAAAAAAGACAGTAAGTTAAGGTGGCTCGCTTCTGATATAAATTTCAGACTGCTACACACTGGGTGTCCTATCGCATATGGCCAAACGTCTGAAATTTTTTTGGTAGACCCAGTATCTTAGCTTTTAGGCACCCGCTCCAAAAGATTTTTCCATGTTTGCTCATGGGTATACACCACTTCGATTAACAGCCTCGTTTTGGAAATCATTCAAAATTCGTTCATATGAAATTTTGGAGGCCAAATTCGGATTTAGCACCCAAACTTTAGTCTAACCACAGGTTTTCATGTTGCTAGTAGTCGCAGTGTTAACTTTATGGCAACATCAAGCTTGGAAATCTGTAAGGGATTTGACCGTGAAAATGACTCGGGGTGTAAAGTTTCACCCCCGACGATTTTTCACGGTCAAAGCCCTTATAAATCTTTGAGCTTTTCATTGTCATAAAATCAACATCACAAATGCCAGTACGTTAAAAGCAAGTAACTAGACTAATGTTTGGGTGCTAAATCCGAATCTGGGCTCAAAATTTTCATAAGAATAAAGAATAATAGGAAGGAATTTTGACAAATTTCCAAAACAAGGCTGCTTAATCGAAGTGGTGTATTGTGCACACGATTTTGGTGTTGATCGTGTCCACAATACATGGCCTAAATGTTCCTAAACGAATGAATGTATTTCGTTACCTTGCTTGACTTAAATTCACTCTTTATCTTCTCTTTCCTACTTGGGAGTCGATGCCTGCGCTCTCGAAAATTTGATATTGGCCTAAAATTTCGAACTGCACCAGGCTCAATCTGAACAATATCTCTTTGTCTTTAAAAGCCTACTCTGGCAAAATTGCTGTAATTTGAAGCACAGGGTTCAAAAGTCCCGTTTCTTACTTTCTCTGATTAGGCCTACAGTTTGGACAGTTCTAAACGTTTAACAATCAGAGCTCTGCAGGGTTCAAAAGTCAGCTTGACTTCGCCTGTTGCAAAGGACGAGGTGTCAAAGTCATAGTTAGACTTCAAGAGATAAGAATGTGACCACTTAGCAGTTGCAGTACCTTCTTTCTTGATTATGCTGCAAGACCTGATCTAAAGCGATGGAATCTCTCCTGGGGGGAAGAGCCATTTTCCTCTGCAACGTACCTCCCCTATATCCCCTCCCTGGTTACTGCATTCACACTGACATGGTTAAACCAGCTTTATCTAAACAAGGTTAAATTTCAGCCAATCAATGCATTCGATTTCTTGGATTGTCCAATCAGAAGGCTTCATTCCATAACCTGGTTTAGTTTAAACTGGTTTTACTTGCAAGTGTCAATGGGGTATACCAGTTCAAACTAAAACCAGGTTAACGAATGGAGTCTTCTAATTGGTCAATCCAACAAATCAAACGGATTTGATTGGCTGAAATCTAACCTCGCTTAGAAAACTGGTTTAGCTTGCCAGTGTGAACTGGGTATAGGTTCTCGTCTTTTTTGAAGGTAGACGAGAACTTTGGAATCTAAAACTGTCTATGAAACACCAAGCCTATTTGCCATCAAAGCAGCGACGAATCCAGGAATTCGAAGGGGGGAGCTGATGGTTGTTTTCCTTCGAGTCATTTAGGTGGACTTCGTGTCTGGTAATAAAGACAGAGATTCGTTTCAAACATCTATGAAAAGGGAGATGCCGGTGCTCCCTCCCATTCGTACAGTATTCCATTGAAAACATTTTTTATAATCAGTTCGTGGTTTGACCATTCTGTTTATCAACTCGCATGCATCTCAGGCATTTTCACTGAAAACGATACATTGTAACTATTGCCAAAATAAATTCTATGTAAAGAATTTGAGTCACTAAAGTAGTAGCATCCTGCAATTTGGATTAATTGATCACCATCAAAGTTAATCAAGCCAAAGTTAACGTCCATTTGGTAATTGCTAATTAGTTTACATCAAATTACTGTGGTTCCCCTCATTGGCAACATTGTATAGCACTTTCACTGCCGATGGCCTATTACAGAGTAATTTTTCCCATGCATAGAACCTAATTTGTTTCCTAATTGAAAATTGTTACGACATTTTTGGGCCACAGTCCAAGTAAGCTTGCCCTCCCATTACTCATTCCGCAGCTTCTGCAATTGAATCATATGGGACACGAAGATGCAGTTTCTTTCCTTTAACAAATATATGATCACGGACCCTGCCCGTTTTCATAGCAACACTTGGATCAGTCAATCATGATTCAAAATAATGATGATAATAATATAATAATTTATGGAGTTAAGGGTATGAAAGGCTAAATAGCCTATGTAGCCCCATTTAAGTTTCTCAAACTAATCAACTGACTATAAATTTGTTGTCACTCATGTGTCTGTCGTATGCCTTCTCGAACTCAAGAACCGATGTCGAATTAATAATGCACGCTGGAAGGTCATTCCACTGATTAATGAGAATCGTATACCGTAGGGGTTCTAGGGAACAGGGGAACATGCCAAAGAACGATTGGGGGAACAGGGAACAATAAAAAATTTGTAGAAGGAACAAGGGAAAAAGGGAACAATTAGTTTGCCTTCAGGGAACCGGGAACACTGTAAAAGATTGAGAAAGATTAAGTTGTTAACTGGTACAACAAAATCCTTTTGCGCTTTGCATTTATGACATCAGCTTTATGTCCTGGACGACTGCCTACCTTCTTTCTAGAAGTAATTAAAATGGAAAAACGATGTTTTACGAAAGAGCTTCACGATTTTCGTATGGCATAATCTATCCAGGGAAGATAACGTCCTGGAAACGATTTCTTACCATTGTTAAAGAAAATAAACTACATTCTTACCTATAACAAACATTAGTAGACTTGCAATTAACCCTAAGAGATCTTACCGTCTACTGCTTCCTACCATCGTTAATTTTTAACTTTGCTACTTGTGTTTCGTCCATAATCTTGTGTTTCTATTATATTTTACGATAGAATTTATTATAGTTATATTCACTGTTGGTTACTGTTCTAGTTATTGTAAGCGCCCCAGACTCGATAAGCTTTACTTCTTCTGGGGCATATGAATTGCGTATGTATATTAGCATTAGTACATATGTTTTTCATGAATCAATATCATCATCATCATTTCAAAATTTTGCTAGCGAATATGGGAACAAAAAATAATTTTACGAGGGAACAGGGGAACAAGGAGCCCCCCTATACGACCCTCATTAATAACTCTTGACGAAAAAAAGTTTTGCGAATTGTAGTGTTTGATCTTTTCTTGTCTATTCTAAAACTTTGTTATTTTGCATAAAAATTTCTGGTTTAGGCATGTCTACAACATGGTATCAAGCAAAAATATGTCACTCTTATGGTTTATGATTTAGAAATTTGATGATGTCATATCATCCAATCCAATCAGCTGAAATTTTAAATGTCCTGTAATTTCGAAAAATATTCAAAATTTCTGGAAAATCCAACGGCAGAATCATGGATATGTACCTAAAGTTTCCTTTAAGCCATTAAGTTAGAAGAAATAGGTTATGTAATTTTACACTCACCTCTTTACGCAGATTTCAAGATTTGGAATCTATGCTTCAGAGCTCATAAATTCAGAAAATTTATAAACCTAAATCGGAAAATGAAGATATCTTAAGTTAGTTTGAAAAATTCCTGTCATTCTGGAACTCTGGGAGGAGCACCTCTACTTATTACCGTCTGTAGATTTTATCTTAAACTCCGAATATATTCAAAATAGATAAAATTTCAGTCTGGCTAAGCGTCATCTGCAGCTGAGATACGATCAGTTAGAACCGTCACATTCCTTCCAAAAAATTCAGTTGTTCATTGTGTCCAGTATGAACAGTATTCCTTAAATGGATACACTTCCAGACGATGAATATCTTGGAAGACATCTCGAGAACAGAAGAGTTCAATCATATCTGCAAGAATTAATTACTGACATGGTTCTTTGTAAAACATGGATCGCAAAGATAAACAGAATGGCAGAAGGAACTGTCGGTGTGCAAAGCATAGGTTCTAAAGTTTCCAAAAGGCTTGTTTAGAAATCTTAGACTTGTTACTTTGAACTGAAATAGCTTAAAATAAACTTGAGATATGTGCAATGATTCTACCTTTGGATTTATCAGATATCATGAACATTCTCGAATTTCCAGAGTATTTCATACATCAAATTTTTAAATGGCACGACAGAAGAATGACATTTTTTGGACCAACTTATGAATACCCTTTGCCCTGACTTGTAGTAGAAGGTGGACACATCCCTTATCACAGAGACTTTTCGAGCATAACTCCCCTTTCAAGGAGAATCACTGAACACTACAAAAATATTTTCAGTACAGACTGGTGCTTTTTGGGATAAATTCTAATATGCACTAATATGATACCCTTATTTGAAGAATGTGGGAGAATTTTTAAGAAAAATACCCCTTTTTGAGATTCTAGGTCCTAGATTTGTAGTGCAAATACACTCTTTCTAAGTGAAATCGTGGACGAGCGTCGTGTCAAATTTTCATGAACATTGCACCCACCAGATAGACTACATTACATAAGTCCCTCTAACTTACGCTCGTTGTTGTTGTTGTCATCGCTTCAGTTGAGGGACTTATGTCCTTACGCTTCAGAATAGGGACTAATTAGGCCAAGTCCGCCGCGTTCACGGCGCGACCAATCAGATCGCTACTTTCTTAATATGGTCAACCCACGTGCCTATTGTTAGCGTTTGATTGGCTCATTAGTTCAAAGTTCGACTTCTCGAAGCGAAGCGACGCTCGAAATGACCTTCGAAGGGACGTTCGACTTTTCTTTCGACGTTCGAAGGATGGAAGATGTTCTAAGTTTCTTCTGATTTTTCGTAAGATTTTAGTCCCTGTTTAGAATCAGCTTGGTCGTGAGTCCTTTGTATGAGTGAAATTAAAACATCAGATTATAAATGTTGAACGAATAGAAGGAATCACGTCGTCAGTCTACCCACCAGAGCCAGTGGGCCCGAAACTTAAGAAAACATTCAAACATCAACCTTCTTCGGACAAAAATCTACCCTTGTTCGGGTAAAAATGTTGGTAAATCATGTATTTCTTATAAGGTAGGCCCTTATATTTAATATTCCCTCACGCTTATAGTCATTCGTTCCATGTTTTAGCATAAGCCATGAATCTCAAGTTTCCAACACAGTACAATTTATCATGGAAAGACGGAGGAGGTTTTTGAATAAGTGGGTAGCCACTAGGGTGGATTAATGGGGGCATTAGTGTCATTTACATTATGAAATGACGGCCACTGATCTACATGAATTATTGTAGCACATAAAAATACCTTTAAATTGTCGTTAAATATAAATGGCTACATACCATAGAATTCATTAATTGCAAAGCACAACAAACGAAAACGCGGCAATTTGAAGATCTTCTCTCATTCACTCTGCACACGCGTCAACGTATGTTGAAGGAGGAAGCGCACTGGCAAAATAAGTTTTCGGTAATTCGCATAAGCAAAAAGTAGATATATAAAGAAACGTCGTTCTGAAAGCATGGAAAGAAAAGCTGCAATGTTACACACCATTTTCCTGATTATTGCTTTTGGCTCAGTATTTGGAGGTGAAACCCACGCAAAAGAAAAGTAAGTTTGTTTTGGTTATTCGTAGAGAGGTGTAGTAAGTACTGCAAAAGCTAAAAAATCGTGTTTATGATGATGAAACTGTGCAAGATTTTTCGTTTATCACAAGTATTCTTTAAAGGTTGCTTCATGCTGCTACTGCTTACAAATATACAAATAATCGAGCCTTTAAGACTTATTTTTCAGTTTACCAATCTGGCAAACAAAACAACAAGACCATTCAGTTGTTTACTAGTAGAGGTAGAACGGGCGAAGAATTTCTGGTCAACAGTTTATTTTCGAATTCAAAAAAGATAAATCGCTTTGTGGACACAGATTTGAAGACAAACAGCTCTGTGTCACAGCGAAAAACAGTACGCAGTTTCAGCTTTTCCCACTGCCTCATTTCTGGATGAAAATACCTCATTATTGGCCCTATAGTATTCTTTGTAAATTGCAGATTGTTCACTATTCAAAAATTACCAGTTTGTTCTCAGAATCTTTCGCAAGAAAAATTTAGAAACATATAGAGTACAGTAAAAACCTGCATACAATGTATTTAAAGAACCTGGAAGATTTAGAACCTACATGCTGAAATTGTCCAGGGTACCATTTTAAAAGAACCTATCCATTTTATTCATTCCTTCAGAACCCAGGCTGACTTGCGAGCGAAATTGAAGGTTCTTAGACCAGACGCGGATATTTACTGTAGATTGATAGACTTATGCCTTTTCGTCCCTTGTTTCCCTGCGTTCTTTGATTTGCTGATATCACTTGGTCAATAGGAACGCAGGAAAACAAGGAACGAAAAGGAACGCAGGGAAACGAAGGAACGAGGAACGCAGGGAAACAAGGGACGAAAAGGCATCAGTCTAGTAGATTGACAGGCAGGCATAGATTTTGCAGTTATGGACAGTATGAATAAATGCATGCATGCATGCATGCATGCATAGATTGCACTTGCCAGGAGATGGCGCAGATCACTCGAGAAAATTTGGCTCCACACCAAATGCTTATCTTTGTTGTGCATTTGCAAAATTCATAACACAAGGCTTAGGCTCCATAAAGATATGTAGATAAATAGTACAGCTGTAAGTTAACACGATTCAAAGCCCGAAGCCTGAAGCAGCTTGCTAACGTCGGTCAAATTTCCCGCCAAAATGCTTCGGTCCTTTAAATTTTCATGCACTCAAAGGACTTCAAGGAGACAAGGAGATCCATTCCTCTCTTGTCGCATTGGTCATACCCGTTACCCTTTATTACTTGGCTTTTACTGACAATTTATCCTGCAAGAAAAAGAGAATTGAGCGCAGCCATTTTCAAATGAATGCAAAGATTCCGTCCATCTTATTTGTGAACCTCATTTGATAATTTGTTCTAACAAGTGTCAGACGCAAATCTGTCCAGCAAGGAACCGTTTCCCTGATTGAAACTGATCTGGAATGCTTACCACCAAGACAGTTGTCATCTAAAACGTTAAAATCATCAACAATTATCTACTTCAATTAAAAAACGCATACATGATCACAAATATGTGCTGTTTCGTTGAAGGTGAAGTTGTGTTTTTCAGCGCCAAGCACTGGGATCGCAGAAATAGAGTAGACCTAATCGAGTCCGCGACCCCTTGTCGTGACGCTCAAGTGGTGGGGCCCTACCGGGACTCGAACCCACTCCGCCTGACTATTCTGGCTGCAATGTCAGAGGATTACACCACGGCGCCACAACACCTTCAAGCCACTAAGAAGGAATTAAATTCGTATATTTCGACTATTGATAACTATGGTGTCACAGATCAGGGACAAAAGAAGTCAGCCAAAAACTGGAATGCCATTTTACAACTGCTTCTATTAGCAACAGTATTTATTGCCTTCTGCAAATTCCAAAAAAATCAAGCAGGCGCCGTGCCTTCTCCCGGAGCAATTTGTGGTTTCGATACGACAGACACACTGTCTGTAGGCTTGGCCTGTCTAGGGAAGTAACGTTAGTTCTCACGGTGTTAATGGGGTGCCTCAAGTATCCATGTTTGGGCCTCTGTTCTTTTTCATGAAACAAGTCTCTTTTACAACAAGGAGTCATTGCAGCTGGAATGCCTCAGTCAGTATCTGTATGCCATTAAATAAACAAATGGTTTTCAAGCAAAATCTCCTTTCTATTCTCTATATTTGTCGTTTCTGATTTTATAAAATGCAATTTGTTTGTCAGGCTATATCTATTTACAATCTTCATGGTATGGTATTGTTATTGTATGCTCCAGAGTAGAAAACGTACTATTTTTCATACCTCATAATAATTTATTTCTGGGGGCAAACCATACAATCATATCAAATGAGACAAGATTTGGTATCCACAATTGATGGTTTGACATGACTGGATAAATTCTATGTGTGAATGGCTCAAGCCACCGTAATCAAAGACTGTCTTAAATGGGATATCACTCGAAAATGTCCGCGAATAAAAAATTGAATTGTTTTGCACGACTAGTTTTGCGCTATCGCAAATATCATGTAACACCTAATATGAGATGGAGTTTAAGCAAACTACCTTCTCAGAGGGTTTTATCACTGTTTCGACAAAACGTATGAAACTTTTGAAAGAAAAGTTGGTGTAGGGATTTTCAGGGAATTTTTTCCTGACAGCAAAGGGATTTATTCAGATGGCTTTGGCATTCTTAAAGAGTCATTCTCACTGAGGGTTTTCTGTGGGCATTTTCTAAGTTCAGACCATCCGAAGATCATACTGGGCCTAAAGATGGATCCACAGTGCGGCAGTTGAATTGAATCGACAGAGCAGTTCAATAAATGTAAAACTATTCCATCAGCTCAACAACTGCATTGTGGATCCATGATTTCTGCTGAGGCCAAATTTGATTTTCAGACAGCTAGAAATTTCAGCGTGCCTGCAAAGGACACTGGGTGTCAATATCTCTTTAAAGAGTGAAATGCTCTTCGAATTTCCTTATCAGGTTGATTTTATCGGTATAAGGTGCCAAAAACTAGCCTTTATGAGCGAAATTTTAAAAGTATACCATTGTAGAAGCATTAATTGACACTTAAATCAATTGACACCTAAATTGGCACAAGCATAAAGTGCAATATTCCAGGTACAAAAGCACTCAAATTCACCACTAATTAGAAGCCTGCAATTGGTATTCGATCGTGCTCCACCTTTTGCAAGTTTAACACGCCTCTCCGAGTTTAACTTCGTCATTTCCAAAGCTGTTTGCAATATCATTTAGCATTACTTTTGAATGATTGTGCAATCAATTTCTCGTGTCTATAGGTTTATGGAAGAAAATCATTTTGTGGAGGTGTTTTCAAATCATCACTTTGAATATGAATCCAAACGTTCCCATCGACGATATTTCGTAATTTTGTCCAAATTTCACCTTTGGGAGTGGTGGAGCCTGTGGTGCTTGAATCAACATCAGATCAAAGTTCATACGTCAAATTTAATAGTACTATGACCTTTTTGATTGTCAACCTCACGCTACAAAAATGTATTTCGCTTCGACAAGTTCAGCGTTTCTTTCTTTCTTATTTATATTGGAAATTCCAAAATATGATGCATACCAGAGTATGCAATAGAAAGATTTCTAGCTCTTGAATCAACATCGTATCAAAGTTCATGGGTCAAATGCCATAGCATCATGACCTTTGACTGTCAACCTCACGCTACAAGAATATTCTTTACTTCTACAAGTTCAGCGTTTCTTTCTTCCTTGTTTCTTGCCTTGAAAGTTCCAAAATATGATGCATACTAGAGTATGGAAAAGTATGATTTCTGGGTCTTGAGTTAATATTAGACCAAAGTTCACGCGTCAAATTTCATAAAATTAAGACCTTTGACTGTCAACCTCGCGCCACAAAAATGCACTGTGCTTCAGTTTAGCACCTCTTTCTTTCTTGTTTCATCTTGGAAATTCAGAAATCAGATGCATACAAGAACGTGGCGAACAAGTAGGATATCACGATCATGCTAATGGTATTTCAAATAGTTTGCCAGAAAACTATATAGCCTACTGTATGAATTTAAGCAACAACAACAATTGAGCCTGTTCCTACTGACTCTCTTTTCTACAAAACTTATTCGCAAAGATTTATCCGCATAGATGAATGACAAAACTTCAACTCTCAAGAATGGCTAGGATATGTCTGGCCTTTTAGGCGGAGAGAAACTTACTTGTCAGGTGTTGCAAAATCTAGGGTAGGGGTTATTGGTAAGTGAATTTAAAAACCTTGGAGCATTGTGAAACGTGAAAATTGTACCAAATAACATCCGGTGAGGATGTGCAATGGTAAACAGGCCTTTCCACAAACATTGTTGCACAACCGTCTTAACATAGTTGATATATGTTCTTGATAAGCAAATATGGACAATGGTGGCTGATTCTCGCAATGGGATCCAAGAGCCTGGGTACAAAGCAGACTTTTACTTACAAATCAGAAGATTATTCCGACCTGTTCTCACCAGGATGTGCGCCTGGAACAGCTTGTGAAAGAGCAAGGAAGAAAGATGTTCGTACGACATACGTCAAACTTCAACATAACCAATGAATCACAATTTTGACGCAATTCACATTCTGAAAACTCTTCATAAACAATAGAAAATTATAGTCGACTCCTGGATAAGACATTCGAATGACGCCTGATATTCGTATATTAAGAACTCGAATTTTGATCATTATTACTCTAATATCACGTTCCCATCCTTTTCCATGTCATCATGATTAATTAAGACAAGTTTATGTGGTAATTTATTCCTGATAGTGTTATAAATGGCCTTCAATTATATCTAAACTGGGTTTGCAATTCCTAGCTCCTGCGGAGGGCTCGGCGCCTTCGGCGCCTGGCCGCCTGCGGCGGCTACCACTGATCAAGTGGCGCGCTTCGCGCGCCACTTCCTCAGTGCCGAGCAGCCTGCAATGAAGGCATTGAAATATCCATCCAACTGATGTGATTGAGACCAAAACTCATAGTGACCAAAACGATTTTTAATTGAAAAGCGCCTTGCAGACTGACGTGCCCAGAATTTTTTCCGGAATGGTACATACTGGTGACTTCAGTATTTACCCATGCAAAAAAATCATTGCATTCTTAAACTTCTTCCCAATGAAGGTTCTATCCTGCGATACTCTTAATGTTACTTTACTTATTTACTGTCCGGTATTCCACTGTTCTCTTTTATACGATTCTTCGATTTCCTGGTCAATCCTTTACTGCTGTTAGAACCCGCATTATAGAAACTACTACTTTTATTAAGACACCTCACACTAATTCTTTTGAGAAATGGTACCCCCATATTCATATAAGAAACAAAGAAAATTTTTACAATATTTGATGGGAAACGAACAGGTTCCTTTGAAAGAAGTGGTTTTCTGCGATACTCTTAATGTTACTTTTCTCATTTACTTTCCGGCATTCCACTGTTCTCTTTTATACGATTCTTCGATTTCCTGGTCAATCCTTTTGTTAGAAGCCACAAAATAGAAACTACTACTTTTAAGACACCTCGTACTAATTCTTTTGAGAAATGGTACCCTCATAAGAAACAAAGGAAATCTGTACAATATCTAATGGGAAAGCGAACAGGTTCCTTTGAAAGAATTGGTTTTCTGCGTTACTTTTAATGCTAATTTTGTTATTTACTGGCCGTTATTCCACCTTTCTCTTTTTTACGATTCTTCGATTTCCTGGTCAATCCTTTGTTGTTGTTAGAGCCCACAAAATAAAAACTACTGCTTTTAAGACACCTCACCCTAATTCTGTTGAGAATTGGTACCCTCACATAATCATATAAATATAAGAAACTTGACTCAAATGGGAAACTTGTATGAGAAACTCGATTCATGTAAGAAGCTTGTACAAATTTAATTAATGGGAAAGTGGACAGTTTGCTTTGAAAGACGTGGTTTGAATTTCGCGGGTTGTTAGTGTGTTCCACATGAAACTCAGATTACTTATAAGCAACACTGAACAAAGTAAGGCAAATAGCTATGGTTACCTACAAGATTATGATTTAGGGTATCGACTTTCAGTCACGAAATCTGGAGAAGCTAAATTCACTCCGTCGTGTAATTTCTAACTACAGCAACATAGTAAAGGCCCAGTAAAAGCTGTTTGGTTTATATTTTCGAACTGGGATTTCAGCAGCACTCAGAGTAATAATACAGGTAAATTCTTCGCTGTTATCTATAGATTTCAAGTAAACTTAAATCTTTAAAAACGGTGAAAGTAAACAGTTATGAGGATAGTTTCCTTCGCTGAAAGAGCTGGCAAGCATGCTTTGGGTCGGTCTAGTTTTTCGAAAAATGGACGGAAATCCGTTCTGTTTTCACAAGCCTGTTGATAGTTGATCTTGCTACAATAACGTTCTCTTGTTCAAAACAATCTATGTTCTCAAGGACTCGAAGAACGAAGTTTTTCGCAAAAAGTTCACTGTTAAGACTCGTAGCGGACGATGCGGTTTCCACAGGGCGAAGGATTTTGTCCACAGGGCTAGCTCTGCAGATATCCAAGTGAAACCGCAAGAAGGCTTTTTCGCTCCTGGCCTCGCTGCCTGGCGTTTTTGGGCGAAAAGAAGCAGACTTGTGGAACTTAGGTATTTTCACGGATTTTTTGACGCGTAAATGCAGGGGCTACCCGGACGGGAAGAAGGAGATCTCAGTGACGTATGGATTAGCGTTTTTCGTTTGATCTCACCGCTCACCGCTTAGTTATAGTAGATGCTTGTATGTACGATAGAAAATTTCGTAACAATATTAACACCCCTTTACCTGAATTCATACTTTGATTTTCCGTGCTGAAGCTGAATTCAGATTTAAGTGTAAATGGCCGGCCCCTATTATCCGATTTTAAACTAAATAGCAAAGGAGAAGGTACGGAGACCTGTGGCACCCCGGAGACCCCCGGAGACCTGTGGCACCCCAATAATGTTTTGCTACATTTGAAAGCTTGAAGACTCTTACGTAAAGGCCTATTGATGCTTTGTACGCCGAATGAAAAGCTAGACAAACAGAACCAAGGCCAGGCAGAAACTACCAGGCTTTGGCCTTGTACTACCAGTTGTAAAGGAGTTAATTACAGCATGTGCATTCAACACTGATCCTTTGCGGCAGTGAAACAGAAATTGAATATACAAAGTCGATGCGGGTAGGCACTTATAACGATAACGTTTTGTTATCATTTGAGCGCGCAAAGGATTATTGTTTATCAAGAGTCCTTATCACAAATGATGCCAAATCGAGCCAAGGCAAGGATTTAAGCTTTTTCAACTATGTCCCTTCAATCCATCAAATGAAATAAGAAAACAAGTTGGGGGCAGTTTTCAGGTTACCTTGCGAAAGGCGCAACTATAAATACTGAATTCTAAAACTCTTGATCTTTACTCCTACAGACGTGCACCACTATTCCGAGGAAGTCAATACCAAGTAATCGACAAACTGACTTATTGCAATGGTCTCACGAAGTTAAATCGAAGACAATTAGCTATTTGCATCAAGAAGCCTACTCTCGTCAAGGTATTGGAGGAAGGATTCAAACAAGGCATGAAGGCCTGTGTGAACAAATTTAAAAACAACTCGTACACGAGATGGAACTGCACGAATACTGCAAAGAAGAGTAAAAGCAACGTCATATTTGGTGTGCCTATGGCTGTAGGTAAGTTGAGGAATTATATCTTAAAAGCATTTGACTTTCCCCTGCACTGGATCAGAACATGGCTACAGCCGTTTTTCCTCCCTGCTCCCTGTGCTAGGCTTTCCTTGAACCCCTGTCTCCATTGAATTTGAATGGCAGGGAAACCATAGAATAATCTTCGCCCTTTTTGCCCTTCTCTTTTTCTGAGGACCCCACAAAGGACCCTGGGTGACAATGGGTCTTCAACTGTTTGGCGTGTTGAGTGTTCTTGTGTCTATGGTGTAAATCAGTGAAAATGTCTTGAAATGTACAGTACTTCGCGAAGTTTCGGCCGATGGAATAATGTCATCGGTCTTATATGTAAATGCAACATGGCTTTTGAAACAATCTACCAACTTGAACTCGTGAAGTCGCTGATAAGATCAAATTTGGGAACAAGCTCTAGGCCATAACGCAAATCTAAAATGAACAACAGTAGGCCTGAAAGTATAGTTGGCATCACAAAAGGTAACTGCAGGCTTGAACTTTCAATTTTTGTTACAGGCACCAAAGAGGCAGCAGTGATGCAGGCATTCGGAGCCGTAGGTATGTTCATCACACTAACAAGAGAATGTATTAATGGCAATATACCGGAATGCTCAAGCAGCAGTATGTATCGAGTTTGTCACAGCGGAAGCAGCAAATCATGTTCGGTGATCAATTGGGAGGTAGCAAGGAAATTGTTCTTTTCGTTCATGTTGGCTGGAAATGGCGGGAAATATTGGCGCAATCCTAATAGATTTATGACACGATTTAATGCTGCCATTGGCATTGTGGTAAGTTGTTGTTGCTATGACGTTATCATTGTTATTGTTGTTGTTGTTGTTGTTGTTGCTGTTGCAGTCGTAACAAGTTTTTTTAATGCTAAACTGGACTATCCATGGTCTTCGTCACGACAGAAATAAAAATATAAAAGCAAAACTGTTCTATTTTACAAATGTTTCAATAATGAAATATTCCTTAGTGCCTCACTAATAAGTGTTTTATGCTAATTATAATCGCGGTAATTATCTAGACTTATGCCAAAAATCTCTTGTTTCACCTCCCGAACTGATTTATCGCTACAGCAGTTACAACACAAGCGAAAACAACAACAGCAACGAGCGAAATTTAGAGGGATATATGTAATGACCCAAGTTGTTATTGCTCATGATACAGCAAGCTGCCAGAACAAAAAGTAGAAACAATTTTAATGTTTCATATGTCTGAGTCGGAGATTCGAAATGGCAAAAAATCAGTTTGGTTCTGGTGAAGTCGACATGAAAAGCTCCTTGCAGCTCACTGGATCAAACACCATGATAGTAACCAACGTTTCTTCTCTCTTTAGGCTGTAATGGAAAGCACAATCAAAGACTGTGATTGCTCTCGTGGCGGGATCATCACATCACCATGTCTAGCAAGCTCGAGTTGCAAAGAGCAGCTCCCCGTTCTCGAAGATGTCGCAACTTACTTAGTCGAGAAATATCTCAAAGCAAAACTTTTCAGGGCTGTCAGGCCAAGAGCTGAGCTGCTCAAGGCAACATTTCCTCCTGAAATGACAGGCGGGCAAATTGTTCATATACCAGAACCAAAGACTCCACCGGAGGTTACTGGCAAAGACTTAGTGTATCACCAAGAGAGTCCCTTACACTGTGAGCCGCAACCGCACTACCATTGGGGAGGAATTGGAGGTCGCCAATGTAGACCAGACGTGAAGGCCTTTGACAGTTGCAGTATTTTGTGTTGTGGACTCGGGTATATGATTATACCGGAGATAGACAAGAAAAACTGTAAAATTACATTAATGCCAAGACTTTCAATAAAATGTGAAACTCGGGAAGTTTATAAATACTACTGCAAGTACGTTTGGATGGTGAGGCGAAGACTTAAGAGAGGGAAGTTCGCGGTACCACTTTCTTCGCTCCGGGACAGGAACAAGTTTTTATTGGATGAATTAAAAAAACCTGCGGAAGAGTGAACTGCCAGGTTCTAGCTGCCAGATCAACTCCCATATGGTGAGCAACTCTCTGAACAGAAGTAGGAAGCTTGTCCTGAGATGTCATCTATCGTAGGATGTTCCTTCAAATGAGAACAGTAGTGACGATCGCGGCAAACTGGATGGAAGAACCAATGACTTATAGCTATCAAGTGCTGCAGTCCATTACGAAGGCTGCAGTTGCTGAATCGCACTGCAGTGGTGTTACACTGAGCAGGAGCTCGCTTACTGTAGCAGTCAAACCCAGTGGCAATCCTGATTATAAGGAAGGCTTCGATCAAACTTAATCCAATAAGTCAAAGAGCAGAGTCGTCATCACTCCAAATGCTACAGAATGCTATCTGGCAATAGAAAACAGCAAGAATACTTGCTCAAGTAGTTGAATAATGGTTCAATCATTATATGACAGACAATGCTTTAACTCCTTTTGGCCTTTCGTATCTCATCAGAAACCGTTTCGGCGAAAAAGGGAATGCAGGTTTGGGACGAAGGAAATTTCAGAACTTAGGTCGCATAGGACGTGCCATTTCTGCCCAGGGGGGGGGCACTCAGCACATACACATACGGGGAGGTAAGTCCGATATATTTGGGTCAGAATATTGTGAAAAGTGATATTTTTGGGTCCAAAGAAAACTAAAACTATGTTCATGATATTTTTTGATATCAAACATCGTTGAACTGATATTTCTGGGTTCATTAGAGGTAATGCTCTTTTCCATTTGCATTGTTTCGGGACATTTTATGTTCATTTACTGGTTTCTAAGTATAAGATGTGGTGATATTTTTGGGTTGCAGTGAAGCTGAAATGATATTTTTGGGTTGCCTGAAAAATTTCTTGGACTGACCCCCCCGTATGTGTATCTGCTGAGTGCCCCCCCTGGGCATTTCTGCTGTGTTAAAATAGACAACGGAAATATGGTAGCAAAGAGCTGAAATGTTTGCAAAATTTTAGAATTAAATGTGTAAAAAGTTTTTGCCTTATAGATGGTTGCAATAATTCCAGAAAGAGCAATTTTGGTATCGTTACTATTTTCAGAGTTACATCATTAAAACTTTTGCTAGCTGTGAAGCTGCGACATCATCAAATGGCTAAATCGTGAGACATTAAAGCCATAGGCTTCTGCTTGCTACCATCTTGTAGATTTTAGAAAAACTGAGTATTTCTAGCATTGGTAATTTTGACTCTTTCTTCAATCCATTGACAAGTTATAGTGCTTTTAATCTTCGTCAAGGTTTCTGGGTCTGCGACGCAGGCTACATCAACGACGGTCTTTCTGGAATTATGGCAAACGATCTATAGTTCCCTTCGATCTATTCGGTTGATTGAATCAGGCAATAATATTTTACACATTTCATCTTAAATTTTTGTAAAGATTCGAGCCCTGTGCCAACTGTGGGTATCTTTTACAGAAATTTTGCGGAATTAGCGGTACCGCTCCATCTATATTTTGCAGAATTACAAGGATTGTGAGAATTCTTAATAATCTGTGCAATTATGGCCCAAATTTTCATCAAATTTGGCGTTTGCTCTATCACATGGCACATCCCAGTCAATTTACAAGTCAAGGCAAAATCCTCCTGGAACCTTGGGATGAGTCCTTTTACGTACCTGGAAAGGTCTGAAAATATGTTCAAAATGATTCTTATCTCAAGTTGTATTGTATGTGTAAGAATAGTTCTTACTCATATCTTAATAATTTCGATTGTAAATTGTGATTGTAATATAGATGATCATGAAAATATCAGATTAAATCAATGAAGTATAACTGTAGAACTGTACACTGGATGTAAAATATGAATTTATCAAAAATAGAGTAGAGGTAGATGCTAGATAGGTATAAGAGGAAACATAGATGAATAGATCGCTAAAAAGTCTGGTTTTCATATGGTGGAAATCCTTTCTTCGGAATTTCCTTACACTGATTTTCTAAAAAATGAAGAAATACGGACCAGTACTAAAGGCTCCTAGAATTATCAGATTTTGAGAACTCGGAATTTCTTTACAGCTTCATATAAAAAAGGTACGTGTATTCGACTTGTCCTCGAAGAAATCCCCTATTTCCAATTCAGCATAGCTACCTTTCCTCTAAGGCATGAATTTGACGATAACACCTTGCAATATGATAGCATGTTTCGGCCCTGGTATTTCGTAGAAAGAAACTGTTTCTAAATCAGGATGGTGTCTGCTAGAATATAGAGCGCCATAATGTGTAAGAAAAAAATCGCAGATTCTTCGGCAAAAGGAAACTTTCAGAGACTGTTTCGACAAGCAGCTTTTCACTATTTCATTTTGTTTCACTATATATTGTTTCACCAGTACTGAAAGTTTCTTAAAATTCCCTTTATTTGGGTACCTAAAAAATCTTAAGGGTTTCTTGGGAGCCCTTGCGAATTTCAAACCATCGCAACAATGTTTCTACTTTTGAAAAACTGTTAGAAATGGATAATTCGGTAACCGTTCATCAGAGGAACCTGCAGTTGCTCATGGTAGAGATCTATAAAACAAAATATAATCTAAATCCCAGCTTTATGAAGCAAATTTTTGAGGAAAAAGAAATGCCTTACAACTTAAGGTGTTCTGATAAACTGCGACTACCAAAGGCGAAAACAACCTGCCTTGGAATCGATACAGTCAGATTTGTGGGGAAAAAGGTATGGGAGACACTACCAGCAGAGCTGAAAAACTCGGATTCCCTTCAAGTTTTCAAAAGGGTTATCAAAGCCCATAAATTCCATGCCTGCAACTGCAGATGATGCAAAATATTTTATCCAAATTTAGGCTTTTTATTGTAAATTATATCTTCACTTTAATCTTACATGTATTTTTTTTTGTAAATAGTTGGCCTTAATTAGCAATTTAGCTATAGCATTTAGCCAACTTTAAACGAAAGAATTAATAATAATAATCGCGAAAAAACCGCAACGAAGTTCTATGAAACCATGTCCCTATCTAGACACAACTCAAGTACCTTATTACAAATATTGTACAAGAAATAAGTGAGGCAAAATGAAAATATCATAAGGATTTCCATGACTGAGAAAAAGCTATCTTCAACCAGCATAATTTGGTCGTAGCATTGAAAGAGTTTATTTAAGAAAAGTGTACTTTTGCGGAGGCCGTTTGATTGTGTGCGTACTGTCGACAAGATGCTGCGAGCCTCACCATGATCCCAAATGAATAACGGAAACAGCTAGCCTGAGAAGACAGATGTAGCGCTGAGGCAGCAAGCCATTTTGAAAGAAGTCCTTCGAAATTACTGCTTCCGGCAAAACCCAGTCTAGGCAAAGTCGTGAAAGTACCACAAGGTTCCTTTTATTTATTCATCCACAACAACACAAAGATTACGTCATCAGTTTCAATACGAGGCCATAAGAACATGGATTACAACTTTCATTAATTTCGTGAATTAAATTTTATCGTGCAGCAGCAAGTCCTAGCAAGTTCATAATTTCGCTTTACTTAAACACACAGTTCTTGCTAATCTTCTGAGATGCAGCCATGCGACAATCTGATGCTGACGAAGAAAATGATTTTGACTATCTTTTTAAATTGGTTTTGATCGGAGATCCGGGAGTTGGAAAATCAGCACTCGTACATCGGTTCAAATACAACACTTTCGTCGAGAGACATGCAAGCACAATTGGAGTAGATTTCTTGATACGGTCTCTTATGATAGATGGTAAAAAGATCAAGGTAATTTCATATCATTAAAAGGAAATGATTCCGTCTGTGAACGTAAGTTTGAATCAGTTTTCACAAGAATCTTTTTTGTATGGCCCTTCGCGGAACCAAAATAAACTTTAGTCCAAAACAAGCAGTGATGATAACGATATTTCCGCGTTTGGGTGAAGTGCCTTTCAGGACACATAACGTTTACACGAATGAAAAAGGAGGCGCTTGGAATTATCAAATCCGACTGATTAGGAATGAAATAAGGCCACGTTTTGATGCCACAATCTTCAGTTCCTCTGGTAGGTGAAAAGTGATTGTGAATGACCTGATATAAAAGATGAGATCTCATGATAGATTCAATGTCTAACACTCTAACAGCCGCGTATGAGATATGTATTTGAAAAAAGATGACTTAGATAACTTGTTCTTTATAGTGATAAATGCAAAACGATGCCTGGCCAAAGAAAACAGAGCCAAGGAAAAAATGATATAGTTGGTTTTTCTGTGTCCTATTCATCTCCGTCCACTGACTTCATTTCTACTTAAGTTCATCATCTCTATCTTATTTTTTGTTTAATTCTGAATAAATCAATCAATCTCTATCTCAGTTACAGATATGGGACACAGCAGGTCAAGAGCGTTTCAGGACAATAACACAAAGTTATTATCGATCTGCACATGCAGTCATTGTTGTGTATGACATTTGCGAAAAGGAAACATTCCGCAATGTGGCTAGATGGCTCAAGGATGTTGAAAGATACGCTGGTGAATGTCGTGTTCAGATGTTAATTGGGAATAAAGCTGATTTAGAGGATTTAAGGGATGTATCAAAGGAAGAGGCAGAAAGATTTGCAGCATGCAACTATATGAATGAGGTTTTAGAAACCTCTGCAAAGGTATGTTGACTGGTCAGAAGTGGGAATTATGGCACACAGGTTTTGAAGGCAATCACTCCCTGCTTTATGCCAAAAAGAGCATTGGTTCAAAATCTTTAGTCAGATGTTCATCCATCCGTACCCCTAAGAACTTTACAGAAAGTGTCCTTTGGATAAATTGTTTACCAACTTTGACATAAGCATATTCTGTCAGTTGCTTTCAGGGAGATAGTGAAGAAAACAAAACTTGTAAAGAAACATTAGCTGGTTTACTATAATTCCACTGTTTGACTTTTCCGAAACCTTAAGTTTTTTAGTTCATCTCATCTGAGGATATGAGTTAGTCAATTTCTAAGTCATAACCCTGAAGAGTTAAAGGCCTATGCTTGCTTCTATACAGCAGATAGTCATAAACTATATATGGTTTTCTCTGAAATCATTCCATGTTCTCTAAAACAGTTTGGAAATTGCAATTGTTTTACGAAGTCTCTCATTCTGAAATATTGAAGACTTATGAAAATGGTACAATTATTGCAAAGTTGCTTCAAGCCATTAAGTTCAAAGAAATAGGTCATACAGTTTACACCTAGACTGATTACAATGAATCCCAAATCCCAGTAATCGCTATTCAAAATGAGACTAATTCATCAAACTGAGACTGCTCATACACTGGGGCTAATAATATTACAGTATGCCTTTTTGGACTGACTTTTGTCACCTTTGAACGCCCTTTGGAACAAGGCTGCCATACACAATCAGGTACAAAATTTTCAGCAAAATACAATGTCATAAGAATTTGTTCAAATTCAATTTAGAATGATGTTGACCAACAGAGACTCAAAGCTTCAAGCAGAGTTTCAAGGAACTTGGCCTGACCATGAGTGTCAGGACACTTTTTAGGTTAATGTTTTGCTTACCTTGAAATGCCATTAAATTCTCTTCCTTGCCATGTAGCCTTTCTCAGCCAAACTTCCTCACCTTAAACCGAAGAGCTCCATCACATATCATGCTTTCAAAATGTTTGGGCCTAAACAACCTTTGTTATCTCCTGTGCATTGCTGTACCTACGCAGCGGAAAGTTTGATTTGAAGACCACTGCGTAGGTACAACCATGCACAGAAGATGACAGAAGTTGTTTAGGCCCAAACATTGAAAGCACATGTGATGGAGCTCTTCAGATCAAGGCGAGAAAGTTTGACTGAGAAAGGCTACTAATGGCAAGGAAGAGAATTTAATGGTATTTCAAGGCAAGCAAAGAAATTAATACCTTCTAACACACCTAAATAAATAGTGTCCCGACACTCATGGCCTGACAGGATAAAATCTTATGAACAAGAATACCATGAAAAAACTTGGTGGCAATGTCAAACCTTGTACATATGTACTATATTATCACTTTCGCTAAGCACTATCTGACTACGATGAAGTTTTCAAATCAATGGGTTTCATTTGGAAAATACTATTTTTGCTGCTTAGGTCCATTTTGAAATGATTCAGAATTAGCAATTTCAAAATAATGGCGTTTGATTGTGAGTCGTAGTTAGGAGCGTCCGGCAGCCTTTCAATAGTAATAACTAGGGTGGTATAATCAGTCTAATTTACATAAACCTTTTTAAAGATTAAGAACCTAATAAATAAAGAAAAACAAGGGATTCACCAGAAATGGTACATAGGCTTGATTCAGAAATTGGGCCATTTTTGCAACATTTTTCCCCACTTTAAAAACTAAATTTTGCCGCTGTGTGTAATATGTACTATATTTTATTTTATGTTTTTTTCTTGACAGGACAGCACAAATGTGGAAGAGGCCTTTTATCGTGCAGCAGAACTCTTAAAAAACAAATATGAACAGAATGACATAGCTAGTGGTATAAATGATGCCCCTATTATCCTGGAATCTAGGAATGTTGATCGTTGGGGTTGTTGTTCATAATGAGTGGTTAATTTGAAATAAATCAAACAGGTCTTGTGCACATGTTTTCATGTGGTAGAATTATCCTTTAGAAAAATTTATAGTATGGGTTATTTGGCTCTAGAATTCTCACTATATTGTAAAGAATCCTTGTCATGTTGATGTGCATAAGGCCTGTACTGTCCTGACAATAGAGGGTCCACTAAACCCCTGCCACCCGAGGGGGGGGGGTACTATACATATTTTGGGTACGGGGACGTGCCATCGGGAAGGGTATCGATTTTCACGATTTTGGTATAAGGAACGGTATCAATTTTCACAATTTTCGTAATTGCTATGGGGTCGGGTATGCATTTTCAGAAAATTGGTATAAAGTCAGGTATATATTTTTGAAAAATTGGTATAAAGTCGGGTATACATTTTGGAAAATTTGGTATAAGGAACGGGTATGTTTTTGAAACCTCGATGGCACGTCCCCGTCCAAAATTTGGTCAAGTACCCCCCGGGCCCTGCCAGAGGTAGGTAGGTAGGTATTTATATTTAACGTGGTTAGCCTGCGATAGTCTGAGAGACTTATTTCCAGCAGGGGCCACGGATGTTTTACCATCAGTCCGCCGCAGCTACCCGCCGCAGCTACCAGATTTCCCTCACATGGCTCTGGTCGACCCGGGCTAGAGTTACGGACAGCGACCAAGTTGTCCAGCGCGGGATTTGAACCTACGGCCGTTCTGACATTTGGCTTATGAGTCAGACGCCTTAACCACTTGGCCACGCACTCTCTAAAGAATATTTATAAAAAGAATATTTCAGCTTTTTAATAGAATGTTTTTCATGACTTCATGGGTATAAAGTAGCTTCAAAAACAATGTAGAATGATGCATAGCCTCAAAAAACTGCATGGAACGGAGCGCTGTCTATCAGCTCCATCAAGCAGTACTTGAGGAGGCACCAGACTTGCCCCAAGTCTATTTTGTCACCTGTAATAAGTTTATCTGAATAGACTTGGGGCAAGGCAATGAATCCTTGCGATATTGTAGGCAACTCCTTGACATAAACCCTCAGTGCTAGTGAACACTTTCTTTTCCTAAGTTTCTTACTTTTGATGCTACGGGATAGTTGAACTCAACGGTGTCTTATTTTTCCTGTTGCACCTTTGTTACCTTTGGAGCTCATTGCATTCCAGCCAATTTTTAAAATCCACTTTTTGGCAATTTCTGATATGAAAATAAACAACAAATGCAGCATACGGTGGTCTCCTTTTTTCACTACAAAATGATGTTTCAATCAAAGTTGTTAGCCACTTAATTGATTCTTTTCATATACTAATGTTATGGTGAACTTTTTTTGGGGTGAGGGGGCAGGGATTTTGTGGTACACTTTGAAGGCACTTTAGTATTCCATCAGTATGGTGGAAATTTAGTTTCACAGAATTGTTTTACGCTTGTAAGAATGTTTGTAAAATGTTTGATAAAGACTGTCTTAAAAGGCAGAATTATTTCTAACAAATTTGCAAATTTGAATGAATGCTTTAAGAGTATTGATGAATTTTTAAATAATGTACAAAATGATTGATTGATTGTCAACATTCTGAGGCTATTATGATTTCAATATTTCACTGGCTAATTTCAAAGCGAGGAAAGTTTCAACCTCGTTCCTAGGGGTTCTTAAGTCATACGCTATACGCTGATCGCGAAGCCGAATGAACACCTTGGTACACTTCGATCAAATGCGCCCAGAATCTGGGTGCATTAGCTGCCATTATGGATTTCACGGTTTGCTAGGAAACGCGAATCAACGGAGAATGGCCGTTGCTCTAGTGCTAATTCTGCAGAAGATAAATTGAGATTGTTTCAACCTTTTTGAAGGTATCTAAGCAATAATCTGCGGTTGGCAAGTATGTTTATTGTGAAAATAAACTCGGTTAACCGAAGTGAAAATGGCGAACAGCCAATCAGATTGCAGAACGGCCTCTTGTATCCCAGAGTAGAGGTAGAGCAACAAACTCACTCTGGGGACGAGATTGGGAAAGTTTATGATTTTACGCATACCGGGTGTCCCAGAAAAAATGCAACAGATTTGATTGGGGCTAGCGTCACGAATTTTACACTGATTTAAAGATTTGGAATTTTTAACGTGGGATTATAGAGTTAGCGACTCCTCACTTTACGTGGCAGATGTGACAAGGTGGAGACTCGAACAACCAACCCTTAGATTGGTAGTCAAAAGCACTACCGGGTGAGTCAATCACGGCGTTTGATAAAATGCTGCTCCCCGAATATCAAGGCCATGATATTGAAAACTGTCTTGTTTTATTCCCGATATGTCCAGTTAGGTCCAGTAATTTACCTGGCTTTAATAGGTCCTTCCTTCTCGTCGAAATGGGTAATTCTTTGCAGAAAGCCCCTTTCGAAAACCTGCAAAAACGAATCAAAACAACAAGCAAGATTTCCCTTTTTGCTCCTTCTTATCAATAATGACATTTGGGTGTGTTCAAGTATTTTGTTTTCTTGGGAGGATAGAAGCCCCTTGAAAAAGTTATTCATACTAAGGCGAAGACTTTTCATTCCCTCAAAAAGATAGCACGTGCTAAGGCGTTCTGAAGTCATGGGTGTGAGGGAAGAGGGAAACATATTAGAGAAAGTTGCTCCTAATTCTAGCACGTTTTTTAAGGTTTCTCGGAGGGACTTTTTCAGGTAATTCCTGGTACAATCTGAGCGGAGCGACCGACTTCAGCCAGGAAAAATTCTAAAAATAACTGAACATGTTAGCTATTCAATCAGATATTGTAAAATATCATTGCTTATGTACCCAGAGAGCAGTAGCCTTTCAAATGTCGGGCCTTTTTTGACTCAGCCGTTACTACTGAGCACCATACCCACTGTTGATAGATCATTTCTTGTGTTTTGTCTGAATTCTTTGTTCAACTCAAATGGTAACTTTTGCCCCGTTTTTTTTTTGCAGAAACTGTAAGCATATGACAATAGATTCCTCGGCGAGTTTATCAGCCAACGTTTCGCCTGGTGAAACTTCCCGTTCTCGCTGTATCCCAACAAGAGCTCGCCCGAATCAAATCTAGCAGTATGGAGATCAATTATGCAGGCAACCAGCGCTTTTCATTCCAACCTTGAATTTTTACAAAAGCAAAATTTCCTCAAATTAGGATAATCCTTTAATATACATTTCGGTTGGTCCCCATACAAATCAAGTCTGCTTATGTCGGGATCTACACTGATAATGTCTGGGTTAAAATGCGACACTGTCGCTTCAAAAATCGCGCTGTTCGGCTTTACGATAAACACAATTAAATAGGTCGTTTGACTCATGTTTCGAGCTGTCAGTTCCATATCCAACCGACTCTGACCAACACTTTGCAAGCTATCAAATTCTAGCTCAGCACACTTAGTTTTCGCTATGGAGAACTGATTTATTTTCGTGTTTATTTTCGCTACAGCAGCCTTCGCCATTTCGATATGTCTTTTATTCTCGTACTGTAAGGGCCTGTAGTATCTACACGGGCACCAATGTCGTGCGATTCCCGCAGATTGACACGTTCGAGTCTCACGGTTTATCGACGATAATAGGCTATTGCCAATTGTCTTGTTTTCAGTCCAGCTTTTATAAAGAATATTCAGCAGTGTTGCGTAAATATCAAAATGTGACGTCAATGTTTCAGTATTACTTTTAATTGCCTCTCTCACATTTGGGTTGCTTTGCAAGAACGAGGCTGGCACTGATAACGAGAAAAAAGGCAGTCTCTCTTCCAACCAACCTGCAAACGAGGCTCTGAAGGCTGCAGCTCGTATACCATGGTCTCCTACAATAGCAATAAAAGTGTTCCTCAGATGCCCTTTGGTATCCATGTTGATCAGAAACTGCCGAAGATCCTCATCGACATATTGAATATTATTCATGTTATTATGTGTGAGTGCGGATAAAACAGTCACTGAGAATTTAGGCCGGCTAGGGTAAGCATCGAAAAGGCTCTCTGTATAGTCGAGGTTAATCTTGTGGATCGGTTTCCCTCCTACACAGCGCCAATCCTCCATGCTTGGCGCAGCAGCTTGCCAAAATGCTCTTGCATAATGATTGGTCGGTGGGTCTTTGAAGCCATTCAGCCTGTAATTGAACGCAGAAAAATTTATGTCATCTTCACTGAATAACGTCATGTATCCTTTCTCGCGAAAATTCGTGAAAATAAAAGGCCAGTTATCCACGTAAACAGAATCTTGTGTTGATTTCAATGCATCAGGTAGGTCTTTTTCGAGTTGGCCTATAAGCATAGCACAAAGCTGATCCGTTGTTCCGTCACCAACAATCGAATGTCCTTTGAATATGAAGCTGCTCTCTCTTTGTTTTAAGTACTGAAAAGTGTCTCTCATGTTTCGTTCTGCGTTTGCGGCTGATTGTGACTCGAGCATTATCAAAACAACATTGAATTGATCCTGTAATTTGTCATTGTAATCAGGAAGAGTTTCTTCTGTGTCCTCCAGGACTTTTGGTATAACAGTTGCATGATATTCTTTGTAAATAGTCTTGTGCTTGATGACAACCAACTCTATGAAGTCTTCTGTCAGCGGTTCTGTGATGTTTATGTCTGCAAAAAGATTTCGAATTTAGAATAAGCTTCAGGACTTGCTCTGTAAATCAACCCGATACCCAAAGTGAGCCGCGGAAAAAAAGCGTTATCTTTATTAGGCGTGGGCAGTAATGACATCGTTGTACATTGAAATATCTAAGGGCTTTTATGGATTTTAAGCTTAGATCCAAGTACGCATCCATAAGAGAATGTAGAGTGACGTTCAACTGTCCGTGTACCAACAGAAGGTTTCTTCATCACGTATGAGGAATAGAACAGTTTGACAAACTGTCTAATGTTTCAAAATTCTCGCAAAATATCAATGCCAAAACTTCATGATGCCAAAGATTTCATACTCAACGCAATTGTTTGTCGATCTTGCGGTAGGCAGGCCAGGTGACTCAAAAAAACTTCATGAGTTAAATCGCACATAGCTTCATGAAAGACAATGGTATGAACAAAAATAAGGTTTCAGCATATAGTTGAAGGGCTTAGCTATCTTTTGAGATGTCGCTTGATCAGTTTAAAGGGGCGGGGTAACGCAATGTAAACAAACGTCTTTCGAAATGATGATTTTGAAGTATTTTTGATAGGCCATATCACATGGATTTTCCACTAGTTTTCTAAAAATGAAAATGTTATTTTGAAGATGGACTCTTGCACTTCGTAGAGAAACAAACGAAACATTCATATGTCGTACGATTGCAGAGATATCGGTGGATTTTTAGAAGTAACTTTAGTGTGGATTCACCCCATCCACAAAAATCTGTGCAGAACACAATGGTCACGTGTGGGCAACAATATAGATTCTAGAGATAACAGGTTTGTTTACGGTTACGTGACCCTGCTCCTTTAAACGACTGCACTCTGAAAACCAATTTCAAAAATATGGTAATTCATTCACTTTTCAAGCTGTTCCTCTTTTCTCCAGACTATATTTTGGTAGATGTGAAAGGTCCAGATTCCAAATTTGCATGACAGCATGAAATTTGAGTAAAGGGCAGAGGACATCCAGTTTGAAAATAGTTGATCACCACCGACGACTTCAAATCGATCCCTACGTTGAGTTTTCATAAAATACTGGCTGAAAATGATGGCAATTACTTCACCCTGAATGAGAAACTGATATTTGAAGTTCTGTTTGAATCAGGCTTTTTCAGATGGTATTCATAGCGAAGCTTGCAGTGATAACGCTGCCATCACCAAGGATAGCGAAGCCTTTCAGATTAACGGTGATGCAAAAGGATTTTTCAACAACGTGCAAGTTCGTCATGATTTAGCTCGTGAACTTTTCGTGGGGTCACTCGGTAGGGAACGAGAACGATAAATCAATAAAAAAGCATACCTTTTTCTGAATAACCATGTATCCACCACTTTGACGAAGATTCGTTGCAGTCACGTGTCAAGACCAACTCATCGTAATTTCCAAGCACGTCACTAATGAAGTTCACGCACATCGATGTATCAAAATGTCTTATTACGCCATCACTTTCGAAATGAAACCGTGAAGTTTTCTTTTCGTTACCATGGCGTAAAACAAGGGGGCATCTGTCACTATAGCAGTCTATGAAAGGAGAAAATACCAATAATATATGTCGTGATGAATCCAAGAACAAGGACGGACCAAAAAAGGCGGAGCCCAGATGTAAAGGAGCAGAGACTGTTGGATTTGTTTTATAATGTTTTTGGTAACCCTGTAACACTGTGACGAGGCACGCCTACCTTACCACTTCACGCTCACTTCGTACCAACCACGGGGGAGGAGGGTTCTTCCATAGTAAAGGTACCTGGGGATGTGCCACCCGCAAGGGTATACTTTTCGGGACTTCTAGTCTAGCCAAGGATATACCTATTGGCAATCTTGGTCAAAGAAATGTCAAAATTCGGTAATGCCTGTAAGAAAATCCAATTTTGTAAAAATTTTGCTCCAGAGAATGCGAAAATTTGGCAAGTTTTGTCTAGAAAACGCCAACTCAGGGCACTTTTGATGCAGATATTAGTTTAGCCAAGGGCATCATTTTCACAAAAATTGGTCTAGCCAACGGCTACATTTTGAAACTGTGGGTGGCATACCCCTACCCGAAATTTAGCCGAGAACCCCCTCCCTCCCGTGGTACCAACTTCATACACACAATGGAGAATAAGGACACATCAACATGTTAAAACTACTTCGAAATCGCACAAATAATGTAACGTAGGCATCGAACATAAAGCATTATCATTCAGGAAACATTCATCATCATCATATCATTATTTATACGAAACAAATCCCTTCAGCTTAAATAAATAAGAAAATAATCTACATTAAAACTAGCCTATGATGCTGTTCTTCCAGGGGGTCGTGTTTTTTAATTAGACTGGTGTTTTCCGTCAGCTCTTCAAGTACTCCTTTAGTTATTTCTTGAAGCGAATAATCGTCGGGAGTTCTCTAATAGCAACTGGAATATCGTTCCAGACTTTAATAGCAGAATATCGATAACTCTTTTTCGCATGTTCTGTGTTTAATCTGGGAATCTGAAGATCTCTACAGTTCCTTGTTGCATAGTTTGACTGCAAGGATCTTTGCTGAAATTTGTCCCAGAAGCTTTCAGGGCTTAATTTGTTCCTTATCTTATATGTCATGACCGACCGACCTATATCTGGCGGTTTCAACTATTGATCGGGCCCTATCCTGTAAGCGTTGGAGAGTATCAAGCTTCGTTTTTGGAAGACTGCCCCAAATTTCATTGGCATACCGTAGATGGCTCTCAACGATAGCGTAATAGACACTACACAGGTTGCTTTGGGGAATTATATTTTTTAATTTCTTTTAACGATGCAAATCCACCACATATTTTACCCTTAACAGTGTTGAAATGCTCATCCCACTTTAAGTTCTCGTCGACAGTTACACCTAGCGATTTCGTCTTTGTGACACGTTTGATAACTGAGTCATTTAACATGAGGGCATTCGAAATATTCAACGTGTTTACTTTACGAGAATGGCCTATAATCTTGTATTCTGTCTTTGCGGGGTTAGGACTTAGTTTGTTTATTCTCATCCACTCAGAAAGGTTGAGCAATTCCTGTTGCGCCTCGAAAACCAGTTTTTCGATGTCGTCCGATGCGATCGTTACATTGGTATCATCCGCATAGATACTAGCTTGGGAAAATTTCAAACAGTTCTCTAAGTCGTTCAGGTATATGATAAATAGGAGAGGTCCTAAGCAGGAGCCTTGAGGTATACCGCATGTTACCTCCCTTGCCATTCAGAGCTAAACAACGAACGATGAAGAAGCAAGTCAAAATTCATAAATAGGACGTTTATCAGTCTTAAATAGTCGCAAATGAAAAACTAACTCTTTATCATCATCTGTCATCGCGCGTAGATAGTTCAACTTGTCAACAAAGAAGGAAGACAAATATCAAACATTGAACACATTGAACAATGATCATTCTATATCTACGCCATCATTTGGAAATTTTCGTTGGAAATAAAATGATCATATCTTGTACTTGTCTCACATTTTCGAAAGGAAGGAGATCCTGTGCACCCTCTAATTTAAAACATGCTCATTCAACTAGCTAACAGAAACAACGCGAACAAGAAATACACGACGCGCATGAGCGAAAGCGCAATAAAAATGAATCAAGCAGGGGGCAAAAATTGTTCAGAGACCAGATTAAAGATCTAACTTGGAAGGATAGATTCAAACATTGCGGCCAGAACTTTACTTACCTTAGCCAGAATCTGAACTCTCAGCATTAAGATTCTGATAAATCCTTACCCAAACCCTTACCTTTAACAGTTAGAAACTTTCCCATGAAATTTCTGATTCTTCCATCGGAAAGAATTTCGAAAAAATTATCAGCAGTACAATGGTCCACACGTGACACGTCATCATCTCCTTCAAATTCAAGAACTTTAAGTTCACCAGCAGCAAGGCAGCCAATCCTACCTAGGAATAAAACAACAAGAAACAATACATGGGAAAAATGTAGTCCCAAGACAATAGCAATTATGAATAACTCAAGGACAAGATTCTGAATTGACAAGGACAGATTTTGTAAGCAAATAAGATGAGTTGCTCTTGATTGACATCGCAATTCAAAGCCATTAGTGATTGCAGACAGAGAAAATTCTCTTGACCAGTAATTCAAAATAAACCAAGCCGCAAAAATCTCCCCGAAACCTACAGAGCAAACTCTCGCCTTGTGCACGCCAAAGATGGTTTTTCAGAGAATTTATGGCCTGATAAGGAAAGATGAAGGATATATCATTCGGCACGAGGTAAGTCCGTTTCAGTTGACACGGCAAGTTTAGGCCTAAGTTAGTTGTTTTAAATGAAGCTGCCACGATAGAGAGATCTTTGAAAATGTACCAATATCGCGAACAAGTTTCCCTGACACTTTTAGACCATATTTTACACTGTATCGGTACATATTCGTCTCGCTACAAAGTTGTTACAGTTCAAGAGTGATTACACTACTCCTTCGCGGGGTGAGTGGCCGCATGGCTTATACAGTCTTCGTCAGGTGACTGAAGTTAAGCTTGGTCGAGTGAGATCAAATTCCGGATGGGTGACCTCGAAGGCCTGACCTCACAGCTGACCTCGTCGTCCTTCAGAAGGGACGTTAAACTAGGGGTCCCATGCCTGGATGCGGCATGCACAGTGGGCCTAAATTAGCTTTCAGTAGCTAGAAATCCTGACAAGCCCACTCAAAACAAATTGAAAACAAACAAGAGCAAAAGTTTTCTATAGATACCGGTTGAGTCAATAATAAGGCCCGACGTTTGAAAAGATGCAAGCCTCACTCCAATAAGGGCCCTCAACTTATGCTCCTCTTATTGAATTGAATTTATGTTGTTGTTGTCGCTTCAGTGAGGGCCTTATTTCCCAACTGTTCTCGATTCGGACATAAACCTTAGAACTTCAATGCTAAGGATATCAGCTGGTCAAGGATGTTTTTCATTCAGAGGGGCCAGTCTCTGAAATGGGTTGCAGAATGAATTAAAACGAGCGCCAACACTAAGGAAATTCCAGGAAGGGCTGATAAAATCGCGCAAGGTTTAAACTGGATACTATGCTTTTACATGAACCATGGACGCTTTTCTTTTTATCTTAATATTTTTAAAATTGTATTCATTAATTGTAAATTATTCATTACGTTTTTAGAGTATTTAAATGGATGGCCCCGTGTAAAACAGTTTCTCTTTAACTGAGGGGCTACCATGCCTAAAAAAATTGAAAATGGAAATGAAAAGCGGACAAAAATTTCCTTCGGGACACAGATCTGTTCTTCGACCAATCAGAATGGAAGATGACGAATAACGTGATGGGACTGAATGATTTTCACATCATTTTTTTGACTCACCTGATAGAGGGAGCAGTGTAAACGGGAGGCTGATCCGGAACAGCAGATGTCAGGAGTAAAGGGCAGTTGAGGTAAACTGTAAGCGAATGTAAACTGTAGATACAGTCAAAGTAGCGAAGGTAAAACACAAATACAAAAGCTTACCAAGTTTCACGAGCTCTACTGTTGCTTTCATCAAGAGAACCGGATCTGAAAATTCAACTTCAGAATCATCTCCGATGGATCTTTGCACATATCGGAAATAGGCATTCCGGATGCTTTTTCCTTCAACAATTAAACTCCGGCTCTTGATTACCCCGAAGTCTTTGACAATACAGTCGATTTTTCCCACATTCATCATCTCATCCATTGCTAGTTTATGATATGGATCAAGCTTCAGTATTTCACATGCTGACTTCTGCAATGACCTAAAAATATAAAATCCACTAAATTTCTTTTGAATACAATACGAATTTTTCCAATATTTCTAACTTGCATCTAAAGGTAGTTTAAGGGCTGATTTCCACTTAGTAGAATTTTCCGATTGCAAAGGAAATCTTTTGTTTACGTGTGACGATGTTACTTTGAATTTGAAAAGAATTTTACTCGTGAGCAACAATTTATTGTGTCAAATTAAGTCCGCTCGGAAAATTTTACTGAGGAGAAATCTGCCTTAAAGCTGGATCTCCACTATGTGGAAAAATGTCGAGCTGCGAAAAGTAGAACGTATTCCTACGATTCGCGGCTCGAAATTTTTCCGCGGCGATAATCCAATTAGATTGCCGGAGATTTGTCGACATTTTCGACATTTTCCGGCCTAGTGGAGTCGTGGCACGCGTGACACTTTGCAATTGACTTTTAGCGATTGGCGTCTTTCTTTCAATTTCCATAAAAAGTGCAGGCGCATCCTCAGAGCACACCAAACGCAAGTAATAACTAAAAATCAAAGATGGCTGCTCTTAACAGAAGACTTAAGTTGTTGCTACTCCTACGAAGAAGGAGGAAGATGAGCAGGAGAACAAGAACCAGGTCCAACATGCACATCGTCTGGCCTAACTGCCCCCTGGTCTTGCTGAGTTTTGTGCAGCGCTGGCGATCGATCATGAGCGATAGGACACCCTCGTTTCAAACTGTGCCGGCTACAGTTCCGCTTCAAATTCTGTTGTCTGGAAAATTTCATTTCGTTTTCGTATGAACAATCTGTTTAGCCTTCGTTTTCGTGTTTTCGTGTTTTCGTTTGCCAATCCATAAAAATGTCGATCCGTGTTAATCTTGTACTGATATGTATCGGAATTAATAACAGAAATAAAACTTACCTCCCTGTCCTTTCTGTTAGCCATGCTTCTTGTTTAAATTCTGCCACAAGTTTCGAGTTTGTCCTCTTCTCTTTCCCCTCATGGATTTCCCGGTCCGCTGTAAGCTGCTCATGATTTTTTTCTGCAAGCGGATCCATGGTTTGGCGCGAAAAAGCCGGAAAGAAGCCGCTGTGCTGCCTATACAACCCTGCATACGCACCCGAGAAATTTCTCTTTGAAACAACCAAATAAAGTGTTACTGTCATTACAAATAGTATGACCAACAGGAAAAAATTGCCACGGATAAGAAAGAATAGTTTACGCGGCATTTTCTTTTTCAGTATAATGTTGTGCAAGATAACGAGAATGTGCTAATAAAGGACCAACCGGTTTATGCTCAAACCAATAAACAATCACAGGAGAAAAAGCAACATCGCATAACAGACAGTGGTGATAGGCTTGAATGGTTTTGCTAGTACTGTCAAAATGGGCACAGGTACGTCGCACCTATAATTATCTACAAAATTGTTAAGCCACCTAAAAATCGTCGATTTTATGCCTCTGCTTCCCCCTCCTCCATAACAAATGCATGGGTGAGAGGAAACAAGATGTTCATTCTTTGATAACGTGTATAAACAAATCATACGTGTGTCATTGCCGTTGCTTCTGTCTGCTTCCTTCTTGCAGTCTTAGTTCGATTCAAATCATGGCAAAACATGGCCTGAATTTAGCCTCATTTTTACAGAAAATAAAGTTAGGCCATGTTTTGCCATGATTTGAATAGAGGATTGCGCTAAAGATGGCGGCGAGGAATTTTTTACCGAGATGCATTGCGTTCGAAGTACAAATCTTTTAACGATTCTATAGGAATTCGATTAAAGAACGCAGTGCATCTTGGTAAAAAATTCCTCGCCGCCATCTTTAGCGCAATCCTCTATTGAACTGAGACTGCAAGAATGAAAGGTAGACAGAAGCAGCGATAAAGGCACAGGTATGATTTGATAATGCATTTCATTAAAGAATAAACATTTTGTTTCTTCTCACCCATGGCAAAACCTGAAATAGTTAAGAAACTACTATTCGCACCTTTGCCGAAAATATTCCTAGATAGCTATGATATATACTTATTTGGTTAAAAATCTGTCAAATCCGATAGATCTTCGTAGAAATTTCTTATGAACCGTGCATGAACTGGAATGCTCCCAGACCATTAGACCAAGACTTAGTGTCGGTCAAAATACAAGAAACTTTAATTTGGCTGTCAGCCTCAACAGTCTCTTATAAGTAGGGAAGCTAATCGTTTTTCAGTAGCCTAAAAGTTACTGTTGGGTGGTTTCTTAAATGGAAGTCCTTACTGTACGGCACAAATGTTGGCGAATCACGCCTGCCAGTCCGAGCTTTTGCTTTTCCCGGAAGCACCAGGGCTCAAACTAAGTTTTTCCTTCCTGGAACATATCTCGGCATCTTTATTTCATCTTCCGTACTTTCTCCTTCTTTCCCAATGTACTGCCCCATCCTATCCCTTTCCCTTTCTCCTTTTCTTCCTTTCTTTGCCTTCCGTCATTTTCTCCCTTTCCTTCCCTTCCCTTTCCTTTCCCTCCCCTTTCATTTCCTTTCCATTTATTTTTCCGTCTTCCCTTCTTCCTTCCTGGGATATTTGAGGATTTCAGCTGCCTTCCTGATAGCGCCGCTACCCCGCTAATTGGCTTGTTTGAGCCATGGAGGATTGACACGGGGGGGGGGTGGTTTAAGAATGTTGCAAGTGATTGTAAGTAAGGAAATCAGCGTTTGTAATGGGTTTCTAGCTTCGACCACCGGACGAGTACAACAAACGCACGGCTTTGAACAAAATTCTGTTCACTTTAGCTGCTTTTGGTAACTCGTAAATTGTTTTTATGAGACACTCATGTCTGAAGGAGACTCGCATGTAACTTTTGCCAGCTTTGTTTCTTCAATTAAACCCAAATCTCAAAATTAGAATAAATAAAATTATAAAACAGACCTACAGATGTTTCATATCATTCTCCACGGAATAAATCTTCGCTTTCAAGTTCCTTAGTTCACCAACAATTTTCTTTGATCGCTGTGAGGTGTGTCTTGTATTCTGAAGTATTTCGAAATCAAACTGGTCACCAAGATTAACTGTCACCTAAAACAGAATGGCATCAAATGTTTTGTGATTGAGACCGACAAAAATGGAAAAATCGTAAATGGACCATTTCATAATTTAGGAAAAGGAAAGGGTCTACCATGTGAGACAGAGCAAAGAACAAGGACAGAATTTGTAATACAATAGCAACATTTGTTTTAATTGGCACCTCAATTCAAAGCGATTAGCGACCGCAGACAAAGGGAATCCTCTCAACCAGTAAATCAAAACAAATACGGCCGCAAGTTGCCCTGAAACCAGTATGGCAAACTCTCATCTTGTGCAAGCAAAAGGTGGTATTTAAGAGAAGTTATGCGCCCTTAACGAAGGAAGGAGAGTAGATCAAGAAAGGAATAAAATGCTTTAGCCGGCCGTTTTTTTTGCTTGTACCCAATGACAGGAAACCTTCAAAGCCTCATTTTCATGGACCAATCAGGAGAGGTACGAAAATCTATAATCTGAAACTAATCCACCGGGTGAGCCAGAAAAAAAGTTCCCACTTTTGAAAATTCATAACACCAAGACTAATTCACGGATTTGAATCACTCAAATTCTAGTTAAAAGCCGAAAGATCAAGGTATTTTTGTGACTTTTCTCGCTGTCCTACCAGTACTACAGATATAGGTTAATTCAACTTTACAAAAATTTCATGGTTGCAAAATGACTGAAAAATGGCCTAAAACATCGATCAATGCATAAATGACTTCTCGCACAGAATAATGAAGGAAATGCAACTTCTAATGGGTGAGAGATATCCTCTTGGCATTAATTGCCTTGGGATTGAAAATCTTTCGTATTTGTTTGAAAATCAATGTCTTATAACTCTTGAGGGAGGCGAAACGCCCATGGCCTATTGTTCGACTTGAATAGAGTCCTTACGATTTGATCAATGTTTTAGGCCCTTTTCCGTCATTTTGCAACCATGAAATTTTTATAAAGTTGAGTTTACCAATTCTTCTAGTGCTGGTAGGACAGCGAGAAAAATCACAAAAATACTTCGATCTTTCGACTTTTAACTGGAATTTGAATGATTCAAATCCTTGAAGTAGTCTTGGTGTTATGAATTTTCAAAAGTGGGAACTTTTTTCTGGCTCACCCGGTATAAGTTCTTGGAGAAAACAAATAAATAGAGCAAAATCTACAAGACTGAAATATTCAAACATTCAAACCGTTAAAAGATATGACATGTTTATTGTCAGACCCCAACATGAAGTCCTCTAAAAATTTCAGAACTTACCTAAAAATTTTAGACCCCGCCTCATTTGCCTCCGATTAGGTCCCTGCAATGATTTATGACCGCTCCATTTTGACAATTAGACTGCGTTCGCACGATGCCGGCACATTTTGAAAACGGTGAAAAAAGTGACGGCAGTAAAATTTGAGCTAGCGTTCACACGATACCGGCACAATTTGAAAACGGTAGGAAATTTGACAGTAAAAACCCGTTGCAGGACTTTGATGCTAAGGAAAAGTACCTACACCTTAAGAATCGGCCAGTCTCAATCAAAAGTCGTCGAAAAATGTGCTGTTTACATCACTATCGAGTGTTCACACGATGCTGTTTCAAATCCATACCGGTGAGGGTTCTGTTTTCAAAATCTATCATTTTCGAAATCTGCCGGCAAAAAAAGTGCCGTTTTCGTGTGAACGGGAGGCCTATCCGTCACATTTTCACCGTTTTCAAAATGTGCCGGCATCGTGTGAACGCAGTCTTAAACATACCTTGAATAATTGCTTCTCCACTTCTTTTAATTTTGCTCTCAACATTTTTATATCATTTTTAAATCCTTCGACTTCCAGAGATCTCCTCTTCTCCAATGCTTCATATCTTTGATTCATCAGTTGAAGTCTCTGTGTCATCTTCTCCGTGCGGTCTTGAAATATATCCTTTCCAACATCATTCTCTTCTCGGATCCTCGCTAGTTCATCCTCGAGACCAATGACTTGCTCACGGTACATCTCAGCGAGTCTCTGTGCTTGTAATAGACTTGATTTTAATGATGCAATGATCATGCTGTTCGTTGGCTTCATATCACTCGGCATCAGATCGGCGCCTGTAGCTGCGTCTACGTATTGTGTTACATTGTGTTTCTGTAAATAAAGAAAACCATATCGATTTCTGAAAGTTATTCAATTTCATGCTAAATCGCTAATCAATGATTTCAATCAACAAATCAACCACGTGATAAATTATCGGCAATTCGATACGAATTTTCAAGAATCCTAAAGCCTTGGTCAAACAAGTAAATTCTGTTCACCAAACATTTGAGATTTGCTTATCATCAAAATCTTTGTCTGTTTGGCCGCTGACAGGCAGAAAATGTTTTTAAACCTTTCTTGAAACAGAGTTTTCAACTGACTCTGCTTGAAGCAATGACCAACAAACCCTTCCTACTAATGCTTGCCAAGCATTGCTTAACAGTATGCAGTAATGCAGTAAACAATATATAAACTGGGTGAGTTACAAAAAAAGTTGGGCGTTTGGCGGACTGTAATAACACATTGAGCCACCTGATTGTCATGAACTAAATTTTTGCGTGCAGCCAAGAGTCTAACTGAGATCATAAACCTTTCCCCATCGAAATCGATCTTTTGATACATTTATCAAAAAAGATTTTCTTCATAAGACCTTGTATTGGAGTCTTGCCAAGTGGTGAAATCTTTTGCCAAGCCCCTTCTGCATTTAATCTTGGAAAAAGCAATGTGTCAAAATTTTTGTGCTATTATTCATCAACTTATTGCAATTACATTTGAAAAAACTGCCTGCAAAGTTTTGGTTTGGAAACTCATTACAATTACATTTCATAGAGAACTATCTAAGAAAAACTGCCTGCAAAATATTGCTTTGAAAAAAGATGCCTGGGAATTTTGTTCCCATGTTCCCATGTTTATGGACGCCTGGTCAAGCAAAGTTTTGCAACGTTGCCAAACAGAAAATGAAGAAATTAAACCGATCTTCCAAATCAATGGTCGCAGATTGGTGCAATTTTCGAGCTCCCAGGGATGATATTTTCATCCTTCAAAAGAGATAGCACGTGCTAAAAGCATGAAAAAATCATTGCTGTCTGGCAGAAAATAGAGGAAATTTGCTCATAATTTTAAGCCAAGAAGTACCCAACAGATAATAAAGTAGACCTGGACTCGTTGAAAACAAAACAGACTTTTCCTTACTTCTGTGATATCAGCTTGACTAATTTCCATTTGTTCTTTGATATAATCTAACTCTTGCATAATCTTATCTCTTTCCATCATCCATCTTCTTTCCTTCCTTCTTCCTTCATATTTCAATTCCAAGAAATCCTTTGTACTTTCATACAATAAGGTCTGTGTTTTATTTAAATGTTCCGTCAGTGCTTTGATTTTGTCACTGTCTCGTTGCCGTTGTGAATTCTGTTCTTCAAGCCTCACTCTGCGATCTTCCAACATGGCTTCTTCTTGCTGTTTTGCTAATTTTGCTTGGTCTTCCAGTTGTGCTTGCAGCGATTCAACTTGTAATAATAGCATTTGCATATCTCTCGATGGGTCTGGGGATGATTTTGTTGATTTCCCAGGCTTTTTCGTTGCAGTCTGCTTAGTATTTTCTTGTCTGCCCTTGGCAGGTGCTAGATTTGAAAAGCATCTTGTCAGAGTATATTGTCAAAACCCAGGCAGTTAACTGAACAATAATAAGTTTACAATCTTAAAATCTTTAATTGTACAATACTTTTGTGTGTTGTTTGTTGTCCCTCCACAGCAGTGTTGTGTTTCATTGACTTCTGCATTGCACTGCATAACTGTTCGAATGCGAAAGTTTGATACGATGTAACTTGCAGGTATTCTAATCTGGTTTACGAAACTCCAAACTTATGCTTCACACACAGCACACAGCTTAAATGAAACCAGGTTTTCAAATAGGGCCTTCTGATTGGTCAATCCAACGAAATTCAAATTGGTTTAAATAAAGCTGGTTTAATTGTGTCAGTGTGAATGCAGTATTAGTTTAGTTGCGAATTTGGAGCATGGATGCCAGATTAAGAGCGAGGTCAAAATAGTTTATCAAATTTGGCTTGAAGATAAGTTTCAGTCCTTGTGAAGTGGGATTCTTTTTTAGAATCTAGCTATTGGGCCTAAATCATCTGCTACATTTTTCTAACGACCACCAAGTCTAAACGCCACCAAAAGGCAGTCTTCTAGAACTGCTGTACCATAAAACTAGGTGTCAGTACTTCGGTAAAAGGATCAATCTTGCCATAAAGCAAAAACCGCCTTGCTCTAAGCCACATGCTGATCGGTAGACGACGGGGCAACAGAATCCTGTCGCCGATTGAAATTTTTTGCCATTTTTGCAGCTCTATGGGAATAAGGCCCTCAGTGGAGCAGGAACAACAACAACAATTCAACTCAATGAGATGAGCGTGAGGGTCCTTATGTAGTGAGGCTATATCAAATCATAGCCTTGTCAAATCAATTTGAATTCATTACCTGGATTTGTCTATAATACTTGGAAAGTTGATTTTACACTGATTCGTTGTCTTTCTGAAATGACCTCCAAGCTCCAAGATGCCGATTGCGGTGCTATTACCAAAGTTCATAAAAAGCTGCATTTTCCAGCCAAGCGTGGATAACAAAGAGATTTAAAATATTCACATTGCCATGATTGCTAAATGACTGAGGAAAAAAATGGTCAACTTGAAAAAAACCTACCTGGTCTATGACCCCCTGGGCCTCTACCCCAATTATCATTTCCATTTTCATCTCCTTTTGTCTTTTTCTGCATCATCGTTGCTACTGGATGATCTTTTATAAAGTATGTAATTTCAGTGTCTGTTGGTTTGGTAAGAGAGAGTAAATGCTGTATCTTTTTTCTATCCTCAAGTTCGTGAATTTTCAATCTATCATTTTCTGCATACAGCCTAAGGACATTTTCTCTTTCTTGGAAAAGATAAACTTGCATGTCACTTAATGCTTTCTGCAGTTCCGCTATTTCTTCCTCTCTTTGTCTTTGCTCCCATTGAAGTTTATGCTGAAATGAAATCAAGTGTATCAAAATTAACGCTTTTCTAGACTGAGCTTTTGTCACAGTAAGATAAATTCCACTCATTCTTTATATTAAGAAACCAAGGTCCTGGGCTGGTAGGCAGCTCTTTAAATTTGCTACCCAAAGATTCTTAGGGTTTCTCAAATCTTTTAAATAACAGATATTTGTGAAGGGTTTTGAAGGTGGTTGACTAGATTTTACAGCGAGTAGAAACATTCTCACTCAGAAACAAACCACTTTGAACTTAATCATGGTCAAAATCTAGATGATTCAGTCTTCCAAAATTGCAGTCAAAAAAATTTCGAAAATGGAAACATTTGTGAGTGTCCATTTATTAATTGAAATAAATGCAATTAGCATGTAAAGGCTGATTTCTACTCAGCAGTCCTGGCCATAAGTAATTTTAGTGGCACGCAGTAAATCACGCACCTTGCTTAGCGAGTAGTATGATTTTGGTGCATTTTATTTCACTCTGAAGAAAGAGGTTTTGGAGGTTGAGGATGAAGAAATGAGTGTTCAAGCACTTGGTGCTACAAAATAATATTGGAAATGAGTAAAAGTAAGGGTGATTAAGATTGTTTTTGAACAGTGACATCAATAGAAACAATCACTTTTTTCTGCGTGTTCAGACACTTGTATTTAGGCCATCTGATGATGAATGCTTTTCCATCCAGTTACTCTGTATCACTGTGGTAGTCCTGGGATGAAGAGGAACTGAGCACCTTTAGTTGCTCTATATCACATCAAATCACTACCATATCATAGTCATACACTGAACTAAATGATCAAGCACTGGAAAGCAAAGTCCACAGAGTCAGGACATATGCTCACCAACGGCAAATTTCATCACCATGTAATCTGACCTTCCTGCTACCTTGTCCAAATCATGATATTGTGTCATCATCACGGACAAGAAATTACAAGGATTGAAAGCAGCACTTATAGAATTGAGGATCAAATGCCATTTAGATAACAAATGTATATTGATTTCCTTTTCGCAAAAAGATACCAGTTTCAAAGAATATTAAACACTCATTGCCTGATGATAAAGCTGAGGAGGGCAATTTTGAGGTAAAGACCACTGTTTGGGTCTGTGACAAATCAGGCTTCTCAAGGGCATGAGGTGCGTGATGAGGCGTGGGTGTGGCTTAAACAGCCAGTTCTGATATTCAACGCAGATAGGAAATTCTTTGCTTACAAGAGAGAAAATCACTTTGGATTTGAATAGAATGTTGCTGGTGACAAGCCAATCGGTGTGTAAACTTTCTTACTCAAAAAATTCTACTGCATTGAAATCAGCCTTAAAGGGTAGATTTACAGAATACAGCAATGAAAAACCGCAAATTAGAGTAAGTTTATTACCCTACCTTCTTTATTTCAGGTAGGGTAATAGTTTCAAAACCAATACATGAGGACAAAAGAAATTTCTCCTTGTACACTGAAGATCTTGTCGAAAAGTGCCATCTATACTCTGCAGACCATAAGCTACATGGTGGGGCGCCAGAGGACAGCAGGCCCCAACCTTGGAAAAATCTTTAAGAATCAGCCCCACTCGGGCAAAAATCTGCTCTTGGTTGGCCGAAGATGTTGGTAAACAATGAACTTTGCGTTGGGCAGCCCCAGATGTTGTCTTCTACCTGTATTATATTATGCAGCATGGTGCACAAGGTGAAGGAGAAATTTCTTTTGCTTTGACATTTTTTTGGCAAGATCTCCAGCATGTAAAGAGAAATTTCTTTTGTTCTATATTGCCTTTTTTGAATAGCTCATTGAAATCTCTCATATTCAATGCAGATTCTCTGCATACTCTCCTGCCCTGCCAGAGTGAATCTGAGTGCCTATTTCCAGAAGATCTTTGGAGCAGAGAGAGAACTTATTTGGCTTTTGGCACACACTTTGGCGCAGAAAGAGGCCTTAAAACAATGGACCATTCTCTCATTGTATTAAACAATATATACATATCAATTATTCTTTAAAAGCATACTGGTGCACAAAATTGTTATGCTCCAAAATATTTGACGCAGGGCAGCACAGAGATTCACCCTGGCTGCCCAAGGGTGAATCTCTTCACTGTTCTGCGCCAAAAATTTTTGAGCACAACAACTTTGTGCGCCAGTGTGGGCCAAAGAATAATTGACATCTATTGTTTGATACAACGGGACATTGAATTGCCATTGTTTTATAGCCCTGCGCCAAAATGTGCGCCAAAAACCAGATAGGTTCTTTCTCTGCTTCGAAGATCTTCTGGAAATAGGCACTCAGATTCACACTGGCTGGCTGCCCTGCATACATACATGCATGGGAGAAAGCACTGTACCCAGGGTGAATATGAGTGCCTATTTCCAGAAATCTTCGGCGCAGAGAAAGAACTTATTTGGCGTTTGGCGCACATTTTGGTGCAGAAAGAGGCCTTAAAACGATGGGCTATTCAATATCTGATTGTATTAAACAATAGAATCAATCGTTCTTTGGCGCACACTGGCGTAAAAAAATTGTTGTGCTCCAAAATATTTGGAGCAGAGCAGCACAGACAGAGATTCACCCTGGCGCACGGCTGTCACACCGTTCACTACGCTCTGCTTTGTATTGGTTTCTTCGATTTTTCAGTCCAATGCCCAAAACCCTTTTTATTCATAAAGTATACAAACCATGGCAAGACACCTATACATATTCTGAATCGGCATAAAATGTTCTTTCTAATGATACCAGATTCAAAGATGAATAATAAAGGAATAAGATTTTATGAGCATAAATAAAGAGAAAGGCGACGAAAACTTTCGATTCTGACGAAAATCAGCCAAAATTCATGTTGCACTACCCCACAACACAGCGCATTATTTTTTGTTTTCGTTGAGCGATTTTGTTAAACCTATACATATTCTGAATCGGCATAAAATGTTCTTTCTAATGATACCAGATTCAAAGATGAATAATAAAGGAATAAGATTTTATGAGCATAAATAAAGAGAAAGGCGACGAAAACTTTCGATTCTGACGAAAATCAGCCAAAATTCATGTTGCACTACCCCACAACATAGCGCATTATTTTTTGTTTTCGTTGAGCGATTTCGTTAAACCTATACATATTCTGAATCGGCATAAAATGTTCTTTCTAATGATACCAGATTCAAAGATGAATAATAAAGGAATAAGATTTTATGAGCATAAATAAAGAGAAAGGCGACGAAAACTTTCGATTCTGACGAAAATCAGCCAAAATTCATGTTGCACTACCCCACAACATAGCGCATTATTTTTTGTTTTCGTTGAGCGATTTTGTTAAACCTATACATATTCTGAATCGGCATAAAATGTTCTTTCTAATGATACCAGATTCAAAAATGAATAATAAAGGAATAAGATTTTATGAGCATAAATAAAGAGAAAGGCGACGAAAACTTTCGATTCTGACGAAAATCAGCCAAAATTCATGTTGCACTACCCCACAACATAGCGCATTATTTTTTGTTTTCGTTGAGCGATTTTGTTAAACCTATACATATTCTGAATCAGCATAAAATGTTCTTTCTAATGATACCAGATTCAAAAATGAATAATAAAGGAATAAGATTTTATGAGCATAAATAAAGAGAAAGGCGACGAAAACTTTCGATTCTGACGAAAATCAGCCAAAATTCATGTTGCACTACCCCACAACATAGCGCATTATTTTTTGTTTTCGTTGAGCGATTTTGTTAAACCTATACATATTCTGAATCGGCATAAAATGTTCTTTCTAGTGATACCAGATTCAAAGATGAATCATAAAGGAATGCTATTCTTTAAGAGCATAAGTGGACAGAAAGAGTTCACTTGTTCGGCGAAACGACATCAAATTATGAAATCTGAAAATGCTATCATCTCTAAAAATTGCAAAATGAACGACGCCTTGACCAGTTATTGCTTATAATATATTCATTTTATTGCTAAACAAACAATTTAATCAGATACAAAGACAAATATGAGAAAACAACGATAATTTTCTTCCGCAAACACTGACCACTATTCAATATTTGATTAGTCTTTCATCCTTGTTGCCAAGATTTTCAGCATAGTGAAAATAGGAGAACACTTGACATGATACTGGGACTGAAACACTGGAAGGGTACTATTACCCATGTGACAAAAGTCATTTCCTGGGGAGACTGTGGACCAATGACACTACCTTCGTGCAAAGACGACGAGCGCTATGTGAACTACAAGGATAATTAATGGACATACAAGATCTAGCAAAGGAAATGAAGTCCATTTTTGAAGACTATGTCACCGACATAATCAAAATTCATAACCGCTAGGCAAGACACGCGACGATGACGAATGAAGAGATTCAAAAAAGAAGAACAGAGAACTTGCAAGACTAAGCAGCACGGAGAAAACGATCGCAAAAAATTAAAGATTTGGAACAACATGGCGTCTTGTTCAAGGGCTGCAGTGCGACATGGCGTAAACGTTCAAGGGCTACAGTGCGACAGGTGCGATGCGTGACCATCATTCTACTTGTGAGTGTTAATGCTAACTGAAAGGCGAAGCCCCGCAAAAACAAGCGAAGGAACCTGTACAAAGGAGCCAACATCACTTGAATACCGGAGACCTAGTCTGTAAAGATCGATGTCCCAGCTACCGCACAATCAAGTTGAACTTTGCCATCGACCTCGAAGCAATTCTTGAACACGATGAGATTCATCACAAATTTGAAGTAGCTTTTTCCATCCTTAGCAAATTTCTTCCCTTGCGACTTTTTCTCTAAGGAACTCAACGAAGTATGTGGCATCTACCTGGCGTTCAGCGAAATTTACCATGTGTTGTTTTATAGAGAAATCATCACACATAAAATACATTGTATCACGCACAACGTATCCAAGCTCGGTTTAATGGTAACTGAGTAGCAAACCCCGAATGGGGCACTCAACTATTCTTATCAGGACAATGTGCTGCTGGACAGGGCACGAAGATTCGTTAACACCCTTCGTCACAAATTGCAGTGCCCCGTCTTTCAGAAAAATGTTATAAAACGAAAAAGATGCTTATATGATGTTAAAAGAGTTACCTTAGGTTAACATAAATGATAGCTGAATAAAATTCTAACAGATCATTTGAAAAGTGATATAATTGTTGGAAAGTGTTGAAAATTTTCGGTAAGTTTTGAGAAAACTGATGCCACAGCAACCCCCGTCTTCGATCTTTTTTCAAAAATATGCAATTGTAACTAGAGCAATATATTATGCAAAAAATATTTGAATTATCTTATTTTTCTTCGTGTTAGACTAGTTTTTATTTGCCCTCCTTCATTCCCGAAAATGCACTGTTTTGCTGTGGAGTCGCGGCACCGATCGAAGAATTTTCGCTGTTACCCCTCGTCACAAATTGCAGTGCCCCGTCTTTCAGAAAAATGTTATAAAACGAAAAAGATGCTTATATGATGTCAAAAGAGTTACCTTAGGTTAATCTAAATGATAGCTGAATAAAATTCCAACAGATCATTTGAAAAGTGATATAATTGTTGGAAAGTGTCGAAAATTTACGATAACTTTGAGAAAGCTGATGCCACAGAAACCCCCGTCTTCGATTTTTTTTCAAAAATGTACAATTTCAAGTAGAGCAATATATTCCTCATACACCTATGCAAAAAATATTTGAAATATCTTATTTTTCTTCGTGTTAGACTAGTTTTTATTTTCCCTCCTTCATTCCCGAAAATGCACTTTTTTGCTGTGGAGTCGCGGCACCGATCGAAGAATTTTCGCTGTTATCCCTCGTCACAAATTGCAGTGCCCCGTCTTTCAGAAAAATGTTATGAAATGAAAAAGATGCTTATATGATGTAAAAAGAGTTACCTTAGGTTAATATAAATGATAGCTGAATAAAATTCCAACAGTTCATTTGAAAAACCGATATAATTTTTGCAAAATGTCGAAAATTTGGTGTTTGTCAAAGAAAAGTGTTTATTTCGAAAGAAACATGCCTTTAAAATCATCCTTTGCTTACCTCTTTGTAAGTTCAACTATCCCTGTGGAGCATTATATAATAAAATCCAGTTTGAGTTAGGATATCTCTCTGTAAAGGATAGTTTTGTTTTGCATTTCACATCCGCGATCAAGTCAATCTTGCGTATTGGACATGGAATCAGTTCTTGACAGTATGTCGTCACAAAATCGCAAACCCCGAGTTTCGTGGAGCACAAAAATTGAAACAAATTTCACTCACAAATAGCTGAATAATCAAATTACATATTTAACCATGATAGTTGATCAGATATTTTTGACAAGTAGGTGAAATTTGATGTTTTGTTTAAAAAACCTGGGATTTTTCAAGAAAATCGCAAAAAAAGCGAAAAATAAAACGCGAAATTAATTGCTATCATTGATAATTTGAAAATATGAAGTCTCTTGAAGAAAATTGTGATAAAACAGTTTCGAAAAATGTTGCAGGAAACTCGGGGTTAACCTGAACAAAATCCCATTCTGCTGCATACTTTTCACATTGTGCTCAACGCAATAACTTTTGTTGCTCGATTTTGATACGTTTAAAACTTAAGAAAAAACAAATATTAGAGCAAATCGATGGAATAAAGCTTGCTCTTTCTTCTGAGATAAGATTTAACGAAATACTAGCTATAATATAACGAGGAAGCGAATTAACGTGAAAGAGATTTTCCAGCGAAGCCATTACAGTGCGTGCTGAATAGGCCAAATCGAAGGTTTCGTAGTGAACGCAAGTCTGTGAATGGGACGGCCGTGCGGCAAATGGCATGGCAGTTTTCTTTTAAAGGATGAATCTCTCATATTTTGTTATTCTTTTTTGATGTGCATTGTTGTACATTTAGAATTTCGTCTGTCCGATTACTCCCTCTTTCTTATCAGATTTACCTTACGCCCACAAATTCTGTTAGGCCAAAAACAAAAAACAAACCTGTTCTTCATAAGTGCAGCGATACGCTTCAAGCTTGGCCACCATTTGTTGATGTTCATTGTCAAACTCAGCTATCTTCCTTCTGTAATACTCAAGCAGCTCTTTCGATGGTCTCAACTGTGCAAGTCGCTCATTAACGTTCGGCAAAGGCGATCCCAATGATGTCGTAGAATTCAAACTTGTGTCCGCCATTTTGTAAACTGAAAAAAGCGCCAAATTCTGGGCATGCGCTCTGATGTGAACGTTGTCAAGGTTGCGTTTTGTGAAAGGCGAAACCGGGCGAAACGACGAAACACCCCTCGTTTGACTCACGGAAAATTAACGAAAAAGAGAAATACTATGGAAACTGCTCATAAAAAACTAAACTGTGAGATCGCCGAAAAATCAAGGAACTCCAGTGCTGGGGAAAAGTACCCAAAGCGCTATTTTATTTTACACTTGTTCCTGTATCAAGGGGTTTGGGATTAACATTGAAATAACTTAGGATTAGTTTAAGAGTTTGTTTAGAGTGGTTCAAAGTTTGGCAAGGGTTGTTGGAACATAGCATATTACCGAAATGTCACTTGAAGCAGTAAGCTGGATAAAATTCACTCCATATGATTCTGGACTTTTATCCTATCCAAAATTCTAAAAATATCCAAAAAATGTAAGCTGTCATTGCTTAGTGAAAAAAGACAACTTTTTGTGAAAAGAGTGAAAATGTTAGTACTCCATAGAGGAGCTGATCGGCTAATCAAGGTTTCTTGTAATTTCTTAAAACTATGCGGAGGAAGCATGGAGAAAATCATAACATCGTATGTGAATATGAGTATTCTAAATTCTACAGAAATAAATAGCTAGCACTAATCATTCATGCCTTTACAAACTCTCATCTCTAAGTGTACGACAATCAGTCTAGGAACGCAAACTTTTATTTTGAGGAAAACTGGAGCGAACTACCATAAAACATCTAAGATTCATCCTGGCATGGAGTTGTTGTATTCGTCACTGGGCAGCATTGCCCATGTAGGAATATACTGCATAAAGATTGGTACCGGAAAGCCTTCATCTGCAAAAGGGTTGAAAGAATGTTGTGACAAAGACTAAAGGGGCTTGTCATTCCAAAAATCTTAACCTAAAAAAACACGACGACCATCCAATCTATTCCTGGTTTAGGGTTTTTTAAAGAATTTTCCACCTGTAGGAATTTCCTACTAGGGTCGCCAAAGGGTCGCCAATTTGTTATGATATGAGATTTTATCTGAGCTAGCAACATCTTTAACATTGTTTTGTTCACAAGGGAACATGAAAAATCGCCTCTTTTTTACTTAGTCCACGGGGTAAAAGTACTGATTTTCCTTCACTGATGGGACAAATAAAAGGGCCCACATGGAAAAATGTTCCATCAGTCAGTACGTCAAAAGATGTCCTGCCTTGGTTGATCCTTAACTACAAAATTCCAATATTAGGGTGGGACACGTCCTTTCTACTAAGGCTATCAATATGACTAAGACTTCGTCGGAAAGCAACATGGATAGATCTACATCATATCAGTAATTCGTTTTTAACCTCTTAATTTCTTCTTTCAGTCTTTGGTTTTCTTCAACCAGATCACGGTTTTGCGATAGTTGCTCCATCAGCTTTCGTAATTCTTCCTGGAGATAAAAAATACATTCATTACAACTGAGGATACAGACCACTGCCTTTGAAGAAATCAATTTCTCCCATAAATCTTCCTTGTAAATTCCCCGAAATCAAACAAACTCCAATATGACAGTGATTATAAACAGAACGGTTTTCCTTTCTCCTTTCATTTTCTTAGTCATACTTTTTAGTTGGTGTCAGCGTTCAAAAGGTCATGATAGAGGCAATGGGTGCCTGGCCTGAAAAGCTCATTAGTGTTCTTTCTAGTGTGGGTCCTAAGCTACAAACTTGATATTAAACCGGTTGAAAACTATTTTACACACTCAATTTAAAAATTTTGCAAAGATTCGAGCCCTATGTTCCTGTTGTCTAAATCGTGTTGATGTTTTTGCTACGGTAGGTATGTTGTACACTAGTTAGTAGCTTCATTCTAGGTTCTAATAGCCTTCGATCTTTGGAACCTCAAATCTGGAATGGACTGCCAAATGATATGAAATCAGCAGAAAATCTAAATAGTTTTAAAAGCACGATAAAAAAGTTAAATGGCCAAAACTGTAAATGTGGTGCTTGTAAATACGTTTCTCCAACTTAGTTTTATGTTATTTAGTTAGTTTGTTGAAAGATTGTAAAAATATTTATTTATGTTAATATATTCATCGATTTAGATTAGTCTAATCTGTACATTTTGAATATAGTAAGCTAGCTTTTTTGATTGATGCAAAATAAGATGACAACAATTCATTGTTTGATGAAATGAAATGGAAGATGAAATGAAAATGAAATCAGATGTCTTTTTGTCATCTTTGAAATGGTATACGCTCCTACAGAAAGTCATTCAGTGATACCTTAGGACAATAAATAAGAACTGGTACAACATTCGGGGTCCGTTAAGGGAGCGGTCACTTTTAAGCTTGGGTACCGGGGCGGAGGATAATTTTGCACAATTAGATAAATTTTCATACCCCATCTTGAACATGGAAGTAGTTTTCGTACCCTACCATCTTTCAACAAAATGGTTTGGTACCCCATACACATCTAAAGATACCTGTCCCAAGCGATTTTCATACCAATCAAGTGATTCATCATTTCAACGGTCTGTTAATTTTGCTTTCAATCTTTAATCAATGCACTTCATCCAAAATTGCTTCAAGCTATGCAGCTTCGTACCTCATAAAGATCGCTCTTAGTATTTTCATGCCCCCCCCCACAAAATAGTGGAAGAAAGTTTCATACCCTACCAAAAATCCTCCACCCTGGTATCCAGGACTAAAAGTGACCGCTCCCTAACCACATATTCCCAAGTGCAATCTATTAATGATAACCCATGAAGAGAAGAACCAGTGTATGATGGAAGAACCTTCAGAATGTTCAGGTTTTCAGGGCAATGCTCATCATTTATCATTTAAAAAATTTATACAGGATGACATGTTTCAGATTTAAACCTGGTCCTGCTGGTCCTCAAACTTACCTGCCAATAAAGTAACCTTTGTACGGGCCTTTGTAAGAAAAGTTACAACAGTATTGAATTACAAGCGTTGAGAGTCTGTCTTCAACCACGCAGTATATATTTTAAACAATATGTTTGTACCTGTTGAAGATGAAACTGTCGCAGCATTTCAGCTTGGATATGAACAAAACCACGATGCATCGATTCCCTGAAAGAAAACACCGGTATGAGGTAAAATCTCGTGGACAGCATATAGACTTAACGATGTGAGCCCCTGCATTCGCTTCAACTACATTTATATATCCTTCAGATCTCTTCGCCTGTACAAGTTTCAAGCTAAGATCATTCAATCTAGAAACTAAGACTTATGTTGTCATTCTAGCCAGCATGCTGAACATTGATCTTTTTGAAAACGTGAAAACGTCGTTTTCATGTTGTCGTGTGGACGGGTGAAAACGGAGCTTTTCGAAAACGCTGACGTGACAGTGTCGATTTACTGCATATCAGAGCATGCGCTCGGTTCTTTGGGGATCACGCGAGGGCATTTTGCTTGTCTGTTTTCTTTCATCGAAGTTCGAATGCCAAATATCGCTATCGATTGTGGAATTTCGTTATCGAATTGTGAATGTCACAGCGTTTTCATGTGGACGGGGATATTTTCGAAAACGCTCCTCATGTTGACGCGGATCTTTTTCTAAACGGATAAATAAAGATGCGTTTTCAAAAATATCCGGATAGGTGTGGACGGGGCCTTAAACTTCCATGAAGGTGGAAGATCTTTCCTCCTTCGTGGAAGTTTGAGTTTGCAAGAAGGCTATTTGGCTGGGAGGCCTAGGACTAAATTGAGTGTTTGATGTTCTCGATCGATGAAAACAAAAGAAACACAAGTGGAGCCTGTCCTTCTTTTGCTTTATGTTAAAACAAGATCGCTATAGATCATTTACTTCAACATTTTACTTCGAATAAACTTCACAGAAAATCTAAAACTCAGTGTTCTGTTCAGTAACGCGAGATGGTAGCAATCAATCCAAAATTAAACCACCGCACCATAATGACTGCACAATGTTGTGGGCGATGTTAGATTAAATGCGAACCAGTGTAGTACGGGATTTTGGGTGGCACCCCATAACTGCATGGCCTTGCATGCAACGGCAAGACTGCCCATTGCAAACACGGATTTTGCAGTCGAATTCACAAGCTTTTGGCTAACATGCAAAATTGCTTTTGCGTGTTAGCCACGCAGATATGGTTGCCATACAGAAATACATACGACACCTGCTATCATCATAGAACTTCTGGTAAGGCAAGCCTATCCCTGGGCTTGGGCTCAAGGTTCTCCAGAAAACCACCTTCTGCTCAAATGTACAGATATTCATTCAGTCGAACCGAACAATCCTTTTCCCGTAAAAGCTCTATTAAGCCCCCCGAGAGCTCATTCAGTTTCGGAGACTCGAGAGGGCGGCTTAAAAGTGAGGAGGGCTTATTACAGGAGGGGACTTATTCACAAGAGCAAACTAAAAGGATATAAATGATGACTTTTTAGTTCTTTGTCCCATGCTTTGCGGAGTCATCATACATTTTACTAGTCAATATAAACAAATAGAAAATCTTTGGTAAAATTTCTGGCATTCGATACATGTGGGGTACTTATGAGAGAGGGGGCTTATTTGAGAAACTGGTTTAGAAAGGAGGGGCTTATTAAAAATGGGGCTTGATAGAGAAGGACTTAATAGAGAGTGACGTAGAAAAGACCTTTTACGGTAAGTCCCACAATGATTTAGAATCGAGTGGCATGTCAGCAGCTTGAGCAAGATGTCACCGGGGCAAGGGGTCCTAAGGTTGATGATCTCTTTTTGTACCAAATAAATATCAACCGGAATATAAGTTGCAGGACTAGGAATACAATTTGTTGAACCACAGAGAATTCTCTTCCTATCACCAATGGGTACACCAACTCACCCACAATATTTGACCACAAAATTGAAAGCCGACAAAGAAGAGATCTAGTACAAGATTCATGCCCAGACACGTACATGAGTCCATTCAATTTGGCCATTTGCAAAACAGGCTGTTCAAAGATTAGGTTTTGCATAGGGGACGTTGACAAGCGTTGGAAAAAATTGCTAGGAAAAGTAGGCCTATGAAATAAATTTACGCACAATATGAAGCAACTTAGTGGAAAGTCACTCGTTGGAAGAGCATTTGATTTGCTTCATTCGGGCATCTATTATTCTGGTTTCCTCTTCCTGGTCCTTGCATTTACAGATGTCTATGTGAGGTATGAAAGAGTCGGGGAAACACAACAGTGGTTGAACGATCAGCTCACGAAATTTGATGAGATACAAAGAGAAGAAATTGGAGACAGGCAGCGAAGAGCAGTAAAGGATGAAAATGTAGTTGTAGCTGGCATAGAGACGAAATTTGCACAATTGGAGCTCAGGTATGACAATCTTTTCTCCATCGAAGTGTTGCAATCAAATCAAACAATCCTAGTATCAACGGGGGGGGGGGGGTCCCTCCATAGTAAAGGTACCTGGGGATGTGCCGCCCGCAAGGGTATACTTTTTCAAACTTTCTAGTCTAACCAAGGGTATACTTTTTGCCAATTTTAGTCTATTTAGTATGGGCAAGGGTATGCTTTTTGTCAATGTTGGTCGATTTTAGTCTGGGCAAGGCCAAGGGTATACTATTTGGAAATTTAGGTAAAAGAAATGTCAAACTTCGGTAATTCCTGTAAAGAAACCCAAATTTTTTCAAATTTTGATCCAGAGAATCCAAATACTTGGCAACTTTTGTCTAGAAAATGCCAAAATCATGGAACTTTTAATGTAGAAATTAGTCTAGCCAAGGGTATCAATTTCACAAAAATTGGTCTAGCCAACGGTACCATTCTGAAACTGTTGGCGGCACACCCTTACCCGAAATTTAGCCAAGAACTCCCCCCCCCCCCCGTGCTGGTATCTCTTTTTCACGAAGCTCAAATAACACCAAAACTCTCGAACATTTCGTAAAAATTCCTGAGAAAGCTTCACAAATACCAAAATACTCGAAAAATATCTTGCAAATCTCAAAAGTTTACACAAATCTTATATGCTCAAAAGACATTCTAGAAATCTTCGAAAATCTAAAAAAAGTCTCAGAAGTCTCCCACAACAAATGACACAAAATTTTCCTAAAAATCTTTCGAAATCTTTTAAAACCATAAAAGTTGTTAAAATCCCAAAAAATCTTTCAAAATCTCGAAAATCTTTGGAAGTCCCAACAAAAATTTATAAATCTCAAAAAACCCCAAAAATCTTAATAAATCTTCAAATCTTTTTTCAATTTACATAACGTCCCAAAATCTCACTTCTTGGTAAAAAATTTGGTGCCATTTTAGGTTTGTTTTGAAAGTTTCTTGGAAGGGATTTCTTGGGAAAATCTAGGATATTTCTCATACTTTCAGAATGGAGACACCGATTTCAGTCAAGTAAATTTCACACTGCACATGTCCACTATTGAAAAGTATTTCGCTAATACAATGCCGTGATATCCACGAAGCAGTGGCCTCTCAATTACTTTTTCACTTGCTTTGTAGGAACATTTATACACTCTGATCCAAACACAACGATTTTTTATTCGCAGAATGAACAGAAGTGACGCTTTTAAAGCATTAACAAACAGTCCATTTGCTTACTGGCTGCCCTATTTGAGGGGTCCTGCTGGACCACCAGGAAAGGATGGAGAACATGGTGCACCTGGAGATGACGGTAAGAGAATGCTTCTTTACTGGGGTCTGCTGATTCAGTGATTCAGTTACTTAGTGATATCTCGAAGACCTTGTGCATTGGTAGTGCTGGGTGGTGACATTTAATTTTTCCAGAAGAGTGTCGAAATAAAGCTGTTATGGACCCACTTTCTAGACTGACGACGTGATTCCTTGTATTCGTTGAACATTTATAATCTGATGTTTTAATTTCACTCATACGAAGCGATAACAACAACAACAACAAGCGTAAGTTAGAGGGACTTATGTAATGTAGTCTACCCACTTTCTAAAGGTAATGGCATGTTCCTGTAAAAAGGTGCAGTAAAAACCCGCATATAAGAACCTACCATTTTGAACTCAACCTGTTTAGGTTCTTATGCTATGAGGTACATCCCGTAATCAGGGTGTAGGTTCTTAACATAAGGTCCATAACAAATGCCAGAAAACAAAGGATGGCAACATGGCTAGCAACGCAAAGCTCTACATTAAAAAAACATAGTCCTTTAGTCCTGAATTTTCTCATCTCCTGACCCATCCACAGTAATCAGACAACCAGTTTTTTCTAAGAGCTTAGTGAAGAATTCCTTGTCTTCCGTTAGGTCCTGCCATGAGTCCATTTAGTCATTAACACTCTTCTCGTCCCAGCTGAATTTATTTCCCAATGAATAAAAGAATGAAATTTTATACCCTTAGAACCTGGTTAAAAAATCAGGCTGAAATGGTTCTTATTTATCGGGTACAAAATATACCATTTCAGGCTGTAGGTTCTTAATAAATGAAGGTTCTTATGTGCGGCTTTTTACTGTAGTTCATACTCCATTGAAAGTGATTTACTCAACTGAAATTTCGTACGTTGCCTATCAACCAAAAATTCGACTGAAAATACTGTTCTCCGTTGGTCTCCAAATTTTGGGTTTTTCTTTCCTTTCTTGGGTATTTTCTGTCTTTCTAGCCGTCCCACTTTTACAAACTCTTTTGTGTGTCACATTTTCATTGCAGAGATTTGGATTGTTCTTCTTTCCCACTGTCAACTTTCTGGTACAGTACCAAGATCCCATTCGGTAGCTCCCCCCTCAGTCTCTTCCACGTACGGGGAATTTTCTACAATTTTCATCAAAGCTAATTTCTCGCTTCGCGTATAGCCGCTATAACGTTTCGGAAAACGGCAGGTTGGGCAGGTTTAGAAGGCCTGCTGAACCTTCTGCTCCAACTTGCAGAAGGTTTGGCAGACTTTGGAGAGATGCTCGCCTTCATGTGCTAAGTTTTGAAAGCGAGGTGAATTTGCTCAGTGCTACCACACGGTGACTGGTAACTTTACTCTTCTTTGCCAAGCACAAGACTCGTGATCGTGATTTTGAAAACGTCCAATTGACGTTTTGCGTGAAAGAATCGATTTGTGTGCAGCCCTTAAAACAGTTCCACAACAAACTTTGAATTCAGTTTCTAAGCGCTTCTCAAAGTAGGTTACTACCACGTTTGCACTAGAGTTTCATTTGGCCTAAATGCTTCGCTGAAAGTAGACAACAGTAGTAATTGCCAAAAGAAGTGTAAGTGATTAAAGCTTGAATTTTACAATTGCAGGGAAAATCGGAAGAGTTGGAAAAACTGGACCAAAGGGACCAAAGGGGGTAGATTACAAACATAACTGGGACTATACCGGAAGTACTTCATATGTGAGATGGGGGAAGAAAGACTGTCCAAATGTCGATGGGACAAATATAGTCTATACAGGTTCGTAAATAATTTTTCATCAAACTGAAAATGTGCATCGGTTTGTGGTATATAATGGACTTGCCCAAGTCAGGACGACTTGGGCAAATCCAGGTATATAAGAAATAAAGATCTGCATTAAAACTGTTAATTGTCCTGTTGGTCAGCTTTTGTGGTTCCTTTTGGGTGCCTGGAAATTAAGATTCGCAAATGGTTTTGTTTACATACGGTCGAAGCAGTCATTTTGGTCGTTAGAGTTATTAGGAATGAAAAGACCCAAAAACCTAAATGACTGAAAGTTCAAGGCAAAAACTCAGCCATCTTCATCTTCTTCTGAGATATCGAAGTTATCTTTAAAATAATATGTAAAATTCTTTACTTCTCAGTTAGAATTATACATTAACCACCTTTCATGTGCCAATGTCTCTATCACACAATAGTTTTTTGTAGAGGGATCTGCCGGATGAGCCAAAAAAGTTCCCATTTTTAAAACTTCGTAGCACCCAGAGTACATCACAAATTTGAATGATTGAAATTTCAGTTAAAAGCCGAAAGAGCGCAGTATTTTTTGTGATTTTTCTTGCTGTCTCACCGTCACCCAAAGTATAGTTAAATCCAAATTTATAAAAATTTCATGGTTGCAAAACGACTGAAAAAGGGCCTAAAACATCCATCACATCATAAGGACTCTCCTCACATGGAAAAATGCTCAATGGGCGTTTCAGCTCTCTCAATGGTTATAAAACATAGATTTTCAATCAAATACTAAGATTTCAGTCCGCTGGCAATAAATCTACTGTGGATATCTCTCACACATGAGAAGTTGAAGTTTGTTTATAATTCTGTGTGAGGAGTCCTCTATGATTTGATCAATGTGCTAGGCTATTTTTCAGTGAATTTGCCACCATGAACTTTTTTAACAGTTTACTTTACCTATATTTCTTATGCTCGTAAGACAGCCAGAAAAATCACAAAAACACTTCGATCTTTCGTCTTTTACCTAGAATTTGAATCATTCAGACCTGCGAAGTACTCTTGATGCTATGAATTTTAAAAATTGGGAACTTTTTATGGATCACCCGGTATTATGATCTACTATCATTGCTGGGAAAGGATCATACCTGTCCCTTATGTGAGAACTCATTCTTTACAGCCAAATAAAGCCATTCAAACACTTCCCGTGTGAATTCAGTGTAAGAAAACACGCTCTTTTTCTCTGAAGGTATAGCAGCTGGTCAGTTTTACACCCATAAAGGAGGGATGTCCAATACCGTATGCTTGCATTCAAACCCAAACTTTGCGAAATATACGGGAACAGACACTGCCCAATACATTTACGGCTTGGAGTATGAAATCAGCTCTTTCAACCCATTCTCAAAGGCCCAGCATAATACTGATGCTCCTTGTGCTGTCTGTACAGTTCATAAACGAGGCTCACACATAATGGTACCAGGACGAAACATATGCCCCGCCGGATGGACAATGGAATATAAGGGATATCTAATGAGCGCGCATTATGGTCATGCTGGTCGTTCTTCTGCAGTTTGTGTTGATGATGATGCTGAGTCATTCCCGCGCTCACAATCCAGTAAAGATGGTAACCTATGGTACTTGATACAAGCAGCCTGCGGGTCGCTTCCATGCGGGCCTTATGTTCATGGAAGAGAACTTACATGTGTCGTATGCACGAAATGATGATATATATTGCTACTATATCTAAAATTCCTTGAACTGGACAGAGTTATACAGGGTTTAAAATGATGGGAAGGAACTATTACCGTATCATCATTTTACGACTTTAAGTTTTCGGTTAGCTTGTATGATATTCCGCTCTTATTATGTTTCCATTATACGGTTCAAGGATTCAAGTGTAGTTCTTTTCAAATGTATATTAAAATGAATTTGAAATGTGTTGTTTATTGCATTATGCACCAAAGAAATCTGCCTATTAAATCGTACTTCCGTTTAAGTTGATATATGTATGTGTGTATGTATATTTTTGCCACAATAAAAAAATTTACAACATATTCTACTACAAATAAAAATAGATACGATACAATAGAATATAAACTTTAAGGTTAAAAACGTAAAAGGAAAACACCCCTAATTACAGTGGCCAGGGATAGCAATAAAGGGTCAAGCTGATCTTATGTCCATAATGGTCCCCTTAGGGGTGCTGGTACAACAACAAAAAATTAGATTAAAGGAAAGAGAATAGGAAGGCACCATAGTTGTTTTAGTGCAAAACACGAGTTATTAGACCAAACAGGTTGGGAGAGATGATGAAGGGTCTTAGTAGAAGACGCATATGATACCCAGTCCTGCCTCTAACGCCAGCTACCGATGGAATTCTTGCCAATCATCACCTTCTAGGGAAATACTATCAGTTAACAAGCACAGATTTGTAATACACTGCCAAACAAGGGAAGATTTTGTAATACACTAGCATCAGTTGCTTTAGTTCACACCTCAATTCAATTTGATTAGCGAATGCAGACAAAAGAAATTCTCTCAGCCGGCAATTCAAAACAAGCACAGCCGCAAAGTTGCCTTGAAGCCATGGCGGCAAACTCTCGGTTGATGCGGGCGAAGGGAGGTTTTCAAGAGAAGTTGTGTGCTTCCGACGAAAGAAGAAGGGTAAATATCAAGTTTTATCTCGCGGCTTTTGTTTACGTGATTCAGAAGCCGAGCAGAGGGAATTACAATTGTTGCATATTTATTCCTCAATATTGCCAAAAATATGAAGAATGTCCCTGAGGAGGTCCCCTCGAGTAACCTCCCCACGTGTCGAAAGAAGAAAAAATCATCTGTAAAATTATGATGGGATTTTCAGATCACAAATTAAGACTACAACCTACCTGGTATCTTCGATCGCGTCTTCAATCATATTTCGAATAAAATCAACTTGAAATGGGTGAAGGCCGTTTCGTGGTTGTTCGGCGGCTGTCGGTTGTTCGGCCGCTATCGGTTGCTCGGCAGTAGCCGCTCCTTCTTGCTGAGGCGACGCTCCAGTTACAGTAACAGAATAACCATTACTAAGTGTTCGTGATGATTCAGCGATTCCTCGTTCTGGAGGCGAATTGCTGTCGTCTTTTTGCCGAGAATTTTTCGCAGTTTTCATTAAGCGAGCTCTGAGATTCATCAAGTCACTTTTCTCGGTTTTTGAGATCAGTTCAATGTTGCTTTCGAATGGTCGAATTTTCTCTTTTGGGACTGTAATGGACGCTTCTGAACGAGTTGATAATGGTTGGGGCTCTTCAGTTTTTGATCTCTGAAAGTAAATTTAAGGAATTACGGCATTTTAAACCTTCATGATATTAATCACAACACTTGTGTCTTAACTATTTCATCGGAAATCACTGCAAATTAGACAACATGTAAAAAGGGGCAGGCCTTGCCAGTGGAGCTTTACATGCATTAGGGATATTTTGTTCTTCAACCTTTTCCAAACTTCTTTCGGGTCATCTCGTAGAAGGCTTTGAAAAGTCAAATTTAATATTTTATTGACTGATTATTTTGCTCAACGGCATTGGTAGTTTGCTCACTTACCAAATTCGAAAGGATGAACAGCTGACTTGGCTGCTGGCTTATGGTTTGTTGTGTCAGCTACGGGATTAGAACCCACGCGGGTAGACCCCACAAGATTCAAAACCCTCACCTTAACTACTCGGTCACACCAACTTCTTGATATCCAGAGAGCTGTGGACTTCCGAGATTTGTGAATTACTGTAGTTACGGTAAATGTAATAGAATTTTCGGTTCGATTCAAGAATTGAAAACAATCCCACGGGATTGAAATTCGAAGCCGTGATTCCATCATAATTCCCTTGATGAACGCAGAAAATAGGGTCAGTTTTTTTCACAGTTTCATTACGAGTCCCTGTTGAGCAAGGTTTACCGCAGGGATACAATGGACTGATCGTCATAAGTCCAATGGGGCCTTTCAAATGGGAATTATTTTCATTGACTCGCACGGTACAAAAATCTAGAAGGCACACTTACATCAGTGGCAACAGTTGACAGCAATGAACTCTTTTTCAGAAGCTCCGCTCGCATTGTTTCCATAGGAACGATGTCTGTATCTTCAACAGTAGAAGTATTAGTAGCACTGGCCTCTCCTGGAAGTCGAAATTGATAGCATCGGTTCCACACCTTTAAAAAACTTGGTTTATAGTTTTACAGTACAAACCCGTATATAAGAACCTACAATTTTGCAACTCACCTTGACTTGATTCTTATATATTTGGCATTTAATGGGAAATCAGGCTATTCAGGTTCTTAAATTAGCTCTTATTTCATTCAGGGCTATTAGGAATTTCATTTTTGCAGATTGAAACTTCAAGCCTATTATTTACTGTCAGTCATGACGTCTTGTTCACAACAGAAATTTGTGGAAAATTCAGAAATTTTATAGAATCCAATGAAAAGCTTTCAAAAGCATCTTTGGAGTTCTTTGAAATATACACATATTTCATTTTCAGTCTGTATATGTTCAATGACAAAGTAACTGGAGTTTTAACCTAATTTGATTATCTCTACAAATAAGAACCTGTTGCAGCCTGAATTGGTCCTTATTTAATGGGAGCCTAATTCTGAAATTTCAGCCTGTAGGTTACTGATCACTCACCTATGCTTTCAATTGAAAAGCTTGAAAGAAACTTTTGCTATTTCGATATAATTCTACCGTGGGACTTGCCAGAAATCTTCAATATTCTTTTCAATTACAGTGTTCTCATATTTTTCAAGAATTCAAGAGCACTTCTGAAAAATCTTAAAATCATCGTGATGGCCTACAGTATGGTATTAAGCAAATATCTTTAACCCGTCTGGTTTACGATAGAGCTCTGAATGTTTGTCAAAGCTTCAGATCTCTCCTCTCGTACATCCTTTCACAAAACTTACGCGTTACGGTAATGCTGAAAATAATCATGATTTCAAGAGTGCTCCCTCTGGAGGGCCCCTTGAAAATCAACTGGCTGAAGGGCAACCCTCCTTAAATGTATAAAATGAAATGAAAATGAAATGAGATTACAGTAAAAACCCGCGTATAAGAACCTACAATTTTGCAAATCAGCCTGATTAGGTTCTTATGTATTGAGTATTTAGTAGGAAATGAGGCTGTTCAGGTTCTTAAATTGGTTCTTATTTCATTCAGGGCTTCCAGGTATTTATTTTGTTCAGATTGAAACTTCAGGCCCATTATTTACTGTCATCTCAGAGTTCATGAGGTCTTATACAAAACATCAGTTCATGGAACAATGAGAAATTTTAAAGAATACAATGAAAAGCTTTTGAAGCATCTTTAGAGCTCTTTGCAAATTGCACATATGGCAGAGTCAGTATATACATATAGGCTCAATGGCAAAGCAACTAGGGTGTTGATTTAGTTTGATGATCTCCACGAATAAGAACCTATTTCAAATTTCAGGCTAAATGGGCTCTTATACATTGGGGGTCTAATTTAAGAATTTTCAGCCTGTAGGTTCTTAATCACCAGGTTCTTATATGCGGGTTTTTACTGTATGGCAAATAGCGTAAAGCTCTCTTCAATCAATTCAGTTGAAAATACGGGGAAATAATACCGGGTGTCCCAGCAAAAACTTCCCCGTTTGAACAGTTCCAGAACAACAACCACTGCCTCATTTTGAGCGATGTAAACACAGGAAGCCCAGGCAGTTAGTTAACTGAACAATGATAAGTTTACGATCGTAAAATTGTTAATTGTATACTACCTTTGTGTGTTATTTGTTGCACTTCTCCACTGCTGTACTTCTGCACTGTACTGCATAATTGTTCGAATGCGAGAGTTCGATACAAAATTTCTTGCTGGTATTCTTATATTGGTAAACCTATATAATTGGTAATTTACCTATATAAGAATACCAGCAAGAAATTTTGTATCGAACTCTCGCATTCGAACAATTATGCAGTACAGTGCAGAAATACAGCAGTGGAGAAGTGCAACAAATAACACACAAAGGTAGTATACAATTAACAATTTTACGATCGTAAACTTATCATTGTTTAGTTAACTAACTGCCTGGGCTTCCTGTGATGTAAACGGCAATTTCTTGCTTAAAGGCTAACTTGGATCAAAATTATCTTACCCGATTTTTCTGCTCATCAAAAGACTTCCAAAACATAGATTTTTCCAAAATCGTATGCTGGAAAAGTCCTTGAAAAGGTGGGAAATCTAGCGATGGAGATATATTCCATTCCATCCATGTTTTACGTCACAGGTGTAAAGGCATGCAGCCGTTTGTCAGTTTCTTAAATTGGCATTCAAAGTCGGCAATACGCTAAAGTGCGGACCACAGGACCTTGTCTTGTGTACTATCCTTTTTCTTCGAACATCATGCATGATAATGCTTTTTACGGACGAAACGGGCAAATATGATTTTTCTTGGGCCCCATTATGGAGCTCAAGTTCCGTACTGTTGGAATCTAGATATAAAACAGAATTTCCGTGGATTTTTAGGTGGAGGCTCAAAGATTCTATCGATGAACCGTTTTAGCTCTATCTTGAGCGTTTCGGGTATTCTGTTTTTCAGGAAAATAACCATATAAAATCAATGCGCGCAGATAGAAAAATGAAACAAATACTCAAATCTAAGTTGAGCATAGTATGATAGATTTCTTTTAAAATCTGTATCAAATAAAACAAAAAATAAAACAGTTGAAACGAGGAAAATTTTTTGTGGGACACCCGGTATTTGACACAAATGAGTTTTAGTTTTTGTAAAGACTAGAGCCCAATGCCAACATTAAACAAAACTTTAAAGAATAAGTCCGGGGCTGGTATGGCTGACGATGAAATGACAGAGCAGACACTGACAGAGCAGACACTGCACAAGTATGCGCGAAAGTCGTAAATATTAAATCCCCTAGCTCTCTGCAATAGATATCAAAATAATGCAACACTTGATATTTTCTTCCCTGGCTTCAAGGGCTTGATTTATCGTTTCAAAAAGCTTATGTAGTCATACACCATCTTACGTCCGAATACACGAGGGCGTCATTTTACGCAGTTTCTGCTCTGTCGCTTGGCTCTCCATTTCTTACCACGTCATCGTTGCCAGCCTCTTTATCATGTGCTTGTGCTCACGCAAGAAAATGCTGACACCGCAACCAGATTTGGCTTAAGTTCGCATATCATCTAACAAAATTGGAGATGATACAACTCTCAAAATGCGGAACAAAGGAAAGAAGTTGCGTCAGCAATAGACCATTTGCCAATTAGGAAAAGGGACTGAGGCGCGCGCCGCCAATTCCGACAGCCCTAGTAACAGTCAGAATTCCGAGGAATCCTCTCCACTTCAATGCAACAAGTGAGTGAAAGGATGAGAGAATGGTCTGAAAATCGAGGCAAAACACTAGACTGATGCCTTTTCGTCCCTTGTTTCCCTGCGTTCCTTGGTCAAGAGGGACTAATAACATTACTCTGAAATAGTGGGCCCACTTTAGGCCCGCGTAGGGTGGTTCCGTATTCACCAATCAAATCGCTAGAATTCAGTTTTTAACCAATCAGGGGCCGCTATTCAGAATGTTGTTGTTGTTGCTCTTAAAGAACGGTTGAAGAAGCCTGGAGTTCTCGCAGCTTCGTTGGATCTATTTTGCTTCTGCAGAGGAAGATTACTGTCTGAAAGGTAGGAATTTTGCGTTTTGTACGTCAAGACAACATCATTCTTTGTACTAAAAGTTTCCTTTTCAATGTTCAAGCTCTTTAAACCAGATTTTGAAGCGATTTTGTTGAGTGTACGAGAACTCCCACCTGTTTAGGCCATTTTGAAAAAGTGGGCCCATTATATAAGCGTAATATTATGAGTCCCTATTGACCAAGTGATATCAGCAAATCAAAGAACGCAGGGAAACAAGGGACGAAAAGGCATAAGTCTAGGAACACACTTAACATACTTGACAATAACCAAATAAATAGATAGTAAACCATTGAACATTGAACAGTGACGAAAAAAGTTTCGCGTGGTTTAGGGATGTTACGTTTTTCCAAAAAGTATCTGCCCATTGTTACTGTACAAAAAATGTACAGAAGTTTGGTGGAACCATACTTCAGATACAGCTGCCCGGTATGGGGAGTTGCCGGCATCAATGCTATCAATAGGCTGCAAAAACTCCAAAATAGGGCGGCGAGAATCGTCACAAACAGTGCTTACGATGCTTCTGCCTTACCCATTATCAAAAAACTTGGTTGGCCCACCATCAATGAACTTATCGAATCAGAAACCTTGAAGATGGTGTACAAATCGGTAAACAACCAAGCTCCCATTTACCTTACAGAAATGTTTGTCAGGCTGTCCGATGCATGCAAGAGAGAACTTCGCAATACTAAAACAGATTTGGCCGTTCCTCGTCGCAAATCGGCTTTCGGCCAGAAATGCTTTTCATATAAGGGTGCTAAATTATGGAACGATCTTTCGGTTGAAGTAAAATCATCAAAATCTTATGAAATATTCAAAAAACGTATCAACAATGCCAACACCGAATGCTGATTCTCTCTTTCATGTTATAGTTAGCATCATTTTAATTTGATTATAAGAAAATTTTGTAAATAGGGTTTTTTTAGTTATGTATGCTCTTGTTAGCTTTGTATTTATTTGCACGGCCCACTGTAAATCAGTCCTTTGACTGACGTGGCCACCGTGCCTAAACAATTTAAAATCAATCAATTTAAAATCAAATCAAATCAACTTTTTTTTATATTCCAATAAAATTTTACAAAAACAAACAAGGGTTACAAGACGATGCCACGAGGAGCATGGAAATACATAGCAACCCTGTGACCATAACATTTAACATAGATATTCAAATTGATATTACATTTAAATATTAAAAATAACATATTACAAATAGCAAATAGGAAAACAACAATTACAGATATTTCCGACATAAAAAACCACAATAAATAATAATAATAATAATAATTCATTTATTTACAGTTGGTGAAGTGACTAGTTAATATAAACTAATAAAGACCAACTATCTAATTACAAACCCTATTTACAAATGTTACATCGGCATTGTACGAAATGTACGAAATGTACGAAAAGACAAAGTACAAGAGAGAGGAGACAGCAAACTTACGATTAATACTACATTGATACATTACATTACATTAATACATTGAACTTTGCACAGCGACTAAACTAAACAGCACAGCTTGCCTTGCATACTGCAGTGGATAGGATTCCCCAGATTTCCGACCGTTACTAGGATGTCGGAACTTGGCCGCGCTCGCCTCAATACCTTTTCTTAATTGGCAAATGGTCTATTGGCAAGTTTGCTTCGTAGTATTAATCATATCAATGCCGAACTTATCCGTTAACACAACTAACCTCCTCCTCTTAATGGTGAAAATAAGGACACCGGTTGTTTCCCTGTGCTCGGTTCGGGTACGACACTGGCTGTCGCGGGTTCCTTTCGGTCTTGATTACTTGAGGTTCTTGATACTGTCTCCTTCGCATCGTTTGCACCTTCGCGTGATTTATTTGAAGATGTTGAACCAATTGAAGAATTGCTGCCTTTCCTTGTTAATAACTAATGATTGATTGATATGATTTAATGATTTAATGATTTAATGATTGATAAAGGATCTTCAGAACTTCAGACTTCATTGATAAAGGATCTTCAGAACTCGAACTTCAGAACAAAATCAGAGGAAAAATGTTTAGCAGCAGAACAAATTACCAGATAATCATGATTCGTGCTCGGGGGGGGGGGTAACTTAACTTGTCCACGGGTTGCGCCATTTTCTAGGGTACCTTTTCCTTCATAGAGTCCGGATTTATGGGTATGGTTTTCAACAATTTTTTGCATTTTCTGGTTTTATGGATATAGTTTTCTGTAAGAATTCATTTATTGGTGAGATGTTTTGGCATTTCCGGATTTATAGGTATGATTTTCGGCAAATTCTCCAGATTTATGGGTATACTTTTGAGAAATTTCTCCGGATTTATGAGTGGTACTTTAACGATTTGAATGGCACTACCCCGTACCTTGGAAACACAAGTGACCCCCCCCCCCGGGGAATTCGTACTGGCCACAGAACATTTTTGATGGAAGCCATTCTTTCCCTCTATCAACTATATGGTAAGATTAGTATGACATCAAACATCTACCTTAATTCAATAAGTATCCCCCTCGACGAACCTCTCCCCCCAAGCTTCGATTCAAACCAGGGAGATTAATCTGAGTTAATCTCCCTGATTCAAACATTCATCATAACAAATAAGCATCCGGTGGCTTATTCGAGGATTCATAATATCAATTCCAAATGTTATAACGTTGTATTCCAAATAACGTTTACGCCTAGCGCCCCCCCCCCAAATGGTATTTCAGCAATGAACTTTTACCAAATGTGCTGTGGGATGTACTGCTGATTAGGCCACTATAAACGGTAAAGCTAGTGTGGCAAAAATCAAGGAACGATGAATATTCTAAATCAAACAATTCAAACCTAAATGGGCAGCGGAGCTTTTCGTATCGAGGAGTTTCTGTTTGGAAGCAGTTAAGTAATGAAATCAAAAGTGTGCCTTCGCTAGCTACTTTCAAAACGAGATTGAAAATATTTTTGAAAGATCAAAGACGATGAAGTCTAAGACTGCGTTCACACGATGCCGGCACATTTTGAAAACGGTGAAAAATGTGACGGATAGGCCTCCCGCTCACACGAAAACTGCACATTTTTTGCCGGCAGATCTTGAAAACGGTAGATTTTGACAATGGATTTGTGAAAACGGCATCGTGTGAACGCTAGCTCAAATTTTGCTACCGTCACATTTTTCACCGTTTTCAAAATGTGCCGGCATCGTGTGAACACAGTCTAAAGCAACGTTCAAGATATACGTTTGACTTAAGATTTCCTTTCTTCATATAAGTATTTTCTTATTTATTGGATTTTAAAGCTGTTTTGTAATTCATACATGTAATTAAGCAAGCTAGGTTTTCAAGTAGGGTTCATTGTAAGTCAGTATATTTCTATATACATTGAATGTATTTAAAGCCTGTTAAAATGAATCAAAATGAAAAAGAATGAAATTTGTGCGGCACTATTTGCATGGGGTTGCAAGGTTTCTGCAATATGATCTCAAAGGTGTTGGGTGGATTTTTGACTTATCCGATTTGTAGACATGTGAAGCGAAAATCAAATTCTCTGGCTTACCTTCGAAGAGGAACTCTTTGTTGCTGGTCTTTGGAAAGTAACAGTTTTAATCGCTGACTTATCGGCAACTGCAGATTTGATCGGCGTTGAGCCGGCTCGCAAGTCAAATAGGTACAATTTTCCTGCAGAAAATGATGGATTAATGTGATGATAAAACTAAGCGTCACTGATACAAGGAATGGGCTTTATCACTAAATATTTTCTAAAACCTACGTATAAGAACCTAATGATTAAGAACGTACAGGCTGAAATTAGACCCCCAATATATAAGAACCCATTCAGCCTTAAATTTGTAGTGGGTTCTTATTTGTATATATCATCAAATTAGATCAAAACTCCACTTGCTTTGTCAGTGAACCTATACAAACTGATTCTGCCATATGTGCATATTGCAAAGAACTCTAAAGATGCTGTGAAAGCTTTTCATTGTATTCTGTAAAATTTCTGATTCTTCCACGAACTGGCGTTGTGAATAAGGCCTCATGAACTCAGGTGCTGTGAACTGACAGTAAATAATGGGCTTGAAGTTTCAATCTGAACAAAAGAAATACATGAAAGTCTTTAATGAAAAGAACCAATTTAAGAACCTGAACAGCCTAGTTTCCCACTAAATACTCAATATATAAGAACCTAATCAGGCTGACTTGCAAAATTGTAGGTTCTCATACGCTTGTTTTTACTGTGTCAATTAAATACAAAAATACAAATACAAATTGCTTTCCAAACTTCCTTTTACAAAGAAAATGATGAAACCTCATTAGTTTTTATTCTCTTTATTCTCAAGTGTACAATTAAAGAAGATGTAGCAAAATGAGAAAGCAGGCTCCAAGTTGATCTTTTGCGCATTTATTTATCTTGCAGTGCTAACTAGTTTCGCCCACTAGGGCATCTTCACAGCATCTTTATTCAACATCTGGGAGAGCTGACGGAGGAGAGCCTGACTCAACTAATTAAAAAGTGGCACTGCAGGAAGGAGTGCTCATTATCTTCTTTAGCCATGCCACGATTACAAAATGGGTTTAGACAACCAAAGTTATGTCAACATTTGGGCTCGATTAGGGACGTAAATTGGAGACAACATTTAGCTAATAATCGTATTCCCTGCAAGTCAGCAAGACCATAAATAGCATTCTCTTCATTTGTACACTTGTAAACATTTCTAATTTCTTTGTTAATAAATCATCGAGTAATAGGTGAAGAATGAACCGAAAAATGGAAAATGGGTGAAGAAGAAACAAAAACAAAACAGAGGTAGTGATAGTGAAATAAGTTGAATGGGTGATGAAAACGTTAAGGAATGTTGTATTTTCTTAGGCCGGCACACCGGAACACCTTCTTGTGGCTCAAAGAAACTTTAAAATCAATTTATTGATGTAATGCATGCAATGTACAGTATTAGGGAGTTTACAAAACCATGATGCCAACTGAAAAGACAATGTACGGTTGCTTTCGTTTCAGAGCATCAGCTTCAATAGATTCCATGTTTTTCGAGCGAATTTGTTTCCTTTGAGAGACTGCGCAATCGTCCTTTTCTACTGCACAACTTGGAAATCCAAGGTCTCTCGTTCTGTAGTTCAGATCTAAGCCTCGAAGTAAAAATCATTCACTTTAATCGCTATTTTTGAAGGAAAAGATCATGGTTCTCGGGCATATAACTGAATTGGTTTGGCTTTTTGATAAAGTTGTGAAAGTGGCGCACAGGAAAAATGCTTGTTTTGCGGGATACAAGATGCCGCTGCGGTCCTGGTTCTAAAAAATTACTAATGTACAGAGCGTGGTAGTCTAGAAGGGCGACAAATGATCACTTGGGGTTCTAAGTATCTCAATCAAAAGGCGGTATCTAAAACACACCTGTTGAAGATCCAATGGCCAAGCAGGCGCCATTATGATAAAAATCGACACTGGTCAAAGGAGCATCAGTCGTTATCAATTTGACGGTCCTATGAAAAATGAAATAGAGATTTAACGGGTGATTAAAAAAAGCTGACACACCAGTGGCGTGGCTAGCTCTGAAAAACCCGAAAGAAGTGGGGGGAATTTGACGTAATTTTTCAATCCAGAGGTATACCCAACTAATTTTATGCCATTTTGCTTTGACAATTTTTGCCGACTTTTGGGATTTGGGGGACAAGTCACCCCAGCCCACCCCCCCTCCCCGTGGCGCCGTCACAGGCAGACATATTTGGCGGGCTGTGGAATAAACAATATGCAGGTGATATTGAAAACTTATATGTTCATCTATTGCTCAAAGGCTACCTTAGATGTGAAAAATAATGTTTGGTAAAAAGAATTCGATGATCGGTCCCGGTCCTTGCCATTGCAATGTAAATTCAATAAAACTTTCACTGTTAGAAACAGAATTTAAGACTACATCAACACGATGCCGGCATATTTCTAAAACGGTGAAAAATGTGACGGTGGTAAAATTGGAGCTAGCGTTCACATGATGCCGGAACAATTTGAAAATAGCGGGAAATTTGATGGCAAATAACTCATTGCAAGACTTTGATGCCAAAGAAATGTACCTACACTTTAAGAATTGACGGGTTTTGATTCAAAAGCGTCGAAAAATGTTCTGTTTTAATCATTTTCGAGTGTTCACACGATGCCCTTTCCAAAATGTGCTGATTAGAGTTCCGTTTTCAAAATCTACCGTTTTCAAAATCTGCCGGCAAAAAATGTGCCGTTTTCTTGTGAACGAGAAACAAGGGCAGATTTTGTAATACAATAGCATCAGTTGCTTTGGTTCACACCTCAATTCAAAGCAATTTGCGAATAAAGACAAAGAAAATTCTCTCAACCAGCAATTCAAAACAAACATAGCCGCAAAGTTTCCCTGAAACCAGTAAGGCTAACTCTCGTTTGGTGCGAGCGAAGGGACATTTTTAAGAGAAGTTATGTGCTCATAACGAAAGAAGAAGGGTAAATCTAAAGTTCTGTCTCGCGGATTTTGTTTATTTGATTCAGGAGCTGAGGAGTTTGAACGAGAGACTTACATGTCACATTTTTCACCCTTTTCAAAGTGTGCCGGCATCGTGTGAACGCTGTCGAAGTCTGACCCATAAAGTCATGAAAACAACTCACTTTTTACCGACAACATCATAAAGTACGATTTTCTTATCAATCCCGATACTGCACATAAGCATATCGTTGGCAGGTGAGAAGCAAAGACCACTCGCAGGAAGCTTATGTTCACTCTTGAATTCTTTGATTATCTGTTTTGTATTTGTGTCCCAAAGATTCACAGATGAGTCATCACTTGCTGTGCCTAATAACGTCTTCTGGAAGTATGAGAATTTTACATCCCGTATCGCCTAAAAGGAATCGATAAGCAGGCTTCATTAAAGTGAATGGGAGCTCAAGCGCCGCTTCGCAGGTACAAAATATTATTCTGTTTCTATTTCTAATTCTTTATACACCGAGACCCTTCAGCAACAAAATAACTTTAGCTAAAAAAGCAAAAATCTAATTACAATCATTTTTAAAACAAAAAAAGAAAACTACTGCTGATCTTCCAGGGGGCCGTGTTTGCATTGGTTTCAGCTCATCAAATGACTTTTTAACTGTTTTTTATATTGATACAAGGTGGGGAGCTCCCTAATATTCATAGGAATCTCGTTCCAAGCCTTCAGAGCTGTGCAAGAAAATCTCTTTTTAGAATATTCCACATTATACTTTGGGATTTGAAGGTTTTCACAAAATCTAGTATTATAGTTAGAGTAATGAGATCTCCGTTGAAATTTACTCCAAAGGTTTTCTGGACATAGCCTGTTCATGATCTTATATGTCATGACTGATCGATCAAACGTAATGAGTTGTTTAACTTGTAAAAATTCTTCGACCAGTCTTCCTTTATCCTGGCAGTGTCAAATATCGAAATGGCCCTGTCTTGAAAACGCTGTAATGATTAGTAATACATTAATACATTATTACATACTATTTGCTGGTACCTTACCATTATTTAGTATTTTCTGCTGCACGAACATTTTGCCCAACCATTTGTTCGAGGGGCAAATCACTGATTTTACTTCGTACACCTCCCTTGAAATCACAAAAAATCACATACAAAAATAACAAAATCGCAATAAAATCATATCGAGAAAGCACTAAAAATCACAAATCACTGAAAAATTACTGAAATATCACACGAAAAAATCACTAAAAATCACAAAAAATCACAGAAAAAAATCATGTGATTTCAAAATCACAAAAATCACGCACGCTATTTTGAGAAGTGATTTGCCCCTCGCATTTGTTCACAGGCACGAAATATATTTAATGAGACCTGTTGATAAGAATGATAAGCAAAAGAATTCAAGCTTAAAAGGGGCCTTCACAACCGGTATGCTTTGTGAATATATCCTTTTATTTACTTGTTCAGGATACTATCAGTGAAATTCATTCGGATTATCTCCAGACGGGGTGAGTGACCGAGTGGCTTAAACAGTTTTCGTCAGATAACTGAAGTTAAGCTCGGTCGAGTGAGGTCAGACTCCGCATGGGTGACCTCGGAGGCCTGACTTCACAACTCATCCCGTCGTCCTCGAAAGGACGTTAAACTAGGGATCCCATGCCTGGATGAGGCATGCACAGTGGGCCTAAATTAGCTTTCAGTAGCTAGAAATCCTGACAAGCCCACGCAAAACAAGTTGAAAACAAACATACAGAGACTTATTTGAGGAAATAAGGCACTAAACAGCTCCTTACTTTTGAATTAATTTACCTGTGTGTTAGGCATCCTAAGTGGTCCAGAACATGATCCACTCACAACGTTGTGAAGGAGGACATCTCCGTTGGCACTTCCTGTTGCTATCGTAGTATCATTGAAATTGAACGTAGCACAGAGAACACTTCCATTTAGGTCCTGAGAAAAATAATAATAACAAACAAAGTAATATTGATAATAATAAAGAAATCTACCGGGTGAGTCAAACAAGACCCAGCATTTGAAAGGCTACTGCTCCCTGAAAAAATAAGCAACGATATTTTGCAATATCTGATTCAATAGCTGATATGTTCAATAATTTTTAGAAATTTTCCTCGCTGAAACCAGTTACTATAATTAGGAATTATCTGAAAAAAGTCCCTTCAAGAAACCTTAAAAACATGCTAAAATCACGAGCAAGTTTTGCTGATACAGCAATGACTTGAGCACTCTTCAGTATGTGCTATCCTCTTGGGGAAATGAAAAGGTTTCCCCCTAATATCAATAACTTATTCAAAGGGATTTAATTCTCCCAAGATCACACAATATATACATGAATGCAGGTAACACTTACATGATGTAAGTGTCATTATTGCTAAGAAGGGAAACAAAGCGAAATTTGCTTGTTGTTTACGTTTGCTTTCACAGGTTTTCAAAAGTGGTTTTCTGCAGAAAATATCCCATATTGATGAGAATGGATGGCCATTAATTTCTGAGCCTAAATGAATATATCAGGAATAAAACAAGACAGTTTAAAATATCACTGCTTTCTATTTAGGGAGCAGCATAAATTTTCAGATGCCAAGTCTTTTCATTAGACTTACCCATTAGATGTTGCATGAAATGGCAAAGGGTTTCCGACAGAACATGCAAGGCCACTGGAACCAGTAGGAAACATATCAAAAAGTCAAACATTAAAACTTTCTCTTACCCAGACGTAGATTACAGTAAGGCCCCACATTTAAGAAACCACCTAACAGAAATTTTTGGGCTACTGAAAAATGATTAGCCCCCTTACTTATAAGAAACACACGAGGCTCATTCCCAAAATAGAGTTTCTTGTATTTTGATTGACATTAAAGTCCTGATCAGTTGGTCTGGGAATATTTCAATTCATGTAGAGTTTATAAGAAATTGAAACCAAGATTCCTTACATTTGACAACTTTTTACCCAAATGATAATAGGTATTCATGACAATTATTGATAGCATACACATATGGCCAATGCTATCATAAATTATTTTCCAGGGCTTTCCAGAAAATAGATTAGAAACTTAAGACACTTGAGCTTAAAATATGACAAGTATCATATAAAGATATAAGAAACATTTTAGCCTAGGTGTGAAAAATTGGTTTCTTAAATGTGGGGCCTTACTGCAACAGAAAACATCTTTGATTGGTAAAATTGATGGGAAAAAATTGATCAAATAATATTTTGTCCCTAAAAATGCTTACCACTTTTTGAAAATTCTTATCAGTTCAAGTTAGGATTCTTTGAAATTCATGGATGCTGAGTTGCATGGATGATAAGGGACTGTAGTGCATAAACAAGCCTGTTTTAAGCAATTAAATGGGTCGTGCTGGCATATCATGGAATTCTCGCAAATGAGGTGTATCAAAATTCTTTTCTTGGAGCTGCTAAAAATGTTTCAGAAAAAATAGCAACACATCCTAGTACATTAATGAATCCAGATTTTATGTAAATGCTTTTACATACCTGATTTTCGAAAGATTGCTGGGATATGGACCAATTTTGAGGAGGGGTTCAGAAAGGTCTTTTACCATAAATCTCAAAACTGTGCTGGCACATTACAGCATCTTTAGTCTTCAGTGGATTGAAGGAATTTTTGCATACAGATGTTAACATTGGCTTTTCTGGCTCACAACGTTTGTTCACAGCCTTCAAGAAAAAACCAAAGAGAAATAAAAAAGAAACTCACCCTGAAAGTTTTCCTTGATGTTTTATGCTTCAAATCCCAGATCTGAGCAACACCAACTTTGCCCCCAGAAAGTAAATATCTTGAATTTGAGCTGAAGGAGAGGCAAAGTTGTTCATCCTACAACCAAACATATCATAACTTTTCATAGTATAAAGCAATTACATACAGTATGTTGATAGATCCACTGAAAAGCACAAGAAAACTTTAAAATCAAATGTGTAAAATGCTATTACAATTCTTTCAACTGGATAGAATGAATAAAATTTTAGGTTGTTTGCAATAATTCAAGAGAGAGCACTTTTGCTATCGCCGCTACTTGTAGAGCAACATCACAATTAGAAATTCTGGTAGTTTTAAAGTTGTGGCATCATCAAACTGCTAAATTGTAAACTATAAAGCTACAAAATTTTGCCAGCCACCATATTGCAAATCTTCAAAAACTGATATTTCTTGTATTGGTTACTTTGACTCTCCTCAATCAGCTAAAAATTCATAGTGTTTTTAATCTTTATGAAACCCTCTGATAACTTCGGTCAGAAATCTTTTCATGAAGCTTTAAAATGTTGTAATTCTACAAATAATGATATAAAAAATGCTCTTCTGGAACTATAACAAATGACCTAAAGTTTTTTTCAATCTATTCAGTTGAAAGAACAACATTTTACACATCTAATTTCAAAGTTTTTCAAAGATTCAAGCCATGATATAAAAACAAATAATGATATAAAAAATGCTCTTCTGGAACTATAACAAATGACCTAAAGTTCTTTTCAATCTATTCAGTTGAAAGAACAACATTTTCCACATCTAATTTCAAAGTTTTTCAAAGATTCAAGCCATATGCTCCCGTAAAACCACAGGAAACAATATTTGAATACTGCAGGTGAGCTGGAAAAAGTTCCAACTTTTGAAAATTTATAGCACTGCATACTTATTGGACAGTAGTGAATCCAACCCAGCTTAAAAGGAAAGAAATTACATGGCCAGAGCTTGCTGGATAGAAAAGCCATTGCCAGATTTTTCTGTGACAAAAATGTTTGAGATTCAAGGTGTGAATGAGAAGGAGAATGTTTTATGATATGTCTAACAGTCCTCCTGTCCAAGAATAATTGCATTTCAAATCAGTTTTTAAAAAGCTCATTTCATCATAGAACTGAGTAAAGTAAAAGACAAAGTTTTTCTTACAGAGCACATATTTCATATAACGTATGTCTCGTTCAATTTCTTCCCTGACTACCCCTGGGACAACCCCAGGTAAATGCCATTAAATACCTCAGGCTTTTGACTGACAATTACCCCTAACCCCAAGCATTCGACAATACAAGGATCTTTTGCTTATAAATATACTGGGAATGTGTGTTTTCTCAGTGCCAGGCCCCCAAGCATTTGTAAAAAAATTTGCCCTACCAGGGCATTTGTACCCTAGGGGGATCGTCAGGGTAGGGACTGAACGAGACAGCATACTATAGGAACTCATTTGAACAAGTAACATTCCTGTGATGAATCTTAGTTAAAGAACTCACCACAGTTGACAAGTCAACAACAGAATCTCCTTTTAAGCTCACAACATTAATTTGGTTGTCTTCAAGAGCAGTGGCCAACAGAGAATCTAACATGTGTTAAAGTATATAGATGCGAAAAATTCTGTGCAATTTACACAAAGTTTTCCATAAGAAATTGCTTAATACAAAACTCTCAGACCCTGTTAACATGAGAAAAAACACTGGATTGATCCAGAATGGGATCAATCCCAAACTGGTATGGATATGCCTTGCATCTATGGGATCTCCCAGGATGGATCTGCTTTCCATGCTCAATCCAAAATCGACACAGATACAAAATTAGGCAAATGAAAAAGGTAATTGAGGCATTTTCATGATGGCACCTTTCAATCACCCTGAAAACAAATGGCAAGGAGTCATGGAATCTGTGATGTGATATGGTGCTTGGATTGATCCCATATAAGCAAACATTAAGTTAGGATTGGTCCCTTGTCAGCACTTGCAAAATTGTGGGACCAATCCCATTCTAGATTGATCATCTTTTCTCTCATGTAAACATGGTCTCAGATCGCTAAAAAATTAGGGAATTCCAACACTGGGTAAAAGTCAATTCAAACAAGAAACAATTTTAACAAAATCCTTAGCATATTTTTACTTAATTTTAACTCAATTCCAGTATCATATTTCTGAAATGGTACGTGAGTACTGTCTTAACACTTGAAAGGCTTCAAAAACCTTGTTTTGGGCACAGGTAGTGAACATGAAGATTGTTAATTTTATAGAACATATTTAAGAAACTTATAAGAAACTCTCAAAACTGAAAATCCAATAATTTTTCTAACTTTCAGCACTGGATCAAATTCTTAGTATCTTAACTATATGAAAAATGCATGCATTATTTTAATGAAATTAACATTTGATAATATCAGTTCTTCACAGAGCTGCAAAAAGTATCGGAACCTGGGGACTAGGTTCCCAGAAAATCTTCAGCCTTGCCAGAAAATTTTTCAATAAAAGTTTTCTCACACAATGGCAAGGAGATGATGATTGTTTCATGATTTCTGCAAAAAAAGAGAAATTTTTTTTGACTCTTCTATGCTGCTGATCATAAACCAGGGTAAAATGGAAGGCCTTGCAAACATTTATGTCCAAAGGTTCCTATGAATTTCAACAATTCTTCACTTAAGTAAGTGAGGAGAGTTTGTGAAAGATAATTTTGATTGTCCAGTTTGGTTGGAATACTTGTTGGACTTTTTCAGCACATCATGGCCAGTAAAGACATTTTGCTTAACATGGTGTGACTTCACAGAAAATTTTCCCCATTTGCCAGGTTCCAAGAAAGGAAAATATGTTTTGCATCTCTGGTTCTTCATGTCCAGTTTGCTATCATTTTGCATCCCAGTTTTCACTAGTTTTCAAAGATGAAGTGTGCAATGTGCATAAGCCCTGAAATGATCTGCACTCAGTACAATCTCTCAGCAGTTCACTTGATCGTAAAAGGATACTATTTGAACTCCAGCAAGTACTGTTCACAAGTCCACTGAATGGCCTGATGCTGTGTAACTCCAAATTTGGCATGTTCCATAACTTGACATTTTCACCCGAAGCTGTAGCCAAAAGAAGGTCATCAGAGTCTGCCATCTTTTTACCAGATAATTTAATTCATCTTCAAATATACAATGCTCTTCAGTGATTAATGGCTTCTAAAATCTATCCAGTTTTAACCTTCCTTCCTCTTTGTTTTGGCGCTCATTTCAATTAGGCCAAAATTAAATTTCGACCACAGATATGGGAAAACCTCGTTTTCAAACAGCCTCCTTGTTTCTGATCTCCTCTCATCTGAAATGTTGAAGTGAGGATGCAGAGGGGGTTTTGACCCCGAGGGTAGCCCTGTCCACAAGTTGCTCGGCAACTTTCGGGCAACTTGCAGTTTTTTGGGCAACTTCTAGGAATTTCGGCAACTTTTGCAACATTGAGCAACTTTTTCTTATTTTAGCAATATTACAAGAATTTCAATGATATTTTGTTTATTCTTTGTAACAGTAATGAAAATTAGACACGTAAAGCATCCGTTTTCTGGCCAGGCTGCGATTCAACGCCTTGACTTGTGAAGAGCTGGTCTTTGAAATTAACAATTTCTGACTATGATGACGATGACGATGACGATGATGATGATGATGATGATGATGATGATGATGATGATGATTATGATGATTATTATTATTCGTCAATTATTATTGTTGTTGTTGTTGTTGTTGTTTTTTATGATCAACAAATGATTCTTGCTAAAGTTCTGAAGATTTGTCAGATGGGCCCAATAATATTAGTGTGAAAGGCTCAAACTTCCAAGAAACTGCTGTAGTTGAAACAAGGAGCATCCCGAGGGGCATTTCACTCATTCGAAAAAGCGTACGAGATTTTTTCAGAACAAAAGGATTTTTACGGATTTTTGATGGATTTTGCTTGCAAACAAAAGGATTTTTGCCAAAGGCGTACGAGATTTTTTGGAGTGAAATGCCCCTCGGAGCATCCTTGGTGCCGCTAATCTTATGCATAGATCTCAGTTACTCATATATTCATAGTATATGACCTTAAAAAATGACAATAAATGAGCAACTTTTGGGCAACTTTTTGAAAAAGTGGCAACTTTTTGAGCAACTTTTCAGGAAATTTTGAGCAACTTTTCGAGAAATTTCGAGCAACTTGTGGACAGGGCTACCCGAGGGGGTAACATACCATGTTGAGGGTACGGGTATGTGCCGCCCATATGGGTGGGTTTTTGGGCCCAAAATTCTCTAAACAAGGGTCCCCTTTTCGGCAGATTTTCCATAAACATGGGTGGGCTTTCCAGAAATTGGCAAAAGTTGCCAAAAATGGGCAGTTTTCCGCCCAAATTAATCATAATGGTGGGTATGATGGCAACTGTCGGTAATTAGAAGAGGGTACCTTTCTGAAAACCGGGCGGCAGACCCCGTCCATCCGCAAGTCATGTACCCCCCCTCCCCGGGGTTTTGACCAGCTGACTAACAGGCTGTTTTCCCCACTGACTGATGACTAACTTTGTTTAAAAGTCAAGACTAATGACTAACTACATTCTATAGTTGACTAATGACCAAAGCCTATTTTTCACTGCATTATGTCAAAAAGCAGTCTTAAAAGAAGCCAAAAGTGACTCAACCATACTTTTTCAGACTAATGTAAAAGTTCTAAGTCGTGTCATGTATATGAACAGGAATAGGAAAAGATTCCCAAACGATAAAAGTTCACAAGGACAAGATCCTTGAAAGTGCTCAATTCTGCTTAAATTGTTCCTATTTTGTGAATTCATTTTGACTGAAGAATGATATTCCTTGGTGATTATATTCATTTATAAGTTTGTTAGTTTTTAGTTTTTACATCTCAACTCAAATTTGTACCTAACTCATAGGCACACTAGCCCTAGCCCTTGTTCAGAATTTATACGCTATTTGTCCTTGAGGAGATTCCCTAGAAAAATGCCTATGTAGCTTAGGCCAAAACGTAAAAGCTCTGGTTGCGAGATGGAGGCAAATCTGGACTTTCAAGATAAAAAGGTCTACACTCAATGTTTATCACACAAAGCAATGCTCGTTGGCTTGGCTGAATGTTCCCATTCACCATTCTTCTTTTCCCTTAACATCTTGAGAATGGAGGCAGAAAATATTTGCAGCAGACGGTCAAATATTTTTTCTTTCCTCCTTCCATTCAGCAAATCTCTCATACGTCCCCTTATACCTTGACCTTTCAAGGTGCATGACGAAAACCAAAAAGCAATGTGCAGTGGCACCGAAAATGGCAGTGCCAAAGTTTCTTAGTTTTTTCTTAGCTTTTCAATCAAAGTAGCACAGTTTCTTAACTTCTAATAAATGAGCCTATACTGTTTCGCATAAGTTATATATTTCTTGTGAAAAGAGTGCGTTCCAGTATTTTGATTAAACAAAGGCATTTAAAAAAGAAAAAGAGAAGACTTGAAAAAAGAAAAATTATTATATAAAAACTCTCTTGAGAAAATTTCAACCTCATTTTAAGCACCTACAGCTCGAATTCTTGACTTGAAAGAAATGCCTTGCATAAGAACCAAACACTTTGTTTGGAATAGGCAGGTTCCTCAATGCCGGTTTTTACAGGAGCACGTGGTTAATTCTCTAAGTTACCATTATATGTCATTTTCATTTCACTTTCATTTCATTTTAACTTTTTTATCCATCGTAATCCACTTAGTTAATACACTGTTTTACAGGGAGCCATGCAAAAACAAAACCTAATAATAACTAAAACATACAACCCTATTTACAATAATCTAAGACAAAAAAGGGGAAGGAAAACGAGCAGAATGATGAGGAAACTTTGACAACACTATCTAGATCACTCCAGACCCTAGCCCCTCTGTAAGCAAACGATTTCTGACCAGTTGATGTTCTCAGTAGTGGTAATCTAAGGTCAGTCAATTTGGCTAAAACATTGAAAGAAACGATTGAAAGAGTTGCTGCCAGAAAGTTACAGTAACAACATTTTCATCTCCATGATTTCACTTTACAAATACATTCACGCAATAAAAAACGTAAAATTTCTACATTATAATTACAAAATATCTATTGCACTTTACGCGCAAAATCAATAATCCCGCAAATCTACAATAATGAATGATACTCTCGACTACCGAATAATCATCCCCCCGCTTATAAAGTTTTGAAAAATTGTCCAACCCCCCCGCTCTTATTCCGACCCCCCTTTTATTAATTTCTGGAAAAATGAAATGATAGCGAACATAATTTCTGGATAAACGCAAGAGAAAATCTTAATAAGTGCAGTCAACAGAAGCAGTGTTCAAAAGCAAATGAATCAATAACATCATTGTTTACATAAATATGTAAAAGATACGTGTTTACCTAAGAAAATGATTGTTTTCTATTTCTCCAAGCACCCCCCCCCCGGTTATTCCAATCCCCCATTATTGCTATATCGAACCATTTCCAGCCCTCCGATTATTCTCACCCCCCCCCCGTTTATTCGGTACTCGAGAGTATTCAATACTGAAAGACCGTTCCATGTTTTTCATTGCAAAATTAAAGAGCAAATCCGGGGGTTGATATGATCAACGTTACAAAACAAACTTACCAACAACTGACTCGAATTCTTATCTGAACATTCTGAAAATTTAGGCCAAAGCTGGTCGCTGTGTCGCCATTTTCTCAATCTCGTCCTCAATGTGAGTTCGTTGCTCTACCTCTACCTCTACTGTTGTTAATTCGGCTTTGCGATCAGCGTATGACGTAACAACACCCTGGGACCGAGGTTGCAACTTTCTTGCATAGGCACAAGATAAAGAGGCTACTAACGATTAGGAGGCGAGAAAAGACAAGGACACCCTCGTTTTCGTTTTCGTTTTCGCGATATGACGTCATTTTGCTCAGATGGCTTATTGGAATACGTAATTTGACAAGGAGGTGGTGAAAATAATGGGAAAAGGTATGACACAACATTCAAAGCAATATGATCTTGTATTTTATTATCAAAATGAATTTGCTTCCCTTGAAAGTCTCTGAAGCTGTCCTGTTCAATTTCACAACTTGGAAACCCTATTTCCGGCGTTCTGTACTGAAGATCTAGGCCTCCGAAGTAAAAGTTGGCCTATTTGAATGTTCGTCTTCAAAGTGAAAGATATGGTTTTCGGGTATCTCTGAGTTATAGAAGGTCTTATTTTGGCCTTTTGGATGATGCATTTAAGGTAGCGTAAGGAAGCAATACTTTCTTTCAAGAATATCAGATAACGTTCTGGCCGGTGATGCCGTCCTTGTTTCGCAAACTCTCTATTGTCTCTGGGTGACCCACAAGAAATGCTACTTGAGAAATCGTCAATTACACAACAACTGGTTCGAATACGGACAAGAACAACAAGAAGAAAACATAAGATTCATGGGTGTGTTTGATTGCTACCAAATCTGAAAATGGCAGACTTGAAAGACTCGGAATTTGTAAATGATTGACTCCCCAATTCCGAAAACGGCAGGTTTGGCAGGTTTGGCAGGTTTGGCAGGTTTGGCAGGTTTGGCAGGCCTGCTGAGCCTTCTGCTCTAAAAGGCAGAAGCTTTGGCAGTCTTTGGATAGATTCTCGTTTTTATTTGTGAAACTTTAAAAACGAGGCAAATTTGCTTGTGCTGCTATGGGGATTGAGTTGGTTCAATTTTTGCGAATTTTTGTTGACAAGCACCGATCTCGTCTTCGTGTTTTCAACTAGAAACCTCGTTTTCGCCAGGATAAACCTGAAACCTGCCGTCTTTAAGAACTTTGCGCTTGATTGAGAAATGAACTTCCATCTCTGCGAAGTCTACCGTTTTCAGAACTAGGTAGGTTTAGAAATATCAATCAAATCAAATACACCCACGTCTGGATAGCGAATTTGTTTCGCTCGTCCTATAGGTCTTTGGTAATTATGGTCACTTTTCAAAACGTTTCGTCACATTTCTGGGTCACCCAGTATATATCGCAATGGCGAGATTGTTCAGTTGGGGGTATAAATTTACTTGACTCAATTCTGTACAAGTTCCTACGAATACAATTTGGAAGATTATGAACATTTAATGAATATACCAGTCCAGCTTGTATGGGTGTTGTGTTACGTTGCATGAGGCTTCGAATGCTTTTCGAGTTCTTTGGTTAAATGGTCGATATCCTGGAATAAAAAAAGACTACATAAATACTAAGCTGAAGTAAAGGTTATTTCTAATCCACCACTTCGTTGTGAAAACGAAAGTAAATTAGCTTCCATTTGATTTCTGGAGAATTACGACAAGAGAATGTCACTTTTTAGATTAATTGGCGAAGTCGTCACACACAGCCAAGTCACAGTAATGAAATAATCAACATGATTGGTATTTACAGATAGACTTACCCTTTGATTACTTCTACAATAGACCTAGACTTATGACGATGATTCTCTCATTTCCCTGTGCTCTTAGACTTGATGATGGCGCTTCGGTCAAGAGAGACTCATAGTATTACTCTGAAAAATCTGGCCCCATTTAGGCCCAAACTTAGCAATTTCTTCAGTACCAATCAGATTGCGAGATTTGAGAATTACTATTGTTACGGTGTAAATGTGATAGAATTTTCGATTCGATTGAAGAATTGAAAACGCTCCCACGGGACTAAGATTCGAAGCCGTGATTCCATCATAATTCCATTGACGATTGAAGAAAATAGGGCCCAATTTTTCACTGTTTCATTATGAGTCCCTCTTGAGCAAGGTTTACCGCAGGGATACAAGGGAGTCCGATCTCAATTGGATCAAACTGGTAAAAAAAGTATTGGTAAAGTTAAAGCTAACCTTTTCGAGCTGAATATTTTTCTCCAATGTCTCTTCCAATAATCTTTGCATTTTTGTATTCATTTCTTTTAACATATCTCCCGATTTTCCCTGTTTCCCAATACTTAACGAATCTTTCATTTTCTCTTTCAATGTCATATTTCGCTTTCGAGCAGTTTCTGGATGTAAATCTAAAAGAACAATTTTGAATAGTGTTTACAATTTACTGTCGGCGTTAATTTCCGTCCGTTCGTGTTGATAGTTCGCAACAAAGAGGAAATGGGGCTAAATTGCATTTCGAAGGGTAAAGTTGGGCGTCCTAGGTCAAAGCAGGAACTAGATTTATTGACTGTTTGTTTGTAAAACTGTAAAAATATACCATAGTTTTTATGAATATGCCTACCGGGTTTGGTGTCTCTGACATAATTCTGAATAATTTCTGTTTTTCGCATCAAATCTTCGACTAACGTTGATGAATTTTCTTCCAAATGCCGTACCTGTGAGAAAAGAAAACATGGTTATCAAACCTAATTTTTTACGTCGTTACTACCCAATTCATTTCATCCTCGTTTAAATTTTTCACTTATTTAGATCCTTCGATCAAGAGTTCTGTCATACAGGCAACAGTCGAATGTATTTGAACTTTGTCTAAGACTGCGTTCACACGATGCCGGCACATTTTGAAAACGATGAAAAAAGTGACGGTAGCAAAATTTGAGCTAGCGTTCACACGATGCCGGCACAATTTGAAAACGGTAGGAAATTTGACGATAAAAACTCGTTGCAGGATTTGATGCCAAAGAATAAAACCTACACCCTAAGAATAGACTTCTCTCGATCCAAAAGTGTCGAAAAATGTTCTGTTTTCATCTTTGTTGAGTGTTTAAACGATGCTGTTTCAAATTTATGCCGGTTACGGTTCCGTTTTCAAAATCTACCGTTTTCAAAATCTGCCGGCAAAAAATGTGCCGTTTTCGTGTGAACAGGAGTCCTATCCGTCACATTTTTCACCGTTTTCAAAATCTGCCGGCATCGTGTGAACGCAGTCTAATTTTCAGCTTTACAATAATCTTAGTTTACTTACCTTTTCTTCCAGAACATTCTTTTCAAGTTGCAAATCAGCAACTCTTGATATCAGCTCCACAGTTTCACTTGTTAGTTTAATTGAATCACTTCCTCCGCCACTCAAAGGAGTTCCACTTAACGGCGTGCTGGTCTGCAAAGGGTAATTAGAGAACAGATCATTTTTATTCAAAAATAGAAGAAGTACCGAGTGAAAAAAAATGTTCTGGCATTTGAAAACTCGTAATACCTAGTGAACTATGAATTTGAATGAGCTGTTTGTTTGCATCAATAAAATGTTCGCTTCAGGAAACATATCCTCCCACGCTGAATCTGCAGCACAAATGTTAAATAACTTACCTTATTCGCTTCACTGTCCGCACTCATCTCCAACCCACTATTTGAGGACACAGTTGACAAATGACTCCTGCAAGGAAAACGATTAAAGCTTTAATTTCTTTTAAGATTTTCTACATTCGTTTCAATTGTTCACAATTTTTTACTATTTTAAGATACATCTAATATAAATCATTGCTAAATTCTTAGTTTGAGATTTCCAAAGCTTCGTTTGAGAGTTAGAGGGCCTAAATCTTGGCCTAGTTTGTTTGGTACGCAACAAAATTTTACACAAGAATAAGCATGTTTCAATAGGCCTTAAGTTGTCTTGTCTGGAAATCGTCTCGCTTGGAAGTCCACGGGGACACACTAAAAGCCGATCTCCACTAGACCATCTTAAAATGCTCCAAAAAATTCCTACCGAAAAGATTTTTTTGATCTTGAGTTGTGCTGCTCTGGTTGCCAATATGCGAATACAAATTCGAGTGACACTGGAGACTCCTGCAATTCGATTGACCAAAAAATTCAGCGAACAAAATCGTCAGGCGAAAAGAGGAAACCATTTCTCCTTTTCGTCCAGCGATTTTTTTCGATATGGCGATCAGAAATACTCTTACGCATTTGTCGTTGCAAATTTTCATGACAATGGACTAAAAAAATCATCTAGTGGAGCACAGCTTTAACGGAGGTCAATTTTCTGCATGTGAATTAAGTTTAAAAAAAGTCTAAGTCAATAATAAAGCCTTAAAGAATTTTAGCTTTCTTACCCACTATCTTGCCGCCGATGTCCTTTTGAAAACGGCGAATCTGACTTGAAAATTTCATCATATGCTGAAAACAACAAGTGTTTTCAGTTTTCAAGTGTTTTCAAATCAACAAAAAGTATTTATGGGGAGCAAGCACAGATATACGAATACAACGCTAGATCAAATACCATCGCGCAGTGCACGGCTTTACCACTGCTTAAGGTTCAGCCTAGGGGTCACGAGTCCATCCAAAATTTCAAACGCATGAGGGAGTCACTGTGTTGGCATGGTTCTTGTTAATGAAAGCGGCAATGGAACCACAAAAGTGAGGGAGGAGAAACTGTACTGATTGTACCAAAGCGAGCAATTTTTGGAATCGGGCATCTGGCAAAGATTTAAGAAATAACCTCGAGTCTGTCATTTCTTCCCAAAAGCGATGAATTTGTTGTGGTACTCCTGCATGTCATCGTGGACTTAATGAGCTTGCAATGCTTGAATACGGAGCACTTTTTGTTGCTTTGCCCATCTTTTGTGGTTCAACGACAAAACCTTCTTGCTGAAATTCTTCCACTGTTACGACCATTTGGATATGCTAATCTTTCAAATGAGGTTCTAGCACAGCTCTTATTGTATGGTGACGAAAACCTCCCTAATGATGTTAACAGGAATATACTCGAGCTAACGTTAAGATTCATCAAGGAAACCGGTCGTCTAGATTAAGCTCTTTCCAAACTCTGCTACAAACCACGCAGCCACCAAGCACTCCTTCTTTGCAACACCCTTTTTCTTTTTTTTTTGTTATCCATATCTTTCTTAATAATTATGTCTGGTTTTCGTTTAAATGTTTTTCTTTTTAATTTTTCTTTTTTTAAGGCCTCGGGGTTGTCATAGTATTTTGCTCCTCTTGGTATCGTCGTCGTAGTATTGTAAAGTAGTTTAAGTAGTGTATTAAGTAATTTGTAACGTAAATTTTTGGATTGAATATATAAATGCTTGAATGAATCAGGCCTAAACGCATCCAAGATTATTCGATTAGGCCTGAACGCAATCCACAAGATTATCAGCTCTAGACAAACAACGTAACTGTCAGGTAAGAAAATGGGAGCTCCAATTCAAATGGTCAGTCTCTGCCTAGTCACACTTTAAACAACGGCGTTCAAAACCGAAGCCATAACTATATATAAAACGCCTTTTGAGAGCTAAAAATCGACGCATAACAATGACTCACCTTGTCTTGTTTTTGATTCCGATAAAAAGTCTTGAAGTCGTTGCTGAATTTGATCAGCCCTCTTTCTTTCTGTTTTTAATTGTCTTTTTAAGTCTTTCAGCTAAAACAAAGAGTATTTATCCATCCTTAGAACTATATGAATCTGTGGAGTGGCCTCGAAAAACACAACAAAAAAATTGGAGTCATTGATATGATGCTGTGCAATTAAACAATAACAACACACAGGGGTGGCACCAGGGGAGGGCTAGGGGGCTACAGCCCCCCCGTTGGGACATCTAGCCCCCCCCCCCGTCGGAGGAAATTTTGGGTTCTCGTCGGAGGAAATTTGGCAAAATAATGCACGAACCCACCACTTTTCAGTCACTTTAGCCCCCTTGTCAGAAGCTCCAGCCCCTCTGTCGGAAAGTCTCTGGCGCCACCCCTGACAACACATATCGATGTGCTCTGCTTCTTACTTTATATAGCCTGCGTGCAACCCCTACTGTTTCCTTTGAGTTGAAATTTTCCGTTGAATTGAATTCATAATTTCAACTCAAAGGAAACAGTAGGGGCGGCACGCATGCTAACTTTATATCGAATGTGCAAAAATAAACTATGCACTTTTGACAGGCCACGATACATCGTATACTGGACCGATTTTGAACATTTATGAGTTAATCTTTACCTATTATTATTAATTATTATTAATTATCTATTTAAAGTAGGCTTGGGAAACAGAATAGCTAAATTACAGCTAATTAAAGCCTACTATTTACAATATACATTATTAACAATGAAACTATCCAAAAAAATTTATATATATATATTACAGGATAAAAGATGCTAAAAAGGAACTATCCTGTTAGAAACCCAACTTTCGGGATATACACTTTGCAAAGACTACAGTTGCATTTTCCACCATTCCAACATCTAATTTGTTTTTTGAAGATGGGAAGGCTGTTTGATTGTTTTATTTCTTGCGGTAAATCTGCCACAGTTTATTTCCAAGGTAAGCAATGGACTCAACTCCAAATGATGTTGTTCGTACCTTTGGCAGTTGAGGGTCATCGCCATGCCTTAGACTGTAACCAATATTTCGTTGCATGAAAATTTCCTTCATGAATGGTGGATTCAGACCGCATTTTGTTTTATAAATTTCGGTCATGAGCAACTGTAGATTTCTTACATGGATTGGCACCGACTTAGATTGCTCCAAGAGAAAACCAAAATCGTTCTCGTAATCTTTGTATGCAATGCGCAATGTCCTTTCATGAATATGATTCTTTCAAGAAGCTAAGATCCTTAATCAGAAGAAAGTATTGTTTGTGCATTTTTTAGTCTTCTATCTATGGAGCTATAAGGGAGTTTCTTAAAATTTTGGATTTCGAGACTAACAGAAAACGGTCAAAATACGTTAATCAAATGTTCTAAAGGCTCAACGTGAATGGCAAAGAGAGAACGTTTTCGTGGTGATTTGGGGGTTTAGAAATTAATCAAAACTCCATTCCTCTTTGACATCATCATGTCGCTCTACTGCCGTTTATCCTTTAGCTCCTTTGACACAAGGACGCAGTACCTGCATAAAAGCATAACTTCAGTGAAATTCCAATCGGAAATAAATTTCTTTGTATCATTAAAAGTATTTTTACATTCCATCCAACATAGAACTGACATTCGTGCATTCGATTATAAATGATCAATTTCTAAATTCCTAAATCACCACAAAAACGTTCTCTCAGTGTCCATTCATGCTGAGATCAACGTTTTTTGGCCGTTTTCAGTGATTTCCGACATCCAAAATTTTAAGAAATTCGCTTATAGCTACATCAATAGAAGATTAAAAAGTGCACAAAAGAGCTAGCATCCAATTGAGGATCTTAGCTAAATATTGACTCATAACTCTTCAAAAATCGGTCCACTATACCATTTATCGTTGCCTGTCAAAAGTGCATAGATCCAAAAATATCCTCGAAGTTTGAAAACTTTCCTGCGAGCAAAATGTTGGTGAAACTCTTGGTCAGTCACTTCATACATTTTTTACGCTTCATTCCTGGGAGAGAAGATTCACACAGTCCTTGAGATTGGGGCCTATAAGTGAGACGTCCTGGCCTTGGTAAGTAGGCTGTTTGAGCAAGAAGACGCGAGTCAAGAAGACGCCAGCATAATTCTTTTGTTCGAGGATGTAAATTACAAAACGAAATCAGCTTCAAAACTTTTGCGAGTCTCGAGAGACTTATTGTACGTTCTATTCTGAAACTAACAACCTGAAAAATATACTTTTGAAGGCCGCACTGCAAAACTAGGACGTCGAGAAGGGAAGCAAAATGCAATGTAAGCATATTCGCAAATGATAGAAATGCGAGAATGCGAACTGTTCTTAGGGAATTTGTCTGTATGTGAGCAGCTTTCTGGGAAGGAAAGACTGGAAAATTAGGATGCTCTAAAAACTATGCAAAAACACAAAAAAGTAGCTGCGTTTTCAAAGACGTCCGCGTCTTGCTGCTAAAACAGCCTAATGCGCTACTGGAGACTCCTGAAACACAAAACACGCCATAAACTCTCTTTCAAGAAACTTCAAAGACAATACTTACGAGCTGGTCTCCTTTCTTGCTACTTATTCGATGTTCAACTTCTTTGTCTTTCGCCGCTTGATTCATCTTTTCAATAACAGAATCTTTTTCGTCTCTTTCTCGTTCAATGTCGGCTTTCGCTTCATTCATCGCCTGCAAGAGATAATAACATCATGATAACAAATCCTTCACAAATACTCCTGCAGAATTTTTAATAAGATAAGAAATCGAACAACAAAGTCCTTAGGTAGCTCTTAAAAACACGGCCACTGTTTTTCTGATACATCAGATACACCTCTGGAGCCATATTGAAACTAGACTTGCCCCAAGTCCATTTCCTCATCTGTAATAAGTCTATCTGAAAGTTAAAAACCCCAATAATTTTGATGAAATTGACTTGGGCAAGTCTACATTGAGACCACAAAATATTTTAGGCACAGTATATACAGATAAAATTTGAAACGGATATCAAAAAAGATGTGCTGAAAGATAGCATTTACACTGCGACTCTTGCCTCTACTAAACCGTTATTTCTGTTATATGTACCAATTTTACCCACACCGAGACTACCTAGAAATTATTCCAAGTATATACAAATAAAATTTAGCATAATGTACAAGGATTAATGTTATTTCTTTCTCGAGAAGGGCAGCTCACTATCAATTTCTGGGTCAGTCATGGGCGATCTAAAAACTGGGAGTGAAGGCCGTATAGCCCCACGAAGATCACGAGAAGATCCATTTAATTTACCGTGTTTGAACAAACAGGGATATTCTAGCAGGACAAAAATGCCCTTAGACTAATAACGCCAATACCATTTACAAGCCACCACAAGTATGGATGCGATTTCTATGCAGTGCCACGTTACAAGTTTCTGTAATTTAAATGGAACTTACATGTACCCCTTTAGGGCCCCTTGAAAAACGGCTTCTGCCGAAGGGCTACCCTCCTTAAAAAATTCAAAAATTAAAATTCAAAATACCTCTTCATACATTCTTCCACTTACTCGCCTCACCTTAATTTCTGCAAGGTGCTCCTCTTCGATTGATTCAAGCTTCTCCTTAAATTTTACATCCTTCTGTTCTATTGTTTCATTATGACTGCAACGTTCTTGTTCAATTTGTTCCTGCAGAAAAAGCAGAAAAGAAATGAAATTTGCAATTTAGAGTATCGAAATGCCGGGAAACAACAGCAGGTTTTGCGTGTGGTTCCTTAATTAATAAATTCATTCATTCCTTCATTCATTTATTCATTTCAAACTCTGACACATGCTGGACCCTATATCTTATAAAGAAGCCATTAACAAAAAACACAATGCTTTTAATGAATCAGAATCAGAAGTCATCACAATCATTAACATAAAAAAATATCTAAAATACTTGATTTAAGTTCTGTCGATAAGTATCACATAAATGGTTTCACCAGTTAGGTTGAAATAGAGCATGGGTTCCAAATCTTTAAAAAGGTGGATGTAAACTTCAATGAACAATCTCATTGAACTGAATGGCTTCAATGAAACCTTATCTATTTTGCAATAATTCTGCCGTTGGACTGATCTTTAATCTTCAAGAGTATTTTTCTTCTTTTTCGAGAATTTAAGAAAAATTTTCGAAAAATCTTAAAATTGTCGCGATTTCTAAACCGTTTGATGCAACATGAAATAATTTACAAGATAACCATAGTTTACGGATGTCTACAATATGGTAGCAAGCAAAAGTTTGTCACTCGTCTGGTCTACGATTTAGAAATTTGATGACGTCACACTCTCAAATGAAGTAAAATACGCTGTGGTAGCATATAATATTCAAAATTTTTGTAAAGTCCAACGGTAGAATTATAGCAAAATAACTCAAGTTTCTTTTAAGCCATTCAGATAGAAGATATAGATCACAGAGTTTACACCCACCATTTAACGCCGTCGCGTTCAACGCAAGTACAGAGTTTACGAAACCAGGACGGCAACGCCAGCCAAAACGTCGTCTGGAATTCCGCAATGCAAGTCTTGTTTCCGTACGCTACCTTTAATATATCATCCAGAAGGCCAAAATAAGGCCCCTGATAACTCAGAAATTTGTGAAAACGATATTCTTACTTTGAAGACAAACATTTAAAACGATGGAGTTTTACTTCGCAGGCCTAGATCTGCAGTACAGAACGCCAGAAATGCGGTTTCCTAGTTGTGAAATTGAAGAGGAAAACTTCAGAGTCTCTCATGGGAAGCAAAATTCGAACCAAAAACAAGGAATCTTTTGAATCTAAAGTTCTGAAACAAAAGCAACTTTGCGTTGCAGTCGCCGTTGCCGTCGTGGTTTCGTAAACTCCCTAGTCTCTCGACGGAGGTACCTTCATCCTAAAGTAAAAAGGGATACCTCTGCCTCCTTTAAGGTCCTTTCAAGCCATCCTGCTTTCTTATCAACCGATGTATACGTCTTGAGAAGTTCTGCATGCCTATCATTGGTGAGTGTAATCTCTCGTTTTGCTTTCTGTAAAATAATGTATCAATAATGAATTACTTGCTAATACTTAATTGAGGAAGGCATCGAAGTTTGTTTGACCAAGTACAGTTGAATCGAATCCTCTTGCAATGAACTGTGAAGGGAGTCATAAAGAAGTTCTTTGTGCCGGGAGCTCTGTAGAAGCCGACCTACACTTGCAGTAGTTTTGGTCGGAGATCAGCACGTTGTATAGGGCGCATGCTCTGAGTTGTTAGAGAGCATGCACACGATATCAATGCGCTGGTCGCCGACCGAAATTAATGTAGTGGAGGAAGGCCATAAACCAACAGCATTTGTGTATACAGACTTCTTTTTCCATAGGATAACACAAGACACAGACTTCTTTTTCCATAGGAGTGCGTTATGCGGGAAGTTGGCTATATCACCGGTTCGTTATTTTGAAATTCCACTGTCATGAGCTTTGCAAGCCGTTTGGCAGCATCTTCTGCTGTAAACAAAAGGATTTCTGATAGTTCCGAGACCCTCCCAGGGGTTTCAGGAAACAAGGGATACTAGGCATTTTTAAGCTGGGAACGAGGAAACATTAGTAAAAATAGTCTGAAAAAAACATAAAAGAACTGGGGATCAAGGGAACTCTGGTCGCCCTAGGAAGGCCTACATTGCGCGGAATTTTAACAAATAGAACATACCTCGAGCTCTGACATTCGAGATTCTAGTTGTTTTCTTTGTTCCTGAAAATAGAAATCAGGCTTTAGCGTCAAAGCAAACACCTGGAGAAAAAGTTTCTATTACTACGATTATCATTATTATTACTACTATTATTATTATTATCGAAACTGATTCCTGATGAAGATTTTATCGAAACGTTGAAGCTTTTAACAGTGTTGTTTTTTATTTTACATTTCTGTTATCAATGATGGTGGTTTAGTTTATTTATTATTATTATTATTATTATTATTATTATTATTATTATTATTATTATTATTATTATTATTATTATTATTATTATTATCATTATTATTATTAAATTATTAAAACTGAACCACCATCAAAATAAACAGAAAAAGATAAATAAAAACAAGACTGTTTAAAAACAAACGTTTCGATATTCAAATCTTTATCAGTGTTTACAATCCACAGAACAGCCAAGTATTTATACCCTAAAACTTACAAAATAACACTTCCATAAAATCGTGGTAAAATTCCCCCGAGTCCCCCTAAAAAACATACCAAACAAAACACCCAGACCACTAAAGTATTAGTTGTAAAGCCAAAACTTTCAATTTGAAAAAAATATTTTTTGTAGCCAACTCCCTTACTTTAATTTTTATGTTTGCGGCATCAGAATGGAAGCTCTTTGTACGTGAAGTCTCAAGCCAAACCAGAAGCATGCCCCCTAACAAGCCAAACCAAAAAGCATGCCCCCTATTATTATTATTATGTTCTTTTTATCACAGAAAAAAGTTCCTGGTAAGTTCGTCCCGAAAGCAAGCTAGAACAACTAGCCTCAGGTTTCGAGAACCTTTCTCAATGTTCTTGCAGTTCCTAACAATGCCGTTTTCTGTATCACTTCAGTCCTGATCTTGATTCCTATCTTCTCAATGTATTGCTCTGCTTCTTTTGTGACACATCCCAATGCACCAACTACAACTGGAATGACAGTTACTTTTCGAAGGCACCATAATCTTGCAATTTCTCTTTTTAGATCTTGATACTTTTCAATTTTCTCTTGTTCCTTCTGTTTTATCCTTGTATCTCCTGGTACAGCTATGTCAATGATTAAGCACTCTTTTTCTGGTTTCAGCACGACAACAATGTCTGGTCGCCTATGCTCAATTTCGTAATCTGTGTTTATGTTAAAGTCCCACAGTACCTTAATGCTTTCATTTTCAGTGACGCCTTCTGGCTTATGATTGTACCACTGTTCAGCCCTGGGTAGGTCATACTTCTTGCAAATCTCCCAGTGAACTATCTGTGCTACGTTGTCGTGGCGTCGCTTATATTCCTTCTGGGCTAATTTGCTACATTCACATATGATATGGCTCACTGTTTCCCCCTTCTCACCACACATTCTGCAACTATTATTATTATAATTATTATTATTATTATTATTATAATTATTATTATTATTATTATTATTATTATTATTATTATTATTATTATTATTATTATTATTATAATTAAAAATAAACTAAAAGCACAATCTAAAAATAACAGAAAATAAAATAAGAAAACACAACTATGATTTGCCAAATACGTTTCGATTAAAAAATCTTCGTCAGTTTGCTTTACAAACGGAAACAGCCAGGTTTTTATACATCGTAAACAAAATTACCAAAAAATTAACATTAAATCAAAATTAGAATACCCTTGATAAATCTCAAAACTATGAACTTACAATAATTCATACTTTTTCAACGTAAACAAAATTAACATACACTCAAGACTGGCTCACACTAGGTCCCCCGGGCCGCCAGGACCACGCAAAGAAACCCGAATGACAAAGAGATGGAGTTTGAGTCCTTTGTCTATCAGGTCCCTCCGCACGACCCCAAAGAACCAAAAGACCCAGCGCGAACCAGGCTTTACGATAAAAATAAGATTAAAATACTCCAGACACATTCAAAACCATAAAGTTACCATAATACAGCCTATCTTGTTTATTTTTTTATTTCGTTTCTTAACCCACATGGGATTGAGAGTGTTCACCGTAGCAGTATCCTAATTTCCAAGGGAAACAGAAAGATTATTATAATTATAATTATTATTATCATTATTATTATTATTATTATTATTATTATTATTATTATCATTATCATTATTATTTATCATTTATTTATCTAAAGTAGGCGCATAAAGATAGAAACAGAATACAAGCCAATTCAAACTGCAAACTAAAAAACGAACCTCATTCTCTTTCCTGGAAATTTCCAATTCTTCTTTATGCGAGGTAAGCTCATTTTGCCTTTCTACCGATAATTCATCTAGGAGCTTTTTCCGTTTGTTGGCCACCTGTGACGAGACAAGATACTTTAAATTTCAGGGTCCGTTTGAATGAACTTAGAGAAGAATGCTGTCCTTCTTCGTATTAAAAATGTCGAGTTCAAGCTTGAAATTTTTAGTATAAAGGGATGGAGTTGGAGCCACTAAGCAAAATAAAGAGCAAAATTTGCTAAAATATGATCGAAATAAATAACTTTGTGGAGAATTATAAAGAATTTTATCAGAAGCTAGTTAATTTAATTATTTGGTAATTTCTGACTGGAATTCCTTGCAGTTTTGCAGCAATATTTGTCTGCTTGTGTTCACGCTTTTGATGGCATATGCTAAAAGGTTTCACTTCCCCACTTATTGATAATCGAATCAGAATCCAGAAAAGTCATGGCTCTACGGCTGTGAGCCGGATGGAGGAAGGCTTTGTTCGTTAATGTAATATTTGACGAAGGTTTGGTAAGTTTTATAAGAAACCGAGGAAAATGTTGGGTTACTCTGGCATAAGCAACTGGTTGGTGAATTTTTGGGTTATGAACAATGAAAACTGGTTTTTGACATAATGAAATAAGAAACGTTTAACTTAAAAAATATGTATCTGGGGGAAGGATTGATCTTTTCCTGGATTCTGGATGTAATATTCCAAAGGCAGACGGATTAGAAGCAGAGTTATTGAGCGTAAGTACGATGCATTGCTCCAACCTCCAAGTTTTGCGTCGAAATTTCTTCCACCTGGTTTTTTTCATCTGACAACTTCTGAACCTCTGACATCATGTCTTGATTCAATGATGAACTTTCCTAATGTGACAAAAGAAAAAGAAAATTCTGCAAGAAGAACGCTGGTTTGAACGGAGAAATTTCTTCACATACATTGTTGTTTTCAAAGACACAGGAGGATATCGACGATTATTAGCCAGCAACTAAATGCTGCATATCATATCGGGAGTTCTTTTTTGGTCCACTCGGTACTCCTATGCAACTTGATTCTCACGTTGCTGACGATTTTAGGGACACTATATCTAATGTATTCCCATTCACTCTGTATTACAGCCTTGAAGTCTTGTTACTTTCTCCTTTATGAATATATACTGAACATAACCTACCTATTGTAAAATAGTGAACAGTCCAAACAGAACTGAGAAATTGTGACCGTGACAAAAAAATGGCTCTCACAAAGCTCACAAAGGTATCTTTTAAACTATCTACTATACGGGAAGAGCAAATGCCTTAGCAGTAGACAATTACCTCAAGTTGAGCTTTCAGCGAAGACAGTTCGTCATTTTTCCCTTGAATTACTTGTTCGAGCTCTGTTAACCGCTCAGGAGAACATTGCTCGTTTTGCTATAGAAAGAAACAAACACATTGGTGAGCAGTGATCGTAATTTAAAGAAAGATTATTGGTCAAATTCAATTTTGAAATGCAAAAGTGTGCTTTGAGTCGAAAAACATATCAATCGAAGTGCTTCTTGACAGGCGATGCCTCGAAAATTTGCTTTTTCATGTCTTTCCTAAAATCAGATGTCAGGCTGCAAGGGCCAAATTGGGTCCAAAGATGTCCTGTTTCCGTTCGGAACTGTTTCTCTGCGCTTTGAAGAGCAACACAAGCTATCAATTTGCGAATGCTTCGTTGCTTTAATATCACCAAACTAACTAAGCCAGCAAAGTAGAATTATGTCTACATTTAGGGTTTTGTTATGATACTTTAACAATAAGATTAGAGGATTTGATATTTTGGTCATCAAACACCTACTTTCTACACTTGTTTTTAACGCAACGAGAACAACAAAGTACAATGAGAAAGTTTAGATGAAAAGAATGACGGCCTGACAAAATTAATGATCATGCTTGACTCTGTTTCACATATTAGCAAATGCAGTGTCAAAATTGGCGGTCCAGCGACAGCTATTTCAATGCACACCTCCATTATTGAAAAACTGATTTTCAAACAAAAATGAATGAAAACGAATATCCCAGGGTGAGCCGCAAAAAAGTTTCCGTCTTGAAAAGTTCATAGCAGCGGAATACATACACGGCGAATTTAGATTATCAAAATTCTACTAAGAAGCCGGAAGACCAATCTATTTTTGTAACTTTCCTCGCGTTTTTATCAGCCTGCTAAATTGAACTTTACGAAAATTTCTTGGTGGCGAACAGCCTAAAAAGGGTTCAAGATACGCAATCAAATCTTAAGGAATCTCCTTACGCACAACAATGCACAAAGGCATTTCAACTCCCTCAGGAGCTATAAAAAATCTAGTTTCAAATAAATACTGAAGATTTTCAACCCCATGGTAATAAATATGCAGACGACGTGGTATCTCTGACCCGTAAAAAATTGTACTTTTATTATTTTTGTGTGTGAGATGTTTCTTTATGATTCGGTAAAGCGTTTAAGGATTTTCAGCCATTTCTCAACCACTAAATTTTTGCAAAAGCGAGTTTAGCTTTGTTCCAGAAATCATAAGAGCGCGATAAAAACTGCTAATATTGTTCACCCGGGGCGGCAACTTCCATATATAATGCAATGAGTAAGTGCCACCCGTAAGGATGGGTTTTGAACCTCAAAAATCCCTCAATATGGGTGCCAAAATGTAACTGTTCAACTAGAAATGGATAGCTTTCTGAATCGTAACATAAACTTTTCGAGATATTCGAGATATACTGGTCTGTGGTTACCTTATCTTCCATTTATATACTTTTACAGTGAAATGAAACTTGATTCCTGGGAATTTCAACAGGCCTTGCCCCACTAAAATCCTTAAAAATGGGTTTGAAAATCGACCGAAAATCCCCTAAAATATGGGTCTGCCCCTAAAATGTTGGGCGGCACGTGCCCGTCATTCCAAGATTGACATCAAGCAGTCTTGGTGCTATGAATAGTCAAAAGTGGGCACTTTTTTCTGGCCTTAGGAGAGGAGCATAATTCTCGCTGCATTATCTTACCTCGCGTAAGCCAATCACTTCTTGTTGTAAACTTGCATTTTCTTGACTGCAAACAAATTTCAAATATCAAACGTTTGACTTAATTAAACTACGGTAACAGATGTTTGTGGGTTTCAGTACCAAGCGATAGGATCATACAAGTAGGTGAATTGCTAATCAAATTCATGACCTCTTTTCACGACGCTGATGAGATCAGGTAGGGTGGGGCCTGCATCATTAACCTCTGAACGACCCTGGCTAAAACGTGGATGTACGCCCACAGAGACGAGCTAGGGGGAAAATGCCCCTTTTTTTGACTTAAGATGGGTCTAAAAAGTTAAGAGAGAGGAAATATTGCTGATAAGGGAGTTTCCTGTGTTAACGAGAGTCAGTAGAGCGTCAAGTAACAAACTTTTCTAAACCTTCGCCGCGTCAAGTAAAAAACTTTTCTAAACCTTCGCCTGATTGCTTTTCAGTTCCATAACATAGAAAACCTAATTTCTATCGCCGCTTTTCAAATATTGCCTCTCTCTTCTAAAAACGGGATACAGCCTGGATTTCTATTGATCAAAATGTACATCTTTTCTAGCCTTACTCCACTGAGGCTCTCAATTCTCGCTCATCTCATCTCATTCAACTGATGGTGTTGTCATCATTTCAAGGGCCTCATTTCACTTGGGTTGTAAAACTGAACGAAAATCTCAATTGGTGATAAATCCTGGTCATCTTTGCGGGGTAATGTCTCGTTCAATTCCTACCCTGACCACCCCCTGGGCAGCCCATGGGTCAACAAAAATTTCATCCAAAAAAAGGGGGAGGGCGGGAAACTTTCTGGTGAATGCCCAGGGACCGGGCATTGAGAAAAGGCACATTCCCAGAAGCTTTAGAAGCAAAGATAGTATTGTCAGATGCCCTAGGGGCCGGTGAAAAATTGACAGTAAAATGCTCGGGGTGTCCCGGTGGATGATAAGGCCAAGAATTGAAAGAGACATAATCAGACTATGGCTTAGAGGAAAGGATCTATGGTTTAAAGAAATATTCATCTAAGTACTGACAGCAAGGTATGTTACAGCAATTCTCCGGAAAACTTCTTTTTGTGGCTTTTTTAGACTCGGTTGTTTTGAGAAAAATTGCAAGAATTTAGACCCAATCGTTAGCATCACAATGAATCAGTACGAGGCTAATCCGTTTCTGCAAGTGTAGGGAAACGAGCCGTAGTTGTAGCAGTGTCAATTCAATCAAACAGGGAAACAACGATATGCATTGAATCTATACATTTCAAAGACCCTCACAGCATAAGTTTCAAATCTTTAAAATGCCGGGTGTAAAATTCTATGACCTATTTCTTTTCACTGAACGGCTTCAAAGAAACTTGAACTATTAAACATTGAATCTACCGTTAAACTTTTCTGAAATCTTCAATATTTTCAGAATTACAGAGTTTTTCTTCCTTTTAAGAACTCGAGAAAATTTTCGATAAAAAACGTAAAACCATCGTAATTTCTAAACCTGTTGGCGAAAGATCAAATAATTTTCAAGAAAACCATAGTTTATGGATGCCTGCAACACTGTATCAAGCAAAATTCTTTCACTCTGAACGGCTATTTGGTTTGTGATCTACAAATTTGACGATGTCACATCATAAAATGAGCTGAAAAATAAAATAGGCTGTCATTCTGACAAAATATTCAAGATTTCTGAAAAGTCCAACGGTAGAATCATAGAAAAGTGGCTAAAGTTTCTTTCAAGCCATTCAGTTAAAAGAAATAGGTCATTGCATTCTACACCCACCTTTTTCGTGGATTGAAAGATTTGGAACCTATGCTGATCCTTACAAATAACTCCTAGGCCTGCAAGTTCACGACAAACATAACGAGCTTTGAACGGTGACAGCTACTTCGCTGGCAAATAAGAACAAACATTTAATGGTGAACGCACCTTGTTACATCTTGTTTTTGTTCCAGCTCTGTAACTTTGTCCTCACACTAAAATTGCGAAGAAAGTTATGAAAGAAATCAATCAATTTAACTGGTACGAGAATGTTTTCTAAGCATTTGAAGCGTTGCTCCCACAAGTTAAATAAGATTTCCTTGTAAAACATTTTTGGTCGTTTATACGACATAAAATATTCTAGGAGCAATCTTTCAGAAACCTACAAAAATTACATAATTTTCCTGCTGCAAAGACGCTTCTCACGTATCACAAGAGTAAAGCAACCTTTGTTGACGAGGTTACAGTACTCAATGTGTAAAGAATAAAAAAGAAATGAAACGAAAACTTTCAGCCCACGTGCAAATATCACAATAGGGTACGACCTTTTCCAGTCATACTCATTGGGCCTAATTTTTAAAATCTATCAAAGAGCGTCCAAAGAAATACTCACTGCCGCCAGTTGTTCTTTCGTTTTTATCCACTCCTCCTCTAAATGCCTGCGTAAAAAAAAATCATTCCTGCAACATTGATAAATACATATTGAACAATATTGCACCCTATATGGTTAGCAATGAGTTTAGGAACACTGCTATGAAGAGGAGGGGCGCTGAAATACGGTAGACAATAAACAAAATCTCTGAACAACATTCACTAGTATCTATCAACCATCTGAGGAACAAGGAAATGTCAAACATGAAGTGGCCTAATCACAGCTGCAAAAAGTATCTGAACCTGGGAACCAGGTTCCCAGAAAATTTTTCAACTTTGCCAGAAAATTTTTCAATAAAAATTTTCTCACAGAAGGAGAAGATGATTGTTTCACAATTTCTGCGAAAAAGAGAAAAATTTATTCACTCTTCTATACTGTTGATCATAATCCCTGCTAAAATGGAAGGACTTGCAAATATCAATATGTCCAAGGATTCTTAAGAATTTTCAGGAATTCTTCACTCAGTGGCGGCTGGCAGCGGTACTAGCGGTACCAGTCTGGTACCATTTTATTTTGAAAGCTTGGAAATAATCATCATGTTTTTAATTTCTAATACTTCAACAATACAAACCAAGTGAATGAACCATGAGAAAAACAAAACGAAGAGCGGCAGAGCACATTACAGCCAATATCTCACCATGACCCTCCCTCGTGTTAATCCTTGTTGAATGAGTCGTATTGAAATAAATCCTTTATATACTCCACGGTACTAGACCTCATTCATCTGGTACTGCAGATAGCAGTCCTATTGTGATTGGTGACTTGCATGACGTAAAACTCTTTGTGTACCCATAAGCCTAACAATTGGAAATTTCGATCGCAGTACTAGATCCCTCTTTCTAGTAATGCTACGTGGCCGTCAAATAGCACGTCCATTCAAGTTTACGAAATCGACCCCGCAGTACTTTCAGCAGTATCAAATGGCATGTTAAACCACTGTTAGTTCAATGTGCTCTGCTGTTTTATTGAACGATACAGAAATATTTGAAAGTACGTTACAAAGTTTCTAGGTCTGTGTTCGTTTCTGGGCAGTGACCAGTTCGAAGTTGTTTACGATTCTGCTGAAAATGAACCGAATTTGCCGAATGGTAGGGATTTACTACCTTTCTGGAGTTTCGCGTATTCTTTCGTTGTCGTCAGCTCAGGGTCATTTAATCATGCAACGTACGAGCATGGTCTTAGTATAAAGAAGGATGGTAGACCTTTCCTAAAAGTTAAAGTTAAGAACCGAGACAGTAAGGCTGCTTATAAGAGTTTGTTATGGATGCATGGCGAAGACTTGGCTTCTTCTTTATTAACTGCAAGGAAAGCAATCTTTGAAAGCTGTTTTCCCACACCGATACATTCCTGGTGCAAATGGAACCATTCAAATTATTCTATATGTTTTTATATGTTAGATGATTGATGAAAAATGCGAGTTCGTGTGTATTGGACACCACCAGTGGAATGAGAAACCCACGTTACTAGAATCTCATTTCTGGTACCTTCATGAAATGCGGCTAGCCAGTAGTGGGCTGGGTGCCACCAGTGATTAACTTTCCAAATGAATTGCTCATATGCCTCTAAAAATGGCCGCAGCCAGCGATCGACATGACTCACTACATTTCCGCGGAAAGGTTTCAGTGATGCAACCGTTGTGGTTGGAAAGACTTGCAAAAATGACTTCATTGTTTGTAAAAAAGAAGCAGAACGTTATTTCCAGATAATTTTTTGCAGTTTCAACTGCAAAATGTTATACTTGCTATGTTTGAATTAAAAATCTACCTACACAACTTTCTCAAAAATCTGTTGGGAAAGGCGCTTTGCTTGCAATTTAGAGACAATCCACGATGATATTTTCTTAAAAATGCAAAGCTTCCCAGGGGCCTCGCCCCTGGACCCCAATGGGGGGGCTTACAGCGCCCCATACCCCCAGCTGGTCTCAGACAAAAATTCGTTCGCTTCGCTCACAAATTTTTGTATTCCTAGTACCATTTCCCTTTGCGTGCCAGCCGCCACTGTCTTCACTAAAGTAAGTGAGGAAAATTAGTGGAAGATAATTTTGAAACTCTAGTTTAGTTGGAATATCCATTGGACCTTTTTCAGCATATCATGGAAAGTAAAGACATTTTGCATAACACAATGTGACGTCACAGCAAATTTTCCCCATTTGCTAGGTTCCCAGAAAGGAAATCATTTGCTGCACCTCAGGGCCTAAGTCTGTGATAATCGCCTCAATCTTTCTCTCAGTTCATGAGATGTATTAACTGGGATACAGCTTTCGATCCCAGGAGTTCTGATTCGGTAGAACAGTATATCCTCGATATTGGGAAAAAGCAGGGGGGGCTTTTGGGTTTCACGGGTTGCGGGTTTGGTTAATATTAGCCCTCGGCTTTCGGGATTTCCTTTGCGGGTTTTTTGGGTTTTGAGTTGCGTCCCGGGTTGTGGGTTTGGCCAATTTTTGTGCTCGGGTTTCGGGTATTTCATTGAAAACTTTATAGTTTTCGGGTTTTCCAAGTCATACAGTCCATATGGCTTACTGAGATCGAAAAACAAGCTTTCGGATGCTTGATACGATGCAGAGAAATTCAGTGAAAAGGAAAATGCTTAAAATAGTCAAAAATTACTGGTGAAAATTGATGATTTTTGTTAATTTTTACAGTTTCAGGTTTTGGCGTCTTATACTTCCGGATTTTCGGGTCCTTCCAAATTTTTGTCCGGGTATGCAGGTTCAGGTATCCCCCGAAGCCCCCTCAGAAAAATTTATTACTGCGCTGCAATATTTAACACGATTGGAAACTTATATATTAAAGCAGATTTGTCATTTTCAGTTGTAAAGGAAGTTCAAGACACACATACCTTTTTTCTTTATGTAATTTTTCCTTCTCTTCTTGAAGTTGCATGTAACTACGAAACGAATGCAGCTTGGGTAAGGTGGCGCAAAATACGTCAGAATGAGGGAGGGGCAAACTATTTCAATGACAAATATATAGCCATGACTATCATTAATTGAGGAAAACAGTTTATGCTATGAAACAAAAGAAACCAATTCATTGAGAATGTTGCAAGTCACGACCAAGGGTAAGTAAGTAAATGCTTCAAGCATAGATCACTCCACCCTATGTTTGGAAACTTTCCTTCTCCAACGATCTAGGCCTTTGCCTTCATAATAGGCAGCTTTGTTGACTTTTCAGAAAAGGCCAGGACTTCGTTTTCAGCAAATATCTTTGACTTTGCTTCATTGAAGAAAAGAAAAGAATCCTACAAGAAAAAGCAAGTATCTTAGAAGCCGTTTCTTCAAGGGATGCCCTCCTATAGTTGTTATTGTCAGCCGGTATTAGGGTTAGTCGGGGAAAGCAATAACATAATACGTTGGCGGTTGAGAGACAAATAATTTCTGGACAGGGTATTTTTGCCATAAAAATGTGAGATTATGAACATCATTTCAGAGATTTTGCGGAACTATAGGGACGATCTTCTGAGACATGATGGCACATCCCCGTTTAATCATGAGTTGAAACACCCCCTACAGAATTTTTTTGTGCTGCCGCATCGCTTTGCTTATATCTTTAATGTTATGCGCATACTAACCGGTTTTGTGTTGTACAGGAAAATATAAAGTCCGAGGTCTTAAAAGTACAGACTGAGCTTGCGAGGTCTGTGCATTAAGACCGAGGGCTTTATATTTCCTGAACAACACAACAACGGTTAGTATGAGTTTTAATACCTGATAGCTTCTAATTTTCACTCATATCAATTATTCAAAAACGTATTGTTACTGTCGTATCCTTTGAGTTTATTGCAAATCTCATAGGCCTAAAGTAGTTACTGTGGCGACAAAAACGCGTCCTTGTATCGTATTATACAAGGCTACGGGAAACCCCCGGGAAAGTGCGATTAACCAATAGGAGTGGCGGGATTCCGTATTGCGTCGTTTTTAAAACTTCAGTCAGGTAATAATACATTCATATTCATTATGCATAGTTCACTATTACCTCTCCTGTTTACGTTTCGCCTTTTCCGTTAGTTTTTCATTTTCTGTCTTCAAAGATTCAATCTCTGCTCGCGTTTTCTCCTGCCAAGTAAAGGAAAGAAGTTCGAAAGGAGACACTTTAAATAAAGAGACTCTCAATTTAACTAAAAGATAGACCGATTTACCGATTGGACTGTGAAGAAATGATAATAATGAAAATAATGACAATGATTCACGGGCTGTAGGAAACCCTGAATTGAAATAAGATTGATTCATGATACCTACAGCATTCGTAGTTTATTTCGTTTCTGACATACCAAGATATTAAGTAACACTCTCAATCCTTTTTTAAAGGTACACAGTGCTTTCTTGTTTATAGACAACACTGCTAACCCTCTAAAACATTTGGCAAAATTTTAACACGATGCTAGAACCCTTTCCTTGAAAACTTACTTTATTTTTACATTGCTGGAGAACGATAGAAGTCCTGTTTTTGAAGCAACCACTTGTTTTGTCTTTTTCTGCCATAAATCAGCAACCACTTATCAGATTGACTCAAACAAGGTCTCAAACTCTTAGTTGAAGCTTGACCTATGCACCAGTGTAAAAACCAGGAAGACTGAATCTACAGCTCCTTCACAGCCACCACAAATGGGGCATAATTTTTGTGGGACACCCAGTCGTACAAAGCCGGCTAAATTACCTTGACGCAGTTGAAAACTTAGTTGAAAAATTAATTCTTGTAACTTTCTGCAATGTATCGTCAATTCGCTCGTCTCTTCACAGGAGTTCCTCGAGGAACTTTACATCATAAACATTATCCAGAGCTCTGCCGGCTCTACAAGCTCCAAGAAACTATGAAAATGCACTTCAACTATCTTGAAAGCGCATTAACTTCACTGTATTTGAAGATAAAAGAGTGCAACGAAAAATTTTGCAAAGGTTTACTTTGGCATCAGCAGTTTCAAAGAAGTACGGCCAAGTATAAAATTTATCCATCATCACATGACATTTAAATTGTAAAAACAACATACCCTTTCCTCTTTTAATTGATATTGCAATAGTCGATTTTCAGCTTCTTCTGTTTCCAGTCTTACGCTAATGTCTAAAGCGAAATATAAATAAAATCATCGAATCAACTATCGAATACTTACAGTGCAGGCGCATAGGCGCACATTAACATGGTTTTCCAGCCAAGAATTCCCATGAATTCTTCAAGAACATTTCGAATTTTTGAGAATTCTAGTTGAAAAGGTTTGAATAGTCTTCCAAATGAATCAAGTACTCTGATCATAGTGTGAAGGATTCCTGAGAATTCTTAAAAATTCCTGAGAATTCTTTTCACGCTAATTGGTGCAAGGCCTGTACTGATGAGGTCACTTGTAATTCCGCAAACATGATAAAAATTTGGGCCATACGTCTCTCGAACCCAAAAATCCGTAAAATGTCTGAAAAAAATTCATAATTCTGCAATCAAGAAAATATCCCCTCCCCCCCCCCGAAAGGCACGCACGATCGGTACCATCTGAGGTGCAAAAAATATTTTCCTTTCTGGGGGCCTAGCAAATGGGAAAATTTTCTGTAAAGTTACATTATGTTATGCAAAATGTCTTGACTTTCCATGATATGCTGAAAAAGGTCCAATGGATACAGTATTACCCCGCCACTTAGAAACTGACTAATAAGAAACTGCAGCCTGCCAGATGGCCCAATATCTACCCTAATATAAGAAACCAATCAGCCTGAAATTTTGAATTTGGTTTCTTAAAAGTAATTTTGATTGGAAAAGTGGTATTTTTCAAGCACTTCATAATACAAAACTTATTATGTGTCTAATAAAACAAAAAAATCTGACAATTTGGTTTTAGAAGTAGAAAAGAATATCACATGGCTAGTAACTAATGTAGTCAACGTTTTCTGCTGTTTTTAGTTTACATAGGATGGCAATGTCAATTTAAGGTTACATTAACCTGAATTTGAATAGTCATTGTCCAAGATTTGGTTTAATGTAACCTAAATAAAAAGAAATTTCATGGTTTCTTTTGATGCACATTTGATGGGTTTCTTGCTGTAATTATAAGAAATTATTCAGCCTGTTTTATCTTTTTTTCTCCATTTATAAGAAACCAAGCAGCCTGGTTTTAAAAAATGAGTTTCTAATTGGCGGGGTAATACTGTATTCCAACTAAACTGGAGTTTCAGAATTATCTTCCACTAACTCTCCCCACTTACTTAAGTGAAGAAAATCCCTGAAAATTCTTAAGAATCCTTGGACATATTGATATTTGCAAGTCCTTCCATTTTACCAGGGATTATGATCAGCAGTATAGAAGAGTGAATAAATTTTTCTCTGTTTCGCAGAAATTGTGAAACAATCATCTTCTCCTTGTGTGAGAAAACTTTTATTGGAAAATTTTGTGGCAAAGCTGACAAATTTTCTGGAAACCTAGTTCCCAGGTTCCGATGCTTTTTGCAGCTCTGCCCATTAGCCTACACGTAGACTCATTGTTCAAAAGAAAAACGACCTATAAAACAACGTGCAACAGCCTTCTAGTGACGTATTCCCATTTCTGGAACTTCATTCATGTCACCTTTGTTGAGACGTTTCTCGCATAGTATTTGAACAGAGTATTAAAGTCATCAAAATACAGCAATTAATTGTACTACAGCAGGAAGCTTTTGCTCTTTGCTTCACAGATCCTTTTTCCTTACTAGGTCTAGTCATGTAGGCTACATACCGTCACCATATTAAGATACGCCCAAACTTTCTAAACAATTTCATAAGGGAAAATCAAGGGAAACATTCTTACCATTATTTGTAATGCTTCCAGTTCTCGTGATTGGCACCTGTAACGAGAGATAAATGAACAAGAATCAATAATTGAAATACAACATTTACACCTGCTAGTTAGACTGCGTTAACACGATGCCGGCATATTTTAAAAAACGGTGAAAAATTCAACGGATAGGCCTCCCGTTCACGCGAAAAACGGCACACTTTTTGCCGGCAGATTTTGAAAACGGTAGATTTTGAAAACGGAACTCTAACCGGTACATTTTGGATCTGGCATCGTGTAAAACTTGAAAATGAGGACAACAGAACATTTTTAGACGCTTTTGGAACGAGACTGATCGATTCTTGAGGTGTAGGTACATTTCTTTGACCTCAAAATCTTGCAACGAGTTTTTTACCGTCGAATTTCCTATCATTTTCAAATTGTTCTGGTATCGTGAGAATGCTAGCTCAAATTTTGCTACCGTCACATTTGTCACCATTTTCAAAATGTGCCGGCATCGTGTGAACGCAGCCTTGATTTATTAAACATTTTTATGACAAGAGAAAATGAATTAACGATATGAGCGATTACTGCCTAACCTACCCAAGGTTCTTTAACTTAGGCCATAAATGACAATGCATCGCTTCCAGTATGCGTGAACAGCACAAATGGAGGCATCAGAAAATGATGTCATATCCATTGTTTTGGACTTTGATAAATATCATGATCAATATTTTCATTACCTAATTTCAAGAAAGCTGGAAGGATTTCTAGCCATATTACAGCTAATTTAGGCCTGATTTGCATGCCCCATCAAGGCATGGGATCCCTAGCTTAAACGTGCCTTCCGAAGGACGGCGAAATGAGTTGAACATTTACAAGGTTACCCATCCGGATTGTGACCTCACACGACCAAGTTTACCTTCAGATACCTAATGGAAATTGTATAAGCCATTCGACCACTCGGCCCACAACATTGATTCACCGTGTTTTGTTCTTAAATATGCAACATAGCAGTGTCCACAATGTTTTCGATCGACTTCATTTGGTTTCTCTTAAGAAATCAACCGAAAATAGAGTAGTATGGATGGGACTTTATACTTACTGATCAAAATAAGGTTTTTACGTTCAAATGAAGATCAAAGTTCTTTCTCTGAAGAAAACGAACTCGTATGATGCTTCAACGAACAATTCATCCCCCTTAGTCTAGTCCTGGCTTTAAAAAATTATTACAAACTTTGTTAGTAAAGATCATTTACCCTCTTGAGCAGACTTTTGAATTCAATCACAATTTTTTCGATAAAATCACTTTGCTCCTGTAAAAAATCTGTCTTTTCTTTGTCGTTATCACGGTCTCTGTTCACTTTGCTTATTAGTTCTGAAATATGTGCTTGAATTTTTCCACGTAGACTTTTTAAATCTTCGTCAGTGTCCGTTTGTCTGCTACTTTCGTCCAGGTCTTTGGCGTCAGTCTGATCGATATGGTTGTTGTCATTTGAACTCCCTTCCTTCAGTTGGTACCTCATTTCGTAGTCTGAAAAGAAATATTTTGGAAACGTTTCATTCATTGATTCATTCACTGATTCATTCATTCATTCATTCCATCAATCAATCAATCAATCAATCAATCAATCATTCATTCATTCATTCATTTCATTCAATCAATCATTCATTCATTCATTCATTTATTTATTTACAGTAGGCTTCTAACTAAAATTAAAATAGCAAGACTACTGCTAATTTAGCCCTACCAACTAGCTTATGAATTAAAAGAAAACATATTACAGCCGTTTAATAATAAAGATTGATAATTATCATTTTAGGTACCCAACCAGCGATATATATGTTTTGCAAAGTCGACAGTTGCAGTTCTCGCCCTTCTAACATTTAATATGGTTTTTGAAAATAGGAAGTGTACTTGCTTGTTTGACTATATTTGCTAAAGTCGACCAAAGTCTCAATTCCATATGTTGATGTATGCACTTTTTGAAGTTGCGAGTCGTTACCGTGCCTTAGATTGTAACAAGTACTCTGCTCAGCGAAAAGATCCTTCATAAAAGTAGGTCTTCAGCCAGACTTTGTTTTATAAATTCCGGTCATAAGCAATACCATAAGTTTTTTGACTGTGGTCATGGGTTCGGGGTGAAACTTTACGTCCCAAATCATCTTTCTAGGTCAAATCCCTTATAGATTTCCAAAGTTTACACTGCCATAAACTTTACTCTGCGACCGCTAGCGACATGAAAATTCTCAGTTAGACTAAAGTTTGGATGCTAAATCCGAATTTGGCCAGTAAAACTTCACATGAAAGAATCGTGAATCATATCCAAATTAGGCTGTATAGAGATATTGCGGTTTACTGTTGATGAGGATTACGCTACTGATAGCAAATGGATACCCTATTCAGGACAGGCCCAGGCCATTGTGACTTTTGTTAGTTTATCTACTAAGCCATACCTTGCAATTTCTTGTGTAAAACAGTATTTTCTGCTTTAATTCTTCGCATTTCATCGTTTTCATCCAGTTCTCGACTTCTCGCATCCTTCAGTTTCTTCAATTCAGTTTCCATTGCATCATTCTCGGCTGAGAGCTAAGTATAAAGAAGTATTCAAGCTTGAAAATGACCATTAAAGGTTCCACAGCAGCGCTATGGCTAAAGTTTCAAATAAGGCCTGTCTTGCATATTCCCTGTGTCAAATGAATTGTCATTTCTTCTCTGGAAAGTAATCCCTGTCAGTAAACATTAACAAAATTCAGTCTTAAAGTATTTCATACGCAATATGCTGCTCTGGCCCTAACCTAAAACAATGAAAAGAACCACTGTACAGTTTCAACAATGTTTTTTTTATAAATATAACATTAAAAAAACTACAATACAATAATCTGAGCCAATCATAGCGGGGAAAGACACATGGTCATCTAGTCACCACTATGAATGGCTCTCACAATGAATTTGTACAATTATCTAAAAATAAACCAACAAGAGAACACAACGTAACACTACACCACTCTTTACCAATAACACTACGCTACATTAAGGAGAGACGAAAAACCATGAGGAGCGAAGCCGCCTCGAGCCATAGAGCCACCAGCAACCCACAGAGCACCATTCGTTCTTCATTTCATGTTCATTTTATCTCCGAAAATCATCGGCAGCCCCACGGCCAAAAGAAGGCAGCCCCACTCCTCACAGCCCCGCGCCGCACCTCACACTACAAAACAGTACAATAATCTCACACATTACACTACAAACAAATAAGGATGGCTGCTTATGTTGCTACAATATGTCTCTATCATTACATGGCATTCAAAAACACGGCTTCTCAGAACGGGAAAAGCACAAATTCATTCAAAATTTTGACTCTGCATGAAGACTAAATAAATAACAACGTTTCGAGTTGAAACTCTTTATCAGTCTCTGGAGCTGATGAATAAGCTCGAAAAAACTTTGTAAATTTCTATCGGCAACAGAACAATTTGATTAGTTCTTAATCGGTCGTCTTTATATGCTTTAAAGTTCGACTTTAAAGCTTGATCTTTGGTGACGGGATGCAGTTGGATTTGACGGCGGTCAGTCGCATTCTTTGCCTGCCATGAGGTGCTGAAATGAACTATCGCATTTTAGGCTGGGTGTAGTGTCTGGTTTGCTCTGGTCCGGTTTGATTGTGTGCTGCCACTCACAGGATGATCGTTATGTACTGATCTTAATTTTACTTTCTAATTTTGTAATTAGATAATCCATTTTCGTTTGTAGATTCTTTACTTGTAAATTCTGTGTTGTAAATTTTTGTCACAGCCCTTTGAAAAGCGGCTTTTGCCGACAGGGTTGCCGTGGACAAAGAATGTAAAATGAATGAATGAATTAACAAAAAGGAATTATTCGATAGATGAGCATTTCAACGATAAAGGGAATCCGTCAAAACATCAGGAAGATATTATAGAACTTCTTCGCTGTACTAGATGTTTTTGGATAGATATTCCTGAGCAAATATGCCTGAAAATGATCTTACCCTTGAAACTTCTTGAAGAAGAGTTTTATTCTGCAGGTTGAAATCTTCTTCATGACGCTACGAATCAAATTACATTGTTAAGAAAGTGATGTACAGCAAAACCAGCGTATAAGAACCTAAAGTCAGCCTGATTAGGTTCTTATATATTGAGTATTTAGCAGGAAATAAGGCTGTGCAGGTTCTTAAATTGGTTCTTATTTCATTCAGGGCTTCCAGGTATTTCTTTTGTTCAGATTAAAACTTCAAACCCACTATTTACAGTCAGTTGAGAGACACCTGACTTCATGAGGCCTAATCAAAACATCAGTTCGTGGAAGAATCAGACATTTTACAGAATACGATGAAAAGTTTTCAAAGCATCTTTAGAGCTCTTTGCAATTTACACATATGGCAGAATCAGTACATATAGGCTAAATGACAATGCAACTAGAGTTTTGATTTAGTTTGATGATCTCCACGAATAAGAATCTATTCCAAATTTCAGGCTGAATGGGTTCTTATACTTTGAGGATCTAATTTCTGAATTTTCAGCCTGTATGTAGGTTCTTGATCACTAGGGTTATACGCGGGTTTTTACTGCATGTGAAAATGGGAAGAGAGAATACAAGGATCACTGGTTAACAGAAATCATGACGAATACTTACCCGCAAAGCGTAAAAAGCCGCCAGATTCGAAGTCTGTGTTGGAGAGAGTCTCCCTTCCGTTAAGAGGCTTATGGGCCATAGAACGATTTTCAGATATTTGTTGGGCAATTTATTGCCTCATTTTTCATCGTGAATTTGACACAAATAGATTCGTAGAGTTCAATTTATTGTTTGTGAAAGCCGTGTGGCGGCCGTTAACCAGAATAATATTGATCTTCCCACATCCTTTTTCTAAACGTCAAAATGGTCATATCCCCTCCCCTCACATCACAAAGGTCTCTGCAAGGATTCTTTTTATCTTCCTAACTACTAACAGACTTATTTTCGCTGCCTCATGATTATCAAAAACATCAGAATTTTCTTTGCTGCGTCATTCTCTTTTTCTCAATCAAAGTGCCCTGATAGCTATGCCGTTAGCAAGGATTCTCAAAGTCCTGATAAACTACTGAATTCCTTCCTGATTTTACCTGATTCATAAAAGGAAAATCTTTTGTAATGGATAAGTCTCCACTTTCAAAACTTCATAGCACAAAAAGTACTACATGGATTTGAATGATTCAAATTCTAGTTTAAAACCGAAAGATCAAAGTATTTTTGTGATTTTTCTTGCTTCCTTTTGAGCACTGGAAATATGAGTAGACCCAACTTTACAAGAATTTCATGGCTGCAAAATAACTGAAAAGGGCCTAAACACCTGATCAAATGACAATATAAATAGGCACTTTACCTCCCTAAAGAGTTATAAGACAGATTTTCAAACAAAGACTAAAGATATTTTAATCCAATGGCACTAGATGTGCAGAGGACATCTCTCAGTCATGAGAAATTGCATTTTCTTCATTGTTCTTTGTGAGGAGTCCTTTATGATTTGAGCAAGGATTCTAGGTCTTTTTTACTCATTTTGCAACAATGAACTCACAAAACACTTTGATCTCTTGGCTGTCAAGCAAATATTGATTCATCCCAATCAAGATAAAACAGGAAAACTAGTTCTCTTATTTTATCTTGTTCCAGTTCATCCAGTACTCAGGATGCTATGAATTTTCAAAAGTGAGAACTTTTTCCTGGGTCACACGCCCGACAACCCCTACTGACGTGTGACGTCACATTGAATCCTCGAAGCTGTGGAGGCAGGTGGAGGTCATGTGATTTTTGCGCGCCCTTTTCCTGATTTCATCACGCGTACACATCAAAAAACATTTCATTTTTGTAAGATCTGATATTGAGCGTGTTTAGTAATAAAATCTGTGCATAAATTGAAGATTTTGATGATTTGGAAGCAGAGAAACAAACGCTATGGATGCTAGCAGGTAAGCAGATCCTCTTCAATTTCACGAAAATCTCGTAGGCCCGGGATTGCAACTCAACATTAATCTTTGAATTTCTTATCCACCTGCTGTGATATTCCAAAGATGTTTGATTTTATTTGGAAGAACAGTCTTCACAAACTTAGTTTTCTTTTGTTTGGGATAATTTGGAAATGAAATTACCCATTTTCAGGAAGTGTTTAATCGTAAGACTCCCTTTAGATTTTTCTTTCGTTTCGTAAGACGAAAATTCATGATTTTTATTCAGGGTTGTTTTCTCGAGAAGTGACGAGTTTATTTGAAAAGCGAACTATCCTATACCATGCAAAATTCATTTTTCTTTCATTTGATATGGCACTTTGCATCTTTTTGGCTTCCTTTTCAGATCCTTTGAATTAGGCGCGGATCAACTTCGCTTTGCAATTCCATTATTTTTGTTAGGCCAACAAGTCTCCACCTAGACTTTTTTCTCTTTCTCAATCATAAGTCCTCTATTTGATCGATAAGTTGGCATTTTCTGGAACGACATGCATACTTTCTTCCAAAAACCAATTAAATTGTGATTCTGTAGCTTTTTCTGAACTTAGAGTTGCATTCCACCTGCATGTTGAATTGCTGCAATTCCGCTCGTCGAATTTTACCAAAATTTCACTTTTTCATTCAAGGCCAATTTTCTTCCAAATGCTACGTCCTATGAGAAAGAAACCCTTCCTATACCATGCAAAATTCATTTCTCTTTCTTTTGAGCTAAAGTTTGGTATATCTTTTGTTGTTGTTATGAAACCTATAAAAAAGGCGTGGACTAACTATGAATTTTGTACCCATTATTTTTGTTAAGCCAACCAGTCTCCACCTCGACTTTTTGTCTCTTTCTCAGTCATAAGTTCTCTATTTGATCGATAAGTTGGCATTTTCAGGGAACAAAATTCATACTTTCTTCCAAAAACCAATTAAATTGTGATTCTGTAGCTTTTTCTGAACTTAGAGTTGCATTCCACCTGCATGTTGAATTGCTGCAATTCCGCTCGTCGAATTTTACCAAAATTTCACTTTTTCATTCAAGGCCAATTTTCTTCCAAATGCTACGTCCTATGAGAAAGAAACCCTTCCTATGCCATGCAAGATTCATTTCTCTTTCTTTTGAGCTAAAGTTTTATATATTTTTTGTTGTTGTTATGAAACCTATAAAAAAGGCGTGGACTAACTATGAATTTTGTACCCATTATTTTACTTAGGCCAGTCTGTCTCCATCTCCATTTTTCAACGTTTTTGCGGCTTTCTGCCGCCTTGGTATCTAATTTTTTTCGATTTGATCTCATTATATCCATATTTCCATGCAAAAATCACTTCTCCCAAGAAATTTTGGCTTTATCTTGTTTCTAGGGTTTCTTTCAACTTGCACGCCATTCATATGCTTATCGCTTCGTCAAATCTTACAGAAATTGATCTGATTCATTAGGAGTGTATTTTCTTGCAGAAATGACAAGTTATAGAATAAAGAAACGTCCTAAGCCACGTAAAAATTATCTGCCTTTTTCGTGATGTAAAATATAACTTGGAGTTTGTGAGCCTATCAACTAGGCGCTGGCTAGGTTCATGTCTTGTTCCCTTCATTTTGGTTAGGCCAGTCAGTCTCCGCTCCAACATTTTATGCTCTCTCACGGCTCAGAAGTGTTCTCTTAGTCTACCATTCATGTATATATCATCCATCATCTTACAGCTGAATATACAATATCAAACTCCTAGATTGTGTAAGTAGTAGTGTCATATTTTGTAAAATTCAGTCCCGTGACAAGAAATTTTTCTTCCCGAAGCGGCTCGTCGACCTGTTTGATGTTGGAAAAGTTGTGCCAAATAAGGGTGAACCAATACCATATATGGGGTTTACCAGAAGAATTTATGACCTGTCTTCAAAAACAATTGATACCCGGTCATTTAAACTTTTGGAATGAAAACAAATTTGGGGTGAACAAAATCTCTGCTAAATTTGCTACAAGTTTTGCTCAGGTTGGTTGATACAGGTCATATATTTCTTTTGCAAAAATCAGGCCAAAGTTCGAGAAAAATTATGCTCCTATAGAAATACTATTATCATCAGAACGAGGCTACGGAAGTCGAATGATGGGTTGTCGGCCGTGCCAGTAGGCAAGACAGTTTTTGACCACTACGTACAGAAGATTTTACTCCAACCAAAACATAAATATGCAAAGGATTGTCTCCAGTATGTATGCGTAGTACCTGCATTTGACGAACAAGTCTTTCATTTTCTTCTGCAATCTCATCATAATTCTACGAAAAAATAAAATGATTAACAGAATATTCTAGCATAGATGCGACCTGCTTGGAAGCTCAAATAAAAGATTTTTTCAAAAAGGATAGGATAACAAACATTACATACAAAACATCTTCAAATTTATGAAATGTTATTATGTCAAGCCTGGTTTCCATATAATGGTTAGGATCATTTGGATTGCTGTGAACCACTCCAACAATCCCAGCCATCTTATGGAAACATACACAAACAATCCTAGTGATCGCAATGATCAGGATTGCTAGGATAGAACCTTGTTCTATTCCAGCAATCCACCAGCGTTCCAAACGATCCAGATCGCTGGAGTTGTTCACAGCGATCCAAACGATCGTAACGATCATATGGCAACCAGGCTTTAGAAGGAATCCTTATAAATTTGGGGGTATCAAGCTACAAAAGAAATGTACTGTAAGCTCATGATAAAAATATGTAAACCTGAAACCTCTCTCCAAAATCTGCATAATACTTACACCTAGATTTTTGGAGAATATCACCCTACCCCATCATTCAAGATCTGAACTTAGCATTAGAGGCCATATGAAATTAATCTCAGTTGATTTTCATCAGAATTGCACAAAAATGAGCAGATAAAGGTTTATATTGTCAAATGGGCCTAAATCTTTTAAGCTCTATATATGGCATTAAACAGACACAAATTTAAACTTTGTTGTTCCTATATGCTATTTTCAGCCATTGGCAAACCTTTTTTGTAAGATGTGATGTTAGATGTGATAAGAAACATTCATCACCTCCAACAAATTAGGGAAGGGTGAATTATCTAAAATTCTCTTAAAATTAGGCAATGAATATATATATGTAAAATATATTTCTGAACTTTCTTTAAATCTAAGGCAGGCAGGACTGTTATATAAAAATACAAAGAATCAAGGCAGGATCAAAATATGATACAGGGGCTGATGAGAATCAATAATTCATTTTTGGCCTTAAATTGTCTTAGTTTGAATGCAACAAGAATTCTTGCTGCAAAGAATAAGCACAAAACTAAAGGAACTGACCTACCTTTTTGCTCTTATTCTTTGCAAAAGCCTGCAAGAGAAGACAGTTGTTGGTAAACACCATTTTTGAACTGACCGTTGATTCCAGCACAGGAGCTGGGTTTCAGGTTTAACAAAAACCTGTTGCTGCAATATCTCTTTAATTCCACATACATTTACTTCAGACAATACTCAAATTAAAGGATCATGCTAAATTAGGTTTCCACTACAGCCATGAAATCTCTTCACACCTTTATCAACATCACAACATCAGGAAAAATACATCTTAGATCACTGTCTTTTTGCACATATCGACAAATATATATGCAAAACCAATGAAACCATCACTGGTCACCCAGACATGTTTTGGTATTGTAAGAGGGCATCCCTATCAACTCCAAAAAATGGATCAAAACAAATACACACATTCATTCATTTCTCTGGACATTCAGGAAAAGGAGGGCAGCTTACCTGAAAGCCTTGAAAGCCAGGAAGCTTCATGAGTTTACCAACTTTTTGTAATTCTTTATCTTTACTATTGACAGTTTCTTGCAATGCATCATTTTCTGTAGTTAAACAAATGTTTTTTGTAAACTTCCCAATGCAATCTTGCGTTCTTATGGTCTTAACCTTTCCCCCAAGAATTGTTTTTTTATCTTGGAAAATCTTAAGAATTACTTAATTGTCAACAAGACCTGTATACCACATACAGCGTATATATATAGCTGATAAATTTTTCCACGTAGGGTTAGAAATTTTTAGACATATTTTAACTGAAGGTGAAATGAAGTGAAGTTGTAGTCCTAAGCACTGGGATTGCATCAGCGGAGAAGACCAAATTGATTCTGTAAAGCCTGGTTTCCACAGGCCCTTTCTTGAGGGAAGTTGCACGAGAGTGCCAAAATGCTCGCATAATTTTGTTTGCACGAGTGATAGCTCAGGTACAGATTCACAAGCACCTTTTATTCCTTGGAAAAGCAAGTTAGTTATAATGAATCTCAATGTTATTATTGTCAAATGAGAATGAATCATTGGAACACTAAATAATAGTCTTTTCAATCATATGGTAAGCATGGATACCATCGTTTCTTTTTTGTCTTGTCTTGTCAAAACCGATGAATCCTTGCTTTCTATCTTCTGTTTCTGGAAGTGCATTTCTTCTTACTATTCATTAACTCTGAACATGCACAGGCAATTTAGTTGCTCCTTCTTTAATGTAGACCACAATTTTATCCGCCGTAATTCCATTAAGATATGGTCAACAGTATGATGCTCTCATATTGAAGGACTTTAAATAGGAAGAAAGGTTTTGCATTGAATGATAAAAGTAAAGGATTGATGCACATTGATTGATGAAATGACGAATCTGATGTCTGGCAATCATCAATGGGCCTTCTGCTACAATGTTGATTCCCCATTTGTGGTTTCTATGAGGATGATTCCTTGTCTTCTTGAAAGACTTAAACTTTACACCAAACAAAATCTATGAAAGCTGGCTCCCTTCTTTTAGTTTTCAGGCCCCGTTCACAATGTTTAAATTTCTCTAAATTTTATTTCCATCGCTCTTAGAACCAATGCTTAATTAAATCATCCCCCTACCGATCCCAGTAAGATACTTTCCAGCTTTAACTTTGAGCTTATAATGTAGTTTATTCCAGCATCAGGTTTCTATCGCATGTTTATATTTCGTTTTCACGAAAAAGATGTTTTCTTGAAGTATGATCATTTCCACCTGAGGTCAAATCCATTAATTCTGTTTTTCACAACTTAACAGAAGATTTGTACATTGATCAAGGAGGATTTTATCCTATTGCAATTCACAAGAGATTGTTGAGAGCTATTTCCCCTAAAAAATTGGCAATTTTGCAAGAGTGATAAAGAGCTCGTGTGACCATGTTTGCGCGAGTGCTGACACGATCGTGAGTGATCGCTCGGGTAAAACGAAAGCCCTGTTGCCATAAGATTGTAACAGATGGCGACTGCGACACATCGGCGACGTGTTCCTGATCAATCGGCAACATATGGAAACGTTCACTGTTACGATCATATGGAAAACAGGCTTTAAACTCATCTCAACTCTTTCTATGCATCCCTGCACTGTCCCAGTCTGATCGGCGACGTCGGAGATATCACTCAGAAAATGTTCCATCTAACGCAACTGGCCGGATGTGTCCCTAAGCCTGCCTCAGGGATGCATCGCCAACAGTTAGGATCATATGGAAACCAGGCTTAATGCAAACCCTTGTCTACACCACTGCACTGCAACACCTTCAACCATTATCATTCAGTTCAACAATTCAGTTCTTACTGCCTTTGAATTAGGGTTAGTCATTATCTTTTCCTCCCTACAAATTCTGAGTATATGATACAAGGTCCTCGTCATGCCAGAGTATCTTAACTAGGTTGTTCTTGAAGAGGCTTTAGTTGAATATAAAACTTTCCTAATAGGGAATCAAAAGTTAAAGGCATGGGGCCAAGTTAAATACATAATTTGTTGCACTTGACAGCCTTGATATGCACACTGTTTCATTGTGTAGCTAGAAAAACAATGGATTTGCGTGCATTTCTTTAGCCTATTTACACTGTCTTCAGGAGAGAGCCATGTCTATTCCTTTTAAATTCAAAGTATAGGAGAAACTCTGAACTCACCATTTTTGGTCTTTTTGTACTTTTCAGCTATTTCATAGTTCTGTGTTCTTAGTTCAATCAGCTGCGTCTGGAAAATAATCAACAAACAAGTGATATTGCTATCTGAAGATTTGCACTCTCATCTGCTAGTTATGATCTTTTCTGCACAGCCTTCTCCACCTGGATCTTTGACATTTTGCTAAAGGGTCAGTCATATATCAAGTTTGCTACCACATAGCATTATTCCAGGAATAAATTTCACACCCTGCACCCAAAACTTTGTGTCAGTCCATTCAAAAACAGATATGATTTGAAATTGAAGGCTTTTCTCAAAAATTTTTAGACCAAATTCAGAATTCAACCAGATAATTCATTATCAAAAAGGCTCAAATTCAATGAAATTCTATCCCTCCCCTTCCCGAGTTTTTTCACAAATTTCAAGAGATTAGTAAATCAAAGTTTAGGAATAATGGGGTGGACCCCAGTCCATCCTGTGGCGACGCCACTGCGGTGAAGAGCAACTGTTCTGCACTGCTGCATATTCTGCCATGTTTGTTCGAGAGTCCACCGTAGCGCGAGCCTGTAAATCTGAGGCGCCTGTATATCTGAGGTCTGCCTGTAAATATGAGGTCGGCAAGATCAAACGTATTATTCGCAGGTGACGAGCGCTCATAATCTATTGTTAGAGGGACAAAGGTGGAGCAAAAGGTCTTGAACAAAAGGAAACAATAGACTTTTCCGGGGGTCAACAGTCTATACATTTCAGGGAATATGCATTTTTCTTACTGCGTAAGGAAATCCGTGAGAAATGAAATTGATTTAGTTTGGTTTCTTGCTTGGATTCGCTGTATTCGAAAGATGCTGTAATCTGTCTTATTGCTCAAATACTTAGTTCCATTGCGATATCGTTCAGTTTTATCTGGTTTGTAAAGATTATGATTTCGAGTTCTGTTCTTTCCTTCCTTTCGTGTTGCATTTTAAGTTGCTTACGATTGCTTGCTTTAGGCCAATGCATCGTAATAAAATCTATTTTGCCATTTTGAAAGCGGATCTTCAATCGTTTAACTGCAGCCCTGAAATTTTCAACGATTTCGAAAGAAATTAGGTCCGAGGGGCATTTCACTCAATCGCGCGAGATTTTACAGAGCAAAATGATCTTTACGGATTTTTGATTGATTTTCTTGAAAACAAAATGATCCTTGCCAGGGTTTTACGCGATGTTTTTGAAGTCAATTAGGTCCAGTCCAGTCTTGATTAGATTACATATAAGAAACGTTTAGTTATTCAAGCATCCACGTACGAGGGGCATTTATCTCCCAAAATATCTCGAACGCCTTTGGCCAAGATCCCTTTCATGAAGATCCACCAAGTATCCGTAAAATCCTTTTGCTCCGAAAATCTCGCACACTTTTTTGCAAGAGCAAAAAGAGCCACGTACACGTACCTTCGAGTCTCACTCCCAAAAAGTCAAATTCACTTTTTGCAAAAATACTCTTCCATTCAAGACTATCCATCAATCATCAAAGAAAATCTTATTTGATCAATTAATTTGATCAATTAATCAAAATCATATCAGTTTTACCCGAGGGGCACTTCACTCATTGGAAAGAGCGTACGAGAGTTTTTCAGAACAAAGGATTTATACGGATTTTTGATGGATTTTTCTTGAAAACAAAAGGATTTTTGCTAAAGGTGTACGAGATTTTTGGGAGTGAAATGCCCCTCGGGTTTACCTGTTTCCCTAGTTGTTTTCTCCCGATTTGCACATCTTTGTATGGCAATTTTGCCCGATTTGGGACTTTTCCCAATTCTCACTAGCGTGTATCTTAATTTAGTATTTAATTGCAATTCCACCCAGTCAACTTGCTGAGGATGGACCTAGGAAAGTTCGAAACGTACCAATTTGATATGGCTTTGCCACTCGATTTATGGCAGTCGATTTATGTCACTCGATTTATGCCACTCGATTTATGGCAGTCGATTCATAACATGGACTTGTCAACTTTCTAATTCTTTCCACTTTGCCACTCGATTTATGGCAGTCGATTCATAACATGGACTTGTCAACTTTCTAATTCATGGACTGTCTCTAATATGCTATCACATGGATTTGTCAACTTGATTTAATTATGAAACTGTTGGAAACATGAGCCAATGAACTTGATGTTTTTTGTCGTTACTTGTCCCAGGTTTCTCATCAAGCTGCGATTTCCCGATGTTCAAAACTCATTGTACTGAAAATATCTCACAGGCTTTATCAAAGGAGTGAAATGCCTCGACAAGATCAACAAAAAAATAGAACTCCAGTGCTGGGAAATAAAACTATCTATTATGATAAAGGAAATCCTTTTGCCCAGTGTCACTTCATTTTCATTTCTTTCCCCAATCTTAGTACTCAGAATGTACTTGAGTTAAATGTTTGAAATATGGACAGGCTTCGAAAACTTTGTTTTAGGTTTTTCAGACCTTTGCGAAACTTGTAAACGGTCTGAATACTCGAATTCTGATTATTTTTAAGAAACTTTCATTACTGCTTCAAATTCTTCGATAATTCGATAATCATAAAAATTACATGAATACAGATCTGACGACCGGATGCCAATAGTTTGTCTGGATATGATGATATAAGTTTTAGTTCTCCTTTGTTCCGTAGATGCCTGATCGAAGTTTGATAATACCAAGATATCATAAAGTACTAGTTCTTTATGATATCTTGATCATACTTTGGAGGAAGAAACTTTTGCATTTTTCGCATTTTTGGCCAAGCTCGCTGAAACTTTCTCCACTAAATTTCCTAAAATGTGAAATTTGCGAAGGCCCATTCCAGTGAAATTTCCCGTTTTGATCGGCTCTTGAAAGGTAATTCCAAAAATTTGCGGTTTTTCCGCTCCCAATAGTTTCTTGGCACGAAACCTTCTTCCCGTATTTTGAGTCTCGTGCATTCTTCATCTTGAATGTTGTTAATGTTGAGCATGTCACTCTTTGTTCAAGAATATTTTTCGATAACGATACAATCAGTCAAACAACAAAAGATGAGAAATAAGATTTGCATGTTCATCATATACATGGCAAAAAGTATATTTGTTACATAAAAGGCTGCTAACAATTATTCTTGTTATAGTCCAGGCAAGAGGAGTATAACCGACTGAAATGGATTATGCAAATATTAATCGTGTTATCATCAAATATTGATGTTGAAGAATGAAGAAATAATGAAATTTTGATTTTGCTGAGTGAGTCAACAAAACGCCCGGCGTTTGAAAAAACCCTGATCTCTGAATGTCAAAGCAATGATGTTGAAAACTGTCTTGTTTTATCCCCGATAAGTCAAATTAGGTTCAATGACTTACCCGGCTTTAATCGGTCATTCCTTCCCGTCTAAATAGGAGATTATCTGCAGAAAGCCCCTTTCGAGAACCTGCAAAAACGAGCGAAAATAGCAAGGAAAATTTCCCTTTGTTCTCCCTCCTACCAATAATGACTCTTGGATGTGCTCATGTAGTTTGTCCTCATGGTAAAAGAGAATCCCCCTGAGATAGTTATTCACACAAGGGAGAAGACTTTCAACCGGCCAAAACGAAGCACGTGCTAAAGCGTGCTGAAAGTCATCGCTCTGAGGTAAACACTTCAGGGACTTTTGCTTGTAATTTTAGCACGTTTTTTAATGTTTCTCAAAGGAACCTTTTGGAAAATTGCCTACAGAATCTGAACGGAGTGACCGATTTTAGTCAGGAAAATTTCTAAAAATGATTGAAAATGTTAGCTATTTAATCAAATATTGCAAAATATCATTGCTTTTAATCAGGGAGCAGCAGCCTTTCAAACTCCGGGCGTTTTTTTTTTACTCACCCGGTAGTGACCACCCCTACACTGCGGCAGTTGGAAAATAGTTAAGCGGATTTAGCAAAACAAAATAAGGCATTCAATGCATTTGGCAGTATGAGCGACTTACACTAGATGTCACATCATTATCTGAATCAATACTTGAATAATGATCTAATAATGATTTGGAATAATCAAGTATTTTCGGATTATGCCGGTCACATTTCTCTTGCTTTGACTGTAAGTAGAAAATGTTGCATATCATACGATTAAACAATTACTCATGAATAAATTTTATCAAATTGATCTAATGAATAAAGTTACTACTGAATGAATCAAAAATTACTAATGAATACAGTAGAAACCAGCATAAAAGAGCCTGGGAATTCCAGCCTGCAAGATTCTTAAAAAGGTTCTTACATACAGTACACATCTTGCAAACACCAATGCCGTTTTTCAGCATAAGAATTCTGAAGAATTCATTTGACTTCATGAGAAAAGTTCTAGGTTAGAATTCTTGTTTAAAATCATGCAAAGTTTTGTGCCACTGAAGAATTCTGATCAGAATGTAAGAATTTTTGAAATTCTGAGGAATTCTGAACACATGAAAACGTTGTTTAAGAACCTCTCCCAGTTTCAGCCTCAAGGTTCTTATAAAAACAGGTTCTTTTATGCGGATCTCTACTGTACACTTACATCAAATTTACTAACATGTAGAATTAACAGGAATCTAAATTGCGATCAAGCATAGCAGACAACATAGCCGTCAGAGCGGAAAAACAGTGTAGCTATCTTTGTCTTTAATTTTCAAACCAGAAACATATCATTTAGGGGATCTGAGCATTTATAAACCTTTGATGAAAATAAGCTCAAGAAGACAATGGGCCGTGACATGTGCCGCGCCATATTTGGGTAACTCATCTTACGTCAGTAGCAAATACTGATGGCTGATAGACTAGAATCTGAAGGCAAGGTTTTAGCCATTTTTAATGTTTCCATTCACGAATTTCGTTATTCTTACATGACAAAATCCGTGAATATTCTTCTTCATTGTGTTTTCCACGGAGAAGAGCTCCTATTGTAATTAACACACTTGAATAAAACGGAAATCAATTACAAAATAATCTTCGAATTTAAAAAGTACGCTTCTTCCTCTGTTACTGTAATGCTTGTCTTGCACTGAGGCAAGAAGAGGGGACCCATTTTACGACTAAATTCACAGGGACCCATTTTACGACTAAAATTTATGGAGCACAAGTTATAAGCAAATTGACATGTTGCTATTGCTGTGTCTTATTGATAGCAAAAGCAAGTAGTTTTCCATAGAAACTTCTCATAAAAAACTCAGCTCTCAGGTCACCAAAAAGTTAAGAAACTCCAGCCCTGGGAAAGTACGGAAAATAGAACTTCTTAGAAACTACTTATTTTGACAAAAGAAATCCTTGGCTCATTTTTACTTCATTTTTGCTTGAGCCCTGTATCATACTACTCAGAAGGTACTTGAGTAATGTCTGCAAAGAAACCTTGTTTTGAAATGTTCACAGGGGAACATGTAATGAACATGCAGATTGTTATGAAACATTTAAGAGACTCGTGAGGAACTGAGAAATTAATATGTGATAATTTTAAGAATCTTTCGGTACCGGTCGAGAATGTCAGCTTCATGTGAACAAATAATTGTATTCTATTAGCAAAAATATACCATCTTCTAAAAGGCCAACCTTATGTGACTCCTACAATTGGCATCTACTTTCTCTCGCAATGAAACCATGCAAATGTCTTTGAAACATTAAGAATCTGACATAGTAATGAATCTTTAATTTCTGTGAATATTTAAGGCTGCACAAGGGATTTTTGGTGCTCCAAGAATTAAGTTTCTTATATGGCAAAAAGCTTCTCATGGTAAAGAATACGAAAAATACATAATCTCAAGAAAACGACACTCTAAACGCTACTCTTAACAATGGTTAACAGGTTCTTTTATGCGGATCTTATACGGATCTTAACAATGGCTCCTAATCACGGCTCCTAATCACGTAAGTATGAAGTAACGAAAGGATGTCACATTATTGTGCATTATTCAGTTAAAAAGAAGTTATCTAAGAGCGTAGCAGAGAGAACTGTGAGTCTCGAAATACCCTTGCTGTTCACATCGAGCCACCCTTTAAAGTTCTCCTGTATAAATGCCCTGATAATATCATGTGCACTGTCAAAGTTATCAAAAGAATATTTGATTAGTTTCATGACACTCTCATTTGTTTGATTTTGACAATATGATGCGTAATTGTTGATGACAGGCATTGCTCGCACCTCGTTATCAACATCTATCATTACTTTATGCAAAGCCCTGTCTTCAAAAGATTTATTCAGAAAGAGTTTTAGTTGCTTTTCATTAACAGTTTTGTGAGGAAAACTTGTCTTTGAAACTTGACTTGTCAGTTTTTTCCAGGAGCTTTCGCTGAGATCAATCTTGCCCTTCTTTTCTATGGAATTACCCTTATTCCCTTTGTCTAACGGTCGTTTTCGTTTTCTGTGCATTTTGTTATGACTAACATTCATTCCTTTCAAGCAATTTTTGCACACCCACTTGGCACTATCATAGTCACCGCTTTCACACAACTCGTGATACCATCTTTTGCAATTCGGGCATTCTATCATGTAACCACTCTCTGGCATATTGCAGTGACAATATAGATCTACCTCAATAACGAACTTTGGTTTAACTGATTTCTTTGGTGAAGAATTGAAATGAACCCCAGCAAAACTTTCTTTTTCTATGCATTCAAGCAATATTTTACGCAAGGACTTAAAATGAAAAACAACGTTTTTAGGATCTAGGCCTCTGCATAGGCAGACAGCAGAAAAAATTGATGCAATCCCTGTATCAGCATCTTTTCCCGTTTGCTGAGTCGCTGCGATTTCTATGACAAGTTTTTGTAGCAGCACATTTCCTGATAGATTTTGAGCATGTGCTGGCAGAGAATCATCATATACGATTTCTTTTGGATCTTCGACACTGAAATGAAGTCGCTGGGCTGCATCGTAAAGAGTTAGCTTATCTTTTTCAGAACATACATTTGACAAAGTAATCCAAGTGCTATCATTTTGTTGAAGAATCTGAACGAATGGCCTTCCGTTACCTACAAAACTGTTTGCATTAAGTATTGATTGCAGTCCACCTACGGTTTTATTTTCAGATTTTAGAATTGACATCGCTGCATTGACAATCTCTGTGGATAAAGGCTGTCCCCGCGCAATAATTGACCTCTGCTCTGCTGATAACGAATTGGTTGATTTGCGCGCGTCTATTTGTTTTCCTTTCTTAATTTGTGCATCAATTTTTGGATTTATGGATGATTTTACCCCCATCTCACTAACTGAAATGTCTGAATCACCGGTATCAAACTCATCTCCACGATTAAAATTATGAGCACTGCCGTTGAGATTTGAATTCTCACATTCCATAATAGGACCAGGAACAGTTTCAGGGCTAGAAATAGTTGTCGCTTGGATCACAGGACTAGCAACATTTTCAGGGCTAGAAATAAACGTCGCTTGGCTATGGCCAACAGGACTAGCAACATTTTCAGGGCTAGAAATAAACGTCGCTTGGCTATGGCCAACAGGACTAGCAACATTTTCAGGGCTAGAAATAAACGTTGCTTGGCTATGGCCAACAGGACTAGCAACATTTTCAGGGCTAGAAATAAACGTCGCCTGGCTATGGCCAACAGGACTAGCAACATTTTCAGGGCTAGAAATAAACGTCGCTTGGCTATGGCCAACAGGACTAGCAACATTTTCAGGGCTAGAAATAAACGTTGCTTGGCTATGGCCAACAGGACTAGCAACATTTTCAGGGCTAGAAATAAACGTCGCCTGGCTATGGCCAACAGGACTAGCAACATTTTCAGGGCTAGAAATAAACGTCGCTTGGCTATGGCCAACAGGACTAGCAACATTTTCAGGACTAGAAATAAACGTCGCTTGGCTATGGCCAACAGGACTAGCAACATTGTCAGGGCTAGAAATAAACGTCACTTGGCTATGGCCAGCAGGACTAGCAACAGTTTCAGGACTAGAAATAAATATCGCTTGGATATCACTGCTTTCAGTTTCCTCTCTCCCGGCTTCTACCCTATGACTTTCATCAGGCAGATTGATAAAGTGAGCATTCGGTACTTCTCCTCTGTTACTACTTCCAGTTGAAAAGGAAGCCCGTCCAAACCTATCGAATGATATTCCTACCTTCCAGGTCAATGATACCTTTTCAAGCAACTGCCTATTTTTCGTTTCATTCCTAAGGTGAATCAGGGTACGAAACAGAAAAATGTGCCTGACAGGAGTCATCCGATTAAGAAAATTCATATTAAAATTGAATGAACGATGAGTCTGCTCACAGACTTGGCTATTGAGTACACCCTTCAATTCCTTCACACATGCAATCCGTCTCAAACTTTCTTTCTCACTGCAAGTGTTTCCTTGATGAAAGACATCGAAAAGAGACATTCGCACGTCGCTACCTGTAACTGGATGACAGCTAGTGCTGTCCAAATTATCATCTACCGGACTTTCATCTGTTAACCATGGAAATGACAAACTTAGCTCATCAGAACTTGCAAGTGCCACATTTTGTGGAGTGTCTGCTGCAACGCGACCGTCAAATGGGCGAAAGAAATCTGGAATATTCTTGTTCCCATGAGATGCAACCAAATGTGCCATATCACAGATTAAGATATTTGGTCTGTGCTTCATACTTTTAAGCATATCTATATAGTCCCGCGGGCTCTCCGCTCGCAGTAAAAACTTGACGCCATATATGACTGAATGGGGGCAAGCAAGCGTTAACCAGCCCCCTGAGCATCCACCCATTTTCTTGAAAATCTTATTAAAACGGGTACTTTCAATATCTCTTTGTAAAGCATCTTGGACTCTGTTAATGATATCTAATTTGGAGCCACCAGCAGAAACACCCATTCTACGGGCAGTCTGCTTTATTTCGGGTAGCTTTCCCTGATGTAGAAGCTCAATCAGACGCTCCTGGGACAGTTCTCTACATTCCATCTCAAGGTCTCCATTATCCCGCTTGATCTTGCGATGCTCACTGTTAACCAAAAGCTTACCACAGCGCGTATTCTTACCTATGAATGGGGCCCAGTCTGTTAGTTTCGGCTTTAGTTTTAGGCTTTCAACGTTGGCACCCGAAAATCCATTTAACACCATGCTTAATGATGGTTTCTCCCAAAACCTTTCACAGTCTACAAAATCGGCATCGGCATCAGTCTCATCGGGCAACGGATCATCAATATTCGGACATTTGAAAACTATTTTTCTGTTCAAATCACCGATCAAAATAGGGGGATGAAATCCACAAATTACACAGTTAAAAGCATAAGAATGATCAGTCAATGCCTCAAAGAAAAGGTAAGCATCAAGGCATTTTTTCTCGTCAATGTCCTTTCCTAGTAAATTCCCTAAAATGCTGCATCCAGTTCCAATTGCCACATGTTGCTTTACGCACTCTCGGAAAAACAAACACACGTCAAATCCGACTAGGAACTTATCGTCAAAATTTAGGATACCATCCTCGATTTCTTGATACCTATAGAAACAATTGCACTGGCTACACTTCCTGCAAAATGTTTCAATGTTTTCTACCACTCCGTTCATTGTCAACACGGAAGCATTGTAAGTTATTCGTATTGGGCTAGAAAGAGGTATCTTACAAAAATTGCAGTTTTCTTCGGTTGGTTTCAGTATCTTTGGAAAATCTGACAATTTCATCTTTTTAATATTTTCACTCATAGAAACAGGAATCCTCTTTTTATCGAATATGTACTTTGACATTCTAAGAAGAGTTTCTTCGGAGCTGGGTGGATACACATTACTAGAAAAATTTCCAGAACTTGAAGTTGTTTCATTCTGAATTTCATTCATTTCATCATCAAGGATAGCTGTTTCATCGATCATTTCCGGAAAATTTTGCTCACTTTCTTGAATGTCTGTCTCGGAAGTGCCAAGTTGATCAGTTTGATGAAGATACCAGAGGGACAAGGATTTATGGATACAAAAGTAGCGAACATTGCTACAGCGACAAGAGAGCTTATGATTTGCTTTATCAAATGATACAATGCAACGCAGACGAACTAAGTTCTCGCCATATTTACCATCAAATACTGACAAATGTATGTAATTCCCATCAACCCATTCCACCACAAGTGGGGAACCTTTAGCATCTGCCTGCACCTTTTTTTCCAAACATTTCCCAACGTTCTCAACTGATAACGCCTTGAACCGGTTTGTTGCACATAATTCTTGTAGAGTTTCTTCTCGCAATTGGATTATTTCTGGATGACTTGCATCATTAACTAGCAAAAGATGTTTGCACTCCCTACCACCAATGCCAGCTCGCCTTGCTAGCTGCATTTCGTACCTGCAGTCATCGACCTGACATCCCAAATAGCTTTCAGAGCCTGGCTGCAACTTTTTTGCAACATGAATTGGAAACCCGACCCCCCCTTTGAGGTGTTTGCGTACCATATATATCCCGTGTGTCAAGTCACAGCATACCGCCTTGACACTTACATCTCTGGAATGAGCAAGTTCATAGTGCCTTTTAAAGCTATTCTTATGAAAAAATCTTTTACAGAGATCACATCTAATTCTATTTGGCTGATGTCTATTAGTTTTTTGTTGACCTGAAACATGTGATTCGCCGGATTCATTTGAGAGAACTTCAGTTTGTTGATGGCTTCTCGCTTTTTGCCTAGATTCTGCTCCAACATTTGCTGTTTGTTGGTTTGGCTCTTTGTGTTTATCGAGATGCTTAAGAAAATAAGCTTTCGTTTGAACACTTCGTTCACAAATTGGACAATGAAAGTGTGGAGTATTATCGCGAGAGTACTTAATGCCGGGATGATTCACTTTACACGGTAACACATAAAGGTCTCGATACTTAATACACTTTTTCTCATTCAAATGACAAGCACCTAGGTGCTTCTTTAGGGACCATTTGTCTTTCCAGGTCTTAGACTTCGGGCAAAGATTGCAGTGAAAATGTTGTTTACTCACGTTACAAAGCTTGACACCTTCGCATGCTGAAATGAAGCTTTGAGTATTGATGGTCGTTTCAATGGAGAAAACAGTTTGACATGAAGGAGCTTCTGAAAGTTCCTCACCAACAGTCGAACTCGCTTCACTGTTTAGTCCATCTTCGAAGCTATTGTCAAGAGTTGTTGCATCTGTGCTTTGACTGTGACATCTTTCAGTTGACTGAATTTGGAAAATATCTATCTTATTTTCAAGAATCCACTGAATCAAAGTAAGTCTCAGGAAGGTGCCATACTTTGTAACGTTTTTAAGATAGCTGTATTTATTGTGTTCATCGGTAGCATTACCTTTTAAAGATAAATATGCGTCAAAATCAAATGATGCTAAGGACATGGACATGGCTGCGGAAATGCCACAAATGGAATTGCAAGTTTGCAAAGGAAAGTGTTTCCAACAGTGCTCCGTGCATTGATGGTTAAAAGAATCAGAAAGTTTGTCAAACGATTGAGAATGGCACAACGAAACAGTCATTTTAGCTCCAACATTTTCCCCAAATAGCAAAGAAATACAGCTGCGAAAATCTCTTTTCACTATGGAGGGGATTGGCCATCCCTTCGAGTCACCATAGAAAAGAGCATTTCGAGTTTTATTATATACTCCAACAGCATAATGGCAGCCTGTTATTGGCTCGTTTTGAATTACCGTATTGCCGAGAAATGTATGGTTGCCACTGATGCCAACATTGACACAGAATGTTATGTTTTCTGGCAACTGTTCTTTGCACTCGTTTTTTATGTATCCCGCCATACTCACAGGATCACACTGGTTATTGTACAGATAGGCAAATGTGTCTTGACTAGCCCTATTTATCAAATTTGCAACCTGGTTGAGAATGCAATCTTCTACCCACCTATCCCCTACGAGTGTAGTCAGATGATCAACTTTCAGACCTAAGCTGCTGTAGTGATGATCAAGGCTTTTGCTTTGCAAGATATCAATGAATTTCGTAAGTAACGCATCTACAGCTAACTTCCTAGTTCCTTCAGGTTGAATGATACCATTTCTGACATTTCCTGCCCACTGCCTTTCACTAATTACTCGCACTTTTTCTTCTTTAAGTTGGTGCAGTTCCAAAATTCTTTTAAGAAGTTCTATATCGTAAAATGTGTCATTGTAACAAGCACAAAACTTCACACCAAAATTTCGCTCTTTTTCTCGCAACTTCACAATCATTTCTTCAGCTTTACAGCTGGGGGGCATTTCCCTATGCCTAGAAACATCATGGAAAATGGGAGTATCATTTGAAATTGGCGCATATCCCCTGATAAAGGTAACAGCAACTAACGGGATTCTAGCTTCTGCAACCTTACTTCTCTCTATCTTTCTCACAGCATCATCTGCTACATTCACATCTAAGGAGACTTGGCTATGATCTGGAGCACCACCACCAGTTCTTTGAATCCTCCTTGTTGGTCTTTCCTGAATGATAGATAATATCAGACATTAGGCCTTTATTATTCCAACGTCAGCAAACCTTATAGAAGCCATTGGATGATTTTCATTCTCAAGTTAGCTGCATTCTATCAATCACATGCACAACTTCAACAAGGCTAGAAATAGTTTTACAATGGATTATACAAGATAGGTACATGAATGAATTAATTTGTCAATAAAAGCAACTTGTTTGGACGGGGATATTAGGCTATATTTTTGATCCAAAATATTAAGAAATTGAGTCTTCTTGATATCTTTTGAAGTCAATTCTCACCCAAGAGGATATCCTTATAGGCTTCCTGTATCTATGTTTTTATTGGTAAGGGCAACAGCTTATTCTGTACTAGTTAACGAGCATTAATGATAAACAGTATTCTTAATTCATCACGGGGTTTAATTAGGATAGGGGTACACAGCATCAACCCAAACAATCATTTATAACATAAAAATAGATCCAATGATATCTCGTACTAAATAACCAAAAATCGTCAAATCTGAATCTTAAATGTATAGAAAAGTACCGTAACTGATCGATTTCAGGTAATGTACTTTAGATATTTAAGTATTTTGATCTTAGTAATGTTTCTTGGTTCCAATTTTGTTGGTAAGGTGCATTTTTCTCTTTCCTTTTTACTTGTTCTCATATTTGAAATCCAAGGAAGTAATCATGAATTTTAAGAGCCCAATAAGATAACAGCAAAAACCGCTGACCCCAAAGAAATACTCTAATTTTAGACCCGAAGAAGTGACCTAAGCATGCCTATCCAAAATATACCAGAGTACCCCCTCTCCCGTAATGCATCATCTGCTAACTGTGTAACCATTCCGCACACGTCAGTAAAGAGCCCTGTTGTCATATTGGGTGAAATGGTAAGCCCTTTTGTACCAGATTTTTGCTTTTATATCGTGAGCTGTTTTCTTTACCTTCATGGAATATTTGCCATTATGCTGTAGAAGGGGAGACCGAGAATAGTTGTAACACTTTCCAGGAAAATGAAATTTTCTCCTTATCAGCTAAACGCAGACCTATGCTGGGACGTAGCAAGCATCTCAAACTTAGGGAGGCACGACACTTCGAGGGCACTTTTTTCCTTAAGAAGAGGGACCATTTTCTAAAAAGAAAAAGGTCACTTCTTTGTTTATTGCGAAATCTTGGGGGCACGTGCCCCCAGTGCCCCCACCCACCCCGGTTCCTATATCTATGGATCTGTTTTAATTTCACCATGTGCTGTATTGGACCATTGGCTAGTGAACATAGGTTGTTTCACAGATATGGCGCTTTTAGAGTTTCTATAAATTGCAAATGAAAATCAACATCGGAGTGTTACAACTTGCCCCAATCATTGGGAAAGCTGTAACAGGTACAGGGGCAAGTTGTAATGGTACAAAAAAAAATAAGCAGTGAATAAAGTCTGTCTGCCAGTATAATCCTCCTTCCTACATCAAGTAAGCTCGAAATAAGGCAAAATATAATCAAATAACCCCAAAATTAGATTGAATTTTTTTCATTCAGTATATATCATTCCATTATTTGCACACCAGACGTCCTAGCTGCTTTCCGGTATCTGAAATTCTTGAAAATTACCTAATAAATGTACCAGTTTATTCTATGTCACTCTCATTCTATATCAAGCATGCCGAACAATTGTTTACGAATAGAGAAAGATTGACTGAATAGCCTTCAGGAAGAACTTGCTTGCTTTTTGGTGGTACATTTTGTTTGTTACAACTTGCCGCAGACCGACAAGGTGTGACAATGCACTGTTCTGGGAAAATACATTTGAACATAGCATTCAAGGTTGATTTCAGGAGAAACAATACAAACTTCACTCCAATATTAACCGGAAATTTTGAAATTTTGGTTATCTATGGAACGCTGCAGAACGAAAAGTTCTGAAATCCAAAATTTTACTTTTTGGCCAAATATATGGGGATAGCAATGCTAAAAAATAGCTACCGGCAAGGTCAATAAAGAAAATGGTTTAAATTGAAGGTAGTAACAAGACATTCATTCACACAAAAGCTGGGTGAGCACAGCTTCAATTGGGGCAGAGAAATACCCTCTGTTACAATTTGCCCCGGTAACTGCAAGCCCCTACTCTTTTTCAAAACAAGCACCAATGATTTGATTTATAAAGAGCACAGTAAGAAATATTTAGAAAAGTTTATTGTTCTTAAATTCTACAGGAATAAGTAGATGGACTTACTTTCATTGTGACTTTGACGAGATTATGGCGCTTCTTGAAATGGGCTATTAACCCGAAATCATTTCCACATTTGGCACAACAGAGAGGGCACTTTGACTAAAATTAAAAACGAGATGCAAAGTTATGTTACTTGAAGTTTCTTGTTCGATTTCTCCTTTACATCACAGCAGAAGCTAAGATTTACGAACAGTTAAACTTCGTTTGAAAGCAAAACATACATCTGGAAACATAATGAAAGGTTTTTCCTCCAAAACGCATATGAGACGTCAGCTTCCTAAGACTATTTGGTCAGACAGCAAGCGTGTTTCATAAAATATGAATAAAACGGGATTTTATAATGGGCCTGAAATAAGCCAGTCAATTAAGATTGGTTTGAACATAAATATCATTTCAAACAACGATCCTTTTCTCGAAGGACTGAAAACAATGATTTGTAATTTGAATCTTCATCCAAAGCAATTCAGACGTTCTGAATGAAACAAGATAATTCCAGACTCACATCGTTCTTTCTCTTCTTTTGCGTTACACCACCAATCGATTTCTTGCTTTTTCTTCTTCGTGTTTGCTTTTCTTCAGTCATGTGGCTTTTCTTCACGTCCTTTGAAATTGCAATAAGAATTCAATTATACATTATTCTTTTAACACAAAGCAATTAATCAGTGGATGGGTCAAGTACTTGTTGCGAGTGACGAGTGACGACCTACAAGTTGGTGCTTTAAGGGAGTTGAGAGTTTGAATGGCTAATTCCAAGCAAACAATCCAATTTCGACTTTTTCAAATTAACTAATAGAAGAAGCTTCACCGTACAGGTGGATACTAAGTTTTAGTAAATCTGACAAGTTGTTACTGACTTATGGAGTACGAAAGTCAAACTGACTAGTTGTTTCAAAACCATAAGATATTGTCTCCACATTTAATTTTACAGCATGAATTTTAGCATCAAACTGAAAATTCTACATTTATACGAGGGACTACAGCCAAAGGATTGCAGCAATCCTTTGAGCAAAATATCCGTGGTGATAGTTCCTTAAATTGCATTTTATTTTTGACTGTATGATCTATGGTCTAGTTTTCAAAGTGGCTACAGATAACATCAGTGGAGTGGAGAAGGCAAGTGTTGTCTGAGGTTCAAAGCTCAACATGAAAACTCGCATAAACGAAACAGCGGATTAACAATGTTAGGCAAATTTTTGGCCAATGAAGCATCTTCTTTGTAAGAACAATTACTGTATAAATTGATAAGTGCCATTTCAGATTGCATTCACAAGACAGCACGGTAACGGTACACTTTGAAAAGGGCATATGTAAACACTCGAAGACGATGAAAAGAAACATAGAAACATTCATTGACGCAATCGAAACAAGAATGCGAATGATTGACTTTTTATGCCTAGATAAATCTAAGTGTGAATCAAAATCCAGTCTCTTTTACTGGAATAAGAATGCAAAGACTTTGATAGCGTCTCAATTTTTACCGCTTTCCAATTGTTTTGGTGTCGTGGGAACATGGTCTTTGAAATGAAAACTAGTTTTATGAATAGGCTATAACAGTCAACTTTTGTCGATTGAGATGGAGATGACAGCATGAATTGCTTACTTACGTGAGGTTTGTAATACGCTGTTAAGGCCCAAGTTGCCTGAACATTGGCAATGATTGGACCTCGTCTTTTGTCCACAAGTGGTAGTTTTGCAGGAATATCCTTTCGCCTAGAATTAAAAGAAATATCAGTTACTTGCTACAGAACTCAGAACTGTGTGCTATTGAGAGGGAACTCCACCATTTGCAGACAACTACATGTCCCTTTTTTCCTTCAAGTAGCACAATACTGAATGTTCTCAATTCTGACCTCACATTCGGATACGTCGCCCCTCGAATCCCCTCAACATCTTTTCCACTTTTATGTGAGTGCACCTGAAATACTCGTACAAGCCATTTCGTCAAACCATGAGTGGATGAGTGGCGTGAACAGGGCAAATCAACTACCAATCAAGTGAGATTTTTGAGGACACGTCCTTTACAGTGACTTTGAACACTTCTCCCGATTCTATGTTTGCCAGTGCTAGAATAGAACTATTGACTACTTGTAATAGAATCTTGATAAGTAGGCATGTTCGAGCATCACATGAAAGTTTTCACACATGACATGTTTGCTCGAGTGGCAGAAAAACTGCCATTCTTGACTACCTAATCTAAATTTGATATGTGAAATCGTAGTTCCTTGTTCAAGTGTCAGTATAGAGTTGCCGTTGAAACGAGAAAGATTGATTGTTTGGCCCTTTTTCGCTATGATTCTATGAAGCTATAAACAGTCAAAGTTAGGAGTAGTTAATGAGCCATTGAATCCTTGGATCGAATGAGCTAAAAAGTCTTTGAGCAGTAAATGAATCTTAACTTAGTGTGTTGTCTGCGAGGCGTTGCAGGTAGACTGAAGACTGTATTGTTGTGAGATGTTCAAAAGAGCAAATTACTAGACCTCTTCCTTGCTTGATCTTTGTTAATTCCTACTCTTTGTTAGTTAGTGCTAAGGATTGTCTTAGAATTTCAGAGAATCTTTAGGATCTCATTTTATAAGCACAAGAGTACTGGAGGAGCAAAGAGTTCATCTACATAAAACTTAGAGAAGAAATACTTAAGTGACAGAATTGATTAATGTTTAAATGAAGAGAATGTTTTCCTGGATCTAAAGAATGGATTTTGACAGTAGATTCGAACAGTTCTAGAGCAAAGAATCCTTACGACCTAAGTGATATTCCCACTTTGCTTAAAGCATGAGTGTGTGATAACTGTTCGCTCGTTTTCTAATCTAATTGAGAGAATGAAGCTAAACGAGAAATATTAGAAAGACTACAGTAAACGTGTCAATCTGTCGCAACATTTGGTAGCAGAGGGTAGTTGTAGCTTCACGTTTACGAAAAAAAGAAGACATCAAAGGAAGAGAACACAGATAAAACATAAACAAACGTATGAATGATAAAAAGAAGTAAACTTGGATGTTTCCAGAAGGGTCGAGAGCTTTGAAAAACCATCATTGACAAACTTGTGTTGAGTGAAAGAAGAAATATCCAACGATGGTGAGGGTTACAAAAGAAAAGATTGATGGAGTATGTGGAAGGATCAAAGAGGATATTTAAGAAGCGAGTAAATTCTTAGAGGGAGAAAAGAGTGAAATAACAGAAGAGAACGTAGATAAAGCCATGATAATGAAACTGAAACTCGAACGAACTCTGAAAAAATTAGTAGAAATGATTGGGGGAATTAGAAAGACAAGAACTCATGATTACGACTGAAGACTATGACGAATATCAATATGATGCAGAAGACAAGTTATCAGAACTAGAAGTATTTATTATGAACCACAAAGAAAGGCAGAAATCGATAATCGAACAAGAAGAAAAGCAATTGGAAATGGAGCAGAGAGAAAGGAAGAGGAGATGGAGATAGAACTACGAGAAACAGAGAAAAGAATGGAAATGGAAATCGAGAAAGAAAAGCTACGAATGAATGAAAAAAATCAGTTAGAAAAGATCAACTTAGAGAGACTGCACATCGAAACAGATGCAAGGACACAAGCAGAAAAAATCGAAGCAGATGTAAAGCTAAGAGAGATTGATTCAGCCAACAGTACAAAGGAACTCGAATTTGAACTGGCAAAAGTTCACAAGGAGATGGAAACCATAAAGTTCCACAAGCCCACGGCAGGAGATGATTCCACTATGCCCAAGTCCTGCACAATCAGGCTGCCAAAGCTTGAATTATAGAAATTTGGAGGCGAAATTTTGAAGTGACAAGAGTTTTGGGATGCATTCGAAGCATCAATTCATAAGAATTCATCGTTGCAATGCAGCCGATTGATAAATTCAATTACTTGATAGCTAAGCTGGAAAGGGACGCATTAAAGGCCATGTCTGGGCTTGAACTAACGAATTCAAATTACGATGCGGCGAGCAATTAATTGTAGATACGCATTACACAAAGTTGATGGAAATGTCACCGGCCAGCCGTTAACAGAAGAACATCATTGAGAAATACGCTTGATGTAATAGAGCAACACTTGCAATCGTTACAATCACTGGAAGAAGACGTAAATCAAAGACAAATAATCTTGGTCATACGTACAAATTTCTTCACAACCTATGGGTTAAAGACAAAGACTGGGACGACAAAATGGATGGTAAAGAAATTGAGGCCTGGCAAAGCATTATAGAAGAAGCAAAGGAATTATCGACAATAACAGTACCAAGATATTTGGGATTCAAAGGTGCAAAATTAATTTGCTTCTGTGACGCATCAGAAAAAGCCTACGCAACAGCAATCTACCTTAAGACAACAGATGAAGAAAGAAGTGATGTTAATCTCGTTTTTGCCAGAGCAAGAGCTGCACCAAAAAAATCTATGTCGATTCCACGCCTGGAGCTTCTAGCATTACTCATCGGAGTAAGAAGTTTAAAGCTCATTTCAAAGGTATCAGGAATGGAAAACTGCAAGAAAATCACATGGACGGACTCTCAATGTGTTTTAAGTTGGATCAAGTGCAAGAAACCATTGTCAGTTTTCGTACAAAACAGATTGCAGGAAATCACCAGCGATGAAAGCATTCAGTTTCATTACATTAATACGAAAGAGAATGCAGCAGATCTACCAAATAGAGGAATCACCAGTCAAGCCTTGAAAGAAAGTGCCTTGTGGTGGAAGGGACCTAACTGGCTCAAGAAAGATGAAAACGTGTGGCCCACGTTGGACATTCCTCCAATCAATGATCAGACACTTCAAGACATACAATCAGAGGTCAAAGGACCACAGATCTTGTACGAAGCCTCAGTTGTAGCCCATGATGCTAATACATCTAACATCAGCCAACCAGAATCAAGGAAACCAACATCACTATTCACAATCGACGAGTCAAATTATTTATCTCTTACCAAGATACTTAGAATCAATGCATACGCAAATCGGTTTGTAAACCGATTGAAAAAGAAGACTAATCCACAAGGTGCCCTTACATCAGATGAACTGGAGATTGCATGACGCAATTGGATTAGATACCTACAACAGAAATACTACACAGAAATGTCACATGGAAAGCTGAAGTTGAACGAACAAACAAACAGCAGCAAATCAGCTCAATCCAAAGATCGATGAAGATGTTATCGTAACTTGTCATGGTAGATACACCAATGCAGATTTACCAGAAGAAGCTATCACACTAATACTCTTGCCAAGAGGTGAGAGATTTGTACAACTACTCATTGAAGAATACCGCAAGAAGCTGTTTCATGCAGGCATCATCCATACATGAGCACAAATCAGAAGAAAATACTGGCGAATGACGAATGGGACAATTAACTTCGGTGGTGGGAGTGTCGCGAATGATCACGAAATTGAAAGAACTAAATCACAACATAATGCTATTATTCATTTATTATCATTTTGAAACTAAATATGGATAGAACATTCTAGAATATTCTAGGGCAGCAATTTCTCGTAGTGTTCCTACAGACTAAAAATATGCCTGAACTTGTAAATAGTTTTCAGAATTTGATTTGGATGTAGAAAATGAAGATAAACGAGAAATATTAGAAAGACTACAATAAACAAAGATAATGCACTAAACGTGTCGATCTGTCGCAACACTGAGACTCGTAAGTAGGGGACTTTTAAGCCTTTTATCAGAATATTACTTTTGGGTCTGTGACCCCTTTACAGTGATACCAGTTGGTTTTGCAAAGTATTTATATAGATGTAGAAGTAGTTACCTTTCTTTCTCGGGATTCATTTCCCTCATACATTTAACTTCCTCTTTGCGACAGTATCTCCTCCCCTTTGCTGCCTTCTGTCTTTTCAAATCCTCTCCTAACTTTCTTTCTTGGTCGAGAATACGCTTTGAATAAACTGAGAGGAAAGAACGCGAAAATCAACGATTAAGTTCAGAAATTCGAAATATTCACGTTAAATTAAGAAACATTCAGTAATGTGGACTGATTAAAACGGGGTGTCCAAAATACATAGGCCCCTAAGAAATGTACATAATATTTGTAGACCCAAAATGTCAAAAAAGACCAAAGTAGTATTTTCTTAGTTAGATATGTTTTAGGTAAAACAGCCTGTTACAGTGGTTACCTTCATTGGGAATAATTGATTTTGTGATGATCCAAGTTACCCGTTTCTTTGTTTAGGAGACGAACTTCCAAGCTTATGAATATCAAACTTATCTATATGCGAGGAAGCTACCAGAATTTATCAAGCTATCACTTTTGATATTATGCATCTCAAAATAATCTATATTGTCGTTATATTAAAGTCCCTTATTTGAACATTTTCTGGGAAAGACCCCATCAGTCTTGATCATTTCCTTCTTTCATGGCAAATTCTCCAAAAATTGGGCGTTTTCTGAAGGGCGTGCAATGGAAAATTTTTCATCTACCGGGTGAGCCTGAAAAAGTTCCCACTTTTGAAAATTCATAACATCAAGACTGCTTCATAGATTTGATACAATAAATTGTAGTTAAAAGCCGAAAGATCAAAGTACAGTATTTTTGTGATTTTGTTCGCTGTCCTACCGGCACTAGAAGTATTGGTAAATCTAGCCTTATAAAAATTTCATGGTTGCAAAATGACGGAAAAGGGCCTAAAACATTGATCAAATCGTAACGATTCTATTCAAATAGAACAATAGGCAATGAGGGTTTCACCTCTCTCAAGATTCGTAAGAGATCGATTTTCAAACAAATACGGAAGATTTTCAATTCCATGGCAATTAATTTCCGGAGTATATCTCTCACCCATGAGAAGTTGCATTTCCTCCATTTTTCTGTGCGAGGAGTCATTTATACCTTGATCGATGTTTCAGACCATTTTTCAGTCATTTTGCAATCAGGAAATTTTTGTTAAGTTGAATTTACCCATATTTGTAGTGCTTGTGAGAAAAGGAGAAAAATCACAAACATATTTCAATTTTTTGACTTTTAACTAAAATTGAAATCATTCAAATCTGTGAAATACTCTTGCAGTTATGAATTTTCAAAAGTGGGAACTTTTTTCTGGCTCACCCGGTAGATTCTTGGCTTAAATGTGTTTTTAAGCATTTGCAAGAAACGACGTACTGTTTTATTGATTTGTTTTATTGATTTGTTGAAAATCAAACCCACACTTGGTCCACCTGTAGACCCGAAATGAAAGAACCTAAATAGTGACCCAAATAGAGACCCAAAAAAAATTACCCTAGACTTAAAAATTGATGGCAGACCCCAACGTGAAAAGTGCCTTGGGTCTGACTTGGACTTGGTGATTTTCTACCGGGGGGCGTTTTTCGCCCCCCCCTAATTATCTTTGCAACGATAATAGCTATGACAATGAAACTTTCACTGTGTCATAATTAAACAAAAGAGAATCCAAAAATAGCACCAACTAATTTCTAATCACGTGATTGGTTGCTAGGCAACCAAAAATAGGTCAAATTTTGACGAAATTGAGCTACAACGAGAAAAAAACTAGATTTACATTAAATAACTAGCCAAAATAAGCTAAAAACTATCCAAATACTTACTTGATAGCCTTAGTTTGAGATTTCATTCAGTTATATATGAATATTTGTGGTTCCTAATTAATTAACTAAATATGTAATGGTAATTCGATTCAATGCAAAATTTTTTCCTCAATAATAATGCCTAAACATCATCAATTTCACATAATTAGGGTGAAATCAAATAGTTTTATGAATATTCCAAGCCATTACATGATTTTTCATATAAAAATTGCTAATTCATTAGAAATATGACGTCATAAAGATCTATCACGTCATAGAAATTATAAATTGCTGATGTCGGCAAATATAGATAAATTATACTGTATATCAAATAAAAATACTATATATATCGAATGGTATACATATTGATTAGATTCAACACAATATGAAGGAACCAGAGCAGTTTTCATGATTTTCTTTGTGACCACTCTCCAAATATGGGCATCTGGTAGTCACGTGGTCTAACAATAGGCATTGAAATTTTTATTTTCTGATTGCCAATTAAATTTTAGGAAAAGTCAGGAAGTTTCAGTGCCATAGCTATTATCGTTTAGGAGCTATAAAAAAAAGTTTGGGTGGGAGGGGCGAAAAACGCCCCCCGGTTAAAATAGGGTTAAATAAAGAACGCGTACCGTTGCAACATGGATTGCGTGGCTGCGTCATGCTTGGCGTCATGTCTAGACAGATCTTACAGTTCTAGTCATCGCAATAAGGACGAGCATTGAAGGAACCGAGATTTCATACCCAGGTTTAGGGTGACCTCTATTGGTATGTGACGGGGGGGGGGATCAGGCACAGTATGTTTTTGAAAACCATAAAATATACTAAATTAAGAACATTTTCGGCCCCAAAGATATACCCAACCCAAAAAATACTAAACTTAGGACATTTTTAGACCCCAAAAATATACTCATAGCTTCATGCTACATGAAACTAAAGGGTTTACAGAATTTTCGGCAACTGCCCTGCAATATTTTGGTGAAAACTCAGCCTGGCCCTCACATTGTCATATTTTCTCATCAGCAACCCCAAAAATATACTGATTGTGGCACCAAATAGCGTACTCAAAGGTATACTAGACAAAGTTTCACAAACCCAAAAAATGTCTGACCCCCCCCCCACGTCGCTTACTAATAGGGAGTCCCTCCTAGGATTTCATACTACGCTGCAGTTTTTTGCTGTGTATTCATCACTATTTCGGAATGGAGTGAACAAAATCGGGACGAGTGGAGTAAGGTAAGTCTTTATAGGACCAAAGAATTGGCACATTTTATTTGCTAAAATTACATTTCTTTGCAATCGAAATATATGCATAGTGAAAGATTCTCATCACAAGGCTTATTTATACACAGTGTTTTGAAATAAGCCGAAATTATCTTCAGTAAGCAAGTAGAAATTTTAAAAGTAAACGCAGTGTTAAAAGTTACCTGCAAAGTATGAGAAATGATATAGCGTTCCGAAAATAAGAAACAAGTATGACTCGTTGAGCACCTTTTTAGCTAATTCATTCAACTCCTTTACTTGAAAACTTAAAATTTGTATTAGTATAGTACCAAAGTCCATTGAAAATTCCAATTTAATCTAATGCCAAGAACTTGAATCAACCAAGAAGTCGTTATTTCTGTTTTTGGAAATTACTGTTTGCAGGTACCTCTTGGTTCATCGTAAGCTAAACGCCTTTATTCCAAAGTGTACACGTATTTTTATATATGAAACTAAGAATTTGGGCCAGTACTGAACGTTTCTTGAAATCATTAGCTTTTCAGTACTCAGAGTTTCTTACGAGTTTCTAATAGGTTCCATAACAATCTTTATGCTTACTTCCTGTTTCCTCATGAACATTTCGCATGATGATACAAGAAACAAGTGGAACTAAAGCAAAAATATGTTAAGGATTCCTTAATAAAAATAAGTAGTTTCTTAAGTTATATTTTCCCGGTGCTGGAGTTTCTTAATTTTTTGGTGATCTGAGAGTTGAGTTTCTTTTCTTGTAAAAAAGACGCCTATCATTTCCATGATAATGAGAAGATCTCTTCTCACATTTGTAATGATAGAATTTTATAGGAAAGTCTTTTGTTACTTACCAATGGAATTGTGGTATTTCAATTCATTCCACATCCACTCCTGGCATTTCACCTTATCATTTCTCAGCGTTGCAGCAGCTATTTCCTTCCGTAACAATTGGACCAGGAGTGGAATGCCACGATCTTCGCTAATGTGGACACCATCTCTCCAGGACCACAGCTGTCTATCAGTTTTCGTGAAATGTCTTGCCACATCAATGAAGGACACTTTGTGTTTTGCTGATGTGACTTGCATCATAACATCATAAAGGCCACGACCAAAATCGAATTCATCTAAACGTGGCAAGATGGAGCACACCAGAATCTGCATAGAGGTATAAACTAATTACAGTCTATTCAAGATAAAATCGAAGCCCAAGGTGTATATGAGGTAGGAATAATTTGAGAAACAAAGCCTTCCTAAAATTCTCAAGGAACTAAAGCCCCCTTAATTAAGTAAACACAATTTTACAACCCTTGCAAGAATCAAGTTCTCCTGGAGTGGTAGTTTCCATATGTACAACAACGGGTATGTGGCCTCCATAAGGATGGGTTTAAACCTAAAAAATTCCTAAATATGGAAAAATAAGTTTCAGGATGTAAATCACTAGAAAATTGTGGCTTTTTGAACTGCAGCAGATCTTTTTCGAGACTTTCATTTACATTGTTGGATTTTCTTCAACTTCGTTTAGAAAATCGGTTTGTGCTAGGTTTATCTTCCATCGATGTACCTTTGAAACAGGATTTCAGGGAAGTTCAATAGGTTTCCCTCCAAGATGTTAAAAATGCGTTATGAAAATCGACCGAAAATCCTTAAGATACGCGTCTTCCCCTTAGAATGTTGGATGGCACGTACACGTTTTTTTATAAGAAACTGGTTTACAAGAAACTAGTACTAAGATGGTAAAAATTTTAAGAAACTCTAGTACTATGTCTGAGAAGTGCTAAGAAACTTTTCAAAGTTAAAGGCATGAATTTATAGCAAATAGATCGTTGAACCTTTATTATTGGGAAATATTATCTAAGCATTTGTGTTTTCAACATAACAGACACTGTTTATTCCTATATGATGTTTTAAATATCAAGAAACATATCTGCAGCAGTGTTAGCGACCACATTGACAATTCATGCATTCAAAAAATAAGAAACCAATTAAGAAACTTTCAGTACTAAAATGGACAAAATTTCAAATAAACGTGCAATAGAAATACCATCATCAGTAGAGATGTCTTGACAATGACTGATAATGGTATCTCTATTGCCAAAGCCATTTAACTCCACGTAGTTTTTGGTTATACCTTGGGCAATAATGCACCGTGTTTGTAGCATGGAAATTAAAGTTGTTACCTCGATGTTACCATGGTTTTCTTCGTTGTTTTCCCTTTGCCCCAAGACTATAACCAGTGCTAAAAATCAAATTCAAATGGCTCCTGCGCGTCTGTACCCAGGGTGCATTTCATGCACTTAGGCCCGAAGATCTTCGGCGTAGACCTGACTTTTTTGTCGGCGTAGCGGCGTCATTTTTTCAATAAGATCGGTTCTTGGCGTGACGGCGTTTGAAAATCTGCTTACCTTGGCGTGAATGTGAAGTTTGACATCGATATTTTAGCAGTTTCTTTTGATAATACATGTATTTCTTTCATAAGAAAACTAAGAATTTGGGCCAGTACTGAAAGTTTCTTGAAATCGTCTATACGCAGATTTTTAGCAGCTCCCTCTCCCTGAAAATGCCTGGCGTACGAAAGCTTAGGGCTCGGCGTACCTTCGGCGTAGGTTTTACATGAAATGCACCCTGGGTCTGTACTGCTGGCTCCTACGCAGCGTTCATCCTCATTTCAAACTGCCTTCTTATGTACTTACTGTAAGGGGAAGTTTGAAACGAGGATGGACGCTGTGTAGGAATTAACTGTTCAGGTGCGCAGGAGCCATTTGAATTTGATTCCTTGCACTGGTTAGGCTTCAACCGAAGAGAAAGCATCAAAGTAAAAAAACAGTAACATCGAGATTTCTAAGAAATCTCGATATTACTGCAAACACGGTGCATTATTGCCCATGGTTATACTTTAGGCATACTGCATTTTTCAATATCTGTAAAAATCGGCAAAAACTGTATGGAACAATAATATCGAAAAATCCAAGCACAAGCACAGATCCGTCCATATAGATATTTAAAGCTGTAAAACCTTTCCACAAAGCAGGGAAACACGTGAACCTTTGGGACACTAAATTCCAAATCATCACTATCACATGTGCATGAACCTCGCCCTTAAGAGACAGTGCAAAGTTATGTCCTGGTATACATGAATGAAATAGAGATAGGCAATTTAAGCATGGATAAGCCGTTCATTGGACATGGATTTTCTTGACTGGCAGAAAACCGAAAATCCGCCATCTTGAAAGTTGAAAAATCACAAAAATGAGCACTTAAAGCTTCCTCTGCAGTGAAGGGGAACTCCGGAGACTTGTAAGTTTTAAAGGAAGCTTTACGTATTCTAAGGATGAACGAAATCAAACCAAATGAAATGAAACTACTACCAACCTTTGCCTCGTTAAATTCTTCCTTTGCTGTTATCAACAGACTATTTAGTTCCACTTCTGCTTTCCTCATGTCAAGGCTTTGACTCAAATTATTTGTCCCAGCGAGGATCACCACTACTTCAGGGCGCACTCTTGCGTTCTTCACCTCTTTGGTGATGTCCCTGAATTGACCACCAGGTGTACAGTTTACGTACCAATTCAGGGGGCATTGGACGTGGCATGAAACGAGAGGGCGAAGTTGGGAATCAGAGAATACTGCAACCTGAAGGACAACAAAACTTAGCATATTAGACGAAAGATACTTAAGCTACTAAAGGCGTAAGGGTCATGGGTGCCAGTTAGGAGGTCTTAAAAATCGTTTTTCGTTCTCTAGTTTAAGATGAACTGATCAGTATGTTCTCTAACATAAATCGTTTTGACGATAGATCAATCGCCATATAAATGACTGCACATGGTGGGGTTGCTATGATGGAGCAAACCTTCTTGATGAGCTGCAAAGATCTGCAAAACTGTGTCGCACAAATTATCACTAACAGGCCTAATGATTTGAAATTGCAACTATGGTTTACGAGTGTCTTTATGTGTTAGCACCTGAAATATGCAGCTAATGTTTAAGTAAATAGCCGGAAAACAGTGCACAGTCTCTCTGTAAAATCGACACGGATGAATATCGCTCTTTGCAACCTCTTATGGACAACAAAATAACACTCATGAGGTACATCAGAAGAATCTATATAAAAGCATCTGAAGAACTATAGTCACGTACCGTTTTTTCTTTGACAGAAGCTGGAAGAATACCATTTTGTTTATCGGAATAGCCTTGGCACCATCGTTCTGCTTTTGCTCGTCTTCCAGTTCCTGTACAGTACAGATCTTCGTTTTTCCACATGATGGCGTACAAAATTCGAAATTGATATAAATGATTGGTGTAGGTTGATCTAGAGATTGATGTAGACTTCTCTTCTACTGACATCGAATGCAATGATAAAGCAGCTTACAGAGAACATAAGCATATGAAATTGGCGCAAGCCACTCTTCTTTGATCCCTGTCAAATGCTAGCCCAATCAGATATCATGATTTTCCGTTAACAAAGATGACATACCGTATATGGTTTGGTACGTTGCTACGCCTATTGTTTGAACACATGTCATTTCAATCTATTCATTGATTGCTGCAATGTGCTTTGCGTCATGATCATAGAGAAGCTAACAGGAGCGGCACCCTTGAAACAAGGAGCCGCGTTATCAAGTTGGAAATTATGAAATTTCCCTGGAGGCTCTCCCTTTAATAGCAGAGTTGTGACAAAACATATTAGCGATTATACATTCCTCAATAGAAACTAAAGCATGCAAAGATTTTGGAGAGAAAGCGCAATCATTGATTCAAACAAAAAGGCCAAAAGACACCTGGACTTTGACATCAATGAACCATCAAGTGACCCATTTCGAACTACTCTTGGGACAGACGCCACACTTCTCTGATAGTCGCCCACTCCTCTCTCGCTGTCATTTCTATTCAAATCGGCTCCATTCAACCCATTCACATAGCCTACGAGAATATCTATTAGTCAAAGACAAAAAAAGAGTCCACAAAAGTACCTTTTCGGTTCTTCAACTTTGTTCAAATTATGAAACATCTTTGTAAATCACGAAATATCTATCCTAATAACCCTTCCTTATTATAGGTTTAGTTCTTTTCTCACTTTTGTCGCATATTATTTCTCTCTTTTTTAAGTTTTTCAAAATTATGCGACATCTTTGTAAAACTCGAAACATCTATCCTAATAACCTTTCCTTATTATAGGTTTAGTTCTTTTCTCACTTTTGTCGCATATTATTTCTCTCTTTTTTAAGTTCTTCACAATTATGCGACATCTTTGTAAATCTCGAAATATCTATACTAATAACCCTTCCTTATTATAGGTTTAGTTCTTTTCTCACTTTTGTCGCATATTATTTCTCTCTTTTTTAACTTTTTCAAAATTATGCGACATCTTTGTAAAACTCGAAACATCTATCTTAATAACCCTTCCTTATTATAGGTTTAGTTCTTTTCTCACTTTTGTCGCATATTATTTCTCTCTTTTTTAAGTTCTTCACAATTATGCGACATCTTTGTAAATCTCGAAATATCTATACTAATAACCCTTCCTTATTATAGGTTTAGTTCTTTTCTCACTTTTGTCGCATATTATTTCTCTCTTTTTTAAGTTCTTCACAATTATGCGACATCTTTGTAAATCTCGAAACATCTATCCTAATAACCTTTCCTTATTATAGGTTTAGTTCTTTTCTCACTTTTGTCGCATATTATTTCTCTCTTTTTTAAGTTCTTCACAATTATGCGACATCTTTGTAAATCTCGAAATATCTATACTAATAACCCTTCCTTATTATAGGTTTAGTTCTTTTCTCACTTTTGTCGCATATTATTTCTCTCTTTTTTAACTTTTTCAAAATTATGCAACATCTTTGTAAAACTCGAAACATCTATCCTAATAACCCTTCCTTATTATAGGTTTAGTTCTTTTTCCATTTTGGTCGCATATTATTTCTCTCTTTTATAAGTTCTTCACAATTATGCGACATCTTTGTAAATCTCGAAATATCTATACTAATAACCCTTCCTTATTATAGGTTTAGTTCTTTTCTCACTTTTGTCGCATATTATTTCTCTCTTTTTTAACTTTTTCAAAATTATGCAACATCTTTGTAAATCTCGAAATATCTATACTAATAACCCTTCCTTATTATAGGTTTAGTTCTTTTCTCACTTTTGTCGCATATTATTTCTCTCTTTTTTAACTTTTTCAAAATTATGCAACATCTTTGTAAATCTCGAAACATCTATCCTAATAACCCTTCCTTATTATAGGTTTAGTTCTTTTCTCACTTTTGTCGCATATTATTTCTCTCTTTTTTAACTTTTTCAAAATTATGCAACATCTTTGTAAAACTCGAAACATCTATCCTAATAACCCTTCCTTATTATAGGTTTAGTTCTTTTCTCACTTTTGTCGCATATTATTTCTCTCTTTTTTAAGTTCTTCACAATTATGCGACATCTTTGTAAATCTCGAAATATCTATACTAATAACCCTTCCTTATTATAGGTTTAGTTCTTTTCTCACTTTTGTCGCATATTATTTCTCTCTTTTTTAAGTTTTTCAAAATTATGCGACATCTTTGTAAATCTCGAAACATCTATCCTAATAACCCTTCCTTATTATAGGTTTAGTTCTTTTCTCACTTTTGTCGCATATTATTTCTCTCTTTTTTAAGTTTTTCAAAATTATGCGACATCTTTGTAAATCTCGAAACATCTATCCTAATAACCCTTCCTTATTATAGGTTTAGTTCTTTTCTCACTTTTGTCGCATATTATTTCTCTCTTTTTTAAGTTTTTCAAAATTATGCGACATCTTTCCAAATGTCGAAATATCTATACTAATAACCCTTCCTTATTATAGGTTTAGTTCTTTTCTCACTTTTGTCGCATATTATTTCTCTCTTTTTTAAGTTTTTCAAAATTATGCGACATCTTTGTAAATCTCGAAACATCTATCCTAATAACCCTTCCTTATTATAGGTTTAGTTCTTTTTCCATTTTGGTCGCATATTATTTCTCTCTTTTTTAAGTTTTTCAAAATTATGCGACATCTTTGTAAATCTCGAAATATCTATACTAATAACCCTTCCTTATTATAGGTTTAGTACTTTTTCCATTTTTGTCGAATATTATTTCTCTCTTTTTTAAGTTTTTCAAAATTATGCGACATCTTTCCAAATGTCGAAATATCTATACTAATAACCCTTCCTTATTATAGGTTTAGTTCTTTTCTCACTTTTGTCGCATATTATTTCTCTCTTTTTTAAGTTTTTCAAAATTATGCGACATCTTTGTAAATCTCGAAACATCTATCCTAATAACCCTTCCTTATTATAGGTTTAGTTCTTTTCTCACTTTTGTCGCATATTATTTCTCTCTTTTTTAAGTTTTTCAAAATTATGCGACATCTTTGTAAATCTCGAAATATCTATACTAATAACCCTTCCTTATTATAGGTTTAGCTCTTTTCTCACTTTTGTCGCATATTATTTCTCTCTTTTTTAAGTTTTTCAAAATTATGCGACATCTTTGTAAATCTCGAAACATCTATCCTAATAACCCTTCCTTATTATAGGTTTAGTTCTTTTCTCACTTTTGTCGCATATTATTTCTCTCTTTTTTAAGTTTTTCAAAATTATGCGACATCTTTGTAAATCTCGAAACATCTATCCTAATAACCCTTCCTTATTATAGGTTTAGTTCTTTTCTCACTTTTGTCGCATATTATTTCTCTCTTTTTTAACTTTTTCAAAATTATGCAACATCTTTGTGAATCTCGAAATATCTATACTAATAACCCTTCCTTATTATAGGTTTAGTTCTTTTTCCATTTTGGTCGCATATTATTTCTCTCTTTTTTAAGTTTTTCAAAATTATGCGACATCTTTGTAAATCTCGAAACATCTATCCTAATAACCCTTCCTTATTATAGGTTTAGTTCTTTTTCCATTTTGGTCGCATATTATTTCTCTCTTTTTTAAGTTTTTCAAAATTATGCGACATCTTTGTAAATCTCGAAATATCTATCCTAATAACCCTTCCTTATTATAGGTTTAGTTCTTTTTCCATTTTGGTCGCATATTATTTCTCTCTTTTTTAAGTTTTTCAAAATTATGCGACATCTTTGTAAATCTCGAAACATCTATCCTAATAACCCTTCCTTATTATAGGTTTAGTTCTTTTTCCATTTTGGTCGCTAATTATTTCTCTCTTTTTTAAGTTTTTCAAAATTATGCGACATCTTTGTAAATCTCGAAACATCTATCCTAATAACCCTTCCTTATTATAGGTTTAGTTCTTTTTCCATTTTGGTCGCATATTATTTCTCTCTTTTTTAAGTTTTTCAAAATTATGCGACATCTTTGTAAATCTCGAAACATCTATCCTAATAACCCTTCCTTATTATAGGTTTAGTTCTTTTTCCATTTTGGTCGCATATTATTTCTCTCTTTTTCAAGTTTTTCAAAATTATGCGACATCTTTGTAAATCTCGAAACATCTATACTAATAACCCTTCCTTATTATAGGTTTAGTTCTTTTCTCACTTTTGTCGCATATTATTTCTCTCTTTTTTAAGTTTTTCAAAATTATGCGACATCTTTGTAAATCTCGAAACATCTATCCTAATAACCCTTCCTTATTATAGGTTTAGTTCTTTTCTCACTTTTGTCGCATATTATTTCTCTCTTTTTTAAGTTTTTCAAAATTATGCGACATCTTTGTAAATCTCGAAACATCTATCCTAATAACCCTTCCTTATTATAGGTTTAGTTCTTTTTCCATTTTGGTCGCATATTATTTCTCTCTTTTTTAAGTTTTTCAAAATTATGCGACATCTTTGTAAATCTCGAAATATCTATACTAATAACCCTTCCTTATTATAGGTTTAGTTCTTTTTCCATTTTGGTCGCATATTATTTCTCTCTTTTTTAAGTTTTTCAAAATTATGCGACATCTTTGTAAATCTCGAAACATCTATCCTAATAACCCTTCCTTATTATAGGTTTAGTACTTTTTCCATTTTTGTCGCATATTATTTCTCTCTTTTTTAAGTTTTTCAAAATTATGCGACATCTTTGTAAATCTCGAAATATCTATACTAATAACCCTTCCTTATTATAGGTTTAGTTCTTTTTCCATTTTGGTCGCATATTATTTCTCTCTTTTTTAAGTTTTTCAAAATTATGCGACATCTTTGTAAATCTCGAAATATCTATACTAATAACCCTTCCTTATTATAGGTTTAGTTCTTTTCTCACTTTTGTCGCATATTATTTCTCTCTTTTTTAAGTTTTTCAAAATTATGCGACATCTTTGTAAATCTCGAAACATCTATCCTAATAACCCTTCCTTATTATAGGTTTAGTTCTTTTCTCACTTTTGTCGCATATTATTTCTCTCTTTTTTAAGTTTTTCAAAATTATGCGACATCTTTGTAAATCTCGAAACATCTATCCTAATAACCCTTCCTTATTATAGGTTTAGTTCTTTTTCCATTTTGGTCGCATATTATTTCTCTCTTTTTTAAGTTTTTCAAAATTATGCGACATCTTTGTAAATCTCGAAATATCTATACTAATAACCCTTCCTTATTATAGGTTTAGTTCTTTTTCCATTTTGGTCGCATATTATTTCTCTCTTTTTTAAGTTTTTCAAAATTATGCGACATCTTTGTAAATCTCGAAACATCTATCCTAATAACCCTTCCTTATTATAGGTTTAGTTCTTTTTCCATTTTGGTCGCATATTATTTCTCTCTTTTTTAAGTTTTTCAAAATTATGCGACATCTTTGTAAATCTCGAAATATCTATACTAATAACCCTTCCTTATTATAGGTTTAGTTCTTTTTCCATTTTGGTCGCATATTATTTCTCTCTTTTTTAAGTTTTTCAAAATTATGCGACATCTTTGTAAATCTCGAAATATCTATCCTAATAACCCTTCCTTATTATAGGTTTAGTACTTTTTCCATTTTGGTCGCATATTATTTCTCTCTTTTTTAAGTTTTTCAAAATTATGCGACATCTTTGTAAATCTCGAAATATCTATCCTAATAACCCTTCCTTATTATAGGTTTAGTACTTTTTCCATTTTGGTCGCATATTATTTCTCTCTTTTTTAAGTTTTTCAAAATTATGCGACATCTTTGTAAATCTCGAAATATCTATACTAATAACCCTTCCTTATTATAGGTTTAGTTCTTTTTCCATTTTGGTCGCATATTATTTCTCTCTTTTTTAAGTTTTTCAAAATTATGCGACATCTTTGTAAATCTCGAAATATCTATACTAATAACCCTTCCTTATTATAGGTTTAGTTCTTTTTCCATTTTGGTCGCATATTATTTCTCTCTTTTTTAAGTTTTTCAAAATTATGCGACATCTTTGTAAATCTCGAAACATCTATCCTAATAACCCTTCCTTATTATAGGTTTAGTACTTTTTCCATTTTGGTCGCATATTATTTCTCTCTTTTTTAAGTTTTTCAAAATTATGCGACATCTTTGTAAATCTCGAAATATCTATACTAATAACCCTTCCTTATTATAGGTTTAGTACTTTTTCCATTTTGGTCGCATATTATTTCTCTCTTTTTTAAGTTTTTCAAAATTATGCGACATCTTTGTAAATCTCGAAATATCTATACTAATAACCCTTCCTTATTATAGGTTTAGTTCTTTTTCCATTTTGGTCGCATATTATTTCTCTCTTTTTTAAGTTTTTCAAAATTATGCGACATCTTTGTAAATCTCGAAATATCTATACTAATAACCCTTCCTTATTATAGGTTTAGTTCTTTTTCCATTTTGGTCGCATATTATTTCTCTCTTTTTTAAGTTTTTCAAAATTATGCGACATCTTTGTAAATCTCGAAATATCTATACTAATAACCCTTCCTTATTATAGGTTTAGTTCTTTTTCCATTTTGGTCGCATATTATTTCTCTCTTTTTTAAGTTTTTCAAAATTATGCGACATCTTTGTAAATCTCGAAATATCTATACTAATAACCCTTCCTTATTATAGGTTTAGTTCTTTTCTCACTTTTGTCGCATATTATTTCTCTCTTTTTTAAGTTTTTCAAAATTATGCGACATCTTTGTAAATCTCGAAACATCTATCCTAATAACCCTTCCTTATTATAGGTTTAGTACTTTTTCCATTTTGGTCGCATATTATTTCTCTCTTTTTTAAGTTTTTCAAAATTATGCGACATCTTTGTAAATCTCGAAATATCTATACTAATAACCCTTCCTTATTATAGGTTTAGTTCTTTTTCCATTTTGGTCGCATATTATTTCTCTCTTTTTTAAGTTTTTCAAAATTATGCGACATCTTTGTAAATCTCGAAATATCTATACTAATAACCCTTCCTTATTATAGGTTTAGTTCTTTTTCCATTTTGGTCGCATATTATTTCTCTCTTTTTTAAGTTTTTCAAAATTATGCGACATCTTTGTAAATCTCGAAATATCTATACTAATAACCCTTCCTTATTATAGGTTTAGTTCTTTTCTCACTTTTGTCGCATATTATTTCTCTCTTTTTTAAGTTTTTCAAAATTATGCGACATCTTTGTAAATCTCGAAACATCTATCCTAATAACCCTTCCTTATTATAGGTTTAGTACTTTTTCCATTTTGGTCGCATATTATTTCTCTCTTTTTTAAGTTTTTCAAAATTATGCGACATCTTTGTAAATCTCGAAATATCTATACTAATAACCCTTCCTTATTATAGGTTTAGTACTTTTTCCATTTTTGTCGCATATTATTTCTCTCTTTTTTAAGTTCTTCACAATTATGCGACATCTTTGTAAATCTCGAAATATCTATACTAATAACCCTTCCTTATTATAGGTTTAGTTCTTTTCTCACTTTTGTCGCATATTATTTCTCTCTTTTTTAAGTTTTTCAAAATTATGCGACATCTTTGTAAATCTCGAAACATCTATCCTAATAACCCTTCCTTATTATAGGTTTAGTACTTTTTCCATTTTGGTCGCATATTATTTCTCTCTTTTTTAAGTTTTTCAAAATTATGCGACATCTTTGTAAATCTCGAAATATCTATACTAATAACCCTTCCTTATTATAGGTTTAGTTCTTTTTCCATTTTGGTCGCATATTATTTCTCTCTTTTTTAAGTTTTTCAAAATCATGCGACATCTTTGTAAATCTCGAAATATCTATACTAATAACCCTTCCTTATTATAGGTTTAGTTCTTTTTCCATTTTGGTCGCATATTATTTCTCTCTTTTTTAAGTTTTTCAAAATCATGCGACATCTTTGTAAATCTCGAAATATCTATACTAATAACCCTTCCTTATTATAGGTTTAGTTCTTTTTCCATTTTGGTCGCATATTATTTCTCTCTTTTTTAAGTTTTTCAAAATCATGCGACATCTTTGTAAATCTCGAAATATCTATACTAATAACCCTTCCTTATTATAGGTTTAGTTCTTTTTCCATTTTGGTCGCATATTATTTCTCTCTTTTTTAAGTTTTTCAAAATTATGCGACATCTTTGTAAATCTCGAAATATCTATACTAATAACCCTTCCTTATTATAGGTTTAGTTCTTTTTCCATTTTGGTCGCATATTATTTCTCTCTTTTTTAAGTTTTTCAAAATTATGCGACATCTTTGTAAATCTCGAAATATCTATACTAATAACCCTTCCTTATTATAGGTTTAGTTCTTTTTCCATTTTGGTCGCATATTATTTCTCTCTTTTTTAAGTTTTTCAAAATTATGCGACATCTTTGTAAATCTCGAAATATCTATACTAATAACCCTTCCTTATTATAGGTTTAGTTCTTTTTCCATTTTGGTCGCATATTATTTCTCTCTTTTTTAAGTTTTTCAAAATTATGCGACATCTTTGTAAATCTCGAAATATCTATACTAATAACCCTTCCTTATTATAGGTTTAGTACTTTTTCCATTTTGGTCGCATATTATTTCTCTCTTTTTTAAGTTTTTCAAAATTATGCGACATCTTTGTAAATCTCGAAATATCTATACTAATAACCCTTCCTTATTATAGGTTTAGTTCTTTTTCCATTTTGGTCGCATATTATTTCTCTCTTTTTTAAGTTTTTCAAAATTATGCGACATCTTTGTAAATCTCGAAATATCTATACTAATAACCCTTCCTTATTATAGGTTTAGTACTTTTTCCATTTTGGTCGCATATTATTTCTCTCTTTTTTAAGTTTTTCAAAATTATGCGACATCTTTGTAAATCTCGAAATATCTATACTAATAACCCTTCCTTATTATAGGTTTAGTTCTTTTTCCATTTTGGTCGCATATTATTTCTCTCTTTTTCAAGTTTTTCAAAATTATGCGACATCTTTGTAAATCTCGAAACATCTATCCTAATAACCCTTCCTTATTATAGGTTTAGTTCTTTTCTCACTTTTGTCGCATATTATTTCTCTCTTTTTTAACTTTTTCAAAATTATGCAACATCTTTGTGAATCTCGAAATATCTATACTAATAACCCTTCCTTATTATAGGTTTAGTTCTTTTTCCATTTTTGTCGAATATTTTTTCTCTCTTTTTTAAGTTTTTCAAAATTATGCGACATCTTTGTAAATCTCGAAATATCTATCCTAATAACCCTTATTCCACTTTGATCGGATATACTTTCCCTGTTTTTCAATTTTTTCGACATCTTTCTAAAATCTCGAAAATCTGTCCTAATAACCTTTTCGTATTATGGGTTCAGCATATTTCTGGTTTTATTTGGACATTATTTCTTTTTTTTAAAACTCTTACAAAATTATTCAACATTTGCTTAAAATCTCGAAATATCATCGTAAATGACTCTTCCTTACCCCCTGACAAATAGCGGCATCGTCTTTGATGACGGGAGCTTAATGTGTCTTGTACAATGGGCGGTCTCCTCACGGTATTGTTTAATTTGAAAGGCTCTTTGAACAATAGCGGCAAGTGTCTGAGTACTCCCATGACACCTCATATTTACAGGCAGACCTCAGATATACAGGCGCCTCAGATTTACAGGCTCGCGCTACGGTGATATATGGTTTGTTCCTGATTCTTCACTACACCAAGCACAGCCCACACACAAAAGAAAAATATTTCAAATTTGAAGAAAGAGTCTATTTTATTCAGCATACCTGCAGCCTGTTAAATTCATCTGCTGATATTCCGCCATTCTCTGCCATTTTTTTTTTTGTTAGTATTCCCTTGCAACAGTTTCTTGGAAGATTTCTCCTGAACCAAATTTGGTAGCTGATGAATCAAGAAGGGGCCTGGGCTGGATGGGCCTAAATGATCAGTTCATATTCAGTGCTCAGTTTCCAGACGTTTCTTTGCGAAAATCGACAACACAGCCATCAAATATTACCAAAAGAATTCTTCTTTCATGTTTGACCAGAAGGCCTTTCAAATAGTAAACATTAATTGCCAAGAAACTACTGTCTCTTCCGCAAGATTTCTTCTGCTACTGTATCTCACATTCAGAAGAATAAAACATTCAGGAAAACAGCAGAGTACAAGTACCCTGTGTAACTCTACACGAAATAACATTGGCACTGCGTCGCTCCTGCGTAACGCGTTTGCCAACTTACTAAATTTCGAAAATCGTTTGGCTTTTTTGTACCAATTTATTGAACAAGCACATTTATTTTTGTTTGGTCTTTCATAACAGGAAATTAAAATCTTTTAAGAACAACTGCCATGGATGATAGATGCTTGGCGTCACGCTCGTATACTGTAAGATAAAGACAAAAATAGTCCATGCAACGGCAGCCGAAGCTTATGAAAACTCTACTAGGTTGGTTTTACAAACAATTCAAGAACCTTATCTGGCAAAATGGTAGAAATCATCTCCTGGAATTTGAGCTCGAAAAATCCGGCTCATTTCAGAGCAACACAGCTCGCAATAGCCTGCGTGCAGTGGCGTGCAGACTCTACTGATTCCCTGAAGAGAATTGAGGTTCCTCCTCCAGTAGACTGTAGAACCTCTACTGGAGGAGGAACCTCACTTCTCTTCAGGGAATCAGTAGAGTCTGCACCGTCTGCACGCAGGCTAAGCTCGCAACCTATTGGAGAATAATTTGGCTGGAAAATTGGGTGAAAATACCTATACATGTCTAACGACTTTAATCGAATATGCAGGCCGACAAAGACTTTGTTCAAGTTGACTTAGATAAAGAGAATTATACCCTGATATCAATAACTTCATAACAGAAAAATCATGATTTAAAGTTCTGGCAATCCCCGAAAGTCCCGTAGAAAGGCCTACGGTCCTGTGACTGATGTGGCTGAACCAAACGAAAATATTTTTCCTTTGCGCACCTGCCGTTTTGTATCATTTCTTCAAAGTGTCAATTCCACAAACTTTTAATACGGGTTGTTAGAACTGGTGCCTAGTCCTGGAACAACGTAAAATTTTACAGTTTCAAATGAACAACCCCACGAAACAATTGTTGCTTTGATCTATTACATCTTCAACATGCCACCTAACCTTGTTTGGAATTGAAAAGGGGCTGTGGAAATCTAGAAATGAGAAAATCTGAGAGAATCAGCGGAAACACTGTCTTGTTCCAATTTTGTGTCCAGGGTCGTAGGTACATTAATTTGCCGCATCATAAATCCCTTCCTCGAACTACATATGCTACTCCAATCAATTGCCTGCAAAGTTGAGGTCTGAAATTCAGATGGGCGAAGTTCTTACGGTTTAAGCAACTCCGCACAATCATTCTTTGTGTTCTTGAATGAACTTCAATTTAAAAAGAAACTCTAACAGAGTTAAACGAACCATAAGAACCGTACTCCATCAAAATGGATCAAACGTATATGAAAGTATTGCTCAAATTCAATCCCAACACGCCATTGGTTCATTAAGTTGAGATGATATATTTTCAACGAATCAATCCGATAAATTTAGATTCAGCGACCTTCGTATCATTTCCTTTGGTCACACGAGTTCCTCGTGCTACGAGCCCCAAAGTTTGTACCTATGGATACGTCTGCTGAAGCTGAGTACTCCGCTATTATAAGAATCTACAAGCTACAGTTGTTAAATTTGAACCTATTTTATGGGAACTAATCCATTTAATTCATTGCAAAATTGTAGGCTCTTTTCCCGGTGTTTACTGCATGGCATCCCCAGGAACTCCTCAGGCGCGCAATCAGGATTTGAATTGATAATCAAATGAAACACCGTAATTTGTCGCACAGCGTGAAACAGTTTAGGACTCGAGTGAGATTAATTGCAAACCATATCGTAAAACAACGAGACGCATCGATATATATCCGATATAGGAGAATAAAGAGAGCCTCAATTACTTGAGGGCAATTAGGTTCATGAGCCAGGCCTCGCTTGATTCGTGCATGCACACAATCAAAACTTGTGAGGTCACAAGCAATACTTGTGAGGTGAGCTGCGGCAATATATTGATGCGTCTTTGTTGTCTTATCCATTTGCACAATCGTCTCATTGATTCACGTAATATTTCCCATGTCTAAGAAAACAAAACATTACCTCAGCATGTCCGGTCAAATCACGTCCGGTCAGATAAGGTCTGGTCAAATTACTGCACAGTGGAAACCTGTGTTATCGGTCATCGTGTTAACCCGTTTGTCTAAATGCAGGTAAGCTCAGCCTGCGATCAATAGAACAACGGCTTGTACTGGTCACGGGGCATGCGCTCTGTGTCTCGTGGGAAGCCTGCGACGTCTGAGAAAATCTAGGCAAAAGTAATAACTATATTCGGATGATTGCCTTATAAATGAAATGCCATTTGTTTATATTACGACAGCATATCATCCAGAAATTTCTGGCTGTTTGCTTTTGACTAGGGATACAAACTTTGCGTTGAACAAACAACGAAAAATGTGGTAAGCCTAGCTCATTGTTATTGTTTTGAAAAGTACTTGATTCGAACAATGAGGACAATCTCTACAAGCTGGAAATATCTGTGATGTAATTGATGAGGAACACCTTCCGATTCAGCAACAATTTCAACCGAGTTTACAACTGTTAATGGAACGGTGGCAAAGTCGTCTTTATGTGGATGATTCAATTTAAAGCGGTTCCTTTTATCTCGCGGCTAAACTGCGACTTCAGTATTCAAACCAAGGAATTCGTGTAACTTTAGCCTGGAAGATAAACTTTATGGATTGCAATAAAGAAATCTAACAGGATTTTATTGAGAGACAAATTATGTTGACTGAAGACTGTCGCAATTGGCAAAGTGTCATCCAACTGACGAGAGATGTATATTGAGGATTCAAGGAAAAGCTGTCTCTGTGATTTGTTGAAATCCATGTTGGACACAAAACTGAAGGTATAATCGTGCAATAAAGAATTCTTCCTGGTTCTTTTGTAATCCAAAACTATTGGCAATCGACAGATGTTGCAATAGGCCTGGCGTATCCAACTAAAAATACATCTTTAATTCATGTTTTCAAAATTGATGAGAGAAGAAGGAAAGTTGCTCAAAATGAGATCTAGTTATCGAATAATTTTATGAGAATAGTTTGCAGCTCTACAGGACCTTGAAATGGATTAAAAGATGAAGATATCACAGAGATGAAATTTTAAGACTGCAAAAGTTGCAAGACACGGTAAAAATTTATCTCCAACTGAAAAGCAATTGTTTTGATAGAATCAACAAAAGCAACAAGAAATGGAAATTGTTTGGAAAAGTTTCACCTGATCGTATCCTCAAGGAATTTACGCAAATATCTAGTTTTATATCACATTACTAAGAGAATATAGAAATTTCTGAGCAAGATAAATGCATCTACATCGGCATATCCCGAACGTAAATATCACAAAACAACACAAACATCGAGTGTACGTAAAAGCGCACAGTCATCAAAGGATGAGGCATCTTGTAGTAAAACTTCGATATTATTTCGCTGTCGTGTTACTGAACTGTATTTTGGTACCGATAATTTTACGATACTACATGTGTAATTCTCGCATTAAAGACGCAAAGGTGAATTTTTACGAGAAGACTACGAATAGGCCAACGGGATATCGTATACCAGGAACTGAGAAGTAAGTACATCTTCTGACGAGTTGTTTTGGTACTTTCAGCTTTCTGTTTTGATTTGCTTTAGCAATATCATTTGAAGAGGTAAAATTTTGAAGGATTTATCTTTAAAGGCCCAATAATCTATCTTTGACGCTTCGATCTTTACACAGAGGCCAAAACCTGACGAAGACCAAACACAACAAAGAACGAGATTGTCTCAAACAAGTTAAACAACAGGGAAACCATTATTCAATTTTCTGTTTATTGCTTTTTACCTTTTGGACGCTGCGTAGCTTCTGCGGCCTTTCTGCTTGTTGGTTTATATCTTTCAAACCAACGGCATGTACAATTCTACCACCGCAGTGCCGCAGAAGCTACGCATTGTCCAGAAGATAAAAGGCAATAAACATAAAGGAGAATACTGGTTCCCCTGTGGTTAAACTTGGCGCAATGGAAATACCTAACTTCTACAGTTTCTTGATCTTGATTTTATTCATTTCATGACACATGTATCCAAACATTTTTCTGTTTAACAGTCGTGAAGTACATTAAAAATAGTTTGAAAAAAGTGGCCCAAAATGTTGATCTATATTTCAAGATGGCTTTTACCGCAGAACAACCTGAAAACTGCAACATATGTGGAACCATGCGTCACTCAATTTGTCTGACGCTTGTCCCAGCAAAATCGTCGGTAAGATCAGATGAAAAACTATGATAACGCTCATTTCCTCATTCATTCACATTCATTCATTCATTCACATTCATTCATTCACATTCATTCATTCACATTCATTCATTCACATTCATTCATTCATTCATTCATTCATTCATTCACATTCATTCATTCATTCATTCATTCATTCATTCATTCATTCATTCATTCATTCATTCATTCATTCACATTCATTCATTCACATTCATACATACATACATTCATTCATTCATTCATTCATTCATTCATTCATTCATTCATTAGTATATTTTTCTGTCTGATTTCATGTGTATCTCCTTTCAGGCGTCGGTGCACTTCTAAAAAGAATATCGCTTTCCTAAAGACTCACAAAACAGGCAGCAGTACTGTTACAAACATTCTGAATCGATACGGCGAATCTCGCGGACTAAACTTCGTTCTGCCGAAAGTTGGCCAGAATCGTTTAGACTGGCCGTGGTATTTTCAAATGGATTCTTTCCATCCTTTAAATGGTACAGCACCGAATATATTATGCAATCATGCTAGATATAATCGAAAAGTCATGGACGTCGTGATGCCAAATGATACGATTTACATTACAATTTTACGAGATCCTGTAACACAGTTTGAGAGCACTTTCTCCTACATGACATTAGACAAGATTTTAGGAATGGGCAATTCTTCGGATCCGCTAGAAAAATTCTTTATCGATCCACAGAGTGTTTTAGTGAATTACGTTTTAACGCAAGATTTACGAATAAATAGCGACAGGCTCAAACTTATTCGAAATGGGATGTTTTATGATTTAGGCCTTGAGTCAAAAGATTTCGACAACAAGGACCGAATTCGAGAAGCTATCGAGCATTTAGATCGAGAATTCGACTTCGTAATGATGCAAGAATATTTCGATGAGTCTCTTGTTTTACTCAAACGTTTATTATGCCTCGAGTTGGATGATTTGGTGTATTTCAACCTGAACGAGCGAAACAATAAATTCCGTCGTAACATTACGAGTACGCTTAAGTCGAAAATTCATCGATGGAGTTACGCTGATGTTCAACTTTATAATCATTTCAACAGAACGTTCTGGAAAGTTTTGAAAAGTATGGGACCAGATTTTTGGGAAGAAGTCAAAGTATTACGATATAAGAATAAGATAATGAGTGATATATGTCTCAGGAAAGGTGACTATACTAAAACGAGTACAGATGCTGCAGATGTGAAGCTCTTGAAGTTGAAGCGAGATGTTCCGTTGATTGCAAGGACAATGTGTGAGAGGATGATCAGAGATGAAGTCAAATATCTGAAAGAACTGAGGGAGATACAAGATGAAAGGCTGGCTGTTAAAAAGCGAGAGAATAGTTGGTCTGTCATGTCTCCGATTTCGTGGTTTATGTCGCATTTACGGAAGAAATGAGGGTACAGTACCAACGATTGGGCAAGTAGAAACCTCAAGGGAGATTTAGTTATGATTAAGATTTCAGAGAATTTCATTTGATAATCGCATTCAGCAACATATTCGCTCCTTTCCCATTTAGCTAAAGACGTTTGCAGGAAAATGTTAACTCTGCAGAGAATTGCTTCTACGAGTAATCCAAAAGATGCGATACGTAAAATTATGAAGAAAATGAGTGCAAGCCCAGTGCAGGACAGGGCGACAAGGAGAAATTTTTGGAAAGAGCTTTGAATAAAAAATTCGATAGGTTCCTTCGCCCTCTTCCTTCTTCCATATTTTCGGTTGGAGAGGTTCGTTATCATTATTCCTATAAAAAACCGGAAAACGATTCCTCGAGGGAAGTGTAGATCACATGCGGCTTACAGGTGGACCACAAATCAACTTAGCCGCTAGTGGCCAACAAACAATTGTCCTATTGCTACGGGCTTAAACTTAGACAAGGGTTGGATAACATCTAGCAATATGATACATCTATTAAACTGAAGTAATTTAGAATAAAGCCTTGGCCAATGTATTATTGCTCATGACTAAAATTTAGTTTGTCATTCTCGGTCATTCTTACATCATTCGGTTCAGCACGTAGTAACATAAAACAGTCCGAACAGATATTACAGCAGTTTCGACTGTTATTAGCAAGCACAACGGGCATTGAAAATCTTCAGAAATAAAGGTGAAAAATATATTCAAAGTACTTAAAGCTTACACGAACTGTATATAATTGTTTTGTAAAAGACGAAGAACTTGAGCCAGTACTGACAGCACTTAAACTCTTCACGTATTTTTTCACTTTTGTTTCATGTTTTCCTAGTTTTGCATTGCCTTCTGAAACATTCAAATAGGGGTGTCCGCGCCCTATTGATCTCTGTTGTTGTTTGAGAAATGGCAACCACATTTAGCACGAATGTCGTTCATTATATAAAAAAGAGTTTTTAAAACAATGGTTTAATTAGCGATGTTGTTGTTGTTGCTAGAGACTAATTAACATCATTATGTCATATGACGTCATCAAAATGAAAGTGTGTTAAAAGTTTGTGAAACTTAGATCAAAACAGATGCAAATTCATAGTTTTGAGTTAAGAGAAATCATTTGGTGGGGAGGGGGCAATTTGATATCAAAATTGACCAACAGGTGGTAAATTTGGACTGATCTGAAATGTCCAACCAAACTGTGAAATGGATATCTCACGACATTTCCTTGGAACTGAAATGAAATTGAACTGAAATTGTGTCACTTCTCATACGCAAACTTCTTAGCTTAAAAAAATCTCAAAGGATGCTTAGCCTAGTTTCTCCATGTATACTCCAGGGGATGACCCATAGTTGCTCCATGTTTATCAAACTTGATTTGCCTTTAACCCAGACTGGAAGGCCTTTATCTTGTACAACCAAGTTGAGATGGCCTAAGTACAGTAAGACTGCACTGAAAATTTGCGGTTCAGAACAATAGATTAAAACAATAGATCCTTTGTTTATTGCCAACTGCGCAGCTCAGGCTGAAAACTACATACGTTCCTGCACATGAAGATATTGCCTGTGAAGTACAAACTTTCCAGTATGGCCTTTAGCTAGAACTGCCCTTTTTCCCCTGCGATTTTCAAGGTCAAAATGACACTTTAACACTTAAAAAAGCTTATCTGGTGAAACAATTTAGTTTCTGCTCTGATGCAAATATAATGTTTGGGATACCAGTATTTCATGAGAGGCGACTTGCACTAAGAAATGAAAATTCATTTGAACTGATGATGTTTGAAAAGAGAGGCATTTGCCAAAATAAATGTTAACTGTATCCCAAAAGAATTACATAATCAAAGACTTTAGGAAGGGATTCAATCATAATCAATCAAAACAAACCTCCATTAAATAATTTTTGTTTATGCTTAGAACAATAAAATTGGCTTAAATATACAAAAAATTGAAGTTTAATGAGAAATATTTGATAGTGTATCTATGAAGGGCTAGAGGCTATCAGTAAACAGCACATTAAAAACCGCTTTGACAATGATTTTATCAAAATAGTCATTGAATAATACTGCTCAAAATATAAAAATCATTGCATGTTTCTTATTCCATTTCTTGCATTTTCTGGTATGACGGTTCATGCTGATACAAACCATATTTTTTGCGAATTTCATCAACTTTTTCTTGCCTGTCAGCCTTCCTCTGAGCCTGTGCTGCCTTTCTTCGATCTTTATCCTTTTGTAGCCTTGAATCCTCCAGTCTGTATTTTTCTTCTTTCTTTGCTTTCGACGTCCTGCAACAACAGCACCATATGCAACAACCAAGGCACAACAACAAAAAGATCCCAACACATGGCACAACAATAATCAACCAATATCCAGCAACTGTGCACTGTTTATAAAACCACTGGTGTTTGCTACAGCCACTTGGTACGATGGCCTTCAGAGGATATTTCCTGCACTCTTTCTTGGGCTGACACCAGTAGCATGCCGAAGCTTCTGTACACACATAACAGCTTGCGTTCTTTTGTTGACATTCGAAGTCAGTAGTGCCTGTGGCAGGTTCTGTTACAAGCACAGATATAAATACTACTGTTGTGAGCAGTGAAAAGGATATATGTCGCCATTTAAAGCGCATTTTAGTCTCGTTTCCAATGACTTTAGCAGCAGTCAGCAAATGGCCTAATCTTACTTCCCACACACGATTAAAATAAAACAACAACAAGTTATCATTTCCTGCAATTCCGCGTTCCATTGATTAACACGCGTGTAGCCCGCGGGTCAGGACAACCATTTCCTCCAGGAAATCGATATTTGTCTGATTTTCAGACCCTCCCCCCGAACACATTTCGAAACTTGAAACGGGAAAAAGGAAACTTCCCATCACATGGGGAGCATAAGCTTCTGCCTGGAAACCCTTCCCTCCAAACGTGTGACTTTGCACTTCACGGAAACTGCCTGACAAAAGCGTGATAAAACTCTAGTCTATCAAACAACGTATAGCCTGCGCGCAGCCGCAACTAACAACGTACTCCTTTCTCGAGATCTTGATCAAAATTTTCATCTGGCCTTTGTGATTCAGTGTTGTGGTTGCTTTTTCAAGAATAATTTGAGGCATGTTTGAAGATAGAAGCATGGTTTGACAATAGGATGCCGAGGCTTTGAAATGTTCAAGATTGTGTTAATCTGCAGAAGTAAACAAAGAGAATTGAAGAAAACTTCAAAGAAACTTTCAATAAACTTTTGATACTAAAGTGTGAAAATGCTGACACACTTTCTTTTTGATTACAAAGTCCACTTTGTAATCTAAGAAGGGGCTTCGATGTCAGTGAGTCAGTCAGAAAGAAAGTAACCCACTTCCGTCACGCTCGTTAAAGCAATTGATTAACGTTTTATCTCTGCTAATTGGCACTGAAATAAAGAAAGCGCACATAAAGCGCATACAAGACAGAAGTTTCCCGCGATCCTATAGCAACATTTGACGTCGGCTTATTTCATGTTAGACAGATTTGACACCATAAGATGGATAAATTACTAGGATGTTTACCCTGGCACAGCAACAAATTTACCCAGAATTGCCACGTTCTTGACTTCATTAGCAGCTTAATTATGTCACAACAATCGTTTTCTAGAACGAACGAATCATTAGCCACTTATTGATAGTACTCATTATGCAAATAACTCAACTTTAGAGGATGATGTAACCGGCGGCCCGCACAGAGGCTAGCATTTGCAGCATAACCAAAGGTAGAAGGGGACCCCCCTCCTACACAGCAACGGAAGCAATCATCGCAGGTGAAGTTGAGACGAAAGGTGCAGAATCCCAGCAAGCAATGGCGCCATGGACTGGGGGAAGGGACGTGATCACACTGAACCAAAACATCTTCATGCATATCATTCTGCACTGAGGAATCTTCGTGACTGCTTGTCTCAAATTAGATGCCCGCGAATAGCAACAACTGAAACGTTCTGTACGGTTCTGCAAAGTAATTTTGCGTTATCGTAAATTTCACATGACATCTCATTTGACACAGATGCACCAATAGTTTTGTGCACGAACTATAAGCAAACTAGGGGTAATGACTTTTGATTTTTGCGTATCATTCTCGTTTGACATAAAGACCAAAATATTGCCTTTGACCTTGAGGCGATTCTTGTCCTTATACTAGGCGCTCGATTTTCCATTGAAGGCGACTTTAGCAGCAACACTCATCTCTCTGACTGTAGCAAAAAACAGAATCAACGATCATTTGGGGTTATGAAGAAATCAATAATCAGATATTCTTATGCTTGTTTAGCTCAGGACGGACTTTGTAATCATCCAAAAGGATCTTATGTTTCAGTTCTGGGTCGATTTTTTTAGTTGGTGCTGCACGTGGATTCCCTTTCTTCTGCAGTCCGTCTCCGTCACAAATCTTTCGGTGATCCCTGCTATCGATAACATCCCCCCGCATGCCCCAATGTACCTTAGAAATTACCGATGCTGCACCTCTCAGGGAAGTTCAACCACGATACAAGAGAGTTTGAAAATGACACTCGCAGGCAATTACGAAAATAGCCTGTGATTTTGGCATGTGGTCGTTCTGAACAGATGAAAAGAAGGCAGATGTTATGCTGACACCTGTTTCAATACATCATGCGCAGTAGTGATTTGACCAATATTTGGCCAATAGATGGCTAGTTTAATACAAGTCATTGGTCGCTTTCAGTGACCAAACGACAATGTAATGAATAGAAATAAAAAAGTTGCAGTGCCATAAAATAGCGTAGATGCACAGTTAAATCATGTATACAAGTTTTGCCAGGATGTGTCAGTGTTATGGAAACGCCTGTGTTTATACACCTGAGGTGCAACATGGCACTGAAATCGGAAATTCTGGCGTTGGCTGAACAAATTTTTGATTGGCATACCCAAGTACCATCGGGCCCCAGTATCAAAAAAAGTCACAAGTACATTCCCTAGTAGTAAGTCTACTAGGTGGAGTTTGCCCCCAACCAAATAGGGTTAAGAGTACCTCAAGTTCACGAAGTGTCAAAAAGACTTTTTTAATCTCCCTGGACTTTCCTTTTAGTTCAATTTCAATAGACTTTCCTTATTTAGATATCGTATGATTGATAATTTATTATGCATTTTTGCAGCGCAGCAGCGCGAAGCGCCTGCGAAGCGGCAATTTAGATTGAACATAACACGAGTAATGGATTATTTATCTGGCGATCGGGCGATCTTTGTAAATCGAGCTCCTTTTGCCCTTTTGCAATGCAGTTCAATCGTGTTGTGGTGCAATCATTTCTGGTGCAATGGACTGTGATAAAGCAACAACAACATCAGTATCGTGTGCCACGTTGCAGCACGTCGTCTGACGACACACTGTCCACACTGCCTGTTCTTTTGGAGCGCTTGATTTTGGAGAGAGGCGGTTACTGAACTCCATGGTCAAGAACAAGAAGGAAAATTCACAGATTCTGGTAAGTATACTATCTTTCTTCTTTCACCAATTCCATTATGAATGTGAGAGGAGTCCTTTTCATCCTCTCTGTTGTTTCAACCATGTACAGAATTGGTAGCAAAGCTGATCTGCTTCGAAGACAGGAAGAAGTTGACGCTGGTCTAGGCCTAGACGTTACGTTCACAATAAACAAAAGTATGCTCTGTGACTCTGGCAGAAACTGGATCAAGAAACAATGCTCCAAACAAGGGCGTAGGATTGCGAGAAACTGCCGAGTCAGGCCAAATAGCATGTACATTAGTGTATCAAGTTTCTCTGTGTTTTTTCTTTTGCTGACTGCAAGAGCAAACTCAAATATAGTTCATGAAAGGCAGCAATTGCCCTTACGACTTGCATGGGCCTTCACAATTCACAAGAGTCAGGGAATGACCTTGTCAAAGGCTTGGGTAGACATTGGAAAGTCTGAGAGGACAGTTGGAATGTCATATGTAGCTTTAAGTAGAGTGAAAAGGTTATCATCACTTATAGTTGAACCAATGAGCTTTGAACGCCTTCAGAAGATTAGATCAGCTGCAACATTTCAGTACAGATTGCAAGAGCAGGAAAGATTGCAAAGACTAGCTGATGAGACTGCAACATCCAACAAGTAGTGTTTGAGACGTCATTACATATCATGGTTTGCATTGACAACCAATTTATTGATGGACTGCCATAGTCCAATCAGGCAAGGACTTCATTGTAAGTTCTTTTTTATTTAACAGGGGAGAAGGACAAGGCAATGAGGAAAGAAGAAAAAGCAGAAAGGTGGAGTCAAGATCAACTGGGTGGTACCTTGGCAATGGCTACAGGAAAACAGGTAAGAATTGATCTTTATTCAGTGAAAGAATAATTGTTAAACATACATTTAGAACTGAATTTTCTTTTCCTGTAGTCAACTTGTCAGCAGTAAAATTTTGCTGGATAGATTCTGCAAAATGGCACAAAAATTTAAACTATCATGTTCTTACTTCATGCTTGTGAGTTTCAGTTGCTTCACCTGCAGCTTAGTACCCTCTTATTGAATGGTAAATTCATATTTGTCCTAACAATGTTATAAAGAATTGACTTTTAAAATTTCACTTCAAATTGCCTCATTTTAAAACAAAGTCCCCTATTAGAACTTGCGCCAGAGATTACAAATGTGACCATCTTTGCATCTGACAGAATTTTGATTGATTTTCAGAGATGGATTTTTCTTAAAAAGCAAAGATCTTGCTAAAGATATTCCTAGTGGCCATATTCATGCCTGATTTGGCACAGTTGTCTTTTGTTGGTTAATCGTCAGAAAGAGTGTCAACATTTTGATATATGGTCTTTCACACTGAAAGCTTATCCAGTTTCTCTTCTGTTTCAGGGTTGAAAGATAGTCTGTTTGCAAGTGAGATTCCTGTAAAGACCAGCATTGGATTGAGTGTGACATTCAGTTAAAAGCAGAAGGCAACATCATATTGTTCATGTGATCTTCATTTAGCATTCCAGCATGGACAGTTGAACAAATAAGGGGCAAACATTGTGCATTTTTACATGTCTTATTTTCGTCAAATGGAATGAACCATTATACAAATCGTTACTTGATGCACCTGGCCATTATTGCTGAAGATTCTCTTTGCCGTTATTCTTGCCTATTCCAACTCACCATGAGCCTGTCACTTCATCCTGATGTTGCTGATGCAATCAAAACATTTATTGAATCAAACATGAAAGAACTTGTTATGATGATTTACTAGCTGTTGGATTATCATTTCTGGTTCTCATCAATGCTGAATCACATCAAATAAAAGCTCATCACAAAGAAACAATTAGACTCAGTGCAGCAAATATAACTATTTTGCCTTCCAAGGTTAATGTTACTGTTGATCTTTGCCAAATATCAAAGCCCAGCATGTGAGGTACCACCCAGAGCAGTATAAACCAGTTCAGTCCAAAGGAACTTTGAACATGAATGATAATTAACTATTTCTGACTGGAAATTCCAATTTAATGCTTCGATTTACACCAATAGTTTATTGAGTTTGATTGATGTTGTATGCTCAGCTTTCTTTTGATTGTCAAGCAGTTGTCAATTTTTATTACTTTCAAACTCAGCATTGGTTTCTCAGAGCATTTGCAGTCCATGCGCCAGTTTACAGTTTCAAAAATTGTCTTCAAATGCAACTTTTGAAGACAGCTATTGTATTGCAACAAAAGCTGACATTATTATTCTTCTGAGAATGCCTTTGGCAGCTGAAGATCAAATGTGCATAGATCGTTTTCCCAGAACAATGAACTGCTGTATTGTGTTGCAAAGACTGAGCTGCACTCACTTAACTTTGTTAACGGCTAGTCTCTAGAATAATTATCACTATAAAAAACCTCACACGTGTAACTTTGATTTAGCTGAAGATGAGACAAGCTCGTCTCGAAACGTCCTGAACATGTTATTGCAGAACTTGCTCAGGCTCTGCCAATCGCTGATTCTGCCAGATGTCTTTATCGTAGAGAATTCTAGTTCAATAAGATCACAACTATTTGACGTTTATCAGATATCCTCATGAAATTACCTCCGACTAATACACGTTCTGCTCAACAATATAACTCAACAATCTTCTATCAATCTTGTACTCCTTCTAGACAGTCCTCTTCATCAACAATCTTACAATCCTGCTATCATACGTACAATCTCAACTATCCTGCCCTTAGACTGCTGGTCGTCAGTTTTATACTCTAGTCTGTCTATTGTTTTATCTAACCAATAAGATTTCCACTCAGGAAAGGATGTATTTGTTACCTATGCAACAGCATTTTTCCCACGGTGACCCTCTATTCAGCCTCCCCTAAATATATCTCAAATATGTAATAAATCACTCTTATCTAAGGTTAAATGATGTTCTACAATTAGTAAGGTTCTATAGCTTCTGTGTTCCTAATAAGTAAACAAGGTCGTTACGCAAATGCGTCTTACTTCAATGACTACAATCATCCGACCACATATCAGTCTTTGTATTCTAACTACTTCAATTATAATACCTGAAAGAAACTTGCGTCATTACATTCTAAATCCATTAATGCTTTGTTTCCTTAACCAACTGGAAATGTCGTCTTAACCAACTGGAAATGTCGATTTAACTACGTTTGTCTTTTCTGAAATGACTCTCAAAATGATGTTCGTCGTGGTCCTAATGTTACGGTGTCAAAAAGAAATACAAACTAACATAAAAGGAAACTTTAATGACAAACCTCAAAATTTAGGTTTTTATGCAAGATTTGCAAGAAGGTCATCGTTCAACGTATCATATCCAGTTTTTTTTGCAATAAAATGTTTCTCACAATGGAAATCAGCCAGAATTCGGAAACAATCAACTTTCTGAACATACATCTAACACTATAAAACAGGTGCAGGTGGTTGGAACGAATTGCAACCATACCCTACTAAGAGCCACAGTTAACCAAGGTCCTTTGCGGGCACGCTGCAAGGTTGGACTGTCTGAAAATAAATTTGGCCTCAGGGGAAAACATGGATTCACATTGTAAATTTTTAATACTATAGCAACAGTTGCTTTAATTGATACCTTAATTCAAAGCGATTAGTGACTGGAGACAAAGGAAATTCTCTCAACCAATAAATCAAAACAAACACGGCCGCAAAGGTTGCCCTAAACCAATAGGGTAAACTTTCGCCTTGTGCAAGCTAAAGATGGTTTTTAAGAGAAGTTATGTGCTTATAACAACGGAATAAGGGTAAATCTAAAGTTCTGTCTCGCGGATTTCCTTCATTTGATTCAAAAGCTGAGCAAAGGGTGTTATTATTCTCCGGTATTTAGGGCTTAAATGAGGCAATTACCACACAGCTCCGGCATATAAACAAAAATCCGCGCGACAGAACTTTAGATTTACCCGTCTTCTGTCGTTATCCAAACAGAACTTCTCTTAAAAACCACCTTTCACTTGTACAAGGGAGAGTTTGCCCAACTGATTTCGGGCCAACTTTTGCAGCCGTGTTTGTTTTGATTGTTGAACTGACAGAAAAATTAGCGAAAGTCAACATTTTTTCTATCAGTTCAAATCCTGCAGGGTGAATCCATGGTTGGCCTGCAAGGATAGACTTATTACGTTGAGTCCTAGTAATCACTACCACCCACCCACCCCTCGCTCATACTGTATGAGTATGAGCGAGGGGTGGGTGGGTGGTAGTGATTACTAGGACTCAACGTAATAAGTCTACTGCAAGGACCCTGGAAGACAGACAATGGCTCTTTCACACTGAAAAACAAATCCTCTACAATATAGTTCATAACCAATTGACTGTATGCTAGAATCTATACACCTGGCCCATAACATCTGTCACACGAAGGTCTTATGCTCTGCCGTATGACCAGAAATGGTGGGAATCTTTTTAGGTGGGGCTTCAATGTTGAAGGGAGGGAAGAATCCTGCTTCATTAGAGTACGGGAAGAAAAATTCTAGGGGGCAGCCCGGCACAAAGCCCCAGGGGGAACTTCTATTGATATGTGACGGGGGAGGGGGTTTTTAGGACATTTTTAGACCCCAAAAATATACTCATTGCTCCACGGTACGTAAAAACTATAGGTTGTATAGCTTTTTCGGCAACTAAGCTGCAATATTTTGGTGAATAACTCTGCCTAGCACTCACCTTGTCAAATTTTCTCTTGAGCAACCCCAAAAATGCACCAAATAGCGTACCCAAAGGTATACTAGACAACGTTTCACAAACCCAAAAAATGTCTGCCCCCTGTCACTTACTAATAGGAAGTCCCCCCTGGGTGCAAAGCCCATTATTCACTAATATTTTTGCCCAACTAAGGGCAAAATTAAGCCTGATTTTCGACCATTTTTCCAAACCCGGCCCCCCGCCTCGTGCGCTGATGTCCTGCTTGGTCATAAATGAACACATTTCGTACATCAAAGACAATTACGGTAAAAATGTTGTCGAGGAATTCTATTACCCAGATCCTCTGCAGTATCGAAAAATCTAAGGGGAAACCACTCAAAAAACTCGTACACTTTCGTAAAAAATTGTAAATGTTCATCAATACCAAAAATCTCGAAAAATCTTGAAAATTTCAAGGATTTCCACAAAATCTTCGAAATCCAAAAGACAATTCTGACATTCTTCGAAAATCTAAAATATCCACAGATGTTCGCAACAAATGATACAGATCCTCAAAAAATCTTTGATAATTCTTTCAAAATCTCAGAGAGGGTTCAACAATCCACATAAATCTTGCACAATCTTGAAAAATCTTGAAAAATGAAGAAATCTTCAGGTCTTACAAATCTTGAAAAATGAAAAATCTCCAATGAAAATCATAAAAAATTCTCAAAAATTTTTCAAAAATCAAGCAGATTTTGAGAATCCCAAAATCTCATAATCTGTTTTTATGGAGTCATTAGCCCCTTGTAGAAATCAACCAATCAAATCACTTGAAATTGAATGTAACGCAAGGCATCATTTTTATGGTAAAACAATTATTGTCCATCCCGGTCCATCAAACACGTTTTGCGAAATCATCTTTTCAAAATTGATGATCAACTCCGAGGAATGCATCACTCTTCCTAAAAGGCGTACGAGATTTTGAAAGCAAAATGATTTTTAAGGATTTTTATCGAATTTTCTTGAACAAAAAGGATTTTTGCGCAAGGTCTGCCAAATTTGATCAAGAGCGATGCATCCCTCGACCAACTCGAAAGAGGGCCTCAAGCAGATTTGGTTCAAAATCCATAATCATCCATGTTCTTTTTGATGATAAATGTTTCTACAGTCCTTGTGAATCCTTCTTTTGCGTCTTCGTCCCCTTCACTTACCGCCGCACGGCGTCTACCCTTGTTATCACTCTCATCCCATTGTTGGACAGGAATTGTTCTGCTGCGATCTCTTATGGCTTTGTCAAATGCATCGTCGATCGAAATGTTTACCGTTTTCTTTGGAAGGTCCTCATCACTTTTCGAGCGTTGCAACTTTTTATATTTGTTTGGGAGCATACGTCGAAGAAAACGAGGGCTTCGGCTTCGTGGACTACGGCTCCCTGAATTCTTCAAATTCTTGTCGTTTTCGTTTGTCGCATTTTCATCGTCAATTGTTCGTTGGTCCAGCAAATCATTGAAGGATGCATAGTGTTTGCGTTGGTTAGAAGAAGGTGACAAGTACATCTCTTTGCTTTCTTGCTGAAGTTCAGTAACGTGAGGGAATGTTTCCAAATATCTTGTGCAACTGCAGTTTTTCACTCTTCAATCTGAAATAGTTTATGCTCTGTGCTGCAAGCAGTTTCTGTCCTTATGTTTAGTTACATCGTATTTTCGAATGTATTCGTATTGACTCAGTAATTCTTACGCTACTTCGAAGAATGCATCCAGCAAACTTCTCTTTCTCTTTCTTCGAGCTTACTTCAAAATCATGATGCCACAACGATGCCCCAACTCTCGACCAAATTACAATTTAGGAATTTACCTTTAGCTGCATCCAATACTGAGCTTTTTATCCATGCGTGATATTTTCAAAACTAACCTAATTCACAAAGTATTAATCAAATTCAATAGTTACTACTAACAACGAAGTGGCTATGTGAGACTTATTGAAAACAGAATAATCACTCTGACGCGGTATTTAGGTACGCATAATAAATGCCAAATGCGGGGTTGGATTGTACGTCGAAATGTAAACAAACCCGATCCGCCCAATACAGCACCTCTTCTCACGTTGCACCATGGTTACAGAATTGCTATGGTGACAGCGACAAGTGCAATCCACGATAGCACAAACATCAAATTTTGATTGGTCATCCGCAAAATGCAAAATCTTAACATGGTAGCACTGACGAGTACATTCCAACATTTACTATGATTCCACAGAAAAGACACAAAGTTTGATTGGTTTGAATGATGGCACATAAAATACAAACAAACATTAACATTGTCCGTCAGACCAGAACATCTCATCCCACGTTACACCATGGTTACAGAATTACCACAACACAAACCAGGGGTGGCGCCAGGGGAGGGCTAGGAGGCTACAGCCCTCCGTCGGAGGCATCTAGCCCCCCCGTCGCAGGAAATTTTGGGTTCCTGTCGGAGGAAATCTGGCAAAATAACGCACGGAAACACCATATTTTAGTCATTTTAGCCCCCTGTCGGAAGCTCCAGCCCTTCTGTCGGAAAATGTCTGGCGCCATCCCTGGTACAAACCTAGGTTCTTCTTGGGCACCCTGAATAGGTTCTTAATTAAATGGCTGTTATTCTACATTCCAGCAGCCTGCAAGGTTCTTGAAAAGGTTCTCATATACAATACATACCTTGCACACAGTAATATTGTGTTTCAGCACAAAAATGCTTAAATGCTGCAGAGTTTTCGAGAGAATTCTTGAGAACATTTTTAGTTCAAAATTCTTGCTTAAAAATCTGATAGTCTTTTGTGCAACTGAAGATTTCTGATCAGAATGTTAAGAATTCTTGAAAATTCTGAGGAATTCTGAATACTCTGAATACATGAAAACTTACAAAGAATCTCCCCCAGTTTCAGCATCTGGGAGGTCCTAGTTAGGACGTTTAAAAGATCAAAGTTCAGCCTCACGGCTCTAATAAAACAGGTTATTTTATGTCGGTTTCTACTGGCACACCATGGCATAGTCGTATCATGGTTACTCACCCACACTACGGGGTTTTCAAGTGTGCTCCGGTTCCTTTTTTGGGTCTAAAAATTTGGGCAAAGCTTATCTTTTGGGTCCATCATTTGTACAGCTACTTTTTGGGTTTCTGAACTTCTGAATTACTTTTCGAGTCTCAAATAAGGGGAAAAGCAAGAAAATTGGGAAAAACATACCTTAAAGACGAAGCCTACAATCAAGTAACAATACTTAATTCAAAATGCATAAATACCCTTCTTGATTATGACAAATCTAATGAGTTCGGGCACTTTTGCAAACATTTGTTTTGGTTACATTGACTTCATGTTCTTTGAGTATGCTGGATATGAAAAATCACTTTTGGGTGTATTTCTATGCCAGAAATTACTTTTTGGGGTTGATGCTTCGTATCCCCAGCCTCAGAAGCCTATTCTTAATATAAACCCCCCAGTTTGTTTTCGTTGTTTCCCCGCTGAAATGTTTGCTTTCCCGTCAAAATTATGCAAGTTCCATATAGATAATAGCCTCAAATCTCATTTCCCCGTCATAGTATTTCTAATCCCCGCTGAAAATGTATGTTGTCATAATTGTCACACTGTATTTACATGGTCCGGCGGGGTCGTTACTGGGGGCTGTAATATACCTGAGCAACACCCTGGGGGTTACATCCAGGGGCGGCGCCAGCCCAGAAAAAGTGGGGTAGAGGAGAGATAGAATTGATGGCCAGAAGGTATACCTAACGATTTTTATATCGTTTTTGCTTAGGAATGAATACCGACCGGGGGAAAGTGGGGTGGACATATGTCCACCCCGTGGCGCCGCCCTTGGTTACACCATTTATGATTACACTGACAAGTGCAATCCACAGGATTCCACAGCACGGGCACCAAATTTTGATTGGTTAGGATAGCACATCATAAGTCAAAATATGAACAACCAATCACAAAATACAGTACATTTCATCTCACTTTCAACCATTGCTGCTAGACTGTACTACACCGTAAATTTTGAAATTAATGGTTGTAATGGGGTTAACAGTTTCGTATTTTAGACAAACAACGCTGTGGACTCATTTAAAAATGTGGACAAAACAACTCTTTTGCAAAATGTGGGCAAACCTGTAGACAAATTACTCTGTATGATTACATATTTTTACGTCGGTATCTAGGCAAAAGTTGCAGAAGATTTCTCATGAAAACGTATACAAATGAATATCTTCCCATGGCATGAAACAGCATCATAATATGCATACAAATAGCTGAAAAATGTTTAAAACCTTATTTCTTAAATAACAACATAAATTACAATAAATTCTACAATATCATTCCACAGTTAACCATACAAACTATGGTCTTGTCCGAAGTCCATTTCTCTAAGTCCGATCCTTGTTCCAAAGTCCCTGGATCTACAAATCCAGGATTTATGGATATTGGACTTACTGATACTGGAACTGTGGGACAAGGGGTCGGTCAAAGTGGACTTCATGATCAGTTCTCTGTTCTGTCTAAACCCCCCTTAAATAATAATACAATGCAGGTAAGACACTAAGAATTTGCCCCAATGAAAAAAGTTTTTTAAAATTCTCATTATCCAAGTTTATTAGGATTTTCCTAAACTCGTCACAAAAGTCTCAGTATTGCTCATTGAATTGGATGTTATGGCACAGCAGCATGCCGTAAACCAAGGATTCTTCATCAACGGTAGCTACTCTCAAGTACCGAATAAACGGCGGGGGTGAGAATAATCGGGGGGGGGGGTTGGAAATGTCTCAATGTAACAATAATTGGGGGGATTGGAATAATCGGCTTGACAACTAGCCTTTGTCCTGTAACCAAGTTTGGAGTTAGGAGAATCTGGGACACAGGGACAGGGCACAGGCAGGAAAGAACGAGGGGCAAATCACTCCTGAAAATGGTGCACGAGATTAATAATCACTAGTGATTATTTTGTGATTAATTTGATTTCTTGTGTGATTAATTTGATTTTTTAACGATTTAAGTGATTAATTTGTGATTATTCTAAAATTAATCACATGTGCCGAAATGCCCTCACCTCAGCCAAGTTCCTATACTTTGAAAATCGCACGAACTGGCCAAGTTACAGCAAGATGCGTAAACCAAATGATAAAATATGACGTGGTTTTGCTAGTGTCCTAGGTATACGAACAATGCTCCAGTTTTGCTCCATCGCAGGGTCCTCAGAATCAAGCGATTTTGTGGTGTTCATGTTTTCGAGCACATGTTCGGATATCAGAAAATGCATAAACTTAAATTTGGGGAATGGGAGAAATGGACATTCTAGTTCTTTAATTTTCTTATTAATGTATGCAAATAGACGTGGCTAAACATTCACAGTTTGTGATTAATGTGACTGTTGATTTTTCGTGATTAATGTGATTTTTGTGTGATTAGTGTGATTAATTTGTGTTAAAATGTGATTATTTCGAGAGCATACATGATTTTAAGCAGTGATTCGCCCCTCGGGAAAGAACGTGTATTCCGACAAAATTCACCTTACCACATCTGTTCAACAAGTACTCAAACATAATTTCATTACCTCACAAGCCATAGTCATCCATGCGCTTTTTAAAAATAAATTGTTGCACGATAATAGTGAACTCTGCTTTATGTTCAACATCCTCTTCACTTATCGCTCCTCGGCGTTTCATTTTATTCTGATTCTCTTCCCACATTTTGGCTGGCGTACTGCGACTGCGATCACGGATTCTCTTATCATTCACATCCGCCATTGATATATTCACGGCTGTCATTGGAATGTTTTCGTCGCTTTTTGTTGGACACAGTTTTTCATATTTCTTCCCCTTCCTCATAAAAACACGACGAACTATCTTTGCCCATTTACTATCATTCTGATCCCCATTGTTTTCTTGTTTTGGCTCTGTTGTTACATCTTCTTCGCTTGAACTACGACATAAATCGTCGAAACAGCGGTAATATCGTCGTTCCGAGCTCGCGTAAATGTCCTTACATTGATCTCTGCTCATCGCTGTTTCGTCATAAACTCTGTCGTAAGCTAGTGCAGCTTCTTTTCTCTCTGTTTCGCCCATTTTCGTCGATGTTTCTTCCTTGATCTCCATTATTTCCAATCTGTATATCCTCCGCTTTTTCAAAATCATTACAGCGGTTCGTCGTTGAATTTCTCTCCCAATACGATATCCTACCTTCTTCTTGATGTAGATAAACTAGTCGTTAAATTTATTGGTTTCCTAGAATAGCTAACTTGGATATCCATGAAACTGGTTGTTAAGTTTATTGGTGTATTAAAATAGCCAGATTAATAAAACTGGTCAGAATTTATCGGTTTTTGAGAAAGGCCAGATAGTATCCGATGTGGTGTGTCTGCAGCGTGACAGAGTGAGGAGTCTCTAAAACTAACTCAGACCTTCACCTTGTACTTCTGGTGTTTGTGGTTTTGGCACACCTTCTACATCATAACATCAAAACAGTGTGACGTTGTGCTACGAGCAAAGTCATTCCTTCCTACGAACGCTGTTTCTTCCACGGTTTGAGGATTACCTGAACAGTTCTTAAAATACGGACTGTGGATTGGAACCTGGAATCAGGCCCATAGGAGTCATAAGTGGCCTATTTTGCCACAGGATCATTGAACGTGAAAGTGATACTAAGCGTTAATTGATTCCGCGACCTCTTGTCATGACGCCCAAGTGGTAAGGTTCTACCGGGTATCGAGCCCACTCCGCCTGAATTTTCCGGCTTTAAAGGCTGATGATTGCATCACTGCGCTACAACACCTTCAAAAATTTCGACTAAAAAGTAGCACACATCTTTCCCCCAGTCAATAGGAATTTTCAGGATTCAGTGACCGGCCAGGGGAGGGTATGAGGAGTAAATGCTCTGCCTCCCATATTCCAACTCCCATATTCCAAAACTGGCAAAATTTGTAATTGAAAAATGTAATCAAAAGGTCTGCGTGGGTATACCTTTATACCCTCCCAGTCTGAAAATTTCTGGACTTACAAACCCTTGATATTTTTTGTCTGACTCCGCAACAGTCACGATTCCTTGCCTTGGATCCACTATACCTATTCCACGATTAGCGACTTCAAAGTGGTTACGATATTTGATTGCCCTTCCGATCGACGACGACATTTCTCGTTGATACCGACCGATAATCCATTTACCATTAAGCCACAAAAAGACCCGAAGGGCCTACTACCATATTTGACGAGACGGAACGTGCAGCTCAGCAGGGTCTCCTTTTCCACAAAACTTATGGGACAAGGTATTATTAGTGAACAGAAAATGATGAAACAAAGTGTGAAAGAAATGGAAAATATAAGACAGGATGTCACACAAAAAAAATGAAAAATTGATCATTTATACTTGGGAAAATGTTATGGTTCAGGGCAACGGCCAATAGCAGATACTTCTTTCCTTTCATTTTGTTTTCGCGCGCTCCCCTCCACTATCGGATACGTTGTCAAGGGTTTTATGGAGGTCATCTTTAAAAATGGAATATTGGAATGTTGAATTTGCAGAATGTTGATTTGTTTTTATGATGCAATGCACGATAAAGTTAATTCAAATGCGAAGTAAGTACATCGTGCATAGTGCAGTCTGCTTCACACCTTTTGAAAACCAACTCTTACAGTCAAATTCGTTCTGAGTGTAAGATGCACTTACATCTCATTTGATTTGAAAAGTTTGGAATTAGGAAAGCGACGAAAATTGATCGCGCAGTGGGAACATGCCTTGCGGTGAAAATGTCATGTTTAGCTGCGAAGAGTTTAATAAATTGGTTATTTAAAATTGCACTTTTAGCACAGTGGTCTAGATATAAAAAATTCTCAAAAACTCAAATATTCCAACGTTCGAATATTCCAACAATCCAATTTTCTACGTTTTAAACAGCTCTTTAATGGATTCAAAGACAAGCACCGGAAAATTAGGGCCTACGCAGAATTCTCACGCTAACGCTACGCCAGGTAACGAAGTCTTCCGACGCCTTCCTACTCTTTTGCTTCTAATTAATAATTTCTAATTAATTGTTTCTCAGTACTTGTGCAGCTGTAAAGCACGATCCACCACTGACATCATCTTTTTGCGGGGACGCTTTGTGGTTTCACGGGTTGCGGGTTTGGCCAATTTTTGTGCTCGGGTTTCGGGTAGTTCGGTCAAAACTTCATATTTTTCGTGTTTTCGAAGTCATACAGTCCATGTGGTTTACTGAGGTCGAATTACCACCTTTCGAATGCTTAAACGATGCACAGAGAGTCAATGAAAAGGAAAATGCTGAAAATGACCAAAGATTACTGACGAATATTGAAGATTTTTAATCAGTAATGCAGTTTCGGGTTTTGGCTTTTTTACTTCCGGGTTTTTGCAAATTTTGGTCCGGGTTTGCGGGCTCTGGTACCCCCCAAACCCCTCCTCCTTTTTCCACAAAATTCCCTATTCTGTTGAGAGAGAATACTGTCGAATGCTCTTGGTGATGACTCAACATTGAATAACGGGTGAGCCAGAAAAAGTTCCCACTTATGAATGTTCTTAGCATCAAGAGTACTTCACAGATCTGTGTGAATGGAGTTCTTACGATTTGATCGATGTTTTAGGCCCTTTTTCAGTCATTTTGCAACCATGAAATTTAATAAAGTTGAATTTACCTATACTTCTAGTAGACTTATGCCTTGTCGTCCCTTGTTTCCCTGCGTTCTTTGATTTGCTGATATCACTTGGTCAATAGGGACTCATAATATTACGCTTATATGATGGGCCCACTTTGTCAAAATGGCCTAAACAGGTGGGAGTTCTCGTACACTCAACAAAATCGCTTCAAAATCTGGTTTAAAGAGCTCGAACATTGAAAAAGAAACTTTTAGTACAAAGAATGATGTTGTCTTGACGTACAAAGCTCAAAATGCATACGTTTCAGACAGTAATCTTCCTCTGTAGAAGCAAAATAGATCCATCGAAGCTGCGAGAACTCCAGGCTTCTTCAACCGTTCTTTAAGAGCAACAACAACAACATTCTGAATAGCGGCCCCTGATTGGTTAAAAACTGAATTCTAGCGATTTGATTGGTGAATACGGAGCCACCCTACGCGGGCCTAGAGTGGGCCCACTATTTCAGAGTAATGTTATTAGTCCCTCTTGACCAAGGAACGCAGGGAAACAAGGGACGAAAAGGCATCAGTCTATACTTCTTGTGCTGGTAAAAGGTGGCCAAACAGGCCCAACATTTCATCAAACATTTGTGAAAAACCAGGGCTTAAGAAGAATTTGATGTGTAAATTTTATTGCCTAATTCTTTCAACTGAATAAATCAAAGGAAACATTAAACTTTAGATCTTTTGCCATAGTTCAAGACAGAGCGTTTAGGTGTCATCATAATTTTTGGAATTTTTAGCACCATGAATTGTAAAAAGTTAAAATGACCAATACAAAAATACTTAGTTTTGAACATTTACAAGGTAGTAGTAAGCAAAAGTCTGTAGATTTTATGGTTTACGATTTGGCAATTTGACGCCGTCACAAATTCAAAATTAGCAGAAGTTTACAACAACTGTAACTCTGAAAACAATGACGATATAAAACATGCTGTCTCTGGGATTATGGCAAACGACCAAAACTTCCCGTCAATCTGTTCAGTCGAAAGAATTTAAATGAATAGAAAATAACAATTTACACAGTCAATTTTAAAGTTTCGCAAAGATTCGAGCCCTTACGTTAAGTCACCTGCGTTTCAAAGGCAAAAATTTACAGACTAGTGATTCTCAACCACAGAATATGTCCTCACATAAATAATCCGTTTACCTTTATCGGTCTGGCTAGTCAGTACAATGTCGGAAGCTTATGAACCAGTTCAGAGTGTCTCAAAAAATGTTCAAAGCTGCAAAAATTTGCAAACGTGATAATTCATAAAATTCCAAGAAACTGTAGATCAGTTGATAAGCTTGATAGTGGGAAAAACTACTCCTGGTTGCGTGTGATGCAATGATACTAAGATAAATAACTGCTTGGCATCCCAAAAAAGCGAACAGATTTGTTTAGGTTTAGTGATGAAAATTTTGCTTTAATCAAATAGCTGAGCACTTTCAAAATACTCCTCAGTAGTTAGCTTTAACATACGGTAAAGGTCTATAAAGCCCGGGGGAGGGGCTAATTTAATTTCGGACACTCCAGAGAGGGACTTCTTGCGAATTACTACTATTTGGTAGCCAAAATGCAAATGTTATTGAAAACAGAATAATTCTAGAAGCGACCATTTCCTTCATCAAATCAACACAGCGATTAGACTAGAATTAAAACTATCCCGGTGAGTTAGAGATATATTTCTGACGCACCTGGTACATCTAAGTTTTTGTGGTACATAATTTTTTGTTAAACTAGATATTATCGTTGTATAAATTGTTGTTAGTGTCGTTCGTAGTGGGAACTCGATGACCTTCTGTCCTTTCTCGCTACTAACGACATATTTTTCCGTTATGCTAGTTTAACTATTGTCGTTATTTGTATATTTCAATATTTTAGGATGATATAAAAAAAGAGAGGGGTTGAAAAGAGAGGGGCTTATTAGATAGGGGGCAGAGAGGGGGCTTATTCACGAAATCAAATACAAGGATATATATTTTAATACATAATAACTTGTAAATTTTTGTATTCCAGATTCTGCAGATTCAACATACAATTTTACGAGGCAAATGCAAGAGATGAGGTTTATTGTGGGGGGCTTAATAGAGATGGGGCTTATTTGAAAGTTTGGCTTCGAAGAGAGGGACTTAATATAGACGAGGCTTTATAAAGAGGGGGGGGGGGTATATAGAACTTTTACGGTAGTTACCTTGTTTGCTGACATTGGTTCGTTGAATATTGAAATATTAATCTTGAAAGTTCAAATTTGCCTCCAACTTCAAACAAGAGCTTTGGCTTCTGGCCTGAGCAAATTCTTGAATTACATCGAATAAAGAATTAAATGAAAGAAAACAATTGGTGAATGTTTGTAAACATGATATGATATGATCTAATTCTCGCCGAAATTCCACCAAAGCTGTTCTATTGTTGATGCATTCGCACTGCTTCAAGAACATGCTTGGGCCAATAGGCCAATGTTCTGGTTAGGAAGGTGGAGGCAAATTTGAACTTTCAAAAATTGACATTTCAACACTCAATGTATCTATGCTCAAGTTAACTAACGAGGAAATGTCTAAACTGATTACCCATTGATGAAAGCTGAAGTTTCATTGCCAGGCTTGACCAAATCTGTTCGAGTTTTTTGGAACACCAGGTGATCTAAGCTTAATGTATTTTTCATACAAATAGAATTAAGCATGAAGTTTCGAGCACAGCCCGAGGCTGCAGCTTTGTAAGCATTCAACAAATTCCTTGGAAATTGTTTGTTGTAAATCTAAAATGTAAGCTGGACCGTTGCGAGTTCAAAACTCAAAATCTGTACCCTGTCATCTTACGCAGCGTCAATTGTATAAATTTCCGAACGTTTCCCAACTCAAATAGAATTCAGTAACTATTTTCAAGCCCAGAAGTACTATTTGCTGTCCTTATATCTACATTTATTGACACCATATTGACAATTTAATTACGAACAAAACTTCCGTATTTCTCCGGAACAAAAATCTTCCATCCGGGATGCAGTCCGGTTATAAACAAAAAGAAGGAATAATCATCCAGATAATTCACCAAATATTTTAAAGGTTCGGTGAACATTGAGTCCTAAAGGTCTGCGACTTACGCTCTTCGTCGAAAGCACTCCTGCGAATACAGATTTCCTCCACTGGCTCTCTGATGGTGGTTTTTCATGTGTAGAATATCAATTATGTGTAGGACAGCAAATTGAGATCATAAACACCATCAACCTTTGGAAAGATAGATAAATGATAAGTATCTTCATTCATATGATGTTAGCATTGATAAACTGAGAAAATAAAGATAACAGTCTTGAAAAAGTCACAGCTCCACGCCTGTGAGCCAAGGAAGATTATTTTCATCCATATTCAACTAAAACCAACAGTAACACAACACAGCTACCTAAAAAGGGCATTTCTTGTAATACAACAACATCAGTTCGTTTGGTTCACACCTCAATTCAAAGCGATTAGCGAATGCAGACAAAAGAAATTCTCTCAAACAGGAATTCAAAACAAACGAAACCGCAAAGTTGCCCTGAAACCAGTACTGCAAACTCTCACTTGGTGCTGGCGAAGGGAGGTTTTAAAGAGAAGCTATGTGCTTGCAACGAAAGAAGAAGGGTAAATCTAAAGTTCTGTCTCGCGGATTTTGTTTATTTGATTCAGGAGCTGCGGAGTGACTGCGTACATCTGAGCAATAAATATGCAAAAATTGTAATGCCCTCTGCTCGGTTTCTGAATCAAATAAACAAAATACGTGCGACAGAATTTTAGATTTACCCTTCTTCTTTCGTTGTAAGCACATAATTTCTCTTAAAAACCTCCCTTCGCCCGTACCAAACGAGAGTTCGCCGTACTGGTTTCAGGGCAACTTTGCGGCTATGTTTGTTTTGAATGTCTGCTTGAGAGAATTTCTTTTGTCTGCATTCGCTTATTGCTTTGAACTGAGGTGTGAGCCAAAGCGACTGATGCTGTTGTATTACAAAACCTGCCCTTGTTAAACTACCTGTGCCATTCACAGTGGGAAAAGACACAACGTCATCGAGTTCGAATTGCGAATGGTGCTAACAATTATACAAAATAAAACCTTTTTAATCCAAAGTAAATGATGGAAAATAAAATGAAAAAGGAAAATGTTTGCTCGGTAACAAATATTGAAGATCGTTGCAGCGAAAACAACGACCAGCCACTGCCACCCATCCGAAAGCAACCAGACCCCTTAAAAGTTGAAGATTGACCTGGAAAATTTGGTGATTTTTCAAGCAGGAGCAATGTTTTTTGTGACGCACAGTGTCAGTAAGACATGCATGAATCTAGGAAAATTTTGATTCTACGGGTGACTATGATTTGGACGGTCTTCTGAAATGTCTGCTCCAAACGGCAAAATGCTTGGCAGACTCTGGAGCTTGTTTGAATCAGTGGCAGACTTCGCAGAAATTACCACTTTCAGAAAAATTTGCGACCCAATATTACAAAAACTTTAATGAAACCTTTACAAGACAGTTACCAGATCTTGCAACAGTATCTGGCAACATTAGCGGAAATGTGACAGATCCGAGAAGAAATGAGGAAAAAATGAAGAGCTTACGTCAAATCTTCCTGTAGAGTTCTTCTTGAGTGAGTTTTCAACTCGTTTGTCCGTTGCCAGTGAAACGATTTTGTTGACTTTTGAAGTGAGGTCTGCAGTATTTATTCCAAGCTGTAGCAAAAGGTGAAGATGAAGTTGCAGTTTTTGTGCCACGCACTGGGATCGCGGGAATAAAGAAACTCTAATCAAGTCCTCTACCCCGTGTCATAACGCTCAAGTGGTGGGGCTCTACCAGGTATCGAACCTTGGTCCGCCTGACTATTCTGGCTGCAAAGTCAGAGGATTGGCACCACGACATCAAAAAGTAAACAGAGAACTTAGAGAAACTCTTGAAAGAAAGATTTGGCATTATAGAGGAAGCATGCAAATGAGAGATGATGTAATTTTAAGGGAGTTTCAAAGAGAGTTTCTACAAAGAGCACAAGATTCTCTTATCTTTGCAGGGGACAAGAGTGGGGGGAGGAGGGTTATTCTACCATCCGGTCATTCATATGGGGATGTGCCCGATGAGGACAGATGATATTACAACAGGATTCGCTAGTCCTGATTGACAGCCTAGTGAAGAGCGATTAGCGACTGCAGACACAAGGACTTCAATGCCTGGTCGGTTGAGATGAACACATACGAAAAATAATTAACTTAGATACTATGAAGAAGGCCGACACAAAGAAAGACAGATTTTTGGCACACAGAGGAATTTCGAACCCACGTTCTCATCAAAGTGTGACTTTAGATTTAAAGATACACCATATGTTTCTGTTATATAAGGCGAAAAGGATTAATATTATTGATAGCTTGATTTACGTTGTCTTATGTTGACAGAGGCTCATAGAGTTGACTTGACTTAATTCAGTTCATCAAGGCGTGTCCGTGTTTGAATAGTCCGTTTTCGTAATCTGTTAATAAATTTGAGTCATTTGATTTCATAAATACATAAACTTTGAAGAATTCAGGTTGTTATTCGTTTTTCCACAGTTAAAGACTTGTCTAGGAAAGTTGCAAGTCGACATATCACTTTTTGATTCCGATATATGATTGTTCATTCTTTGTTTTAAATTTGTTGTTTGCCCAGTGTAATTCATATTGCCGTTACAAAGGTTTCACGGAAGGAAATACACTAAGTTCTTGCTATCGAAAGATAATCATCTATTCAATTTATTTTGGCAATAATTGTAACCAATGCGGCAAAATCGTCGTGTCAACTTTACGATGTATTCTGTATCTTCCTCGAATAAAAACTTTGTGGAAGAGAATGCTCCGTAAACTTACTCCAGCTAATTGATTCCTACAGTCCTCCTCCACAGCAGACTTTTCTTCCGCCAAATGACCAATCTCGTCCTTTGCTAAATCAGTTGTGCCCTTTCTCTAAAAGAAAGGTAGCATATTCAATTAAAGGTGCACTTATATGATAAAACTAAGATCGAGGCATTTCTTTGAGGAAATTAACAAAATGTCTTAAAACATACCCAACTGACACACACATATATATAATAATAAATAATTTATTTAAAGTTGGCGTACAACTCTTATAGCTGTGTAAAGCTAATTAATGCCAACTATCTATCATACATATACAAAATGTTACAATGTTCAAAAAGGATTTAAAGAAAAAATGCTAAATAAAACCTAAACCAGAAATTAATGTTTTACACAATCTACAGTCACACTCTATTGTGTAGGTTCTTAATTCTTTTTTAAAAGCAGTCAGAGATTGGGACTCTCTAACACTGTGAGGTAATGTTTGCCACAGCTTTTGACCCAAATATCTCACAGTTTCTATGCCATAAGAAGTTGTCTTGGCATTAGGAATGCCAAGAGTATTCTTATTTCGCAAGTTATATTGTACATCTCTTGCCTCAAAAATCTCACTCATGAAACTAGGATTAAGATTCTTTTTGGTTTTGTATATTTCTATCATTAAGTACTGTAGATTGCGTTGGTGAATGGATACTGCATTATCTAATTAACTGCAACACACTAGACATTTACAGACTAAGGTCTCATTCTCGAAATACATGTTAAGGATGGTCTTAAGAAAGATAAATTTGGGGTATGATGGACAGGGCATAACGCAAATAATTGTTATCAGAAACCTTGAGTCATAATGACTATTCAAATAAGTTTGCACATTTTTTATTTCCGATGCTTTTTTACAGTTCTATATACACCGCAGGATTCAAAATTCTATATTCTTTGCAGGTTCTCTAACTTGGACTGATATCCAATGAGTGACAGATTTATGTACCTTATCATTTGCAGTAAATACCCCGGGGGCGGGGGGGGGGCTAACTTGACTTGTCCATGGTACGGGGATGTGCCATTTTTTAGGGTACCTTTTTCATGATAGAGTCCGGATTTATGGGTATGCTTTTCAACAATTTTTGCATTTTCCGGATTTATGGGTATAGTTTTTTTTGTAAAACTTCATTTATTGGCGAGCTGTTTTGGCATTTCCGAATTTATGGGTATACTTTTGAGAAACTTCTCCGGATTTATGGGTGGTACTTTTATGATTTGAATGGCACAGCCCCGTATCTTGGAAAATCAAGTGATCCCCCCCCCCCGGGGTAAATACATGGATTTGTATGTGGTTTATCTTTGTTCTTCGCTGTTTTACGTCTTGCACGTAATGACCACTGGGTAGTCATGGTCTTTTGCTCCCTGTGGTATCATCCATTTAGTATCGCAATGAAGATTGTAAATTGCATAATCCTATTCGTAGTAATTGCTATTGATAGACTGATGGACGCTAAAACTACCACTAATGGACTTTCACATTGAAAAATAGGATAAAGTCCCCCTCCCTTGATTTCATGTCTGGGTATGAAACGATAGCAACAGTTCAGTGCTCCAGGCAATGGTAGATGGGCCTAAGTTGCTGGCACGAGCCTCCGACGCTAAAACGAGTCGAAATTCAAGTTTTCAGTGATTTTAGCAATGAACAAAGCCGCAAGTATCCAGATGAATGTTTTCTCAATCCAAAGACTCAACCAAACAAACCTTTCACTATGAACCAGGAGTTCCTCCTTTTGAAGGCCAAATGGCTTCCATGAGCTTCACTGTGTCAATGACAATTTCCAATTGTCGAAGGCTGCCATGATTACGCCATAGCTTCGTTCCAGAGCACATAGCTAAATCTGTGCATTTCCGTCTCATTTTTTATATGAAAGTCCACAAGTCCCAGTTTGCGCAAAATAAAAAATTTTGTTGTTGTTGTCATTGTTGCGATAAAAGGGACCATGTCGTGAGTCTAGCGTAAACCGTGATAAGTCTTGTATGAATTTTGATAGGATACAAAAAATATTTTCTTACGATAAATGTGGCTAAACGAGGACATCAGAACGTTTTATTTGCCTCTAATTCAGCAAATTTCTGGCAAAATAATACCTCTGAGCGTTCTTCTGGTGGTAGAAAGAATTGCAGATCTTCAAGACTGAAGTTGGTCCAATGTGGCGATGGCTGCCGCAGTATCAATCTGATACTTGTGACTGTTTCAGGTTGTGATGAGAACTGCAAAGTAAACAGTAAGTGGATTATCTACTAACTACTGGATTGCCACACTAATAATGGCTTTATCGACAGACATATGAATACCTGATACCAACAAAATTCTTGCTTGCATAATGTCATCTGGAGGGGGTAATAATTTTCATTTTTTTTTCATTTTAACTTTTTTATCCATGGTAATCCACTCAATAATAAATACTGCTTTACAGGGAGCCATGCAAAAACAAAATCTAATAATAACTAAAATATATAATATACCCTATTTACAATAAAAAAGGAAAGAAAAATGAGATGAGTCATAGTTTGGCTTTATAGTTTCTTCGAAAAGAGCAGAGCGACGACGATGCTTTGACAACACTATCTAGGTCACTCCAGACCTTAGCCCCTCTGTACGCAAACGATTTCTGACCAGTTGATGTTCTCAGTAATGGTAATCTAAGGTCAGTGTTAGAGTTCCTCAGCTGACGGTTAGTAGCTTCAGATACCTTTTGAAATATGTTTCGCAAGTAATCTGGGGCAAGAGCATTCAGAGATTTATAGACCATCTTGCTCGTCTCGAAATCAATCAGTTCTCTAATGGTAAGCCAGCCGAGACTCTTTATCAAAGGCAAAGCGGACGTGTCATAGGGGCTGTTCGTGACTATCCTAGCGGCTCGATTTTGAAGTTTTTGCAACTTATCGAGGGCTGATGCACTGCAAGATCCCCAAACAGGGCAGCAATACCTAAAATAGGGCTCAACGAGACTTCTATACAGCATAATGAGGTTTTCCTTAGGTAGGTATCGTTTAGAATACTTCAACATACCGATACCTCTAGAGACTTTCTTGATTGTAGAGGACAAGTGAGTGGACCATTTCAGTTGGTCGTCAACCTGCACACCTAGATATTTTGTGTTGTTAACCATAGTGATCTCCTCACTACCGATGTTAAGCTCAGGTTTGGAAGAACGAGGCAAGTCTATACTATGAAGCTTGCCCCTGCTACCTATTATCATCCCTTGAGTTTTTACGACATTAAGCGACAGCTTGTTGCCCTCAAGCCAACATCTAAGGGCTTCAAGGTCAGCATTTATTGCAGCATTGATATCGGTCATAGAAGGAGAGGAGTAATAGATAGTGGTGTCATCAGCATACATTGCCACATCAGAAGTCTTTAAACAGTAGAGGAGGTCATTTACATAAACTAGAAAGAGTAGGGGTCCTAGGCAAGAGCCCTGGGGAACTCCACAATCTACCCCTTCAGTTACAGACGAATGACCATTCACTCTACAAAACTGCTTCCTATTGAAAAGATAAGACCGAAACCAGCTCAATTCTTTACCCTTGACGCCATAGTAGTTCAGTTTGTTCAAAAGGATTTCATGATCCACAGTATCGAAAGCTTTTTTAAGATCGATAAAGACTGCAGCAGTGTACCTCCCCTTGTCAATATTCAAATACCAGTCATTTGTGCTTTTAAGTAGACACGTTAGGACTGAATGTAGTTTCCTGAACGCTGACTGTAGGAGAAAGATGAGCTGATTTCGGTGAAGATAGTCGTAAAGCTGATCGAAGATAAGCTTCTCGAAAAGTCGAGAAATTACAGGGAGCACAGAAATAGGCCTGTAGTTTGATTTGTCATCGGTGGCTCCATCTTTAAAGATAGGTGCTACCCTCGCAATTTTCCAACTGTCTGGGAATCGCCCGAGAGAGAGAGATAAGTTGAACAGCTGCACGAGAGAAGGTGCCAAAACTGAAATTCCAATTTTTAGGAAAAAACTAGATATACAGTCAACACCCGACCCATTGGAAGTTTTAATACCGCCACAAACCCTAATCAAAGTCTCTTCGTTTATGGGGGAAAACATGAAAGGCTCGCAGCTGGGTGGATCTCCAAAATCACCATTAAGAAGGGGATTAGATTTGGGAGGGATCCCCGGGGGGGGTACTTCACTTTGGGTAAGACGGGGATGTGCGCCAGTTTTGGGTAGTTTTTGGCCTGAAAATTCTGGGATTGGGGTATCCTTTTACTGGAAAATTTCTGTGATTGGGGTATACTTTCACTCGGAATTTTCTGGGATTGGGGGTTACTCAAAATTCTGTAATGGGTGTTGAATGAAAGTACAACTGGATAAATTTTCGAGCAACACGTGGTCAGTTTCAGGTGAACTGATTTCAAGTATTTTTGTGTTGAAAAACGTCCTCAGATCAGAAACTCGTTCCAATGGCCACTTGGAACCAAAATAACCGTTCCCAGCCCTCTATCCCTTATCCTTTTGACGTCGAATTGCTTTTGTTACTTCTTCGATTGGGTATCAATATCTGACAAATTTTCTGGGATTGGGTATCAATATCGGACCAAATTTCTGGGATTGGGTCGTAACAGAAATCCTTGCGGCGCACACCCCCGTATGAATTTATAGTGAAGTACCCCCCCCCGGGGAGGGATCTTATCAGCCAAGCTTTTCCCTACGTTGCAGAAGAAATTATTCATAGTATCAGCAATGGATTTATTGTCAGTAATGGTTTCATCACCTTCTTTGAGAGCCTTGATGTTAGTAGTTTTTGATCTCTTATTGATTACTTGGTTCATGGTTTTCCAAGTTTCTTTGATGTTGCCTTCACAGGAACGAATCTTATTTGTGAAATATTGAGTTTTCAGCGAGCGGTTTAAATTATTTGCTTTGCATCTTACATGCTTGTAAGCACTCATTAAAAGCTCGGAGTTAGCTTTCACTGCAGCGATCTTCAGTTTGTCTCTAGTCCTGCAGATCTTTTTTAGTTCGGGTGTTATCCAGGGGCAGAACCGTTCAGAGACTCGCTTTTCCCGGAGGGGTGCATGTTTTTCGATGATCTGAGACAGCGTATCAGACCATTGACTAACAGCACCCTCCAAACACCCAGAGTTACTCACAGTAGCCTGCCAGTCTACAGAGGCAAGATCACTGAGGAAAAGCTCTTCATCAAAATTTTTCATCTGTCGTGTTGTTATCATTTTATGCTGTGGTTTTAGCGAACCAAAATATTTACGAACTACGTATACCACATAGTGGTCACTAATGCAAGTCTGTAGTACACCTGATTCGACAACATTGCGAGGATCATTCGTCACAATGTGGTCGATAACCGTAGATGAACTAGCAGTCTCACGTGTAGGCTCAGAAATAAGTTGTTGAAGACCAAAAGTATCATAAAATTCCATGATACGCTTTGTGCAAGGTGGAATATAAGAACCAGGAGGATCAGGAACATCTTGGGGAGCTCCAACATTACAGTTAGTGTCCCCCAATAAGATAATCTCCTTATCCTCCCCGTCCAAGACTCTAAAGAACTGGTCCAAACGATCGAAAGTATCAACATGATCAGATGGTGGTCTGTACCACGTGACTACCAAAAAAGATTTGGCTTTAACAGGCTTAACCTCAATGCATCGAACCTCTAGGGAGAAAGAGGGGAGGTCATCACGTGCATCAGCAACAATAGTATTGCTGATGTAGAAACCCACTCCGCCGCCATCTCGATTACGATCATGCCGGACAAATCTATAGCCGTCAATTTGAAGGAGGTCACTAGGATAATTATCATCAATCTTTGTTTCGTTAAGGGCTAAAATATGGATACCCTGATCTTAATGGAACTGTTCGTCGTTACACTGGCTATAAAGGTAAACAACAATTAAAAGAACGTTTAGAAAACGTGGCTTCTTCTGTAAATAGTTGATATTATGAAAGCTAAGGCCCCGTTTACACGGGATCGGATCCAGAACTGTTCGCGTTTACACGGGATCGGATCCATTTGGATTTTATGAACTCTTAGCAGCGTTCTATTAAACATTTTCTCTTATTTTAATCAGATTCTTTGAAATTTTGCACTCTAATAGACTCTGTCTCATCTCCGATTCCCCTCTTAGAAATGTCAACGAAGGATTTTCAGTTTAATCGTGTCACTCCCTATCCGTACCAGTTTGGATCCGATCCCACCCGTTTACACGAGACCTTTTTGGGATCGGATCCAAACGGGATCACCTTCGAAAGTGATCCCGTTTGGGTACGGATAGCAGATCCAAATGGGTTCGGATCCGTTGAGTCCCGTGTAAACGCAAGGCCTATCCGTTACACTTTGGGTACGGATCCATTTGGATCCGATCTCGTGTAAACGGGGCCTAAGTCGGAATAGCTCGAAGAAACATCCGTGTAAGTATTGATAGTGTAGCACTCCAGGAAGACTGCTTTTTTCGGCGTCTTGTGGTGGGGTGTTTTGATAAATAACTGAATGTGATTTCTAGGCCATGTCCGTTTCTGGAAGCGTACGGACATGAAGCGTAGTTGAGCGTCCACCAATAGCGATAACTACGAATATGCAATCAGTCTATGAAGCTGTATCACAAGAAGACGTCACTAAAAGATATCCCACATCCCACATGAATTTTTCGTTTTAGCCACAATAGAGGATTGCACTAAAGATGGCGGCGAGGAATGTTTTACCGAGATGTATAGCGTTCGAATTACAAACCTTTGACAATTTTGTAGGAATTCGATTAAAGAACGCAATGTATCTCGGTAAAAAATACCTCGCCGCCATCTTTAGTGCAGTGGTCTGTTTCATCAACCAATAAGTAAATTCACATCCTTGAAAGTTCTATGCCCGGGCGGGAACCACTGATCAGTGGCGGGAACCCAACATAACACAGATCTTCAGACCCGGAATTTGAATATTCGCGCCAAAACACAGGGGACCGACGAAAAGACAATAACATTCTAATTCAAAACGAGGGTCGATCAAGATTGCTGCCGTCTTTTCAAGAAATCAAAAACAAAATGGAGGTTGCACTGCTAAAAGTTGATCTTTCTGAAACGTTTGACGCGATCAAATCTGCAGTCGCAAATGCAGATAAGAGAGTTTTGTCAATACTTGGGTTTGCTGTTGGTTCATATATGGCGTACGAGGCACTCGAAAGCGTTAGTATGGCCGGCAAGACGGAGAACACATATTTGAGGAAGCTTCATGAATTTGTGAGAGAGTACTACAACCGCGGGTATCTTATCAGGAGAAGACATTTCTTTAGTGATCCAAGGGCGTGTGTTGTTAACTATGGGTCATATGGTGTTTTACCGAGACCTGTGTTTGAGTACAAAATAAAGCTGGAGGTAATTTTGAATATATGTAGCCTACCTATCTATTTTACAACAACCAATTCATTGATAGTAAGAACTTGGAGTTGGACCAGTACTCTTAAATATTTCATGTTTCTAATAATATGCCTTTGCCTACCCTCACGAACCTTTTTTCCAAACGCAGTTTTCCAAAGCCTTTTTGGTGTTTAGATATTACTCAAGGAGTTCCTTCCTAAATATGGCACAGCACAGGAAACTGATGAAAAACATGCTAAGGATTTTTTTGGTTGCTTAGGGGCCGTCCAAAAATCCATTTCGTCACGGATAGCGGAATTTGGCCGTTACGGGGGGAGGGGGTTTATTACTAATCCGTTAAGCGTGACGGAATGGAACCTAACAATGTTTTCGATCATATTTTACGAAGTTTCATCGCTGGATAACGTAAAGTAGAGACAGAAACGGCCTAAGAAGAGGTTCTCCTTGTCAACAGTTGAAGGTTTCTAACGATCGCAATGAAGCAGTTAGCGAGATAGGTAAACACTAAATTCTGTATGTCCGTTAAGCGGAGGGGGGGGAGGGGGTATCTGAAGTTAGTGGCCAAATTCCGCTATCCGTGATGAAATGGATTTTTGGACGGCCCCTTAGTGCTGGAGTTGATTTTTTCTGAGAGCTGCATTTCTTACAAGCAGTTTATAACAAGAAAATATATAAAGTGTACTTGAAACTCAATACCACCCTGATGCTAGACATATCTAGCCACCAAAATATTAAATTTTATATAAGAATTTGAAGAAAATCTTTAATATATTTGCTGGGGAGTTAAATCTTTAATTCATCCAGGAAGCAAACTATGTGAGAGTAATTTTTTATTAAAAATTGTACGGTATTTTTGTAAATTAACATCTACAAATTCATAAAAAGTTATCAAAATTCTTAGGATTTGGAACAATCATATCAAGAAAGTCAGAAGAACCCCTGTAAAAAAGTCTTTCATAAGTTACAAAAAATAAGTTATTATGAAATAATGAGGGGGTTTATTTCATTCAGGAAGAGATGGAAAGATGCCCAGATGAATGGTTTTTCTTGAAACTAAGAAACAAATGGAATGAAAGTTGCAAACAAGTGGCTGATGCTGTTGGAGCCAATCCTCAGAATATGGCATTTGTTCATAATGTAACAGAAGCCATCAACTGTGTTGTTAGATCTATTGGTCTAACACCAAAAGATGCTGTATTGATCACAAACCATACATATGGTGCTGTTAAAAACATAGTAGATTATTACACAAGCAAGGCAGGAGCAAAAATGGTGACATTACAGATTCCATTTCCCATCCAAAGTGAGCAGGAGATCTGTGATTTATACAATAAGGTATTAGCAGAGAACCCAGATATCAAGCTAGCCATTATTGATCACATCACAAGTGCCAGTGCACTCCTAATGCCAGTGGAGGATCTAGTGAAAGTTTGTAAGAAGCATGATGTGCTAACATTAATTGATGGTGCTCATGCGCCAGGGCAGCTGCCTCTGGAAATTATGAAGATTGGAGCTGACTTTTATGGAGGTTTGTTTCTCATCTGTTTTGTGTGATCTTCAAAATTAGAGGCTGGCAGGCTTTTTTACAATCAATTAAAGGCCCCTATTCAACCAGTATACCTTGCATGTGCCTCTTGGTTGGCCTTTGGTGTTGCCATTTCCATGGTCCATGAAAATGGTGACAACAATGGCTAACCAAGAGATGGCATCAGCAAAGCATGCTGATTGAATAAGCACTTTTAACACAAGAACTCAAAGAATACAACTACTAAATGCCTATCAAGCTGAGAATAGACACCAAGGTCATTGGAGGCACTTACAATTAAAAAATTATAACACACTAGAGAGAAAAAAAGAGGCAATACAAAGAAAAAGTTAAAGTCTTGCTCACATCTGAGGTGAGGCAATAATATCTGCTAGGAAGAAATAATTTAAAAAATTTGGGGGAAAACAAGTGGAAGGTAATGAACAGAGGGTCCCCATGCACTGATGGACAGCCCTCACCCCCCCCACCACGACACACGCCACCGCAACTAGAATAACACACCAAATCAAAGGGCAGCAGCCACAATCATCCACACAGCAAGAATCCTATCCACCCACTATCCCACACCTGCACCATTCAATAACATGGCAAGGTTTGATTATTACAAAATAGAAGAACTGTAAATTTTCAGAAAATACCAGAGAAAAGGAGCAACAAAGAAACAATGCACTTATTTCACAGAGCCAATCAGGATCAGTCTATTTCAGTCTTTTACATATACATGCTTGTTACTCATATATTTCTGACAATTTTTACTTTCCAATTCATTTGTGACTTCCTGTACCACAAAAGATGCATAAATACATGCCCATATAATTGAAGACCACACTTTCCCTTGTGCCTTTTCTAGTCCCCTTTTCTTGTCATTTGTAGCCATCACTTTTAACAGCTTGTCTCAAGATTCTTGCAACAAAAAAACACAAAATCTTCTGTATTCTTATTTCAAACAGAAAACACTAGATATTTTTAGTGCACGGAGCTTGTTATCTGGTTTTTTTATATCTTACAAATTTGACAGATTTTGAAACAAAATTGAATGTTATTCCCACTTTGGCATCACAAAAATAAATTGTCACTTAAGACTTTGAGGCATTGCTTTGCAATGTCACTGTAAAGCTCAGAATAAGATCTAATGATGCTTTTCTAGCTACAATTTCTTTTTTAAGGAAACTTGCACAAATGGTATTTTGCACCAAGAGGCTGTGCATTTGTTTGGGCACGTCAAGAGTTTCTAGCAAACCTTGATCCAAGCCTGGTCTCGCATAATTACAATAAAGGATTCCAGGATAGATTCTACAAACAAGGCACAGATGATAACACAAATTACATGGCTGGTGCATATGCTGTAACTGAATATTATCCATCTATTGGAGGAATGGTAAGCCATCATTACAACTACCAATAGGATTTGAAAATTGAAACCATGAACTCAAAAAGATCCTTTGCAGTCCAACATCAGGCCTTACCGGGAATGGCGTGCGATCGCTCTCGCACGCCTTGGCGCACACCTTCTCTGTCCAAGGAGTGCAAAAATCGCACGCCTTACCTTTTCAAACAAGGATTAAAATCTTGTATTTCTCTGTAACAATAAGTCAATCAGGAAGTACTAAATCCAAAATCCTTAATGATTTGATAGTTATCATTCAATTGTTTACAAAAGATAATCCTGAAGGATGTAACATAACTTAGATTGAAGAGTTGTTTCTTTGACCTACTGTTTGTTCTTGAGAGACCAGTTCTTTTCTTGGTAATTCAACTTACTTTTGGATAGATATACATTTTTTAAGGCCCCGTTCACACTGCACCGTTTTTGTGCAAAAATGGAGAGAAAAAAATGGAAAGAAACCTTGATAGTTAAGAAAAAGGAGACTGAAACATCTATTACCGCTTCAAATCGATAACAGATTGTTTTGTGCTCTTTTTATCTTCGTTATCCACAATTACAGTTTATTCGAAAATTGTGAACTCAGATGAATCAATTTTTTGAACAATCAAACACCTGGAATGACTTTGCATTAGTAAAACTGATCAAGTAAAACTCTAGTCGACATATTTTTAATGTTGATTTGCAACTGCACTCCATCACACGCCTGAAATGGACTAGGAGAGCGATTTGCCACTCCCCTACTGAAATATTCCGAGTAAGGTCTGAACATTGAATTTCATGAAGCTGGAAAACGACTTTTTGTGAGAATTAGTGGCCTTCATATTGCCAATTTACTGTTGAGAAGAAGTCTGTTCTCATTTAAATAGACTTCATTTGTATACTTAAAGCTAAATGCTAAAATTTAAAGTTAATATCAGTTTTGCAGCAACCCTGTAATCCAGATGTATGTATCGAAGGGTATGAGCTCATAACAAAATTTAGAAATAATGACTCCATTTTAAATCTCCCCACATAATAGTGTCACATAATAGGCACAGCTTCTTAATGAATTTTCTCCAACAGAAACACATCTACAAAGTAAATGTCCCCATGAGACAATGGGCATCCAAGTTATTCAGAGATACATGGAAGACAGAATCACCAAACATCCCTTCAACAATGCAACCACCGTATCTAGAAATTGTTGAAATGCCTGAAGCAATCATTCAGTATTACGGTGCAACACCACAAGGTGCAGAAGAATGCAAGCTGGATCTAATGCGACAGTACAATGTATACATGATGGTATCAGCCGTAAATGGAACACTATGGTGTCGTGTTTCATGCCAAATTTGTAGCACAAAGAAGGAATATTTTGTTGCAGCTTTAGCAGTCAAGAAACATGCACAGAGCATTAGAAACAAAATACAATAGGATGTTTCATTTATTATACAAATGTGTATGAATATGATGGTACCATCGAAAATAGTCATGATTTTACCCAATGTTCAGGTCAAACACAGTACAGTTCTTTTGCAACTGCCCTTCCATGAATTCGTAAGAATTTTCAAGAATTTATGACAATTTTTAGAAACAAAGTAGTCTACTCAAATATTGAACTGCACACAGGATCTATTTTAAAGCTCAGCTTCACAAAAGTTTCATGAATGTTTAAAGGGAATCAACATGGTTAGAAGCTAACCGGGGCCAGGTCAAAACTATGATCTGTTGTACTTGATAAGTTTTTACACAATCTGGCTTCATTGTGTAGCTAAAGAAACATTGGTTTGTGGGTGTTCTGTAGCTTATTATAGCAGCTACAAGACATATTTATATTCCCCTTCAGAGTTCACAAGAAGGTTAAGTCATGAAGGAACTGTACTGTACATGCATGAACTCAATTTGACCCTCCTTGTTGTTGTGTCCTTTGCTTTTTCATACTCAACTTGCAGTGCAATTCAACCAATTTTGTCATCTGCTTTAGCACAAGAAAAGGTTGTACAGTTTATATCGCCTGAGCATTTTGCTTTTGGTACACAGCAAAAGTACACAACCTTTGCTCAAGCATGCTTCCAAAAAATGAAATTTTTTGACATATGCATACTGTAAAAGCTCTATGAAGCCCCTGGGGGTCTTATTCAATTTTGGATGGTCCATTAATAGTGAGTGGGGCATATTAGAGAGGGTTATACAGGCTTATTCACAAAATCAAAAGATATATTTGGTAGCTTCTTTGTTCTTTTATCCTATATTTTGTGTAATCAATATACAATTTTACAGGTCAAATACATGAATTTGACATAGTTTTATTCAAAACGATATCAAAACAAAGATGCAAGCTTGTCTAGCTAAATAAATTGAAAAGATTTGGTAAATTCTAGAAGTTGTTGTTGTTGTTGTAACTTTATTTTCATCGACTGATTATGTACTCTGGTCAGTTGTACAAGCAAACTAATCAAAATTGATGGATGCAATTAATAAAAAATAAAGCTGATGACTATTTTTATGCTAAGAATTTGATGTAAGTTTGGGGGCTTAATAGAGAGGGGGCTTATTTCAAATTTTGACTCAGAGGGGAGGGGCTTATTAGAGAGGGGGCTTAATAGAGCTTTTACAGTAATATATATACCAAATATAAAATGTGAAATAATACAGTAGGTGAAGGTGGGATAATTTGGGTCAATGGGGTGACTTGGGACAATTCAATTTTCTGCTGCTAAAACAAGTGTAAGTTCAATATCTGATTCATGCTTCAGTGGACAGTGAAATCTATGCTGCTTGAAAGTGGTGTTGAAGAATTATTGGATAATTTCTAGCACTTTAATTCAGTTCCTTGCAAATAGGCCATAACTACCCCCAACGTACCCTCCTCTGATATACAATGTATTATAAAATTGGAGTTGTTGATTTTACTTTTATTATCATGGCATAGTCTGAAATCCAAGTTGGCAAATAGCCAAGTCATCAAGTACTCCTGTACAGGCAATAGGCTTAATATTTTTTGGCCAAGCTTATTCTTCAAAATTCAATCTGAACTGTTTTTGTTCTTGATCAAGGAACAAAAAAGTCTGCTCTTAAAATAACCTTTGTACTACCAATTAACAAAACTCTTGAACAATGATTTCTCATTTGGAACCAACAAAATATAGGAAATGACCACATAAGAGGCTCACCTGCTTTTCAGCATTGACAATGAAGTAATCTTGGCCACCACACTCATGATGTGGACTTGGCATCAGAATGTAATCTCTGAGCACTGTTTTCCAAGTATTTTGACCTGAAAATAATAAAAGATGGATTGATAACAGGACACTCTGCAACAAATTATTAGGGCTGCATGAAGAATTTTGTGCCCACCTCCACATATTTACAGTGTAGTATCATCAAAATTTGATGGTTGATGTTTCATAAGAAATGTGCTCTTACTTTTACTTGAGATGTAACTTGTAGTATATAGAATGTATGCTTTGTAGTCTGGTATTCATATATTTAATTATTTGTTTGAAACAAATAATCAAAAAAGAAATTCTTTTTCAAACATGGGTGTGATCTCTTCCTGATTTTTCACATCTACAAATTTACAAATGAATGGCAAGAAATGTTGAAATTGCCTTAAACAATTCTTTATTGGTTTTCAATAATTAGAAACAAAGCATTTCCAAATTAGGAGGTATTCTTGAAATAATGCTCTCTGTGCATTATGGTACACGTATATAAACTCTTTCAGCAGGCACATTCTTCTAAGTTCTTCTCTGAAAATAGACCTGTTTTACAATTAAATTCTATTCAAGGTAAGAGATATTTGGTAAACGTTGTACGATAAAATATAGTATAAAAATAGCAGATGCAAGAAATGAAAAAAGGTCTAAGAACTTGGCACACTGAGGCCTTTTAAACCAATGTTCACACTCTGATGATAACATTGGTTTGAAAGGCCTCAGTGTGCCAAGTTCTTAGACCTTTTTTCGTTTCTTGCATCTGCTATTTCTATACTATATTTCAAGGTAAGAGATGTGATTCCCTTTACAGCAAAAAATCTATATCATCACATGTTGCAAAGACGCATACAAAACTTTTTCATGCATTGCTAAGAGCAATGCACACTTTTGAGATTTAGATCCACATGAAATCAAGGCAAGTGATGTTCATGGAAGTATTTCAAAACATTGACATCATTGTGAAAGTGGTCTATTCTTAACAAAGCTATTTATGGTGACCTGAAGGCAAAGTTGTTTTATCCTCCAAGAAAGATATGAAATCAACCAACATACCCTCATCTGGATGTTTGTATTTCAGTCTAACTGATAATGATGCAACATAGTTGTTCTTGAATTTGATAAATCCAACCTACAATGGAAATTAACAGACTGATACTTAAGACCGCAGGAAATACTTTAAACAAAGAATGGATTGGTTTGCATCTTCTGGTACAACAAGTGAATCTATTTCTGCGTGATTTATTTCTCAATTGATAACTTTGCCTCTTGTGCCAAAAAAAGTTCAACACCATATGCCAATATTGTTCATAGGTCCCTTCCCAATGAAATTTGGAATTTACGACGCAATTGTTAAATGTGAAGCAAAAAAGTTTGAAATTCATCAATTTGCAAAACCTTTGTATAAAAAAGGCATCTTTGACAGGCACTTTGCAAAGCTGTCTTCTTAGACTGCAGCTGGGCCTGTTTGCACCAATAACTGTCAGTGTGCATTAACTTAGCCTGCATGCAGACTATACCCAAGGAAAATGTATAGTTTGTGCAACCCCACTTTTGCATGGTGCGTGCTTCAGCATTTATTTGATAACAAAAAAATGTATTGTTGTAACAGCCAATAGCATTGCTTTCCTGCAAAACCAGGAAGCAATCAGATTTGAGAACAGCTATCATTTGATTCAGTCTTTGGTTTCACTTTGTTTCCTTAGCAAACTTAATTAGCAACACCATGCTCTTGAACTTTAAGTACCCAGCGGCAGACATAAGCAGACGCGAAGGACAAAGGGCCATTCAAACTGTTATTGAAATGGAATGCTGACGCATACAATACATGAGACTGAGCAGCATTGCGCAGACTATACCATTTCATTGGGTATTGTCTGCACGCAGGCTAGCATTAACTGTGCATTGCAGGCAGAGATGTTTTCTTCTATTTTTCAGCATTAACAACCTAAAATCTTTCATGAATTTTCTGTGGAATGATCTGTTTTCTAGAAGAACAGAGGAAAGATAAAAATCACTGAAATGAGACCGAATGATGGGTCAGAAAACGATGAAATGATATCCGTACTTGCTATATGACAGGAGAGCCTCCTTTTTTAGAACGAAAAGTTTTTAATTATCTTCTTTGTGATGACCATTGTCATGTGTTTGGTTTTATTTTGAAAAACCCAGAAAATGTCATCACAGTGTCATCAGTGAGTGATCGTTAAATATGGCACATGCATTCATCACTCGAACAAAGCATACTGGGTTCGCGACAAAAAAGCGCTGTTTTGATTCTTCCAACAAGATAACTCAAAAATTTACTGCACTGTAACAGTAATAGCAACTGTTTCGACATTATTTCAAATACGAATCATGTCATTTATTTGTTTTGAGATCTAACTAAGTAATTTGGGAACACTTTAAACAAAACTAAATGAACTCACAGCACGATACGAAAGAAAGCATGCACAAACAAAATAGCTGAGAGTCCACCGTAGCGCTAGCCTGTAAATCTGAGGCGCCGGTATATCTGAGGTTTTGCCTGTAAATATGAGGTCGGCAAGATCAGACGTATTATTCATAGGTGACGAGTAGTCATAATCTATTGTAAGACAGACAAAGGTGAAACACAAGGTCTGGCTTCAAAAGAAACAATAGGCCTTTCCGGGGGTCAAAATCTCTCACGAATGGACATCTTTCTGAGAGGAAATCGTTAAGAAATCAGTGAGGAAATCCATAGTAAAGGTTGAAAATTAACTTCGTACGGGGATCCGTGAGAACAAGTATCCAATTTACTTTCGTTTCGTTTTGTTTTCATGTCCTGGATTTGACTGGTATCGGTCGTAAGAAATTACTCATGTTGCTCAAATGCTTTTTCTATTGCCATAAAGCTTTTCAATTTTTCAACAAGGAACTTGAAAGTTGTTTCGTAATTAAGAATAAAGATTTTCGCATTTCTAGGACTAAAACGTTGTTATTTTGTTGTGCCTTGTTTTAAATGCTTGAATTATCAACGTATGGTCGTTAACACTGGCCTGGTGAAGATATATATGTTTCTAGACACAGACATGGGAACCCCAGGGTGCTTGGCCTACGACCAAACAGGAAAGTGCCGCTGGAAGGTTTAAAAAGCTACCCTGTCCCGAAGTCAAATTCCTAAAAATGATACCCTGTCCCGGACCAAAATGAACAATTAAAATAAACCGATACTAATATTGGGTTCTTAGGTTAGATATTTCGAGATTTGGAAAAGATGTCGCAGACTTACAAAAAAAATTAACAAACCGAGAAATAATATGCGACCAAAATGAAAAATAAACTAAACCGATAGTAAGATTGGGTTGTTAGGTAAGATAATTCTAGATTTGGGAAAGATGTCGCAGACTTTTGAAAAAAATTAAGAAACCGAGAGATAATAAGCGACCAAAATGAAAAATAAACTAAACCGATAGGAAGATTGGGTCATTAGGTAAGATATTTCTAGATTTGGGAAAGATGTCGCAGACTTTTAAAAAAATTAAGAAACCGAGAAATAATTTGCGACCAAAATGAAAACTAAACTAAACCGATAGTAAGATTGGGTTGTTAGGTAAGATAATTCTAGACTTGGGAAAGATGTCGCAGACTTTTGAAAAAAATTAAGAAACCGAGAGATAATAAGCGACCAATATGAAAAATAAACTAAACCGATAGGAAGATTGGGTCATTAGGTAAGATATTTCGAGATTTGGGAAAGATGTCGTACATATTTAGAAAAAATTAAGAAACCGATAAATAATATGCGACCAAAATGAAAAATAAACTAAACCGACAGTAAGATTGGATTCTTAGGTTAGATATTTCGATAATTTGGGAGAGATGTCGCAGACTATTAAAAAATATTAAGAAACCAACAAATAATATGCGACCAAAATGAAAAATAAACTAAACCGATAGTAAGATTGGTTTATTAGGCAAGATATTTCTAGATTTGGGAAAGATGTCGCAGACTTTTAAAAAAAATTAAGAAACCAAGAAATAATATGCGACCAAAATGAAAAATAAACTAAACCGATAGTAAGATTGGGTAATTAGGTAAGATATTTCTAGATTTGGGAAAGATGTCGCAGACTTTTAAAAAAAATTAAGAAACCAAGAAATAATATGCGACCAAAATGAAAAATAAACTAAACTGATGGTAAGATTGGGTTATTAGGTAAGATTTTTCTAGATTTGGGAAAGATGTCGCAGACTTTTAAAAAAAATTAAGAATTAATATGCGAAAAAAATAAAAAATAAACTAAACCGATAGTAAGATTGGGTTATTAGGTAAGATATTTCTAGATTTGGGAAAGATGTCGCAGACTTTTAAAAAAAATTAAGAAACCAAGAAATAATATGCGACCAAAATAAAAAATAAACTAAACCGATAGTAAGATTGGGTAATTAGGTAAGATATTTCTAGATTTGCGAAAGATGTCGCACACATTTAAAAAAATTAAGAAACCAAGAAATAATATGCGACCAAAATGAAAAATAAACTAAACCGATAGTAAGATAGGGTTATTAGGTTAGATATTTCTAGATTTGGGAAAGATGTCGCATACATTCAAAAAAAATTAACAAACCGAGAACTGATATGCGACCAAAATGAAAAATAAACTAAACCGATAGTAAGATTGGGTTGTTAGGTCAGATAATTCTAGATTTGGGAAAGATGTCGCAGACTTTTAAAAAAAATTAAGAAACCGAGAAATAATATGCGACCAAAATGAAAAATAAACTAAACCGATAGTAAGATTGGGTAATTAGGTAAGATATTTCTAGATTTGCGAAAAATGTCGCACACATTCAAAAAAATTAAGAAACCAAGAAATAATATGCGACCAAAATGAAAAATAAACTAAACCGATAGTAAGATAGGGTTATTAGGTTAGATATTTCTAGATTTGGGAAAGATGTCGCATACATTCAAAAAAATTAACAAACCGAGAAATAATATGCGACCAAAATGAAAAATAAACTAAACCGATAGTAAGATTGGGTTGTTAGGTCAGATAATTCTAGATTTGGGAAAGATGTCGCAGACTTTTGAAAAAAATTAAGAAACCGAGAAATAATAAGCGACCAAAATGAAAAATAAACTAAACCGATAGGAAGATTGGGTTATTAGGTAAGATATTTCTAGATTTGGGAAAGATGTCGCATACATTAAAAAAAAAATAAGAAACCAAGGAATAATATGCGACCAAAATGAAAAATAAACTAAACCGATAGTAAGATTGGGTTCTTAGGTTAGATATTTCGAGATTTGGAAAAGATGTCGCAGACTTACAAAAAAAATTAACAAACCGAGAAATAATATGCGACCAAAATGAAAAATAAACTAAACCGATAGTAAGATTGGGTTGTTAGGTAAGATAATTCTAGATTTGGGAAAGATGTCGCAGACTTTTGAAAAAAATTAAGAAACCGAGAGATAATAAGCGACCAAAATGAAAAATAAACTAAACCGATAGGAAGATTGGGTCATTAGGTAAGATATTTCTAGATTTGGGAAAGATGTCGCAGACTTTTAAAAAAATTAAGAAACCGAGAAATAATTTGCGACCAAAATGAAAACTAAACTAAACCGATAGTAAGATTGGGTTGTTAGGTAAGATAATTCTAGACTTGGGAAAGATGTCGCAGACTTTTGAAAAAAATTAAGAAACCGAGAGATAATAAGCGACCAATATGAAAAATAAACTAAACCGATAGGAAGATTGGGTCATTAGGTAAGATATTTCGAGATTTGGGAAAGATGTCGTACATATTTAGAAAAAATTAAGAAACCGATAAATAATATGCGACCAAAATGAAAAATAAACTAAACCGATAGTAAGATTGGGTAATTAGGTAAGATATTTCTAGATTTGGGAAAGATGTCGCAGACTTTTAAAAAAAATTAAGAAACCAAGAATTAATATGCGACCAAAATGAAAAATAAACTAAACCGATAGTAAGATTGGGTAATTAGGTAAGATATTTCTAGATTTGCGAAAAATGTCGCACACATTCAAAAAAATTAAGAAACCAAGAAATAATATGCGACCAAAATGAAAAATAAACTAAACCGATAGTAAGATAGGGTTATTAGGTTAGATATTTCTAGATTTGGGAAAGATGTCGCATACATTCAAAAAAAATTAACAAACCGAGAAATAATATGCGACCAAAATGAAAAATAAACTAAACCGATAGTAAGATTGGGTTGTTAGGTCAGATAATTCTAGATTTGGGAAAGATGTCGCAGACTTTTGAAAAAAATTAAGAAACCGAGAAATAATAAGCGACCAAAATGAAAAATAAACTAAACCGATAGGAAGATTGGGTTATTAGGTAAGATATTTCTAGATTTGGGAAAGATGTCGCATACATTAAAAAAAAATAAGAAACCAAGGAATAATATGCGACCAAAATGAAAAATAAACTAAACTGATGGTAAGATTGGGTTATTAGGTAAGATTTTTCTAGATTTGGGAAAGATGTCGCAGACTTTTAAAAAAAATTAAGAATTAATATGCGAAAAAAATAAAAAATAAACTAAACCGATAGTAAGATTGGGTTATTAGGTAAGATATTTCTAGATTTGGGAAAGATGTCGCAGACTTTTAAAAAAAATTAAGAAACCAAGAAATAATATGCGACCAAAATAAAAAATAAACTAAACCGATAGTAAGATTGGGTAATTAGGTAAGATATTTCTAGATTTGCGAAAGATGTCGCACACATTTAAAAAAATTAAGAAACCAAGAAATAATATGCGACCAAAATGAAAAATAAACTAAACCGATATTAAGATAGGGTTATTAGGTTAGATATTTCTAGATTTGGGAAAGATGTCGCATACATTCAAAAAAAATTAACAAACGGAGAAATAATATGAGACCAAAATGAAAAATAAACTAAACCGATAGTAAGATTGGGTTGTTAGGTCAGATAATTCTAGATTTGGGAAAGATGTCGCAGACTTTTGAAAAAAATTAGGAAACCGAGAAATAATAAACGACCAAAATGAAAAATAAACTAAACCGATAGGAAGATTGGGTTATTAGGTAAGATATTTCTAGATTTGGGAAAGATGTCGCATACATAAAAAAAAATAAGAAACCAAGGAATAATATGCGACCAAAATGAAAAATAAACTAAACCGATAGTAAGATTGGGTCATTAGGTAAGATATTTCTAGATTTGGGAAAGATGTCGCAGAATTTTAAAAAAATTAAGAAACCGAGAGATAATAAGCGACCAAAATGAAAAATAAACTAAACCGATAGTAAGATTGGTTTATTAGGCAAGATAGTTCTAGATTTGGGAAAGATGTCGCAGACTTTTAAAAAAAATTAAGAAACCAAGAAATAATATGCGACCAAAATGAAAAATAAACTAAACCGATAGTAAGATTGGGTAATTAGGTAAGATATTTCTAGATTTGGGAAAGATGTCATTTCTCATATAGATATCATTTCTCGGTTTCTTAATTTTTTTCAAATGTGTGGGACATCTTTCCCAAATCTCGAAATATCTAACCAAATAACCCTATCTTAGTATCGGTTTAGTTTATTTCTCAATTTGGTCGCATATCATTTCTCGGTTTCTTAATTTTTTTTAAATGTGTGCGACATCTTTCCCAAATCTCGAAATATCTAACCTAATAACCCTATCTTAGTATCAGTTTAGTTTATTTTTTAATTTGGTCGCATATTATTTCTCGGTTTCTTAATTTTTTTCAAATGTGTGGGACATCTTTCCCAAATCTCGAAATATCTAACCTAATAACCGTATCTTAGTATCGGTTTAGTTTATTTCTCAATTTGGTCGCATATCATTTCTCGGTTTCTTAATTTTTTTTAAATGTGTGCGACATCTTTCCCAAATCTCGAAATATCTAACCTAATAACCCTATGTTAGTATCAGTTTAGTTTATTTTTAATTTGGTCGCATATTATTTCTCGGTTTCTTAATTTTCTTTAAATGTTTGTGACATCTCTATAAAATCTCGAAATATCTAAGCTAATAACCCATTCCTAGTATCGGTTTAGTTATTTTTCATTTTGGTCGCATATTATTTCTCGGTTTCTTAATTTTTGTTAATGTGTGCGACATTTTTCCCAAATCTCGAAATAGTATCGGTTTAGTTTATTTTTTATCTTGGTCGCATTTTATTTCTCGGTTTCCTATTTTTTTCAAATTTATGCGACATCTTTTCCAAATCTAGAAATATCTAACCTAAGAACCCTATCTTAGTATCGGTATAGTTTATTTTTCATTTTGGTCGCATATTATTTCTCGGTTTCTTAATTTTTTTTTAAATGTGTGTGACATCTCTCTAAAATTTCGAAATATCTAAGCTAATAACCCATTCCTAGTATCGGTTTAGTTATTTTTCATTTTGGTCGCATATTATTTCTCGGTTTCTTAACTTTTTTTAATGTGTGCGACATTTTTCCCAAATCTCGAAATAGTATCGGCTTAGTTTATTTTTTATCTTGGTCGCATTTTATTTCTCGGTTTCCTATTTTTTTCAAATTTATGCGACATCTTTTCCAAATCTAGAAATATCTAACCTAAGAACCCAATCTTAGTTTCGGTTTTGTTTCATTTTCACTTCTAAAGTGCAACAGACAAAGAACGACTGACTTATGTTGGAAGTACTTCTATTAACAGCGTACCCCCTGACAAATAACCCTAACTTAGTGTCGGTTTAGTTTATTGTTCAATTTGTCGCATATTATTTCTTGGTTTCTTAATTTTATTCAAATGTGTGCGACATCTCTCCCAAATTATCGAAATATCTAACCTAAGAACCCAATCTTACTGTCAGTTTAGTTTATTTTTCATTTTGGTCGCATATTATTTCTCTGTTTCTTAATTTTTGTTAATGTGTGCGACATTTTTCCCAAATCTCGAAATAGTATCGGTTTAGTTTATTTTTTATCTTGGTCGCATTTTATTTCTCGGTTTCCTATTTTTTTCAAATTTATGCGACATCTTTTCCAAATCTAGAAATATCTAACCTAAGAACCCAATCTTATTTTCGGTTTTGTTTCATTTTCACTTCTAAAGTGCAACAGACAAAGAACGACTGACTTATGTTGGAAGTACTTCTATTAACAGCGTACCCCCTGACAAATAGCGGTCGGCAGCTGTGATCACAGAAGAGTAATGTTGTATGTACAATAGGCGGTCTCTGTACAGTATTGTTTAATTTGAAAGGCTCTTGAAACAATAACACTAGGTGTTTGATTACTCCCAGGACACCTCATATTTACAGGCAGGCCTCAGATATACAGGCGCCTCAGATTTACAGGCTCGCGCTACGGTGATATATGAAATAGCTAGGGTAGGATGAAGTGCTTTTTAGCCCGGTATTCGGGCTGTGGATTGTGTGCTTTTTAGCCAGAGATTCGGCAGGTATCCGCAGATTCGCAACTGCCCCTCAGAACATGAATTACTAATCAATTGTTTTCATTGAATTAATGAAAATGAATTAAATGCTCGCCATCCCTATCTATTCTGCTTTGAATTGGCATACAGCTTTAATTTTTAAAGCTTTTCGTTTTTCCAGGAAAACTCCGTTTGTTCGCAACAACTTAGGCCCAAAACGTTTCATAGACAAAATAAGTGACCCCCGTACAGAATATCACGGCAAATTTCGCAAATTGAATTAAATGCTCGCCATCCCTATCTATTCTGCTTTGAATTGGCATACAGCTTTAATTTTTAAAGCTTTTCGTTTTTCCAGGAAAACTCCGTTTGTTCGCAACAACTTAGGCCCAAAACGTTTCATAGACAAAATAAGTGACCCCCGTACAGAATATCACGGCAAATTTCGCAAATTGAATTAAATGCTCGCCATCCCTATCTATTCTGCTTTGAATTGGCATACAGCTTTAATTTTTAAAGCTTTTCGTTTTTCCAGGAAAACTCCGTTTGTTCGCAACAACTTAGGCCCAAAACCTTTCATAGACAAAATAAGTGACCCCCGTACAGAATATCACGGCAAATTTCGCAAATTGAATTAAATGCTCGCCATCCCTATCTATTCTGCTTTGAATTGGCATACAGCTTTAATTTTTAAAGCTTTTCGTTTTTCCAGGAAAACTCCGTTTGTTCGCAACAACTTAGGCCCAAAACCTTTCATAGACAAAATAAGTGACCCCCGTACAGAATATCACGGCAAATTTCGCAAATTGAATTAAATGCTCGCCATCCCTATCTATTCTGCTTTGAATTGGCATACAGCTTTAATTTTTAAAGCTTTTCGTTTTTCCAGAAAAACTCCGTTTGTTCGCAACAACTTAGGCCCAAAACGTTTCATAGACAAAATAAGTGACCCCTGTACAGAATTTCACGGCAATTTTCGCAAATTGAATTAAATGCTCGCCATCCCTATCTATTCTGCTTTGAATTGGCATACAGCTTTAATTTTTAAAGCTTTTCGTTTTTCCAGGAAAACTCCGTTTGTTCGCAACAACTTAGGCCCAAAACCTTTCATAGACAAAGTAAGTGACCCCCGTACAGAATATCACGGCAAATTTCGCAAATTGAATTAAATGCTCGCCATCCCTATCTATTCTGCTTTGAATTGGCATACAGCTTTAATTTTTAAAGCTTTTCGTTTTTCCAGAAAAACTCCGTTTGTTCGCAACAACTTAGGCCCAAAACGTTTCATAGACAAAATAAGTGACCCCTGTACAGAATTTCACGGCAATTTTCGCAAATTGAATTAAATGCTCGCCATCCCTATCTATTCTGCTTTGAATTGGCATACAGCTTTAATTTTTAAAGCTTTTCGTTTTTCCAGGAAAACTCCGTTTGTTCGCAACAACTTAGGCCCAAAACCTTTCATAGACAAAGTAAGTGACCCCCGTACAGAATATCACGGCAAATTTCGCAAATTGAATTAAATGCTCGCCATCCCTATCTATTCTGCTTTGAATTGGCATACAGCTTTAATTTTTAAAGCTTTTCGTTTTTCCAGGAAAACTCCGTTTGTTCGCAACAACTTAGGCCCAAAATGTTTCATAGACAAAATAAGTGACCCCCGTACAGAATATCACGGCAAATTTCGCAAATTGAATTAAATGCTCGCCATCCCTATTGTTACGAGACTGGTCGGGCCTGTTGTTGTTTTTAGGTCAAAGTGTACGAGGGGAATCCCAGCCATAACAATAGAACGCATAAACAACATCATGTGAACAGTTTTGTTTTGTAATGCTATTGGTTGATTTTAGGTGTCCAATATATTAGATGTCTCGTAAGTAGGGCGTTGGGTTGTTTTTGAGTTCAGACGAGAGGACGCTACATCTGACGATAGAAGACAAGTTTGCATTGACGAATGAAGTAGCCGTTTATTGGTGATTACAGCCGTTGACGTATAAAAAGCCGATTATCGAAGAAGGCGAATGTTGTTATTTTAGATGCTCTATTCTTTCTGCGTTTTCCTGCCGTGCAAGTCGTCGTGTACTGGTCGACGAACTCAACTTGTGAAGCCACCCTTCAGATAAGGATTGAGACACACAAATAGACAAAAAAACAGTGGCTCCACATTGGTGCCCCGTGTGAGGAGAATTGGAACAACCAAAACTAAATAAACTGAAAATTGCGAAAAGAGACAGAGAGAAGTTATGCAGTTCAATTCGTTATATTGTGCGACTACTGATGTCAACAAAGCATACGCGAGAGTATTCAAACGAAGATGTCCGCGGAATCTACGAACAACAGATGGACAGCCTGTTTGTAACTGTTGTTTACGTGTTGGACATGTTGCCAAATATTGTAGAAATCGCCGCCATGTTTTGTCACCCGATCAGATTGAAAAACACAACAACGCACATAAGTTCACTGCAGTCTTAGCTTCCCAAGAAGAAACTACGCAAGTCGAAGAAAGCCCACAGCTCGAAGAAAGTCTTACAGTAAAACCTCCAGGCCTTGTGAAAGTCTCCGACATTGAGATTCAGGCCCAAGAACCGTCCCCATCGCTGGGTTGTAAAGTGGAAGAAGAACTTGATTTTTTAACTCTGGTAGGAAAAGAAATAAATCGTTTGCGTAATATTGCTGTTGATCTTGAAAAGTTAATGAGTGAAAGTTGGCGTGAAAGTAAAGACAAACAGATGGATGCATCAGATTCAGAGGAAGTTGATGATCTCCAACGTGATTTGGTATCTCGTGCAATTGTCGGTGTCACTCAGAAGCTGATTGGTATTGTTTCAACACAAGTGCACAAACATCCATTTGTCATGCCTCAAGACACAAGACAATGCTCACAGCGTTTTGACGAAAGAAGTAATATTGGTCAAAAGATAACAGCAATGAACTATGGTAATTTTGTCACCTAGCAACAGGCGTCTTTACTGACTCAAGCGAGGACGCTTGATTTTCAAAGGAGGGAGTTATGTTACGAGACTGGTCGGGCCTGTTGTTGTTTTTAGGTCAAAGTGTACGAGGGGAATCCCAGCCATAACAATAGAACGCATAAACAACATCATGTGAACAGTTTTGTTTTGTAATGCTATTGGTTGATTTTAGGTGTCCAATATATTAGATGTCTCGTAAGTAGGGCGTTGGGTTGTTTTTGAGTTCAGACGAGAGGACGCTACATCTGACGATAGAAGACAAGTTTGCATTGACGAATGAAGTAGCCGTTTATTGGTGATTACAGCCGTTGACGTATAAAAAGCCGATTATCGAAGAAGGCGAATGTTGTTATTTTAGATGCTCTATTCTTTCTGCGTTTTCCTGCCGTGCAAGTCGTCGTGTACTGGTCGACGAACTCAACTTGTGAAGCCACCCTTCAGATAAGGATTGAGACACACAAATAGACAAAAAAACAGTGGCTCCACACTATCTATTCTGCTTTGAATTGGCATACAGCTTTAATTTTTGAAGCTTTTCGTTTTTCCAGGAAAACTCCGTTTGTTCTCAACAACTTAGGCCCAAAACCTTTCATAGACAAAATAAGTGACCCCCGTACAGCTACTTCTGCAATCCCAGTAGTCTGATAAGCAGACCTTTCCTTTTTAAATCGGGTCTGGTTATCAGGCCACCATGCCAGCGCTTGGCGCTAAAAACCGCAACTTCATCTGCACCTTCATTTAGTTAATGGTCGAAATAGGCTTTCTCCCAGGAAACTTACGCCCCCCCCTTGCAGTAGGTAAAAGCTCATGCGTAGTAGCATTTTGCGGTTGGCGTGCCAAGAGCTTTACCCATAAAACGCTACTGCGTACTATGAGCTTTAACCCTAATCCATATGGGCTTTTTCCGAGCTACCATTTATGGGGTGGGTTCTTGCCACCCCCCCCCTCTGAAAACTACCTTAGACTCCTCAGAATCCAATAAAACTTGGCACAGTTACAGATCAAGTCATTTCTAGCTTGCAGCGCAACTCGGGTGTGGCTGCCACACCTTATGACGTCACCGTGACGTCATGAAGTTGAAAATCAGTGAAAATCAGGCTTCCAAGTTAAATTTGAATTTAAAGAGGGTTTGGCACAAACATTTTGCAGTTTTTGGTTCACTTTAGCCACAAATTTGATGTTAAAATATAATTTCATAGAAATTAATGATTTTAGAGTGATATTTTGGCAGAAATTAGCCAATTTGTATGACGTCATTTGTGCAATTAATTTGTTCTCTGTAAAAACAGACAAAAATAAGCTGCAAAGTGGTTATACCCCATTACAAACATATCATTGGAGTCTTCTCAATTGAAAAATGTCCAAGAAATTAAAAAAGTTTGCTAATTAGCCGAAAATGGCGGCTTTAATTTAATTCAATTTGCGAAATTTGCCGTGATATTCTGTACGGGGGTCACTTACTTTGTCTATGAAAGGTTTTGGGCCTAAGTTGTTGCGAACAAACGGAGTTTTCCTGGAAAAACGAAAAGCTTTAAAAATTAAAGCTGTATGCCAATTCAAAGCAGAATAGATAGGAATGGCGAGCATTTAATTCAATTTGCGAAATTTGCCGTGATATTCTGTACGGGGGTCACTTATTTTGTCTATGAAAGGTTTTGGGCCTAAGTTGTTGCGAACAAACGGAGTTTTGCTGGAAAAACGAAAAGCTTTAAAAATTAAAGCTGTATGCCAATTCAAAGCAGAATAGATAGGGATGGCGAGCATTTAATTCAATTTGCGAAATTTGCCGTGATATTCTGTACGGGGGTCACTTATTTTGTCTATGAAAGGTTTTGGGCCTAAGTTGTTGCGAACAAACGGAGTTTTCCTGGAAAAACGAAAAGCTTTAAAAATTAAAGCTGTATGCCAATTCAAAGCATAATAGATAGGGATGGTGAGCATTTAATTCAATTTGCGAAATTTGCCGTGATATTCTGTACGGGGGTCACTTATTTTGTCTATGAAAGGTTTTGGGCCTAAGTTGTTGCGAACAAACGGAGTTTTCCTGGAAAAACGAAAAGCTTTGAAAATTAAAGCTGTATGCCAATTCAAAGCAGAATAGATAGGGATGGCGAGCATTTAATTCAATTTGCGAAATTTGCCGTGATATTCTGTACGGGGGTCACTTACTTTGTCTATGAAAGGTTTTGGGCCTAAGTTGTTGCGAACAAACGGAGTTTTCCTGGAAAAACGAAAAGCTTTAAAAATTAAATCTGTATGCCAATTCAAAGCAGAATAGATAGGGATGGCGAGCATTTAATTCAATTTGCGAAATTTGCCGTGATATTCTGTACGGGGGTCACTTATTTTGTCTATGAAAGGTTTTGGGCCTAAGTTGTTGCGAACAAACGGAGTTTTCCTGGAAAAACGAAAAGCTTTAAAAATTAAAGCTGTATGCCAATTCAAAGCAGAATAGATAGGGATGGCGAGCATTTAATTCAATTTGCGAAAATTGCCGTGAAATTCTGTACGGGGGTCACTTATTTTGTCTATGAAAGGTTTTGGGCCTAAGTTGTTGCGAACAAACGGAGTTTTCCTGGAAAAACGAAAAGCTTTAAAAATTAAAGCTGTATGCCAATTCAAAGCAGAATAGATAGGGATGGCGAGCATTTAATTCATTTTCATTAATTCAATGAAAACAATTGATTAGTAATTCATGTTCTGAGGGTCAGTTGCGAATCTGCGGATACCTGCCGAATCTCTGGCTAAAAAGCACACAATCCACAGCCCGAATACCGGGCTAAAAAGCCCTTCATTAGGGTAGGCCTAACCTTGCATCTTTTACTTGGTGGTATGCTAACTTCAATCACGGAACATCCACTGTTGAATTCAACATTCGGATCACCAATGCTTAATTTAACAGTCTGATTTATCTTGCATGGTATCAGTGCTTTCTCATCGAGCATTTTCTTCTATAATTCTTTTCCATGCAGTCCAGCATCTTCTTACAGTCTTAGGCCAACGGGAAGCAATCCGCGCGCCCTGACAACGACTCTTTGATACCCTGTGGTCTGCTGTGCAAAGCCAACTTTCGATTGATTGATTGATTGATTGATTGATTGATTAGCCTTCAGATTTAGCCTTTCTCTTCGGCAAAGATTTGTTTACACCAATTTCAAGTCAGATGATGAATGCCTCGATAAAACATCTTTTGAATTCTTACAAATGCCACGAAGAACTTGTGCCATGAACATCAAGATTAGAATAATACAGGAATTTCCCAAAACTATGGTCGCATGACTTGAAATTCAAAGGCCAGTTTTGAGGGTTGTGACTGGTCTGAGTTATCAGTTCTTTTTTCTCATTCACAAACAAGGGTGCAATGACGAAAATTTAGAATATCTTGCTACAGGAACGCCAAATAAGGTCCGAACCTGAGCCAAGAAAATAGACACTGATTTGTCAGAATCTTTCGTCTACTTTGCCACATCACAGTGAACAAATTCTGTTTTCCAGAGAAGCAAAAATGTTTTGCCTACTCCTAATTGTTTGTAGAAATGTCGCCCTCGGCCATATGCTTTCCATCAAACGTCAACAAAACAACCCGTTCCCTTCGAAATTCACAAATTTTTTGTGAATTGGCCGAAAATTTGGTCCAAAATTCGGCAGAAAATTTCAGCGACAAAGTTTAACTGCCGAAAGTTTTGGATAATAAATAATACAGCAAAGCCACTCATGTTTAGCCTGTGTTCCAGACCACTTGAAAAGAAAGGTAAACTCATTTTTCATTTCAAGTAGTCTGGAACACAGGCTACTCATGTTCTGCACAGAAGGAATTCGTACTCACACACAGTGCAATGCAAACATGCTTCCAAAAAAGAACAAGCAAAATAGCATGGAGAACAACAAAATCCAAAGTACTGTTGAAAACATTTTTAATCAAGTTAGTACACTGATAATTCTAGAAATATTTTTCGAAAATAAGACGACAGAAGCCCCCTAAACGAAGACGGCTAATCCTTACAATATATGTACCAAATATGTCGCATAAATCAACGGAAACAAACAATTTCGTTTGTAACAAAATGGTCATTATACAGGGAACGTTTCCTAAAGAACCACAGAGGACGTGCGGTTGAATTTAAGAAGGGCGGGGGGAGCTGCTCAAAATGGCAAACATTGCCAAAAAAATTTGAGATTTGGTCGTGAAGAGGACAAGGCGAAACAATGCTTGACAAGGAGAATTAATCAAAACTTATTGAGTAATGTTTTTGAAACATTACAGTATTTTCTGCTTCAGGTTGCGCTGGTCGTTGCATTGCAAACGGGAAAACACTTTTTTTGACGAGAAACAGCTTTAGGATCTCTGGACACAAAGAGCTTTAAAATGTTGAGTTACGTGTCAAAATCAGGCAAAAGTCTCCATGAACGCTTCTTTCACCGCAAAAAATCTGGCACTGTCCTTGCACACACTGCTTTGCATTCACTAATCTTTTCCAACGGAATACCAATACACAAAATTGTTCGTAAAATTCATTTTGTAGAATCATAAGCGTTCAAGATCTTCAGGAGGTGACAGCAAAAAAGGAGCCTAGTATTTCAAATGTCTTTGGGGGCGTTTGCACTAGAGCGTGAAAACTTGTTTTAAGTAACCCAATGCACGATATATCTGAGGAGAATACATCAAATTATGAGCTACCGGAAGAAGGTAAAAGATAGTTACATATAGAGGCTAACTTCCCCATGAAATGAAAAAATCCATCAAACTGCCTAGTCCTATGGATTTAAAAGGGGCCAAACCACAAAAGGTCCGTTACAGAATTTAAATTTTCCCAACCACGTGGCACCACCCCCTCCCCCCGAAAGCATGTGCATAGGTTCCGAATCTTGAAATCGGTATGAAAAGGTGGGTGTAAAATTCTATTACCACTTCTTTGAATAATTGAGTAGTTTGAAAGAAGCTTCAATTACCGTTGGACCTCTCAGTGGTATTGGATATTTTCGAAACTATCGTAGTCTTGCCTTAAGTCTATTTCGTCATCTGTAATAAGTCCATAAGGAAGTTACAAACGAAACAAGTCTATTTCGCTTTTCCCTTTACCAATTTTTTTGGCTGACGAAATAGACTTCGGGTAAGTCTAAAACTATTGCAAATATGGCAAATGAGGATGTGACCTCATCAAATTTCAAAATCGTACTCCAGAAGAGTAAACGACTTTGCTTGAGACCAAATTGGAGACATCCATAAACTATACTTTTCTTGAAAATCATTTCATGTCTGGTCAAAAAGTTTAGAAATTACAATGGTTTTAAGGTTTTTAATTTGTGAAGATTGGAGATATTAGGAAAACGCAAAGCCAGAATTATATCGAAAAAAAATAGCTAAAGTTTCTTTGAGGAGGTCATTTTGTTCAAAGAAATAGGCCATAGAATTAAAGATCAACCCTTTCAAAGACGTGGAACCGATGCTGAAAGCCCGCTGATGAAAGACAGCGCTCATAAATCACCAAATGTGCACCTCAAAGACCCATTGCAAACAATGATTCTTTGCAAGCTCAAAATCGACTTTCATATGAGATAATTAATAGTCGTTGCCGGCCTTACTTTCAGTTATTTGCTCTTTAATAGGAGTACAAAGCCTCACGGTTAGCGATAAGTCCTTAATGTCCCTGTAAGTTCTGCACCATGGATTTCCCCGTCCAATTTTAACCATGGATTTTTCCCACTCCAATAATTTTAATCAACAAACATATGTTTAATACTCATGTACAAAATTATTTTATTAACAAATAATTTCCAAAAGCTTACTGAATTAGTTACTCAGAAATTCATCTACTAAATTTTTAACCTTTCTGGTTTTAAACATTTCTATTTTGAAGTATTATTTCGATACCAATGGTCGTTCATGTTCGTGTTATTCGTTGCAATGAACGCGGGAGTCGACGATATTGGCTCGTGACCCGCAGCTACTGATTTCAACGACTGTGCCGAACATGTTACCGGAAAATTGTTCACCGGAACTTGTGTAACAGGAACTTGAGAACCTGGAAAATGTGTAACCGGAACTTGTGTAACAGGAACTTGAGCAGCTTGATAATGTGTAACAGGAACTTTTGTAACAGGAACTTGAGCAGCCTGATACTGTGTAGCCGCAACCTGAGAAGAAGCAACCTGCGCTACTGGGTGCTGAGTGACTGGAACTTGCGAGACCGGATGTTGCGAACCAGCTTTCGGATTCGTGTGAGTGTACGACCCGATAGTGCCACACGTAACTGGAACTTGATTCGACGTGGTGTACCCTTTCTTGGAATCCATCGACCCGGCAGAAGTACTACCGTCTGGGTGCCGCATCCGCCAATGTTCCGACTTCGAGGTGTCACTTGACGGGTGGGCTTGAGTGTTTTCTGTTGTGCTATTCTGCTGGGCGTAGTTACTGTTCATTGAGCCCCCCTTTGCGTTGGGCTGCTTCGAAAGAGGCATCGCCATTTGCTGCTGCTGTGTGAGCTTTAATTGGTTCAATGTTGGTCTTGATACACGCGTGTCAGCTTTCGTTTGTAACGTGCTTTTAGCCTTAGTTGTTCGTGACATTGAGTCTAGTTGTCTCATAGTTAATTCATTTAATTTTGCATCGTCGCTAAGCTTCGAGGTAGGTTTCTTCTCAGAATGGTCTGCCTGTGTTTGTTCACGATCACTTGAAGATTGTCTTACCACAGGTTGCCCAGTGGCTGCAACTTGCGAATCTCTCACCAAATCTGGTGTAGAACGATTGCTGTCTTGTGACTGGCTCACCTCTTGCGCCGCACTCGTCTTTTGAATGTGTCGAATTGCGTTTCTCAAGAAATATTCTTTCTCCTCTTTTTGTCGCCTTTGAATATCGTGCAGCTCTCTGCTTTGCCTAAAATAAAACGATAAGGTAAGTAAGACTGCCTAAAGAAGCGCAATTTCTTCCAGCTAGCTTTGTTGGCAAACGAGCAACAGTCTACAGTACAGATGACAACGTTGATCTGCGCTAGGTTATTGCTGCTTGCAGCAAACTATTCGAAATGAATTAAAAAGTTGCGATGTCCCGCCATTTCTGGAAGTGCATATGGAAATATGGCAATATGGCGATTCGCTTTAAACAACCTATCATGGTCACACAATCATGAATACGTCAGAGGCAGTGGCAACAAAGCCTTCTTAATGTCTCAACTCCATCGAATGAATGCACATTTGTCTGACTTCGTTATGGTTTTAAGATAGGGAGCGGGAAGAAGGGCATTGAATTGTGATGTAATGCCAACAGAACTGAACTGACTGTGAGAATAAGTGGTGACGAAACAGAGGGAGGGGGCAAAGGTATCTTGTCATGTCAACAGAATCAGAAATGCATAATATTTATTTTCATTCCATTCCATCTTTGTACAGTTTGTTTCACTTCCCAAAACACTGCACTCACTAGCTAATGTTATTGCTAGTTTAAGGCCATCTCAAATTACATATCACGTGAGAATATTCACAAACAGAGCAACTAAACTGTTCTCCATGACTAGTTTGGCGGACATCTAATTCGAGCCAGACGCGTAGTTCTTGAGATCAAGAGTCTTCAGTTTGACATTGATCATAGAAGAAGTCTTGAGAATCTCCCCTTATTGTCCAAAAAAAGGTTTCCACAGTGTATCATGTCCACATCAAAAGTCTACCTTTCAGATGACAGAGCAAACATGATGGTTTCGTTTATGACATCTGATTCGAGACAGACCCGTATTTATTCAGATCAAGAGTCTTCAGTTTTAAGCTTGAAACAATCACGGCCAACAGTCTTGAGAATCTCCCCTTATTGTCCATAAAAAGGTTGCAACACACCACCACGTCCTCACGGAAGTTTACCTTTTTGATGACTGCGCAAACTAGAACCACCTACAGGTTGGGGCGGGACATTTAGTATTTACTATGCTAGTATTCATATAGACACGACAGCCTTTCAGTCCATGAGAACTACTTCTCAGGGGGCCGTGGGACAACGCTATCCAATGATGAAAAGAATGAAAGATCAATTAATTTTGCATGCATACCTTCGAACTAATTTCCTCCACTCGTCATTTCCACTGATAAATGCTCGTAAGGTATTTGCATCCTCTGGGCTAAGATCAGCCAAAAGTTCGTTCAATGCCTGAAAACAATAAACAACAACGGTCAAGTACATTTCCACGTTTACAAACATTAAAATCTACAGTAAATACACAATGAAATAAATCAAATTATTCTGTTACTTTTGGATTTCTTGTCAAAAATTAAAGCATTGCATAGATTTTTTCAGTCCCAAAAACACACAACATTGAATGTCCTTTATGTTAACAAAATCATAACAAAATCGTCTTGTGGCTGTACTTTGAGGTCGAAATTACAACCGCCATGAAGAATATAATCTACCTGAACAAAAAGTGCGCCCTAGAAATGGTCTTAGCAGCTGATAAATGAAAATGTCCAAAGTTTTCTATCTAAAATAGTTAATCGTCGCAAGATTTATTCACCCTAGAATCTATGATATATAAAAAAAATACAGTAAATAGCCGTTACAAGAAACTGCAGATTAAGGACGTCCATACTGACTTTAGGCCAATGAAGCAACACCTTCATAAGAACCAGTTTTCAAATGTATACCAACCACTTGCAAATGAGACTTCAACTAAAAGATGTGTATAGGTACTTACATTTCTACTTGTACTACGTTCGTAAGGAACTCTTTCACTGGTCTGAGAACTAGACTGTACTGTACGTGATATTTTCGTGTTTTCTTGTAAATTCAATAAGTTTTCGAACGAACTTGACGGCGTAAGGCTTGGTGTGACACCCGGTGAATCAAGGCAACTACTTGCAACACTGCTTGTATCCGATATCAAATCCGGAGGTACAGCTCTATCACTTGTAATGTCATTAGCAAAAGCAAAGAATTCTTGATCAGACAAAGCAGACTTGCTGGACTGATCTGCGCTCTCGAACGGTCCATGTTTGTTATAATCAACCGGAGACATACATTTACGAGGACTGCCCCCTGGCGAATCCCTTTTATTAGTAACCTTTGCTTCATCAACTTCATCACTACTGCCAACCCTGAAAAAGGGCTGTGTGAGCGTTGAACGGGGGGATGATGTCTGACTTCTCAAGTTTGGTTGTGGTAAGCGTACATTATGGGTCTCTGGTTCTGCCTTCCGTGCTTTGGATTCATTGTCACTGAGATCTGATTTTGAAGAATTTTTGTCTTCATTAGAACTACTTCTTGAGAGATTTTTATGCTTCGGAGTAGCAGGCTGGTGTGCTTGTGGTTGATTAGCCGGTTTCTGTGCTTCTGCTGCGGTAACCTGACTCTCAACTACCTTAGCTGCCGATTGACTAGAGTTTCCATCCAAGCTCTCGTCACTAGCAACGGATGGAATGCTCTTCACAGGAGGAGCTACTTGCTTTACGTGAAACCTTCCCTTGGCAGCTGGCTGGCCAGGCGGAGCTACATTCGACGACAGGTCAACCTTCTCAACAGGCGATGCCACACTTTCTTTCATCCCAAGCGTACCCTCTTCTTTAGAGCTCTTATGATTGGCTTCCACTCCACCAGGAAATTTAACCTCACTGGCAACGCTTTCTGCACCCACTAATTTAATCTCATTGCTATCAAGCGAAAACATAGCCTTCACTTCAGGTGATTTATTCCCAACTGAATGGATTTCTGTTTTAACGGTAGCTTGCTGTTCAGTAACTAATTTCTCACTTGAATTAAGCTTTGATTTGCTTTCATCCGATAACTTTCTTTCTAATGGTTTATTTCCCTCTCCCGACTGTCTTCTCTCTGTGGATAGTTTCCTTTCTCCGGACGCTTTCCTCTCTGACGAACCCTCATCTTTCTTTGAATTATCAACCACCTTTTCATGACCTGAATCTAACTCCTTTAGTTTTGGGGTCGATTTAGAAACGGCAAATCTCCCCTTCTTGGCTACCGCTGTTGGCGGACCTTCGTCTTTTTGCTGGGTACCAGATGCTTCACGCTTGACTTCTTGGCTTACTGTGCTTCTCTCCGATTCCTTTACTTTCACTTCCGTTGGAACTTCTCCTGCTACTTTTTTAGGAACTTCAGTAACCTTCTGACCATCTGAAGTCTTCCTAGAATCTGCTGGTTCCTTCTGGGATTCAAGCTTCTTTACTTCCTCTTTCTTATCACGTTGTGTGGAGGCATTCTTTACAGAATCGCTTCCTTGCAGAGTACTTTTATCCTCAACGGCATTCTGACTCATTTCCGTATTTGATGGAGTTTCGTTTCGTGGACTGTTCGATTCAGCAGCTTGGGCCTTTAACTCTGGGGCAGATTGCCTTCTATCAATCTCAGTCATTGATGCTGCATTGCTATTACTCTCCACAGCACAACTTGCGCTACTTGATCTGTCCTTATTACCTGCAGCGTCGGGACTTACTTGTGGCTTTGCCTCAGTTCCTTTTCCTTGGCTTGTTTCTACTGGTTTCATATCACCGTCAGCAATCTTTTTCTGGGCTTCTACGACTATTCGCCGGATTTGCTCTGTGAAGATCTCCGTGTTTTCATGCCTGAGATGGCCAGCTTCAATCTGTAATAAGAAAGAGTGTTGATGAATAAGAATTGGAGAAAGACCACCTGGTAATAGAAAAAATGGCACTGGGACAAAAGTTGACTTGACAATTGTTTTAATGACAAGATACTCAATGATGAGGTTTTAGAAAGTTGATTTTCATTTTCAAAAGACCTTGCATGCTGAAATGGACACATAAATTTAAGAGGCCTTCTTATAGCCTGCGTGCAGCCTCAACTCCAAGTTGAGGCCGCAGCAAGCTAGCCTTCTCACCACTTTCTTCGTGATAACCTTAAACAGACAACAAGAACAGATTTTGTAAGACAATGGCATCAGTTACTTGTGTTGACAACTAAATTTAAAGCGATTTGCGATTGCAGACAAAGGAAATTCTATGAAGCAGAAATTCAAAACAAACAAAGCCGCAAAGTTTCTCTGAGACCGAGGTAGCTATCTCGCTTGTTTTGCATTCCAGAAATGGTTTTTAGGAGCAAACATGACCGTATATTAAAAGAAGGAGGACACATCAAATATCTACCGTGGGCATTTATTTTCTTGGTAGAGGAACCGACTTGGAGGCGATTCAATTCTCGTATTTTTAGGGTGTGATCAAAGCACTTACTGTTCAGCTTCTGAACAACAAAAATAAAATGCCCGAGGTAGATGTTCAGATATGTCCTCCTTCTTTCAATAAACACTCATGTTTGCTCTTAAAATCCATTTGTGGAATGCACAACAAGCGAGATAGCTACCTGGGTCTGAGAGAAACTTCGCGGCTTTGTTTGTTTTGAATTTCTGCTTGAGAGAATTTCCTTTGTCTGCAATCGCAAATCACTTTCAATTTAGGTGTCAACAAAAGGAATTGATGCTGTTGTCTTGCAAAATCTGTCTTTGCCTAAACAGACCTTTTAGCTGTTCTATAAAAGAATCACAATCGAACAATAATTTGGACATTCTGTAGAATTTTCAAATGTGTACAATATATAGTGATACAATCTCTAATGCTACTAAATCGGACCTCGCGTATATAAATGGATAAAAATATCGCCCAATCCACACTCTTTTTGACGAGTTTGTTTCTTCATAGCATAGGTTTTAAATCGATAATTCGTCCCCCTGCAAAATCTGTCTTTGGGATTTACGACCCAGTAGGTTTATCCTATCTTACTCAAATCAGAGTTGGTCTAAGCAAATTAAACCTCCACAAATTCTTACATAATTTTAGGGATACTGTAAATCCAATGTGCCCAACGAATGACGGCATTGAGGATGTGGAGCACTTTTTGTTGCTCTGCCCTTCATTTGAAATGCAACGACGAGATTTTCTCGCTGGAGTTTCGGAATTATTACGATCATTTGTCCAAATCGACACCCTTCCAAACAACGTTCTAATAGAATACTTGCTGTATGGTGATAAAAACCTTACTGATGACGTCAATAGAAGTATACTCGAGCTGACTCTCGAATTCATCCACCGAACAGGTCGGTTTGATTAAGATAACTCAACTCCTAACTTTTGTGATGCGCCACAAAGCCATAGACAAAGCCATAGACAAAATCGGCTAGGGTTTGTTTACGAACATTTCGATTCATGTGATCAGTTTCTTGTTAAATCAATTTTTGATTTCTCCAACATATTCCGTGTCTTGAAAAGTTGTGCCATGAGTACAACAGTTGAATAATACTAAAAATTTTCCAAGAGTTTGGTCACATGACTCGGGATGGGTGAAGCAAACCTTGGCCGATTAGGTCAATTAATTCCCCTCTTAGTTAGACGTTCTTTCTTTTTTGTAGTAGTTACGTGTAGTTTATGTGCTATCTTTGTCTTTCAATGTCGTCACGTCTAGTGCTATGTTCGTGTTTTTAGTTTTATGTTGCCATTTGGTAGACGTAAATTTTCGCTCCAAATGGTATTGTTTTAGTAGTAGGGTAAAGTATTTTGTAGGTAGTGTTATTAGGTAATATGTATTGTAAGTTTTTAGCTTGATGTATAAAAAAAAAAAAAAAAAAAAATAGGTTTTAAATCTTTAAAAAAGTTGGCGTAGAATTCTATCATTTATTTCTTTAAAATGAATGGCTTATAAGTAATTTTGACTACTTTTCAATAGTTGTTGGACTTGTGAGAAACAGTTAGAAAGCTTTTCTTCTTTTTCAAGAATTCAAGGAAGAAATTTGAAAAAACTAAAACCTTCGTAATCCTTACACTTTGTGTGGCACATATGCACTAATTTTCAAGAGAATTCAAGAGGCAATTCACTTAGAAATAAAAATGATTTTTGAAGATAATTCAGAAACATACTATGACATTTTAAGCGTTTCGATTTTCATCCTCTGCAGTAACTGCAGTCAATAATCGCTTTGATTTGAGGTGTCAATAAAGCATCTGTTGCTATTGTATTAGAAAATCTGACCTAGTTGATGGCATCAACAAACTTCTGCAAAGTCAAACGGAAGAATAATAGCAAAATTGCCAAACTTTTTCTCACGCCATTCAATTCGAAGAGACAGATAATGCAACTTTGTATCCGCTGTTTTACATCGATTTAAAGATTTGGAACATATACTTTCTTCATTAGTACAAGGCCTTCATAACCAGCTCTCGATGTCAATATGCGGCAGAGGGAAATGATTGGCTTTATCTGCGGCAAAATAATAAATGGGGTTCATACTGCCTAGCCGCGTGGACGATTCCTTACAATGGGGCGAAATCAGTCTGTAGCATGACTTATGAAATGAAGTGAGGTGAATGTGAAATTGGATTTTTCAACGCCAAGCGCTGGGATCGCAGAAATAGAGCAGACCTAATTGAGCCCGCGACCGCTTGCCATGACGCTCAAGTGGTGGGATCCTACCGGGTATCGAACCCACTCCGTCTAAATGCTCCAGCTGCAAAGTCAGAAGATTACACCACGGCGCGAAAACACCTTCAAGCGGTGTTTGTGGGTAGACTACATTACATAAGCCCCTCTAACTTACGCTCGTTGTTGTTGTTGTCATCGCTTCAGTTGAGGGACTTATGTCCTTACGCTTCAGAATAGGGACTAATTAGGCCAAGTCCGCCGCGTTCACGGCGCGACCAATCAGATCGCTACTTTCTTAACATGGTCAACCCACGTGCCTATTTGTAGCGTTTGATTGGCTCATTAGTTCAAAGTTCGATTTCTCGAAGCGAAGCGACGCTCGAAATGACGTTCGAAGAGACGTTCGACTTTTCTTTCGACGTTCGTAGGATGGAAGATGTTCTAAGTTTCTTCTGATTTTTCGTAAGATTTTAGTCCCTGTTTAGAATCTGTTTGGTCGTGAGTCCTTTGTATGAGTGAAATTAAAACATCAGATTATAAATGTTGAACGAATACAAGGAATCACGTCGTCAGTCTAGTTTGTGGGTTTCTTTCTACAATGAAATTAAATATTTTCTTCAACATACCATTTTATCACCAACTTCTTCAGGTTCATCATCATGAATCCCAAACTTGAATGTGATCTTAACACCTTTGAATGTATCAAACAAACAAACAGCGACATTATCATCCTCAAGGACGCTTTGAAGTGTTACTTTCGGCATACGATCCTTCTTAACTTTCGGCTTTTCTTTTGGCCTTGATTGTGGTTGTTGCTGTGGCTGGTTATCTGCCCGTTGAGTCTCAGATGTATTACCTTCAGCTGATGGAAGTGAGGCCTGAGACGATGAGTGGTTAATAGTGCTGGAATGTGGTCGCGGTAAGGACCTTTCTGATCCGTCCATTCCACTGCCACTGTTCTTTCGAGGAGTGCCCATTTCATTTTTCTGTATATAGAAATTAATAAATCAATTGAAATGGAAACAGATTTACCAAGGTAGCCACTTCTCCTTCGAACGTGTATGTGCAAGTTGAACGACAAAGTAATTCAGATGTCTGAAAATTTGCTATGGATAGAATACTTGAGGTACCACAATGGATCGAAGTTTGGCTGACAGACGAAAGGCTGAAGCACATTTTGCGATTTTTTCCATTTTCTTAAAGGACAAATCCAGGATTGGTATGGTTAACCCTTTCACCCCCGGAAGGGCCATATGGCCCAAGAGTATTCATTGAGAACTGCGAATTTTTCAGGGGGTAAAGCATTTGGAATTTTGATTGATTTGAAAGGTTATGCACATTGCATTTATCTATTGCTTACTGAATCACTGATTATGATACTCCCTGGAAAACGACAATCTACATTAGGTTTTCCTGTTAAGCTTAATTTTAGCCGGGCGTGAAGGGATTAACGCTACAAAGCCAACTTACTAACTACTGGTGCAAATTCTTACTTTTATTTCACATTCTGAGCTTCCAAACGGCCGCCAGTGCCTTGAATAATCTGAAAATTTAGGCCCAATCTGGTCGCTGTGTCGCCATTTACTTGCAACAGCACATGATAAAAAGGTCAGCAACGATTATGGGCGAGAAAACAATAGGGCAGCCTCGTTTTAGTTAGCGCAATATGACGTCATTTCGCTCGGATCGCTCATTTGAATACGTAATTTCACAAAAGAGAAGGCAAAAATCGTAGAAAAAAGTATGATACACTATTCATGGCAGTATTATATTGTATTTTATCACCAATCATACCAACTCTGGAGTTGTCCTTTAACATTGAAACTATGGGTAAAATTTTATTTCTGAAACTCTGTTTACTTCGTGTACCGCAAATCTTTCGTGTACTCTTGAGTACCGAATAATCGTCCCCCCCCCCGCTTATCAATTTTTGAAAAATTTTTCAACCCCCCCCCCGCTCTTACTCCAACCCCCCTTTTATTAATTCTTGAAAAAATGAAATTATAGTAAGCATAGTTTCTGAATAAACGCAAGAAAAAGTCTCAAGAAGTGCATTCAACACAACCAGAACTCAAAAGTAAATGTATCAGTAACATCACGGTTCACATAAATTTATAAAAGATACGTGTTTACCAAAGAAAACGACTATTTTCTATTATTCCAAGCACTCCCCCCCCCCCCCGATTATTCCAACCCCCCCCAATTATTGTTATGTTGAGCCATTTTCAACCCCCCCTCCCCGATTATTCTCACCCCCCGTTTATTCGGTACTCGAGAGTACCGTAATCAGTCCTGTTTTTGCCTCTGTTTTGCCACAATTTGTTCCTTCACTCTGAAGTGTGCGAAAAAAGGGTTAAGCAATCTCCTCACTTAAAGCAACGTGCAAATATATATGTCTTTTTCGTCAAGGCTTAAGACATGACTTTTACAAATGTATCACATCATATATACTAAAATTGCTTTCATCAAAATTCGATTCTTAACTTTTTTTCATATTGTCTACTAAAGATCTACAATGCACGATACCTACTGCACTACTTACAAAATACTCTACAATACTAAAAATACAATACCACGAGGAGCAAGATGTCATGTCTACCCTGAGGCTTGTGGGACGAAAAGAAAGCATAACTACATAGAACTACTCAAAAAGAAAATTCATTAAAAAGAAGATTCGGTGGCTGCTGGACAGATGGCAAAAATTTGAACGAATTCAATCATATTGACCAGTTTCATAGATAAAATTTAAGAGTTAATTCCAGGATATTTCTATTGATTTCATCAGGGAAGTCCTTATTACCATGCATTAACAGTTGCGTTAAACCTCGTTTGAAACCTCGTTTCCTAAATCTTAAGAGGAACGAAATCTCTTTGAGTGATATAAGATTAATTATAATTTTGATTGAGGGTTTCAGGGCTTTATTCACGCAAGTCGAAGTCAAAAACTTGTCTGTATATCTTACAATACGCCGAGTGTTCTCAGCTAAACAAATCTTCCAACAACTGGGGCATCTCTTGGGCCCCGTTTACACGATACCGTTTTCATTTTATATCGGATTGGGTAAGGCAATCCGATATGAAAATTTCTCCTGTTTACACGACGCCGTTTTCATTTCATAGCGGATTGGCGTTGTGTTTACACGATACCGTTTCGCCTTGCACTGTAATGATTTCACCGTATTCGGTAATGGCTCCACTGCGCATTATGCGCAGCTCCCCTAATGGATTCGAGGCTAGTAGAATTGATAATGAGGTTCCGTACTGAGTTGATATCGGATTGGACCGTTTACACGATATCGGATTGGTTTCATGCCACTTTCAGAGCGTTTTCATTTGAAAACGCAAAAATGGTATGAAGCATATCGGATTGGTGCGTTCTCGTGTAAACAGGAGGCCCGTCCGATATGGAATGAAAACGGTATCGTGTAAACAGAAGGCCAATCCGATATGAAACCAATCCGATATGGAATGAAAACGGTATCGTGTAAACAGAAGGCCAATCCGATATGAAACCAATCCGATACGAAACGAAAACGGTATCGTGTAAACGGGGCCTTGGTCTACCTGGTACAGAATAGGATATAGAAAGGAATAAGACAATACTAACCAATGGCTCTGCTTCGTTGATAGCAGCTAGTTCTGACACAGATCTTACAACTGATCTTGATCGACTATGATGAGTAGCAGGTGCATCGTTATCAAATACCTGACAGAAAAATGACAAAATCAACGAAACCTTAAATTTAGAATATCCACTCAACAACAGCGCAGGCAAATTTCGTAAAATAAAAAAAATTCCGAAATGACCTAGGGATTTGCCATCTGAAGAAAAGATTCCGTACCTCTGAGTCTACTCAATCATATGAAAATAAAGAAACAAAACAGTGTATAATGGTCGGCTGTAAAATCAGTTTGTCTTGAAGAGAACAGTATCCTATGTGTTACACAGTTCACCCTTGCTTTCCGCAACTGATCATGTAAGTCTTGACAATTCTAGCATCCAACTTGCTAACAAAAACTATAAAATACTCAAATAAAAATTGACAGTCCTTTAGAAAATGAGGTTCTGATCGTTAGAAAATGATCGTTAGAAAAAGCGATGAACGAGTCAAAGCTCTATGAAAGGACACAAACTTTAAAAACAACCACAGTAATTATGTACACAAAGGTGATGAATCTTTCTTATAAGATAAAAAAGTGATACAAAAATTAACAAACTTTTTATCAATTAGAAGGAACGTTCATATACGAGAAATGGTATGCAAAAAATGTGAAGACATTTATGAAACGAAATAGAAATAGCTTTGAAGAAAACGGTGTACCCTAGAAACCTGCACAAATGCTAAAAAGAGATCTAAATGTTTACATTGAAAAGTTGACAAGTAAAAATAAAGTTCAGCAAACCCTTCCAGAAAAGAGAATGTTGTTCCTGCCATACAACAAAAATTGATTAGCAAATACTATATATCAACTCTGTATTACTCAACTCTTGTTTAAAACAACAATAACTGCATACAAGCACAGAAGTTGCAGTGAACTGAAAGGTTAATGAATGTAGGATACAAATAATTTAAAGAATCACTGCTAACCATGATCCTTTGTGGCGTCAAATTCGACTTTCGTATCATCTGAAAGTCGTTTCTGGACTAAATTCCCTTTACTTTGTTTTTCTTCGGCGAACAAAGGCTTATGTTTGACAATGGGTCTCAAGCATAGACAAAGGTGTAGGGTTCAGATTTTGATACTTCTCTTTCTCCAATCTTATAAGGGGCCTAAGCAACGGACATACCTCCCATACCGCGCACGTGCCGTTTTCAGTCGTTTGTTTGCACATAACGAAGAATGGGCGCAAAGCCCAGAGGGTTTTTAACTATTGGACTTGTTGGATGAACGAGTACATTTGGGACGCAAGTAAACAGAACACAATTAACTATATTTTGACAGTGTGAGAATTTACAAGGGCACCACCCCTATCTAACACATTGGTTGTCAATCAAAGCAAAGTATATCAGGGGCACAGGTCAAAGTTTGAAGAAAAATGTGGGCAATTCTTCAAAAATTAGTGATCAAGTGATCTAATATGATCAAAACTGTAAACTGTCACGAGAAATTCTAATTAAAGAGCCATTGTTACCCAGAGTCCTTTGTGAGCATACTGCAGACAGCCTGACAATCAAATTGGGCCTCAGTGAAAAACATAGATCCAAACTGTACTAGCTGAACTGATAATAAATAAACGCTTGACTTTTGTCGAATAATCCATCAATCAGGCTACTTTGTATGGATCAATACTTCCAATCACGATCCTTGCCAAAACTCTTGAAAAAAATCTTATATTTTTGCCTTTCTCTCCCCTCCCCCCCTCATAATGTTGATTCCTTGTGCGGTTACGCAGCGCTTTAGCGCACACCAAAGCAGTTGAATTGCTTTTCTTCATGTCTGGTGATTATATTTTCGGACCAACATTGTTCAGGGGGGAGGGGGCAAGGGGGCGGAAAAAGAGGTGAAGTGAAGTTTCCTGCGATGTATTTTGTATGGTTTATCAGACGAGAACCTAGCAAAATGAAATTGTTTTCAAGTTGTTTTGGCAAGGATTGTAGGTCAACTTGACTTTCAGGCACTCTGAAATTAAAGCATGCCTGCAAAGGACCCTGGGTAACCATGTCTCTTTTGAACCAAAAACAAATACACAAGCATACCTGACTATCACCATGACTATACTCAGATCCACTTTGAGATTGATGGTTATTTCCCTGTTGCTCTCCCTGTGAAGTACCAGCGACTCTAGACTGCGATGTATTGTTAAACCCATCTAATCTTTGATAATTACTACCAGATTCATGCGATGAAGCGATCGAATTGTTCCTCTTCTGGGAATCCTGTGCCTGGTTATTCATAGCCTCAGAATCCTGCTGGTGCTGGGAATCCTTCTGTTGGGCCTCCCACTGCTGCTGGACCTCCTTCTGGAGTTGAGCCTCTTTTTGCTTCTGTTCAGAAACCTTCTCCCATTCTTTATTGAGCTTTACAATGCAGGCTTTGACTACCTTGGTCACTGATTTCATATCCTCGTCATACAGGAGACCTTGCCGTACCTAGAAATAATGCAGATGAGGCTGATCAGCCAAAGAGACTGGACAACACTCACCTGAATTTGAGTGGGCGAAAGAAAAAGATTAGTTAGAAGGCTTTGATGAAGTTCGTTGCTCAGAAACAGGCCTTGGAAAATCGACCAAATTTTCTGCGAAAATAAAAGAAATGAAGCAAAGTGTTAAAACATCACAGGCTGTCTATTTACACTGAGAGGCATCGAGGCACACTGAAAATTTTTATCTCAGTTCAAATATCATATACAAATAAAATGTAGGAACGTTTCCATTAAAGGGAGAACAAAGACCAGCAGCCTTTGCGATTGTTTGTTTTTGTTTTAGCGAATTTCGTACAGTCAGTTATTCCGGAAGCTGTGCAGAACGAGTCGCTAACTTCACGCAAAGCATGCTGGTCTTTGTACTCCCTTGAAGACTGAAAAATTCAGTGAGTTCCCAGAGCCCTGGTGAAGCAAAAAAGTGTAAATAGACAAAGCTACGTGGTTCAAACAGCAAGAATTCATTAAAAGAATTCATAAAATGCTACTACATATCATTTAAAAACTGAGGAATTCACGAAAATGCAATTTCAATCCTAAATTTATACTTACCGTCTACTGAGCATAGAGCTCAAATCTTTCAGATCTTAAAAAAGGTGGGTGTGAAATTGTATCAAATTTTTCCATGAATTGAATGACTTCAAAGAAACTTTAAGTAATTTGCCGTAAATCTGCCGTGGCAATTCTTTAATATCTTGATTATTTTCAAGATGGCGTCATTTTGATTATTTTTGTAAAAATCCATCAAAAATTTTGAGAAAATTAAAATCATCGTAACTCCTAAATTACTTGAGGAAAATTGACGCAATCTTCAAGAAAACCATAGTTTATGAAGGTCTACAACATGATTGCAAGCAGAAATTTGTAGCTCTTCTGGTTAGGGATTTAGAAATTTGATGACGTCACAACCTCGAAATCAATAAATGCAGCCATTTTAAAGCTAATCACGATATCAAAAAATTGCCACGGCAGATTTACAGCAAATTGTCCAAAGTTCCTTTCAAGCACTTTGATTCAAAGAAAAATAAAGAAGAATTTTACACCGGTCTTTTTAAAGACTTGAGCTCTATGCTCGTCTACTGTACCTCAACAACGGAAGTCGAAGGCTCTTAAAGAAAATTGAAGTCACAAATTAAAGTTGCCAAGACAGTCCTTAAAATACTTAGCAAAATATAAAAAAACTACATTTTATTGGAAGCTATGCTCCCCTTCGACCTTCGCGTTGTATGGAGCGCACTGAGGTGATCTTTGGCTACAGATGAATACTGACCTGAGACATCATCTCATGGCATTCAGCTGGAGATTGTATCTGAAAACCCGTGGGGGTAGTCCGGTATAATTAGGATAGGGTTGCTCACGTTCGTTTTTTGGATCTAAAATTTGGTTAAATCTTACTTTAGGGGTCAATAATTTCTGTAGTTATTTTTGGGGTCAATAATTTATGTAGTTATTTTTGGGTTCCTGAAATTCTGGATTACTTTTTTGGGTCTCAAATATGGGCAAAAGTAAAAAGAGGCTTGGAAACACATAATTTACATAATTTACAAACACCATTAGGCTACAGCAACATTACAAAAATCAAAACATTTCAATACCCAAACAGCTTACGAGGCATCTAATTAGTTGGGGCACTTGTGCTCAAATTCAAGATTCTGCCTTCATAGCGTTTAGGTATGTTGGGTCAAAAATCAATTTTTTTGTCTATGTTCATGATAGACATTATTGCCTTGGTTGATGCTTGCTACTCCCCCCCCCGGACTGTACACCCCTATCCTGAATATACCTGAGTACCCCCTGGCCTAAAACAAGCATCATAAAATCTTTGCTGAAGAAGGCAAATATCTTTTCCTTGAAACATGCTCCTGGTTTGAAGGGAGGCTGGTGAAAAGTTCGTAAAAACTTTCCCTTGTTCATCTTGATCTTTCATTGCGCATTTTGGCGGCCAAATTTGCTTTATTTCAAGTAGACCAATAAGGTAATCCTACAAGCTGCAAGGGAATCGCTCAACCATGGCAAGCTAATCCTAACTATAGGTCAGGCCTAGCGCTAACTATAGGTCTGGCATGCACACAGTATATCAAAATAGAAAATTTTCGGACGGAGAAGTTTCGGGAAAAATATTTTTCGAGGATTTCAGACCAGGAAACTTTCGGACAAACAATTAAGCTTAAATACCAAAAGATTATATTAAAAATAAGCTATAATTTTTACGTTAATCAATCATGTGTAACTTTACTTGATTATGTAGATGTATCAGGAGTGTTTATTCAACAAAGGACATAGGTCTGAAAGCTGTTTTCAAGATTGCAGAATTGACTAGAGACGAAAAGAAGAGGTACCTCCATCGACTCAACAGCATTGCTATTGACAAGAACAATGTGAAAATTCACTTTGAAAGATGGATCGCCGATGACTGTATATAATTCCTTGACAGTGGCATGGGAGAAATTTGTGTCTTCTCTTCTGTTATATATATCTGAAGAATTGAAAACTTTCGAACAATTAAACTTCTCTGTCCGAAAGTTTAATTGTCCGAAAGCTTTCACTTTTAAGGTATAAGATTTGCAAAACTAGGCCATAGAAAAAGAAACAAATTGCATAATTCTTTCTCCTTTTTACAAGTTCTACAAGGAATTGAGAATCTCTCTTACCATTTCTCTAGCAATCTCTTCTGGATCATCATTGCCAGCAATAAACTCAAATTGAATCGCTTCGTCTCCTTTGTGCAAGTCCCTCTTTTTACGATCATCAAGATACAACTGCATAGGAATCACCTGTGTACCTTCTGGTATTTCATTGATCGGTTTTGCAAGCTCCACTTTCATCCCAATTTCTTCCTGGAAAATCTCGTGTTCTAAGAGATCTTTGATTGTGTATCTGGTGGGAAAAAATTCAGATCATTTACAAGATCAACTTTTTTTTAAATATATATATAAATTCAATATAAAAATTTACAATTTAAGAATTATCTACGGCTACGAACGATCTACTATACAATACTACAAAACGATACCAAGGGGAGCAAAAGATCATGACTACCCCAGGGCCATTCACATGAAGAATATTAATCTAAAACTACAACTAAATATACAATTGCGAGAAACTATATACGAACAATGAACAGAGAAACGAGACTCTATGACAGGGGAAAATTTACAAAAATGAACACGGTGTGGTGGCTTAGTTACATCTGGCTTAATTGAGTCGACCGGTTGTGTGAATGTATAGTAGAGTCAACTTGAGTATATTTCTGTTGACGTCGTTTGGGAGGCCTTTATCACCAAATAATAAAAGTTGTGTCAAAACTTCATTTGAAAGATCAATATATCCATATGGTCGAAGTAATGCAAAAAGTCCAGCGAGAAGGTTTCGACGTTGAACCTCAAACGAAGGGCAAAGCAACAAAAACAAGATCAACCTCGCCAATAACAGCTAGACAAATGTTAATCGGAACGAAACAAAGAAACAGGGCATGAAACAATATTTTCCTTCCTGCGATCAGACAAGAGATCATACTTATATTTCTTGCAACGAAGAAAAAAGCAAAAATTTCAAGCTTTTTTAAAGAGAAGTCAGGATCCAGAGAGCTTGCTTGTAAAGCTTGCGAAATTTGCATGTAGTTTGGAGGTATGAGGCTGGAACCCAATTAAATAAACCATTCATGATGTCTAAGAAGCGTTAGGGAAATACAGGTCTTGTTTATCTTGGATTTGCTGTATATGATATGAATACAAATTCTACTTGCGATACATCAGATAGAGTTTGCTTGACTTTATAACTTACGTTTTATTTCGACAAATGAGAATTGAGCGACATAAAATAGAACTTTTTTGACCAATTTCCTGCAGGACATTATGAAATCAAAATTTCCTGTGACCGCCCTATAGCATGGTCAGGTGGGTTTTCATGCCTTGCAGAGTAATACCATCCCCTAAGAAGATATCTGAACCACTTCTGAAGTACCGTGATTGAGTTAGTTTTTGAATCACTGCGTTGCGTTCCGAACTGAGGAATCAAATTAATGCCAAGCATAGCACACTTACAGCTTGACACTAACTTTGGTTAGTGAAACTTTGAAATACCTTTTAGCCGCATTGTTGGAAAGACTCTGGATTCATATAAAGCTGCATCAGTGTATCATCAAGCAATCGTGATAACTGAGAAGACGACGAGGTGAGTTGTAAAGCCAGACCTCCGAGGTCACCCATCCAGAGTTTGACCTCACTCGACAAAGCTTAACTTCAGTCACCTGACGAAGACTGTATAAGCCAATCAGCCACTCACCTTGTAAACATGTTACTCAGATCAAGGCCGCTAAAAAGCATACCTTGATTCAAACATGCAACAAACTAAAAGAATTAATGGCCAAACATTTATAACGGAAGGATGAAAACTTTCCAAACCTCTGCTCCTTGCCTCTTTTTGTACATTTTTCGATTACATCAGCAACCATCGGTGACAAAACCTTCTTCATAGATTCTGGAGGTATGCCCTGCGATCACATGAAATATTCAACTTCAGTTTAAAATTTACTGGAAATTTCTTTCGAAAAACACACAATACGTCTTAAGTGGAATAAAATGGAGGTTTCCAGCATGATTAAAAAAGTAACTAATCAATACTATTGCCACAAAATTCCGGGAAACAGCACTACAAAGGATTACAATCGTTTCAACACAAGAAAGAGGTGTTTGGGTTTTGCAGTTACACGGTTTCACCAACATTGTAACTCATTTGAAATTCCCTGGATTGAAACTGCTAACAATTCAATGAGTTCTAAGGTATATGATGGCCTCGGACAAAAGCTGTTAATGGTTGACTTTGACCCTTTTGGGCAAAGGGATCGATAAAGTTTGGCTTATCAATACCTTACACTCACACTTACACAGAACACTTGCAAAAACAATTTCTGACACAAACTTAAAAAGTTAGAATGATCAGCTAGATTCTCAGAGAAACAAAGAAATTTGAGACATCTCTGATTGACTTATGTAGAAACATTTTCAAACAAAGAATACAATTTTGTGACTGATACGATAAAGCAGGCTCTGTAAAGTTTCAACATACCTGAGTCACTCTTCTAAATATTTGTGCAGGATTCTCACATTCCATATACGGATATTCACCAGTTGCCATTTCAAGCATACACATTCCAAAGGCATATACATCAACAGATTCATCATATTTTTCTTCGTACATTTCTGGAGCCATAAATTCCGGAGTGCCTGTAAATATAATTGCAGTCACTAAGGCAGGGGTAACAACAATAACACCGTAAAAGCCCTAGAAAGCCCCCGGGGCTTTTTAATTTCTATGAGTCAAGAGACGAAGCGCTTAAAAGTTAGGGGGTATTAGAGAGGGGCTGATTCATAAGTTCATGTGGCAAGAATATAAATAACAGCTGTTTAGTTCTTCAACCCCCCCCCCCCTCATATTTTGCGTATTCAACATACAATTTTACGAGTCAAATACACCAATTCGACACAATTTTTATCCCAAATCATATCAAAACATGCAAAGCTGCTCAGCTTAATAAATGGAAAATATTTGGTAACCTCTGGCATTTGACATAAATGGGGAGGGGCTTACAAGAGACAAGGAGTTTCTTTCAATTTTGGCTTGGAAGGAATGGCTTATTAGAGAGGAGGACTTAACAGAATAGAGAGGGGGGCCACATAGAGCTTTGTGGTACTTAGGAAACAATCGATAGGACAATTAATTTGACTAGAAGGTTAAAGGCAGTCTGTCACGTATTTGATTGGGTGATTTGGACAATACAAAGAATAGGAAATTTGAATGGCTGGTAATCCTCTGATTTTCTATGGCCGTACAAAGTCAAGAAGATTTGCCCTCCTTTATGTCAAATATACAGACTGACAAAGAAATCCGTTGTGTTGAGCTGACTTTGTCGCGATCAATCAGAGACGTGGCAGACTGCCTTTAATTTGATTTGTAAGTGCCATTCATAGTGAAGACCCGGTGACTTTGTCTTTTTCACTATGGATGGTACAGTGTAATATAAAGTTATATATTGTAGTTTTTTAATCTTGATATTGAAAAAACGATACGATGTACGCGTGTTAATATCAAATACTGGAAAATTTGTACCAAATAAATTACCACAGAATACTAATGCTTTTTAAAGAACGGAAAAAAACACTGCCAAACCACATTTTAAAAGACAAGGTCTAAAGCTTGGGTGAGAAATTCCAAGTTGTTATTTACTATTCATGCACCCCTTAATTTAAGTAACAGTAAAAACTCACGTATAAGAACCTACAATTTTGCAAGTCAGCCTGACTAGTTCTTATGTATTGGGCAATTAGTGGGAAATGAGGCTGTTCGGATTCTTAAATTGGTTCATATTTCATTCACTTCTTTCAGGAATTTCTTTTCTTCTAATTTAGATTTCAAGCCCAGTTTTTCCTGTTAGTTCACAGCACTTGATTTCAAGAGCTCATGATGCACTGATACACTAATCATTAAGTTTTTAAGACCGGGGGGGGGGGGTCCCTTCTCGTTAGTATACCTACTTATCATGGATGAGTGGCCTTCCACATGGGGGCTTGGCCTTTCAAATGGGGGTTACTTCTCTCGACGCATCCGTTATGAAATGTCAGATGGGCTAGCCGCCCAGAACTTTGGCCCGGGTGGTTTGCACGTTGCCAATCAATCGTACCCAGATTTCCATCACATAAGTATTGCATAACACAATATCAGCTTACTTGGAATCATGGGCTCGCGGAAAAAGTCGTAATCAGAACGGTATGGCATCAGGCTAAAGTGAAGGTGCAGTTGCGGTCTTTAGCGCCAAGCGCTGGGATCGCAGAAGTAGCGAAGCGCTAATCGAGTCCGCGACCCCTTGTCATGACGCAATACAACTGCTCATGGTATAGAAACCATACGATACGTTGGAAGCGGACTTTGGCAGAAATTACCAAATGAAATCAAAGAGTCTCGAACGCTAGATATCTTTAAGGGTCTCATCAAAAGCTGTACTGCAGACAAATGCAACTGCAAGCTCTGCAAAACATATATAGCAAACCTTGGCTATATCTAGTTAGCATATGTACGTTTATTTTTATTTATTCTTATTTATACACAATACCCTATCAGCATAACAAAGTAAATATAAATGTTGATAATATCATGAAAAAATAAAGCTGCTCTTCCAAGGGGTTGTGTTTGTGTCCCTCTACCTCAAGAACTCCCTCAGTCTTACTTTGAAGGAGCTCAATGAGGCAGAGTCTCGTATTTGCTTTGGGATCTCGTTCCAGGCACTTGCTCCCTGGTATCCAAAAGACTTTTTGCAGTACTCAAGACGAAGCCGAGGAATTTCGAAATCATCAATTTTTCTTGTGTTATATTTCGAAATATTCGACCTAGGAGTGAATTTATTTTTGAGGTTCTCTGGGCAGAGTCCATTTTTTATCTTGTATGTAGTAATTAGCTGGTCATATTTTATTAGATTGCGTACATCGAGCCAATCGCATACCCAGCCATCTTTGTGCCTTGCGCATTCAATTAGTCTGCGTGCCCTGTTTTGCAGCCTCTGTAGGGATTCCAGTTTTGTGTTTGACAGACATCCCCAAATGACACTGCAATATCTCAGATGGCTTTCAATTAATGCTCGATAAACAGTTGCCAATTGTTTCTGGGAGAGGATGTTTTTGAGTTTAAACATCGCCCCTAATCCGTTTTTTATCTTTCGCTTTATGGTTTTGAGTTGTTCTTCCCAATTCATACTTTCGTCTATTATGACACCAAGATATTTTGTTTTTTGAACTCTGCATAATTTTTGATCTTCTACTTCGAGGTCAGGGAAATCTTTGGCTTTGTTCAGTTGTTTTGGATGCCCTATCAACATAAATTCGCTTTTTTCAGCATTTAGGCTAAGTTTGTTTTGCCTCATCCAGGATGAAACAAGATCAAGTTCGCCCTTTATCTCATTAAAAAGCTCGTTGATCTCATTGGAGGCATAAGAAATGCTCGTGTCATCCGCGTACATATTTGGTTTAGACTTTTTCAAACATTTTTCAAAATCGTTCATATAAATGATGAAAAGTAAGGGACCCAAACACGACCCCTGTGGTATTCCACACTGTACTAAACGCTTGTTTGACGATTTACCTTCTACATAACAATACTGCTCTCTCCCGGCAAGGTATGAAGTGAACCAACCGTGTGCAAGATCGGTGACTCCATAGGCTGATAGCTTCGACAACAGAACATCATGGTCAACGGTATCAAAGGCTTTTTTTAGATCTAAAAATACGCTTAAATTCGTTTTTTGCTCGTTGATGTTCCTGAACCAAGTCTCTGTTATGTTCATTATCGATGTTTGCGTGTTATGTAATTTTCGGAAGGCGAATTGGTTGTCTGAAAGAAGACCACAATCTTTCATATGGGAAAAGAGTTGATCATGGGCCATCTTTTCCAGCAATCTTGACAGTATCGAAACAACAGAGATTGGACGTATATTTTAGATTTTAGAATTTATGTAAATAGGATACCTTTGTTTATAGTTGGCTTTAATTAATATTGCTGCTACTACAGTCGCCAACTTAAAATAAATTGTATCATTATTATCATTATTACGCTCAAGTGGTGGGGTCCTACCGGGTATCGAACTCACTCCGCCTGATTGTTCTGGCTACAAAGTCAGATGCTTACAACACTGTGCCACAACACATTCACTGGGCCAACCGTAAAGCGAAAATTAATTCAATCGCAAATGGTTATCAGCAGCAGTTGAACTGACAGTTTTGTGAAAATTTTGGTTTATCACATATAGCAGAAGAAGGAATCAAGTTGTCTTATTCTGCTCCACACCTTCGTGTCGTAACTTTACAAGATGAAATAAAAAACTTACCAATGACACTCTTTGCGAAAGAAGCCTTCTTAAATGTAGCTAGCCCAAGATCACCAATTTTGATCAGGCCTGTTGTTCCATTGATGAAAATATTATCACATTTCAGATCTCTGTGGATGATAGCTGGGGTGCGCGTGTGCAAGAAATTCAATCCTTTTAATATCTGTTTGCACCAATTCTTGAGAATCTTTTCTTTCACGACCTTGAAACGTTTGAGATACCTGTAAGGTAAATTAAATATAAAAATAAAAAATCATTGAAGATTATTGCAAGAAAGCGTTAGGTACGCTCGCTTTATCAAGAAATTCATCACCCACTGAGCATTCGAGAAAAGTTTTAGTCGACGTTACCAATGAGAATTTAACCAGCTTACAACTAACCCCATTCACACTTGAAAGTAAAACCAGTTTAAACTAAACCAGGTTATCGAACGGAGCCTTCCGATTGGACAATCCAACAAATCGAATGCATTTGATAGGCTGAAATTTAACCTGGTTTAGATAAATCTGGTTTAACTGTGTCAGTGTGAATGTGGTATAAAATTGATTCCACTTTAACAGTACGTTCACATGAAGTACACGGGTACTTGAACACAAATGTACCAGAAAATGCTGCATGAATGCAATTGCCAAGAATGTGAGTGCAAAAGAATAACTAAATACACGTAATTTTTCACAAGAAACCAATAATATGAGCCTGTACTGAAAGTTTCTTAAAATCATCGCATTTGAGTACTCGGAGTTTCTTAAGAGCTTCTTAAAGGTTTTTGTCTTCACGTCTTGAATCTCCACGCTCACTAACTTTGCCCTCATGAACATTTCAAAAAAATGGCTTTTAAGCCACTGCAATGTTTAGACACTACTCAAGTACATTATACGACTTATGATGCTAGAAACAAGTGAAATTATTTCTAAATATGTTAAAGATTTCGTATATCAAGGTGCATACTTTTTTAAGCTTTATTTTTTCAGCACTGGAGCTTCTTAATATTTTGGAGATCTGAGAGCTGAGTTGAGTGTCTTATAAGCGGTTTCTTATGAAAGAAAATTCGTGTAAATAAATGATGGAATGAACGTAATCAAGATAAAATAAGGAGAACATATCTTGACGTAATGAAGCGCCGCAAAGAAGCAAAGGAAGATAAATTCAATTGTGCCACGCGTGCTACATCAAATATCTAAACTGCCGCAAAAAAATGAATGCAGCTGCTCTCTTGATTTTCCTTCAACATCTACATTTGCGCCACTCCCCGCTCCTGCTGTGTGCCTGACGCTTTGGTGACTAATTAGAACAAACACAAGACCCGTTCTTGACTAAAAAGAACAGTTTCCTAAAATTACCAGCACCTGAAAGAGGAAACCTTGCAGTGCAGCATACATAATGACTAATACAACTACATCAAGATATCTTTGAATAATTAAGCAGCAAAAACCGGTTTCCAAATGGGGAACGAACAACTGAAACATATTCACTGCAGTGCTGCATACATAATGCATAGCATCACTAAATTTGAACATCTTCTGCAAGCAAGTACAAGAAGCTTGTCATGCATAATAGATAAAAACCATTCGTTCTCTGTCCAATACATTCAGGTGTCTTGATAACTGAATGGCGTGACTTCTATGTAGTGGCAGCATGGACATAAAAGTTGTTGCAAAAATTGTTGGAGAGATGAGCTGTAAAACCTTTTGTTGCAAAACAATACCAGCTAACCAATCGTCAGAACGTCAGCCATACCTTGGGTGCGCATGCGAACTAACGATTTATTTTGACCAATCAGAGCTTGAGTTTTTATGCTCCTTCGTAGCTACGAGCAACAGCAACAACTGAAGATCAGCTTCGTGATTGGTTTGGTGAAAACCCGAGAGAGAAGCATAGGCCTACCTTACGGTTGGGATTGAAATTTAGGATTGAAATCATTGCTTGTATCAAATCAAAGTAGCCTTTGATCCTTACCATGGGATAATCTCTCTCATCTTACTTGCCATTAGTAAACACCACCATTTCAAACTCTCAAAAAACCGCTGTCTTATCATGTCGACAATTCCTCTCTCCAAGTCTCCAAGCCCTTTCCAAGAAATTCAAGGCTGAGAGCAACAACAACAACTATTTTGTAAGCCTCAACCTGCTACGCTACTACGCTTGCGCGGACAAGGTACGGTACCAGACCCCATGAGCCTGGCTGAAGCTGGCACTGAAGTCATCTCTCCAACAAAAAAGGCAACAAGTCATGATCGGCTGAAAAACTATCCACAATAGACCTTTTTGCAATAGGGAAAAAGGGACTGAGGAGAGCGAGGCCTATTCTGACAGCCTTGGCAACATTTCATTTCATTTTAAATTCTTTATACAGGGTAAAGTCTACAAGAACAATTGATTTACAAACTGCCCTGTTAAAAACCTAATTACAATAGTTACATAAGCAAATAAATAAATAAATAGACCCTAAAAGACGTTAATGAAAAGAAAATTAAAATTTGAACGGAAACGGTTACATGCTGCCAAAGTGGCGTCATAATAATGCCTGATTTTCATAATTTGTGCTTGAAAGCCAAAAATGTGCTTGCTAGTTTTGCCTCATTGCTACGGTTGTTCCAAATACGTGCTCCCCTAAATGCAAGGCTTTTCTGTTCTGAGGACGTTTTGAACAGAGGAATGCATGCGTAGATCAGTATTGGAATTGGGTAGCATCCTACTTGGAGTATCAGACAGCCTATGAAATAGCACTTTAATCGGGAGCCTCATTGTGGAGAGCCTTGTAAACAACCTCAGCAGTTTCTGACTCAATTAGCTCCTTAATAGTAGGCCACCTAAGTTTTTGTATCAAAGGTTGGGAATGGGCGTCATATGGGAATGGGAATGGGCAACAGTATGAAAGTAGGGGAATCTCCTCCACTGCGGTGATAAGCGTATGGATGGTGTCTCGGCCGTATCTCCCTGCAAACTCCAGTTACTTTCGATCTATTTGCACCTTCAAGAGTTGCCTGATACTTGTTTCGCTTGGTAAGTGTTCTCTCTGGATTATTTAGGCGTCTTGCCATTCTTCCGTCCATCTGTGAGTGTATTTTGAACCACTTTACATTGCATGTTTTCACTCAAGTTTGAAGTTAGGCCTGTTGATCGGTTGGGCCTAAACTGAGCCGAGGACAAATACGTGCCATAAAGTGATTCAAAATACACTATCCAATGGGAAAGGGATGACAAGATGTCTATATAATCCAGAGGAAACACTTACCAGAATAAAAAAGTATTGAGTGCCCACATAAATCGCAACTAACTCGAGTTTGCAGGGATAAGCAAACGAGCCGCAAGGAAAGGATTCCTCCGATTTCCAACTGTTGCCAAGGCTGTCAGAATGACCCGCGTTCTCCTCAGTTCCTTTCTCAAAACTGTGAAAAGGTCTATCCTACGAAATGGAAGTCTTTACAAAGCCAAAACTGTAGAATTATAGCAAAAAAGCTAAAGTTTTTACACTGCCTGTAATTTCTACACTAGACTTCAAGCCTTTGCTGCGCGAGAACACAACACATTAGCTTCTGTCATCCAAAAGCTGATAGACCAAATTCCAAACAGATGTGAAACATACTTTCTCTTTCTGGGAACCTAGATTTATTACTCAAAACTTTCCGCAAGTTTTTAAGAGTTAAGCTGCAGACTGTCTCTTGTTTTTGTTCATATATTGCATTGAGTGCAAAAAATACCTCTGTGAGAGACATTTCCATCAATACAACAGCCTTGCATCGTTTTTTCACCCCACGGAATTTCAACTGCCAAATCGAATTTCTATGAAATTATCGGTGAAAAACTGCACAGTTACCTCAAGTTAAGAAAGGTTGGGAACACCAAAGCCTCTTTACTGGAAAATAATTTCTTTCATTTGCAAGCTCAAAAATTTCTGTTAAACTGTCTGTGAGTATTTATGATAAAAAATTTTCTGGGAACTACGTTCTGAGGTTCCGATACATTTGCCACCTCTGCTCTTCGTACATGCATGAATATTTCTCAATAGGGCCATCTATAGCGTACTTCTGAGCCAAGGCATGTGAGGCGATGATATCTCAAAATCAAGATACAGTAGAAACCCGCATAAAAGAACCAAGGTTTTTCTTCGACAGCCTGAATAGGTTCTTAATTAAGTGGCTGTTATTCTAAATTCCAGCCTGCAAGGTTCTTGAAGAGGTTCTAATATACAATACAATACTCACCTGGACTGCGGCAAGTCCAATACTCACCTTGCAAACATTAATACTGTTTTCAGCACAAGAAATCTAGAAACTTTTTGAGAATTCCTTGAGGAAATTTTTAGGTTAGAATTATTGTTAAAAATCTGATATAGTCTTTTATACCACTGACAAATTCTGATCAGAATATCAAGAATTCTTGAAAGTTCTGAGGAATTCTGAAGACATGAAGCCTGTTATATAAGAACCTCCCCCAATGTCAGCCTCTGAGAGGTTCTTATTTAGATGGTTTAAAATATTGAGTTTCAGCCTCAAGGTTCTTATAAAAATAGGGTAAACCGGGGTAATTTGGGACAAGGGAAATTTGGGACACCCCTGGGGTAATTTGGGACATTGCTTAAAATTGCATAGTTAGATCACTTAATGCAATCATTTATTCTTTTAAGCAAGTTTTTCAACATTTGCATTGATGTTGAGTACGTTTTTGATATTTTGAATCATTGATTTGACTATGGCTACTTTACCGTACATTTATGAAAGCGGCCATTTTTGATTAAATTGGAGTGAACTGTGGCAGATACATTATTTTCTTATCCAAAATTGGCATTAGGTTTGAATATGTATCATTTGCAGGTGGAACTCAGTGCTGTCCCAAATTACCCCATCTAGGGGTAATTTGGGACAGCATCATTTACACGCTAATATATCAGCAACAACATGAATTAAGAGAATCTTTTACTCAATATCAATTATTTACCACTCAAATGTATATAAAAAGCTGAATTAGTCTTATTTAAATATGCAACGAAGCAGTCATACCTCAAAAATGACAAAATTGTCCCAAATTACCCCGGTTTACCCTATGTTCTGTTATGTGGGTTTCTACTGTATTCAAGGTCCCAGCAAGTCCTGTATTGGTACTTATCACATGACTGCGATAAAGCAATAGTTTAGCAAGGTTCATGCAAGGAGCTTTTCAAGCCAGACAAGCGTATATCTGCTGAAAGAGAGACCATCGAGAAAACCAGCGGTGAAAGTACTTCTGAACTGGTGTTTCTCTCCGGCATCATGTGTCTGAAACGTTTTCAATAACTTTCAAATCTTCGTAAAAGTCTGGCTGGTGGACCTATCAAAAATCGCTGATACCAAAACGTAGGCATGTACTTTGTGACCCTGTGTGTGTAAATTTCAAGCCATTTGATTGAACTACGGGGAGGTAAGTCCAATATTTCTGGGACTGAATATTGCTAAAAGTGATATTTTTGGGTCCAAATTGACTGAAATTATGCCCATGATATTTCTAAGGCATAAAACCTAGTCAAAGTGATATTTATGGGTTCCCTAGAGGCAGTTCTGGCATCAATTTGCATTGTTTCAGCATTTTTATATTCGTTTACACCTGCCTGATATTTTTGGGTCGCAGTGAAGCAGAACTGATATTTGTGGGTTGCCAGTAAAATTTTCGGATTTACCCCCAGTATGCGTACGTGCTGAGTGCCCCCCCCCCCTGGGCTACCAGTACTGCGGAAACCTGTTTCGAAGAAACCAGACTTTTTTCTTTCCGGCATCTTTGAATCTGATAATCACACTGGATAGAGCACTAAACATCAACAGTAGATGACCAATTGTGCCAAACGCAAGTTAAGGATGTCTGGTAAACCTCTACGGATGTTAAGGACTGCGAGACTGCACTGTAGAGGAGGATAGGAGGCGGCCGTAGGCAAAAAAAAGCTCCAGGAGAAAGTTTGCAGCGGCTAAGCAACAGGCTACAAAAATAGGAGAAACCTCTCTGAAAAAGATCAGTTGAGACTGCACTCAGGCTATTGATGTGAGGTACAAACAGAAGCATCATTTTAGACGTCAGCCTTGTCAAAACAACATTATACGCCTACACTCGCTATCATCCTCGAACAAAAATAACACCAGACCAAAATCGCACTAAAACCTTCAACTCCCCACGTCTATAACTATCTTTGTTACAAAAAAACAAAAGATTCTAACCACCATCCGTTAGGAAATCTCAGTCATTAATGTTAAGCTGAATACATTTACGAAGTTTTCACAAAGATGTTATTCACATCATGACGTGAATTCCTTAATGTTTACAGTTGTTTAGCTACCGTTAAATCCAAGAATTACGCTCCAGCATTCCCAAGAAACGTGTCTGGCTATTCATCATTCTTGCATCACAAATAAGAATCAAAGATATTGTTTGATGAATACCTTCTGATTGGTTTTCAAATTTATCTAATACTGTGGACAAAAGCGACGGGGCAAATCATATTCAAAAGGAAAGCTGAAACCCAGGTGAAATCCTCTGTTATTAACAAACTTAACTTCCATTTTCGTGTAAAAATCTTCAATTGTTCTTTGACAACTATTCTCCAATTCGTAAACACCTCACTTGTTATTATGGGTAACAGCTGGAAAGGAAAATCATTTCCCTAAAACAAAGCCTTTTAGACTTAACACAATCACTGCAGAATCCTCCGTTAAAACTATATTGACAGTTACCTTTGCATATACAGAAACGTAAAGAAATGATTTATGGTACAAAATTTCAAAAAGCCTTAAACAGCGGACTCATCATAATAAACCCGGAGAAACCCGAAAAGCATCACATGAACCAAACTGAAGAGTGTGGGACGAGACGCGTATTGGGAAATAATTTGGTGAAATAACGCTGTTGGTAAGTTTGCAGGTTTAACAGTTTTCTCTCTAGCTACAGGTTTATTTCATCATACCATGAATTTTGTTCTTTTACAGAAGTTGATAGTATTCTCTCTACAGGTTACAATTCTATTGTGCGTCCATGGGTTTGTTATTATGAGTCCGCCATTAAGGCTATTTTAATATAAAAGAACCTCGTTTTCGCTGTTCTTAGGCAATTAATTTCTAAATCAGTGCTGTGGATACTTGACATTCTTGTCGATCTTTTAAGGATAGTACTCTCTGAATCCGCGGACACCTGATATTTTTTTGGAAAAACGAAACGGAAATCACGTTCAGGACAATGCATTTCAAAAGTGATAAAATCGTTGAAAAATCCCTAAAAACCCTCAGAAATCCTTTAAATCTCTTCGTTTAAAACAGATCTACGTTACGGGAATTATGAGGTTTTTTCCTTGACCAACAATATCTTTTAAAAAAATATCGAATAAAACCCTGCTGTTTTTGTGAAATCAAGAGTCTTATTTCTGCCAGGAGGCTATGATGCTGCAACAGCCGTCGCTCAAACTACCGTGGAAGCATGATTCCCAAAGTATTTGATCTCATGGTGAAAAATAAATGTCTAACAAAGAAATAGCAAGAAATCTAATGACTGCCGAAATAGTAATCTACCTTTGGAACAGGAAAGCCTGTCTCCAATGTGTTTGAAATGAAAGATGACTTCTTAGGGTCGTGGAATGGTGGAGTGACAGAATAACTGGAGAATAGCCTTTCTGATGCATGAAGCAATAAAAGAGCAAGTAAATGAATAAATGAATGAATGACAGACGGAATGAAGAGATCAATAAATAGATAAATGAATGAATGAAAGCATTAATCGGTGCAAGAATCAGCGGATGTAAGTTTGTATAATAATTCTTAAAGAGGTGCTCTAATCCTCACAGCAAACAAAGCCTCAAACGAAAGCAAAAGCGGGAAAGGGCTGAGCATGAGCTGAAAATATACAAAGGAATAAAAGGCAATAAGCACAACTGAAAGAATGAAACAACTGATTCAAAGCATTTATACCTCTGACGTTTGATAGCAGTGCGGAATTTGTAGCAAACAGTACTAATCTGAAATTGTTCTTACAACAGGAAACTACTTGGTGACCAAAATCGGATTCAGCGAACGTCATCGACCAAAATCGAATAGAAGCTAGCCAGCTTATAAACTATGACGCAGATAGGCGATAACGATAAGAAATATAAAGTTGCCATTGCCGAGTGAAACCTCTGTGGGACCTTTTGATATCAGCAAATACGCAACACTTGAAGGTAGGGGAAAAAGTACTATCTAAAAATTAAATGTGTAAAATGTTATTACCTTACTCTTTCAACCAAACAGATTGAAGGGAACTTGATGAAATTTTCCATGATTTCAGAAAGAGCATTTGTGATATTGTCATTTTTTTGAGAGTTACAGCATCTTTAACATTTGCTGGTTTTGAAGTTGTGACGTCATCAAAATGCTAAATCGTAAACCATAAAAGCTACAGACTTTTTTAATGGCTACCATCTTGTAGATCGACGAAAACTGAGTATTTCTTGCATTGGTTATTTTGACTTTCCTCAATCAGTTTACAATTCATGGTGCTTTTGATCTTTTTCAAAGCTTTTGATACCTCCCCTCGTACATCCTTTAATAAATCTTAGAACGCTGTAATGCTGTAATTCTTTGAGTAACAATGATATCGCAAATGCTCTATTTGGAATTATGGCAAACGACCTGAAGTATCATTCGATCCATTCAGTTGCAAGAATTAGGCAACAACAGTTTACGCACTCAATTTTTAAATTTTGCAAAGATTCAAACCCTATGGTTCCTCGGTTCCTATGGTTATGGAACCAAGATTCCTTTCGCAAACGTTTCAATCGCTCACAAATCTGCTTGAAAGTTGAATGGGCTTCCAATTTTGGGCATTGCCTATCTGAACGATTTTTAACAGCCCTTTTAACAGTCATGTTATAGTCTCAAGGAGCCCATTTTTGTATGAAACAACCTCTGAAGAACTGTTGGAGCATATTTTTATCAGGATGAACCAGAATAAACCCCGCACAGCTTTCAAGCCACCTCAAAAGGCCTTGGGTTACCCACAAACGCTATCTAACAATCCCGTCCCCTGAAGAAAACCCTTTAAGGGTCATACCTTTTGAGGTTGCTGATTAACCTACGTAGATGTAGATGTACCTCGATAAGCCCAATTTCGACCAGCCACAAGATTCCTTTCGCAAACGTTTCAATCGCTCACAAATCTGCTTGAAAGTTGAATGTGCTTCCAATTTTGGGCATTGCCTTTCTGTCACCAAATCAGATGGTTTGTGGGGATCTCGACGATCGTAATTTGTCAAAAAGTAGGAAAGCGGACTTTTCTGTTGACTGAACAACTACTGAGGTTTGTTAGACTTACCCCAAGTCTATTTTATTAACAACAAAATTGGGAAAGGGAAAATTACGAAAAGGAAAAGCGAAAAGTTTCGTTGTTCACTGTTTCAGGCAGATTTATTACGGGCAAGTCTATTGGTTTGTTGAAAAATACTCAAAGCACCCTTATGATTCAGACAAGCAAAAAGTGAGAGTAAAACTCGAAACTTACGTTTTCAGAGTGCCTGAAGTCATCAGCTCAGTCACCAATATCAATTTCCGATCCTTCCCACTTTTGCCGGATTCCCAGTAGTCATGGAATTTCACGATATTTGGGTGTTGAAGGGTTTTCAGCATTTCTGACTCTTCCTTGAACCTCGCACGGTCGGCTTTGGATAATTTTCGGTCCTAAGATGAACAGAAGAATTTTATGTTAAATTTTGTGAAAATGTGACGATAATAATTTACGCAATATCTCAAAGCGTAATTCCCCCTGACGATCACCTCAGAGTTGAACCGCGTCGAGAAAAAATGGATCAAAACTCCAAGTCGTCTTCTCTCGTGTACATCTTTGGGTCCTTTGCGGCACGTTGCAATTTCAGATTGTCTAAAAATCAAATTTGGCGTAAGCGCAAAATACGAATAATGCAGTGCCGGGTGCGCCAAAATGAACCATGCCCTTTTGGCAGGCTGCTATAAATAGTATACTGGGCCGATTTTGAAAGTCTATGAGTTAATCTTTAGCTAAGATCCTCAATTAGATGCTAGTATTTTTTGCACATTTTCTAGTCTCCTATTGGTGGAGCTATGAGCAAGTTCCTGAAAGTTTTGATTTGGAAAACACCGAAAATGACCTAAAAACATATTGACACACATGTTGCACTTACGATAGGAAACTTAAAAGTTACAAGCTCCAGAAGATAACTTAGGCAAGAATGAACACGATACAGTGGGAACTCCCACCCCCCTCTAGTACCCTTTATCCAGCTTTCCGCTATCTCCGTACTTAGGCCCATTTGTATGCTCATTTCTATGCTATGAATTTCATTTTGCGATTTCATAAGTAAATTTTGTTCTCCTGCAAATTTTTGGAGCAAATTACACAGTTTGGTACTTCCGTCTGAAGCACATCAAACAAGTCTCGAAAAAAATTTCCCGGGAGAATATAGCATCATAAAAAAATGTGTCGTTTACCGTCTTCAAAAACGACGATTGCACTAAAGATGGCGGCCAGAAATTTTTTAACCATGATGCTTTGCGTTACATTGAATTTCGATCGATTTGATTGGCTGATTTCTTCAACAACGCAAAGGATCTGGGTAAAAATTCTTCGACATCATCTTTCGTGCAATCGTCTATTAACAAACCAACTGAACAAAAAACACCCTCCAACCTCTTGAATATCTCACACACCTGACATTTGCACAGCAAACATTCAACTCAGTGGCGGAAATGCCTTGCAAAGCCAAACAGAGTTTTGAGAGACTGACGTCAGAATATCAAATAATGTATTTTGGATGTAACTCATAGGCTTGACAACTTGCTGGAAAAATTTGCAATCTCACAAACGATAGACAAACAAGTAAATAAAATAAAATATAAGCACTTTGATGCGAATTAAAAGTAGCGACGTTTCGAGCATAGCCCGTTATCAAGTCACAAACGATAGATTTGCGATTTAGCGTATTTAGATTGACATAACACACTCTTCTGTCAGCGTTGAGTACTTTCCCATGCAATGATTCAAATCTCGTACCCTCAAGTTGCACGACAAAAAATTGATTAGTTCAGGAACGTTTAACGGCATGCTTTGATTTTCACTTCTGTTAGGTTGTAACTACATTTTTACGTTCATGCATCTGGCGATGATATGCGAAAAAGGGACTGTAATGTGGGCGCCTCAAGTTGATATCAAATGTGATTCGCGAAAACGCAAAATGTTTTCACCGATTTTTCGCAACTGGAACCTCAAAACACTTATCGTTAAAAGATTTGCGTCATCAGAATCTTAATGTTGAAGATAATGCTAAGTTGGACCCTGTTTGTCAAACTGAGTGCCACTTAACTGGCTACTGAGCACAGATCATTCCCCATTCATCTGCACCTGGACTAAGCAAGAAGCGATAAACAAACTTAGGCCTTGCTAATCGTATCAACAGTGCATCTATCAAATAATCCATCGTTCCAAGAACATATCGCACTTCCTTGAACTCCAGCAATCCTTTTTGACAATCTAAACAAACTTACAAATAGTCAAACCAAACGCCTATACAAATTTTATGTAACATCACAATTCTTCTAGGCATGGCCTCTTAGCTACCCTAGCAAACCTACTAAATTCAACTGAATGGCCTAAACAAATGTTACGTAATAATTACACTTCTTCAATGTATGGACTTTTAGCTACCCAAACAAGCCTACAAAAAGTTAACCAGCACAGCGAATCAAACAAACGCAGCACATTAGCTGTTCAAACATGGACTAAAGCAGAAATTTCCAGGGAAACTGGATTGCTAGTACAAAGTTTCCGGGGAAACTACAAAGACATCAAAACCAACAGTTTCTTGCTGTTTCTAACAAGGAACGTTAAGGCACCCAGGGTCCTTTGCCGGCAAGCTACTATTTTTCAGATTGCCTGAACATTGCTGAAAATCAAATTTGGTCTCACAGAACAGTTCAACTGAAGTAAAACTTATGTATCAGTTCAACAGCTGCAATGGACTTTTAAACCCTGGCCTGACAGCATATGCGTAGTGTGTTGAGGGATGGGGATTCTGGGGGAGGATCATTGCCGGTAGCAATAGACCTTTTAGCTATTCTACCAAAGAGCCTGGATCGAGCGATATTTTTATACAACTTTATACGCGAAGTTCGATAGAGTGGCGTTAGAACTTCTAGCAGTATTGTGCACATTCGAAAATTCTACAAATTGTGATGAAATATCGTTCGATCCACATTCGTTTTCAGAATAGCTAAAACGTCTGTTGCTGTCGTTGCTGTTCTCTCGTCCGGGGTTCCTGTTGTTCAGCATCTTTCTCCTATGCTGGCCTGACATCAAATGTGAAACGGAGTATTTATGTGTATAATGCTAAATCAAATGTTCTGTATTTTGTAGCTATTCATTTAGTTGATAATATTTGCATGTCTTTATGTTAATTGCCACAGGGTAGTCATTGTCCTTTGCTCCTTGTGGTCCAGTCCCTGTAGTGTTTGTATAGTTTGTATAGCAATTAGAAAGTATAGTAGGATGTAGACGTAACTTGTATGGTAAAATTTTACATGAATATAAAAAACAATTGCAGTGTAGCCTGATTTCCAGCCTCACTCCATAAGGAACCTCGAGTTACGCTCATATCGTTGAGCTGAATAGACCTTTTAGCTATTCAGCAAAAGAGCCTGGATCGAGCGTTATTTTTATACATTTTTATACACGAGATTCGATCGAGTGGCGTTAGAGCTTCTATCGCTATTGTGCACATTCGAAAATTCTACAAAATGTAGCAAAGTATCGTTCGATTGAGATTCTTTTTCAGAATAGCTAAATGGTCTATTGTTGCTGTCCGTGTCGTTCGACTGAGGGATTTATTTCCCTAAAGCTGTAAAAACGGCAAATAATGTCAGTCGGCGACTAGATTCTGTCGTCCGGTCGTCTGCTGGTCAGAATGTGGCTTAGAGGAAGGCGGTTTTTGCGATTATGGCAAGAATGATCCTTTACCGAAGTTCTGATACCCAATATTATGGTAAAGCAGTTCTAGAAAACAGATTTTGAGGCATTTTAGACCTAGTGGTCGTGAGAAAAAAGTAGCAGGTGATTTGGGCCCAATAGCTAAATTCTAAAAGAGAATGCAAATCGAATGATAGCTTGATAAAGTTCGGATGTACACAATAGTGACAGAAGCTCCAACGCCACATAATCGAACCTTTTGTGGCACAGCTAAAAGGTTTCGGTACGGAGCTAATCCGTTTCTAATCATTTTAGCTAATCACAATGACAAAGTGAAAAAGCTGACCCTACTTTTTGCCTTTATCAATCGAGTTATGATGGAATCAAGGCCTCTAATCTCGAATCCCGTGGGAATGTTATCAGTGCTTCAATCGAATCGAAAATTCCATCATATTTGTCGTAACCCGTAGTTATTAAAAAATCTCGCAATCTGATTGGTACTCTATGAACCTCAGAGTTTGGGCCTATAAAGTGAGGTTTTTCAGAGTAATATTGTGACTCTCAGTTGACCAAAGCGCCATCATCACGTCAACTCATAAGTCTACTCTACACTCTCAGTCATTATTCAAGTCAAATCCCTCATAAATTTTCAAATCTATTATCGTCAACTCAAAATGGCTGACACCAAGATTATAAAAATTTCCAACTGGCCTAAAATTTGGGTGCTGAATATCAAAAAGAGGTCAGAAATTTCATGTGAAGCAGTCTGAAGATATTTAGAAAGATTCCAAGACGGGACCACTTAGTTGAAAAGAAGCATCAACGTAGAGTGAGAAGGAGGCCTAGGTACGAGATATTTTCGCTCCAAAAAAGACCTGCCATTGATTCGTGAATAATGTGTGAAATTGCAAAGAGCAAAGATAGATTTGCTCATCAAATCAAACATCTAAATACATAGATGAATACGGATGAATAACTGAATTCAGGTCGCCTTCATATTATTAGCAACACAGTCAATCAACTTGGCCAAAATCGCCTAATGCTGTGTTAAGAGGTTTTAGCTGTGAGCGAATAAATTCTGTGGCAAACAATCTTCAAATTCAAACAGCAAACTTTAAACTTTTACTGGGTCATATAAAGGATTTCCACAGTTTCGTGAATAACAACACTGCATTTTGCTAGTTCATTGTGGTTTCCTGAAAGAAAATTTGCCTGGAAACAGATCTTTTTAGATTCCTCTGATCAATCAGATGAATTGCGTAGCACAAAATGGATCATAGTGGCATATGTAGAGCCATATTGCCTTGAAATTTCGCATCAGGACTGCGACGGCAAAACGGGTAGAAATGTGTTCTCTTAAAGTTTGTCTCAAATAAGCAACCTTGTTTTGAAAATTTGTCAAAGTTTCTTCCTATTTTTCCTATTGTTCATGCTGTATGAAAATTTAAAGCCCAAATTCAGATTTAGTACCCAAACTTTAGTCTAGTTACATGTTTTTCAAACTTCTGGCAATTGTGATGTTGATTTTATGACAATGTAAAGTTCAAAGATTTATACGGGCTTTGAGTTTTGACCGTGAAAAAAATCGTTCGGGGTGAAACCTAACACCCTGATAGACTACATTACATAAGTCCCTCTAACTTACGCTCGTTGTTGTTGTTGTCATCGCTTCAGTTGAGGGACTTATGTCCTTACACTTCAGAACAGGGACTAATTAGGCCAAGTCCGCCGCGTTCACGGCGCGACCAATCAGATCACTACTTTCTTAATATGGTCAACCCACGTGCCTATTGTTAGCGTTTGATTGGCTCATTAGTTCAAAGTTCGACTTCTCGAAGCGAAGCGACGCTCGAAATGACGTTCAAAGGGACGTTCGACTTTTCTTTCGACGCTCGAAGGATGGAAGATGTTCTAAGTTTCTTCTGATTTTTCGTAAGATTTTAGTCCCTGTTTAGAATCAGTTTGGTCGTGAGTCCTTTGTATGAGTGAAATTAAAACATCAGATTATAAATGTTGAACGAATACAAGGAATCAAGTCGTCAGTCTAACACCCTGAGTCATTTCACGGTCAAATCCCTTATATATTTCAAACTTTACATCGCCATAAAATTGACAATACGACCACTAGCAACATGAAAATTCACAGCTATACAAAATTGTGGATGCTGAATTCGAATCTGGCCTCTAAAATTTCATATGAAAGAATTTTGAATAATTTCCAAAACGAGGCTGCTAATTGAAGTGGTGTAATCAACATGAACCAGGCCTAAGTAGGCAAACCTGGGTAACATTTCTGACCAGGCCTACCTAGGTAGGAAAACTTGAGAATAAAAACATGTCACGTCCAGAATTTTCTCTAGTCATCGCTTACGAAGCCTCAAAACAACTGTTGCCCTAAATCCATCTATCTAGGGTTCCTTGTACAGCTGAGGTTCCGGATGCCATGCTTCTCCAACTAGTTTATAGTACATGGCACCACGAAGTTTGCGTCTACTCTCTGCTAACCTTCAAAGACCTGATGTGACCAATCACAATTCGGAGAGCTCCTGCCATTGTCGGCTGACAATAAATGAAAATAGCTCGAAAGGCTCGATGAGGTTGTGAATAAAATAACCTGCAGACTTGCTTAGAGTTTCAACTGTGCAGTAATTAGTCATTCCGTTCGAAAGCTCCAACGAATACGCACACAAATGCGGCCATAGAATATCGCCGCAGTTGCATGCAAATCCAGCTAAGATGGCAGCTTGTCTGTAAACTACGGAATCATGAAATGACAGAATGGACTTGCAGAAAGACGGAGTAGCGAAGTGAGGGAGCGAAAGGCTATACGAATACGAATAGTTCAATTTACGAGAATGAAAACTTCTCAGCAAGTTGCATTCTTCAAATTCTGCAAATATAAATGAAGACATGGCAATTCGCAACTCTGATGAAATGCTAGGACAACCAGCTTGCAAATCAACATTTTAAGGGGAGCGGGTGCTTCAACTAATCGCCTGAGAAGTACATGTAAGAAATCTCGTAACTCATATTTTCACCTCTTAAAATTAAAGACTTTAAATGAAAATCCCCTGCCACTACAAATATCTGATCAATGACCCTGTATGCTTTCAACACATTAACCCAAATTGGGTTCCAGTAATTTTTCCTTGTCAACAAACCCTCATAAACTGTCCCTTTTATCTACGTAAGAATACCAAAGTCCAGTAGTTAACTCGCCAAAAGCCTTTGCTCTGGGGGGGGGGGAGGCAGGCTTTCAGGCTTTTCTAATCAGTCTACTCTCTATAAGACCTCATAAACAAATTATCCCGTTCCGGTATTCCGATGATTTGTTCCGCCGTTTTGTGATTCCTTGGTTTAAACACCCCCACATGATTTCAATAAATATGTTCATGGTCAAAATGCAATCCCACAATTCATTTTTAATTATGCATGCGAATTGTAATAAATTAAAGCTTGGAACTTAGCGGCTTGTGCGCGAATGCCTAAAATATTTGGCAACGATATTCGGGTTCTTAGCTATTCTAAAAATTTGACGCATCGTTTAGACTCTGAGAAGCTGTGGTGTCATCGAGTACGTTTTGTTGTGTGAAGTTCCAGACCTTGTGACTAAACTGTTTAGCACATCGATTTCTGGCTTTGTTTCGCTTCACTGCCGAGATTCAAAAATTGCGTCATCGTCAAAAAAGCCTGATCTTCACGAACAGGTTTTACTCTTTGAACAACTGGAATGACATCTTTTGGTAAGGTACATTTGTCAACGGAAAACTTGTCATACTTGCCGATCCACCCTTATCTTCACGAGCAAGAAAACTGGCGGAGAAAAACAAGTCAGTGAAAACTTCGAGGGGCATTTCACTCTCTAAAATCTCGTACACCTTTGGTGGGGATCCTTTTGTTTTCAAGGAAGATCCGTCCAAATTGCGGAAAATCATGTCGTTCTGCAAAAATCTCGTGCGCTTTTTCGAATGAGTGAAATACCCCTCGGAAAACTTGGTCGTTCAGATCAAGCTAAACAGAGCTGACTAACCATTGTTCAAATTTCGCTTGGAAATGGATGGTTCTGAACTTAGTGTCTCGTTGTGCAACACCACTGTTGCAACGTTTTCTTCCAAGGCTCCAAAACAGCATTACATGGTACACAAACCGAATATGGAACAGCATTCCATGAAAAGCAAGTTTAGGAATATCAAACGTTGCGGAATATTGGCAAGATTTATTCTGTATCTGTTTCCTCTTTGTTTTATGCCATTTATTCTAGTTATGGTCTTGGATGTAACTAGCTATCTTACTCCCGGAGGTAACTTCAATAGGAACTTATGAACTTAATTCCTGAACGAGTCTGCACTCTTGACCTTTTTGTATTTCTTTTCAACCCTGATCTGACATCCATTGTGAAACAGAATCTAGTAGAGTATCCTTTGACCTTTAATTGAGAGTGGTGTATAGTTAGCTGTATGCAAGATATTGTTGCGTGCCTTTATGTTCAGGCCCTGGGGTAGTCGTTGTCCTTCGCTCCCCTTTGCATCGTCCCTGTAGTATTGCATAATAGCTTGATAGGTATAGTAGAATGTAAAATTTGTTGTAAATTTCTTATATGAATAGAAAAAAATACTTCAATAGGCGGGTGCCCTGGAACACAGGCTAGGTGCCAGGGGTGTGCCATTTCGACGTCTGAAATCACATCCTAAATTTATAAATTTTCGCGAAATGGATACCCCAAAATTTACAGGCCACTCAAATAGATACCCTAACATTGCAACAACAATCCATAATTTTAACCAAGTAGCTATGTGAAATTTGATCAAAATCAATATCTTCAAGAGCTGTCTTTCTAACATGACACCCAAAAATTTTGCCAAAATTTTTGTCTATTTGGGATTTTACCAAAAATGACACCCTACAATTATCTTCTGCCTAAAAAGGCATCCCAAAAACAAGCACATCCGGTACCGGAATATATGGTAGTTCCCCACCCCCCCCCCCAATCTTACTTCGTTGGCCAAAAGAAGGAACAACCGATAAAGTCTTTACCAGAACGATCACGACTCAATTACATATGCCTTTTCTCACCCACTTACTGACCTTGTGCCACCTCTAAGATTACAAAGTGGATTTTGTAATCACAATTAGTAGGGCCGCAAAGGATCACTGTTACCTATAGATCTTAAACTGCAACAAAACAAATACGTGATCGCGTCAACCATTCTAGTTTCTTCCATAAACAATGCGTGTATTTTAGCTTTTTTAACCCGATTTGGTTATGAATTAGGATTATATGTTACGTCATTACCTCGAACAAAATTCTAGGCCCTTCTTTACGTTTCAAAAGTGATGTCTTTGTGCTTCCATTTCCGTACATTCAAAGATACATTTATTTCGAGTGTTCAACATCAATAGCTACCGCAGACTACAATCGGGGTCTGAGCTATTTGTAGGGCACAGGGAACAGGTAAAACCATTTTCTTGGGTGAAACCAACAACGTACACAAATCTTGCGTCATAAGTAACTAAGTCATATGACACGGGCTGCCACTGACCTATCACTCCTTTTGTCAGAGAACATCCTCCTTTCGGCCTCTCTTTCAGACTCACTTGTTTTCTCCCTTACAAGAGACGAGCAAGAGACAAAGACAGGAAGAGAGCAAGTCAACCCACACAGAATAGCTTGCGTCAAAACCAGAAAAATTTCTATCACACAAGCTAAACTTATGTGATCTTCCTCTATCATCACACATCCCAAGGAGCTCCAGTTTGATTTTTGTGTCATTCCTTCAAAAAATTGATTTGTTGTCCGTCTGGCCAGGAACAAACCAAAAATATCAACCAACACAAAAACATGACGTCAAAAGCAAACCAAATTCTACGACGAAGGCAGAAATTAACCGCTATTGCCCGGTATAGATTCCTTTGAGCCACTCTTGCGAACTGACAAATTCTTTGTCGGCCTGATGTATGACAAGAAACGTAGATATAGAAACAAGCAGGAGTTAATTAACCGGTAGACAGAATCAAATCTTTGTTCGTCGTTGCCGTTGGTATCCCGACCAGCGAAAATAAGTTTTCCATCGAAATTTGTCACCAATGAGAAGGACCTTTGCAGAGAGGGCTCCTGAATACCAAACTGGCACTTCTTCTCGAGGGAAACACAATTCTCGTCTCCTCTTATATGGTAATAGTACCAGGGGGTACTTGACCTAAATTTGTAAGGGACTGTGCCCATTAAAAAAATGTTTTCACCCGGCTCCAAATTCTTCTATTCAAATTATCGCCGATTCTAAAAAATTGATCAAAATTATACGCCAACGCACAAAAATCGGACCAAATAAGAACCCGATCTAGAAAAATTTCCCCTGTTGGCATGTTTTGACAACCGGCTCCAGAAAACTTGACTTCTTTTGATACCCAGTACTAGAAAAAATAGGCGAAAACGATACCCTGAAAAACGGCACATCCCCGCAGGAAAAATATACAACGTAACGCCCCCGGGGGGCAAAAGTGGGAAAGGAAGTTCGTGTCAAAATGCACCTGGGTTCCAAAATCCATACCGTAGAAGATATATACCATGATTACATGCTTGTCACCACCAGGAACGATAACTCCCGAATTGGACCCTGGCGGAGAAATCCGCGCGGCAAATACGCTGTCCGGCATGCTTTAACCAATCGTAACTCATAGCCTACCGCTAAATAAGTAGCGTCTACCAGAGAAAGTTAAAGGGAACCGCTGAGCATGCATTTGAAATTTAGTAAAAGAAAACTACCAAGATTTTTGGCGTGGATTTCTGACGTATGCTACTGCCAAGAAATTACCGCTACACCGGCAAGAAGGCCGAGAGCAAGGTTTCTGTTAGATCGTTAGACTTGCTCCAAGTCAATTCCGTGGTATATCAGCACTAAGGGAAATAATTACCTCTGCGGGGGCGTCCTCTTCGTAGTTTACCCCCCCCCCCTGGCAGAGGTAATTATTCTCCTCAATGCTGATATACGACGGAATAGACTTGGAACAAGTCTGGGTTTTTGTTTGCGAGTTAAACCACAAACTAAGATATTAAAACGCGCTGATATTGAAACAAATCCCAGAAGATTATTCAAAACGGAAATGTACCAACAGTGAAATTGAAATCCCAACAAACTCGCACAGTCACACCGTTGCTGATATGGTCTTACGGAAATGTTACAATCAGCTGTGTGTGACAATCAACAAAATATCTCAACAAATATTTCATGTCCATAAACCCACTTATGTCAGCTTCATTTAACATGCTTGCCTAAATCTGAAATGGCTGTAACATTTCATTAACTAACACAGAGGAAAGCTTCAAAGTTATATTTCCTGCTTCTCAAACTATGAATTCTGTCACCAGTCTCTGTTAATAGAAGGTCAGCGTTGATTGTTGCACTCTTTCCCCCTCAAATTTACTCCCCATTCCTGCCACACGCACAAAATATTTGGAATGTACAATAAAGGCCGATACCTGCCAATTTCATAGGGAAAGGGGGGAAGAGAAACATTCTCTGACAGCAAAGTCATCATCGACAACAGTTCTAGGAATTTATGAAAATGAAGGTAAAGCTGTGCTTGGTCAAGTCAAGTGTTTGGACTACGAAGTAGAAAGTAGAGATCCTCCTATAAGTAATTCCCTCCATAAAATTTATCTTGTTTCTTTGTATTTGTTAATATTATATTATTGAAAAATGATAATGTTAATTTTCCGTATTAAGCTTCTATAATATTGTCTTATTTCCCTGTTGTTTAGTTATTTGTTAGTTATTTTTAGTTATTTGTTAGTTATTAATTGTTATATAAATTTTGTTATTCATATATACATTGTATGTAGTCAGTAGTGGAATTCAAATATATGAAAACAGAGGACCGAATCAAGTCTGTGACCTCTTGTCATAACACTCAGGTGGTGGGGCACTGCCACTTCTAGTTCCAAAGTCAGAGAATCACACCAAAGGCAACAACGCCTTCATGTATCTAACAATCATGCAAGATATGTCAGAAATAACTTTTCATTAACTAAAATTTGGCCTTACTTTGCAATCCAATCTTGTGGACCACAAGGTTAAACAATAAGAATCCAAACTATGTAGTAGATTCAATAATCTTGTGCTGAATTTTCTTTGGAATTTTCATTAATCCATGTACAATGTATCTTTTCTCCCACAAAATCTTTTAAAGCGAACCTGTACCAAAAATCCAGTATGAAGAGCATAATTTCCAATGAATAGCAACCATGGGGGTACTGTGCCCCAAGCCATAGCCATAGGGCAAAATTGTCTCTCAAATCTCGGACCCAAATTGTGGAACAACCTACCATCAGAACTTAAATCTGCAAAGAACATTGACAGTTTCAAACATAAGATCAAAGATAAATTCTTCAATGATCTCCAAAGTCAAGATGATAGCCCCTACATATACTATTGAAAAGGCAAAATCCGCCTATGAAAATGAAATAATAATTTTTTTTTAAGAGATCCTTTTTCCGGAACAAATCTCTTTTTATTTTTATAACACCTCCGGAGGGACCATTATGGAAACAAGGTCTCATTGATCTTTTTAATGCTATCCCTGCCATTTTTAACCTGGGGTGTTTTTAAACGTCATTTTTAACTCTTTGCCTGTAAATATCATATCCCTCTTAGAACTTATATAGAACTTTGCCTATAATTAGATCACTTTCCTTTTATTAATTTGTATTGTAATTTTAATTTTATGGCAAAATCATACATACATACATACATACATACATACATACATACATACAGCCTCAATTGGCTTTGCCCCTGAGCACCATACTGGGAACAACACCTTCTCCATCCACCACCATAATGTCCAACTTGAATGCCTTCCAAACTCTGAATCAAAGAGGCATTGTGACCCAGTCTTTTGTAAGCACGCTACAATTTCAGACTGTGATGTTCAGATCTGGCCGAAGTTATCAGATCTGGTGAAGTTATTAGAATGATAGAATAGTTCCAGTGCCATAAAACTTGTTTATCAGCTCAATTACTTTGATTACTGCATTCAGCTAGCACCAAATTTGATTTTCAGACATTCAGAAATTTCAGACTGTCTACAGGGGATTCTGGGTGACAACGATTCTTTAACTGCATCACACCTGAATGACACACTGAACAAACTAAACACAGATCTACAGGTATATATACTTTTTTATAAGAAATTAAGAATTTGGGCTAGTACTGGAAGTTTCTTAAAATATCATCAAATTTTGAGTACTTGAAGTTTCTTACAAGTTTCTTACGGCTTCATGGCAGTCATCTTGTTCACTTCCTGTTCCCTCATGAACATCTCAAAACAATGTTTTTGAAGCATTTCCAATGTTTATATATTACTCAAGTACCTTCTGAATAATATTATATAGGAAACAAATGAAAGTTTCTTAATTTTTTGGTGACCGAAGAGTTGAGTTTCTTATATGCAGTTTCTTATAAAATAATAAGTGTACCACAAATAACCACTGCAATCTGCCGATGAATCAAAGAAAATGCACCAAAATGACAGATTAAAGGATAACACCTCTACAATGAAATCTGTGCCCATTAATTTACAACTCTCGCGTACCAAATAATCGTCCCCCCATTTCTTAATTTTTGAACAATTTTTCAAGCCCGCCACTTTTATTCCAACCCCCCTTTAATTAATTTTTGGACAAATGAAATGATAGCAAATATAATTTTTTGAATATAAGTATGAAGAAGTACATTCAACGGAACCAGAGTTTATATGTAAATGTATCAGAAACATCACTGTCCGCATAAAATATATAAAAGATATGTGTTTAGCTAAGAAAACGACCATTTTCAAGTTCTTCAAGCACACCCCCCCCCCCAATTGTGCCAGTCCCCCAATTATTGTTATATTGAACCATTTCCAGCCCCCCTGATTATTCTCACCCTCCCCCATTTCTTTAGTACTCGAGAGCACATTCAACCAGATGAAAAAATTTTCCAACCTTTGGAGGGTTTTTATTCAGACAAAAATATGACTGTGTTATTTTGATGCATCAAAGTTTAACACTAAAGAAAAACACTTTTGAGACTTTTTTCAACAAGCACCAAAATAAAACAAGAACCTTTCTATGATGACAAGCAACTTAAACAAGGATATTATCTGTGTTAGTTCTGTTTATAAGCAAAATTGTGAAGACACTATATGTAGTGTAGTCTATTCATAAACATCCTTCATTAGCTAACTAGGATGTAAACAAACGAAACATATGAAACAGTTATGGCACTGTATTATCTGACCCTAATCTAAAACCACAAATTACTTCTTTAGGGAAAAGAAGGGTGACTGACAGAAATCACCTTGTCCTGTAGCTAAATGTCTAGGATACCTGGCAACTCTTTTTGGCTTTTTTTGTTCATATCAAAAATGGTAAAAACAAGGATTTAGTGAAAACAGGTAAATCTAAATTGATCCCCTGTTTTTGATGAGCTGTACCGGCAGCAGCAGAGCCAGTACTTGAAGAGTGAAGGGGGCTGGGGTGCAGCCCCAGAAAAATTTTGCCTGACCAAACCCTTCAGGCTGTCGAAATACGCAGGCAAGACCCTTTTCGCAAAATTTAGAGCAGATATTTGTCAAGAATATTCATTAGATCTTTTAATTATGTGACAAAAATGGTTGATCTGACTTACCCATTCTGAGAGACCAATTCTATTGCGTTTTAGTATGAATCTCAAGACCTATCTTTTGGAAAAGCTGGGGGTCTTGACCCACCCATTTTCCCTGGCTCTTCCATTGGGTGCCAGGTCATGGAGCTGCCTGTTTTCCCTAAATCATGGTCTTTACCAGTTTTTGACGCAGATAGAAAAAGCAAAATAGTTCAATGCAGCTTAACCATTTGGCCAGATAGCAATGTTTAAATCATTTGGTTCAGTCGATTACTCTCTTTGTGAAACAAATATTCTTGGTTCACTATTTTGGGTCACCCAGCATACCCCTCATATCACTCAACATGTTTTCTTCTACAGCTATACTTAAAAGCAATGCTGAGCAGGGATGGCTCAGTGGCACCATGCTTGAGTACTAATCATAGGGTTGGTGGTTTGAGTCCCTGCCCTGCCAAGCCTACCACACAGAGTGAGAAAAGCCACCACCTCACTGTAATTCCAGGCTACATGAAACATAAGGTGTGGCCACAACAGGCGGATGGACCAGGCTGCTGCTTCAATAAGCTTAGCTACTCAGTGTCTTGAAACTACTTTTGGCTGTTATGTAGAAATACAGAAATAAAGCAATGCAAACATACCTGCAATTCACACCAAGCAACAGCCACCCCTGTTTCAGTATCCAATCCTTTGTAAACAGTCTTGAATGACCCTCTACCAATCTCCTCAGGGAACTTCAAGAAGATTCCATTAGGACTGGCAGCAATGGCCTTTTCTTCAACCTCTGCAATGTCATTTTGTTGGCTATCATCCTCATCCTCTGTGCTCTTGGTATTTGTTATTTTTTCCTGGTTTTCCACAGTTGTATTATTGACATTCTTTGTGCTTGTGTTGGTCTCTAGGGTAGGCGATTCTAAAGAGTCTTGTGAGATCTGCCCTGCATCTTCTGAAGTTATATCATCTGAAGAAATTAAGTGTGAAAATCAGGATAGCTATCCAAAACACCATTCTGTAAGCAAATGCAAAGGTGCTGTCTATGTTGGATTGCATGGGACTTTGACATTGGATTCAAATTTGATTTAAAAACTCCCATGCAATAATGAGATGCAACATGAACAGCACTTTTGCATTCAATTGCACTTACTGAATAGTCTGTAGCGGCAACATGGGGATGAACTTTCAAAATTGGATACACACAGAATCTTTATGTATATACTTTCAAAAATGAACAAATTTCCTTTGAAAAGTCAAAAGGTCCTTTTCAGGAAAATAACACTATCTATAGACCCTTTACTTTGATAAATATACTAATCAATTTGTCTCTAGTCTTCTCATTTACTCTGCATGCACACATGTTTGTAAGAAACTGCCTAAGAAATTTAACCCTCAGACAGGTAAAATTCAACAAATTCTCATTATGGGACAAAACTGAACATCAATCAAGCTTTTTATGAAATTCCTGATAAGCTGCAAGAAACTCTGCACACGCAACTTAAAATCAAAGGAATTATATACCAGAAACTATCAGTGAAATTCTTTGTTTCTTAAGAACGATAAGTTCAGGGCTCAAAAAAACGTAGTGGCATAGCATGGTAGCGGTGCTACAGGGAGGGTAGCTCAAATTTCCCAGGAAGCAATAAGGTAAGAACAGAAGAAGAAACGGAAGGAAAGGGAAAAGAAAGGAAAGAAGGGAATGAAACATGGAGAGAACGGAAAAGGGATAGAAAGGGGGTGGAACACAGAGAAAGAGGAAAGTGTGTAAGAAGAAACAAAAGTGCTCAGCTTGCTATCAGGAACAAAAAATTTTTTACCCCTGCATAGGCACATAACACAATCATTCTGTGAAAACAATTGAAAATTAGACATAATATTTTCTCAACAATTGATTCTGATATCCAGCAACTGACCTATGAAAGATAAAGCACCCCTTATCTCTTCAAATATTTAAAGTTTAGCCTGGCAACTTCTTGGAACATGCTCAAAATATTCAATAATTTTGTCAAGTTGAAACTCCTTGACATTTTGGAACCTCAAGCCAATGTCCTATCAGGTACTTTGACACTGTTTTTCAGTTATATAATCTGACAAGTGTTGAAAGGGATTCTTTAGGGTTTTGGAATATGACTTAGTGGTCTTGGAAAATTCTCTTAACTACTTGTGGTAATCCATGGTAAATCTTCTTACAAAATCCTTATTCTTCTTTTACCAAAGGAAACCAATCTTACATATCTCAAAACATGTGTAATAGCATTTAAAATTAGGTCCTTTGCCATTTACTATGCTTGGCTGGTTGGCTGTTTCAACCACCAGATTTTCACATTTCAAACATGTGTTTACATTACTGTATCAATTTAATTTCTATGAAGTTCCAAGGTTGATTAAGAAATATTTCAAATTTTGGGCTAGAGTAAAATCTTAATGAAATGCCTTGAATAACAAATTGAATTTCATTTAATCAATTTTGAGATTTTTATCTGGTAACCAAAGGGTTGTTAAAACACAGATACATAAAAGGCATAAACATGGAGATGTGGCCTCAGGATATGGTTAGCAATTATGAATGAAATCTTGCTGAAAGGGAGTGCAGACATCAAATATGAGGTTTACTGAGCAGGAAGTCCTAGCCATGCTTTTAATGACCAAATCAATCTGAAAGTATATTACAAATTTGCTGTGATAAATGGGGTTGTTAGAGAAGCACCTTTTGGTGGCTGGCAGGGAGAGGGGAAATTCTATTCTCAATCATGGAATGAAATATTTGTGCAGGTATTTTCCTGTGAGAAATCAAAAATTTGAGCCTGTGCTGAAAGTTTCTTAAAATAAATTTTGAGGACTCAGAGTTTCTTACAAGCATCTTACAAGTTCCACTTCAATCTTCATGTCTCCTTCATGGACCCACATTTCAAAACAAACTGATTCAATGTTTATGTTTGGATATTTCTTCAAGACCTTCAGAATAATATGATAAACAAAACAAAGTGAAAATAACCTTTGAAATATGATAAGGGCTTCCTTGACTTATTAGCTTCTCTTTAATAATTTTTTTCAAGTACCAGAGTTTCTTAATTTTTTAGCCATCTGTGAGTATCTTGCAAGCAGTATCTTCAAAAATATGTCCATCAAATTTACTAAGAGTGATAGCTATGATTTTAGGACCAGAAAGTTTTTCATTGGCTATGAATGGCTGACAGGGGGTTTTGTTAGGGAAGCAGGGAGAAGAAAAATATTGTATCATATCAAGAAATCTTTGGAACAATTTTAATAAAAGGGATCAGCACTATTTTCTGCTTGGAATAAGACAAGGATAACCGAATCATAAAAAGTATTTTTGTCATTGGCTGTAAATGGGTGATATGGGGATTCCTCTAAGGAAAACAAGGAGAAGAGGGTTCTTGTGCTTTGCCTGAAAAAGAAACAATTACTAGCTTATCAGAACAAAGCTTTGGAATGATTTTTTTGCGAAAAGGCTCAAGGCTTTTGTTTGTAATGAATAGGATGAGGATAATGGAACTGTTGAGAATGGTTTCTTGAGGAAGCCTGAGGGGAATCCTCCTGGTCTATGTTGACCGGACCTTTGAAAGGCGAAGGGCACAAAGGGGTACTTTAAATTCCAAAACTATGCGTGTATTCCCTTGCTGAAACAGGTGATTCAACTTCAAATTTCAAACTTGAAAAAAACGGTTGACTAAAAGCAAGTAGGCAACTTCAACTTGAGCAGTTTTACGACGCAATAGAAATCAGGATATAGAATCTCAAGTGCAAGAAGAAGGAAGGAAGGAAAACGAACCTGTTGTTGACAAGGACTTTGGTGTAGATTGCACATGACCATTTATTGCTAATGGTGTTACAATTCCGTTATTCTCTTCCCTGTCTGCCATTTTCTCACATTAATTTGTTGGCTTTGAAGGGTGCAACTTCACCGTATCGAACAACTCACAGACGTTATCAGCGAACGATCCTTCTTGATACTTTACAGCGATAAGATAAATCCATCACCGTGTTTCTTTGTACAGGGAAGTTCTCTCCTTTAAAAGAACTCTGTGATTCAAGCAGAAATTCACGATCACTTTAGGTAGATAAGTTCTAAAGCGAAAGAAGTGTGTAAGATGACTGATAACACAGTTTGAAACACATTTAGGCGGACAATGAACGTCTCGGCTATCTCCGCACGACTGGGCCTAGCCTTCTCTTGATTCTCTTTCTTGATTTCTTACTTGATGATACGCAGCACTAACTGCTACCTTTTGTCCTCCTGCCACAGAGTTATTTGGTCTCTATTTTTGACGATAAGAATCATCTCGATATTCAAATTGAATTTGTCAAGGACAAACAATCAAAACTTTCTATTCTCGAGCGAGGAAAGTTGACGTTATCCAAGGGCGCCAATTATCTGTGAGCTTGATTGAGTAATGGCAGGTCTTCTACAGTCGCTCCTCTCTTGCATATAAAATAGAACAAAATAATCTTTTATTAACTGCAAAACTATATTTAATGATCCATCCGTGACTATCCTTTACAAATCAGTATTCGTTTTGGATAAACGTGGTATCACGAATTCAGTATTCCTTGAAAGGAAACTATGCTTTCTGGTTTTATCTGGCCGTTGGCTGTCTGTTCACTGTTCTGGCCAAGGGCTTGTGCTCGCTCCAAGGCTAAATTCGTTCACCAATAACTTAGCAATCAAAATCCATAAGAATATGGAAACAGCTCTGTTAGATACTTTCACGTCATGCCTTTATCAGTATCTATCTTTCCATCCCTTGTCGTTATCAAAACCCGAGAAAATGACACAAATTTAGGTGCTACTTCAGCGCTGGACAATAACAGCGCGTGCGAATGGGCCTAGCCTTATCAAATCAAGTTAAACTCCTCTTTGATTTCTTGGCTGCAGCTATCCGTTTCAAGTTATTGGCAATATCAACTGAAACAGCATCTCGGTTCACGACTAAGAGCACCAAATGATAACTACGATAACCAAAGAACCTTTTGAGACTTCTCTTTCCGCTGTAAACCAAAGTTAAAGGCAATAAATCTGCCCCAAGAACTGAGCGCTCAACGGCCAGACAAATGGCCTTTCATACGGCTTCTTGGCGATGATGGCGGGTAGTCACGAAGTACAGCTCTTGTTTTGCTCCGCAGCTCAAGGTAAGTGCATAAAATATCAACAAGCGATACATAAATGAATAGCCAAAGGATAAATGTATTCCAGGATGACTTTAAATAACTCCAAATCCGCTGTAAGTCGAAGTAAACTGCGATACAATAATACTCCCTACGATATGAACGCTCAACAACCAAGCGAAAGGCCTACCAGCTTTGATAGACCAATGAGCCCTGATGGTGGCGAAGTACTGGTCTTGTTTCTCTTTGTCCTTCGAATTCTGCTGCCTAAATAACAACAAGCGATGCGTAGACGAATAGTCAAAGGATTGGTGGATTCCAATACGATATTGGTAAAGGAAACTTGACCAAATTCCACTTGAAAACCGCCTGACTCTTTCACCCTCACATCGCTAGCGTTGCGAAATGCACTGAACGTACTTTCAAACGAGCTTCTTCAACATACGAAGGGATTTAAGTCTTGTAAGGTTGCTAGATGTTCCCCTGATGCACTGATAGCGCACGCGCTATACTTCACTCTTCTCAAAATAGACTTATGCGCTTGCGCATCAAAGTATTACCGGGGGTTAGCTGCAAAACTGTCAAAAGCTTTGCTCTTGATAAGGCAAACTCCACGCACTAATGATTATTAATTTATGCGCACATATATTATTGGACCTCTCAGACGTGTCTGCCAAGTCACGTGATTGGTCTGAGGCGTTCAAAGACAAGACAGGTCTAGGGGGTCCACAATACCAAAGAGGGATGAGGGGTTAAGAATAGGGGTTGGGACGTAAAATGGTAAATGATTTTTCTTGTTTACCATGGTTCTTGTGTTTAAAATTACATGAAGAAAATGTCCCTTACACCTCATAGCAAGACAAAAACTCAAATAAAGACGATCAAGCTCAGATCGAACCAATAGTTTGGTTTGGTTATTGGATGGAACAAACTGCTCTGTCAAGGAGTCTGGAGAGAAGCCAGGTGGGACAAAACTTCCTAAAAATCTCGCGTTAAAAAATCAAATCCCAAAATTTCGCAGTCTTTCAATGACTTTGGAAAAAGCCCTTGTTCGTTTGATACTATAGGCCCCGTATGGTCTCTCGGGGTTAGGAAAAACTTTTCGGCTTGATCATTTTGAAAGATGGCAAACTGAGAGCAAGCAGAGACGGAAAGTATGAAGGGAACAGGGGCGACCCCACTCACTTGTTGGAAAATGATAAAAAGCAATGGATTTTTGGAATTTTTACGGGGCAAAAATTGGGCCATTCTCTCCACAATGGCCACCCCATGAACTGAAAACGGGATTTCTACTACTTGCTTGGGATAAATAAGGCAGCTAAAAACCTATAGTGAAAACCCATGAATGCGTGCCGCCATTTGGATCTCGAATTTACTAGGAATGTACGTAGGGGTACCAGAGCCAAAAAATAATAAAAAGAAAAATAAAGAAGGAAAGAAAAACTTTCCTTTCTTCCTTCTCTCTTCTACTCTTAACAATTTCCTTTCATCTAAATTTTAAGGCTCTGGTACCCAGGATAGTACGTAGGTAAAAATTCGCCACAATCATAAAAATTAAGGAAAAATGGGAATCTAATTACAAATGTACACCATAAAAAATCTACATGGTAAAATGTAGTTTAAAAACATCCCCAGTTTAAAATGGCAGGAATGGCATTATAAGGTCAATGTAACCTTGTTTCCATTATACAATCATGGACATAAATTATGAGACAAATTCATCTTTTCCAATATTTTCACCTGTTGAGCATCCTTTGCCCCCGTTCCCCCCTCAATCAATGTTGAAGACTCCAAGAACCTTCCTTGACGCGTCACCAACATTGAATAAGGGGGAGAGGGGGATCTTCAATAGTCAAATCTTAGGTTTTGGCTTTGTCTCAAACTATTTTGTCCATGATTTTAGTCCCCCTCCCTGAGGTGCATTTCACTCCCAAAAAAATCTCGTACACATTTTGCAAAAATCCTTTTATTTTCAAGAAAAATCCATCAAAAAATCCGTTAGAATCCTTTTGTTGTGAAAAAATCTGGTACGCTTTATCGAAAGAGTGAATTACCCCTCGGTCCCCCCCCCCCAGATGTATCCATGAAAGAAAATTTTTCACAACAGAATAGAAAAACAATGTTTATTGCTCAAATTACGATATGGAACAGGATTACATATTTCGTATCGTGGCCCTGGCAAAGATGTGTCCACAAAGCACATTATCCAAGTTCAGGTTGAAGATCAAATAACAAAATAACTACTTATTACAAGGGTGTTAGGACATGGATGCTTTAATTGATTATTTATTTACCTTGTTTTGACCCCTGTGCCTTGTTTGTTGTCTTGTTTTCTGTTCTGTTTCGTCTTCAAATGAGCGTGGTTCGGCCCAACCGCTCTCAAGTTGTTCGAATACTGCTCCCTTGCATTTCTGTGTCTTAGTGCTCCTTTGCACAAGATAGGTTTTAAAACCGATCGGTTTTAAACCTATCTTGTGCGAAGGCGCACTAAAACACAGAAATACAAGGGAGCTGCATTGGAACAACTTGAGAGCGGTTGGGCCGAAAAACGCTCAGTTGAAGACGAAACAGAACAGAAAACAAGACAACAAACAACGCTCAGTTGAAGACGAAACAGAACAGAAAACAAGACAACAAACAAGGCACAGGGAGCAAAACAAGGTAAATAAATAATCAATCAAAACAGCCGTGTCCTAACACCCTTGCTTATTAGCTATTTTATTGTACCTCATTTTAGGACGGGTGTTGTCTCTAAACTTTGTCCCTGGCCAGGTTCTGGAAAGCTTCTTTTGGGAGGCACACGTCCTTCGTTTCTCTCCCTAGGTAGAATCCTCGGGAATGAAACACAAACATGGAACACGTTATTGCACGTTTGGTGAAATATGATGTTACTCAGTTAACTCTCCGCTTTGTCAATTTCATTATTCAAGTCTATTCATACTAAACTCATGTCAAACAGAAGATTTTGGCCTTTCAAACTTCTAAGCTTTCGATTTTTAGGACCACTCTGAAAAGATAAGTAAAGCGAGGATAAAAGCTGTATACATAATTTACCTATTGGCAAAGTTTCTGCTCTATCCTCTTTGGAGCTGGGTCACAGAATTACAAATTGAGCAGGATGGAAAGTCATACATAAGCTTTGTTTGTTCTTGAATTTATGAATTTACCCTTGGCACTGCAACATCAAAAGCATAGGAAAGGAAAGTTGGGAAGTGGAAAGAGGGATGGAAAAGGAGGTCAACTTTCTTTCCTTCTTTGCTTTCTTTGTAAATCATACTCTTATTTTTGTTGGCTCTGGTACCAAGGGTAGAAAATTCTGGCAACGTTTTGTTAAGAAGCATTTTCGAAGTCAATTTTGATATCTGAATACATAATACAATACATCAAACATTCGGAAGAGACCAAGGAAAAATGGCATAAAATTAGTTGGGTATACCTCTAGAAGGAAAAATTACGTCAAAATACCCCAATTCTTTCCGATTTTGCAGAGCTGGCGCCGGCACTGGCTCGAGAGCCCAAATCTTGTAGTAAGCGGTCCCCTGTAGAAATATTTTCATGAGATGACTTTCACAATTTATCAAAGTTCCCCGGAGACTGCTTTTGAACTCAGAGTTACAAAAATCGACCCACCTACCCGGGGGGTAGGGTAACTACCATATATGAAGGTACGGGGTGTGCCATTTTTAGGGGTGCCTTTTTTCCAGCAGAAAATAAATTTTGGGGTATCATTTTTGTTAAAATCACAAGTAGTCATAAATTTAGAGTGTCATTTTAGAAAAATAACTCTTTAGGGTATTGATTTTGATCAAATTTCACTTACTTTGTTAAAATTTTGGATGATTGGAAGAGTCACAATTTTAGGGTATAAATTTTCAATGGCCAGTAAATTTTGGGGTATCGTTTTCGCGAAAATTTATAAATATTAGGGTGCGATTTCAGACGTCAAATGGCACACCACCGTCACCCGCCTATTGAAGTTACCCCCCCCCCCGGGCCCACCTAACTATACTTCTGGTAGTACTTGGGTTGGTAAGACAAGAACTGTTTCAATAACACTTTACAGTAATCAAAAATTGAAAAACTTCTGATGGCCTCTGGTAACGTTTCCTATTTTGGAAGAGTCTTGCATAGTTTCGTACTAGAAATTCCTTGTATAATATGAGCTAAGATAAGAGATAAGTACATGATTGGATACCAAAAGCTTTGTAAAGTTTAAGAATATGATTTCTTTAATGGCATTACTTCAGAGATTAAGGATGAGTTGCATTCTCATCTGTTGTGTTCGCAGTAGCTCAGTCTGTAAGTGTTCCAAATCTTGTAAATGTACCCAAAAATATGCTTTATCAAAGTTTAATCTGGCCTCATACTTCAATCCCATAACACAATCTCTTTTGGGTGAATTTAGCTAATTACCTAAATTCAAATGCTACTGCTGCATCCTTTCCTTCAGGTTCAAGAAAGCTTTGAATTAAGTGGTAAACTGAGCATTTGCTGCTGAGGGGCATGGACTTAACTACATTTACCTTTAACGAGCCATTTCCACCAATGACATGACCCTTTTCAGGCATGCTGCCATTCAAGACTGCATGAAAATCCAATTTGGCTTTTTGCGGAAAATTTCACAAGACTTTTTACAATTCGTCCCAGTTTTCGTTCGCAATAGACTTTTTATTTAGCTATTCTGGAAAGAGTCTGGATCGAGCGATATTTTTACACATTTTTATACGCGAAGTTCGATGGAGTGGCGTTAGGGCTTCTATCTCTACTGTGGACATTCGAAAATTCTTCAAAATGTAAACAAACGTCGCTTGATTGAGGTTCTTGTTCAGAATGGCTAAAAGGTCTATAACGTAATTTTTTACCTTACCTACTAACCCTGAATTATTTTACCTACTTTACCATTGAATTGAATTGCTCTCTTGAGCAAAAATGTTGATATCAAAGATTGAGAAAAAAATGAGCAAAATTTTCGACGAATTGTGATCAGATAGATTTGATTTCCTGACAGTCTGAAATTCCTATGCTCGCAAAGAGCCCTGGGTGACAATGGCTCTTAAACGCCAAACAGATTCTGTTGAAAAATATCAGGCATTTACTATTGAAAGAAATACACTTGGACTTGACAGAAACTTGGAACTAGATTGTTCTTAAAGGGGCAGGGTCACATAACCGTAAACACACCTGTTATCTCTAGAATCTATACTGTTCCCCACACGTGGTCATTATGTTCTGCACAGATTTCGGTGGATGGATTGAATCCACACTAAAGCTACTTCTAAAAATCCACCAATATCTCTGTAATCGTAAATATGCGGGTTTTTCATTTGTTTATCTTCGAAGTACAAGAGTCCATCTTCAAAATAGCACCTTCATTTTGAGAAAAGTAGTGGAAAATCTCTATGATATAGCCTATCAAAAAGATTGCAAAATCATCGTTTCGAAAGAAGTTTGTTTAAATTACGAGACCCTGCCCCTTTAATGTCGGACAAAAGTTTAACGAGATATTGACGATATAAAACAAAAACCCTTTTGCAGGATAGAAACAGACTGGATGTTCTACCTGTGAATTTTAAATCTAAATAGAGTATTCCAATCAGAGCCAAAAATAGCTCATGGCCATAAATGTAACGCAAGGCGCTGTGTGCAAGCGGTTTAAGGGGGTTTGCACCAAAGAGAAATAAAACATTACAAAAATTTTCACTTACCCAACCTAAGAAAGTTTCAACTAACCTTGAGGTGCGTGCTTTTAATTCTTAGCAGTTTGCACTTTTGCTGAGGGGCATTTCACTCCCAAAAAATCTCGTACACCTTTTGCAAAAATCCCTTTGTTTTCAAGAAAAATCCACCAAATATCCGTTAAAATCCTTTTGTTACGAAAAATTCTCGTACCCTTGAAATGCCACTCGACTTTTGCAATGTAACAAGTCCGTTTCTTACAGTCTCTTTTTGTTGATCACATTAATGCTATTTCTTTACGATACCTTTCACCTGCAGTGTACCCATAGCTCGTCGTTACAACGAAATCATCTTTTTACGTGAAGAGCAGAAACTGTGTAAAATGACGTCATCGAGCAATCTGAGATAAGTAAGTGTTTGGACAGATAAGCTTTTTGAAATGATCAATCAAGAGTTCAAGGCCTAAGGAAGATGATATCAAGTGTTAAGTGTTGGCTAATTTCGGGATTCGTTGCACGGGCTCAGTTGGGCTCAAAGTTCGCCATGCGTGCGCAATTTCTGCTGTCTCTTTTTACTTATTCGTTACCACTACTCTCGCTGTAACATATTTATAAACTATTTTGTTCTAAGTTACTCTCTGGGAAATCATCCTGGAGAGGGGGGGGGTACATGGCTTGCGGAATGGACGGGGGTCTGGCGTCCGGTTGTCAGAAAGGTACCCTATACCCTATTCCAATTACCGAAACTTGCTGTCATACCCATTTTAATGATGAATTTTGGAGGAAAACCACCCATTTTTTACTACTTCTCGCCCACTTCTGGATAACCCACCCATGTTTAAGGAAGATCTGCCGAGAAAGGGACTTGTTTAGAGAATTTCGAGCCCAAAAACCAACCCACATGGGCGGCACAAACACGTTTCCTCAACATGTTATGTGCCCCCGGGGGAAATTAGTCTTTTTATCGGTGCCATTAGCCATTTACTGATAATTCTTCGAAATTTCGCAAAAACAATTTATCGTTACCCAGTCCATTAAAAGTACAAATTATTTATACCCAACCTTCCAACGAGCCAGAAAATGAATTACCCAACCAGTTTCTATTCTTTGCAAACTCTCTTCCGAAATAATGAACCAGGGAGATAAAGACGCGTGTTTCCGCCCCAATGCGCGTTTTCTCTCCTGTCTATATCTCCCTGATGAACAGTCTGTTGGGTGAGCAAGTAATGTTTCCTTTTGCGTATGCTCATATCTGTGGCAAGTTTTCTTATTGAATGAAGTCTAAAAGATGGTATCATGATGCATTACAGTGTTAGACAGGCTTAAAACGTGATGACTTTGGAAGCAGAAAATCTTTGTACAGAATCAAGTATTTGAATGGAACAAGAAGAAGACTGAGTTTTTGATGAAATGTTGCACTGCAACTGTATTTACAAGTAGCAATGCAATCACCTCAAACAAATGCCTATGAATGTTGTGAATGTTTTTGTCTTTGAAGACGAAGACAAAGCTAAACCGAGGTTTTGATTTCTTGTGGTTTTGGACTAGATTGACGACGTAATTCCTTGTGTTCGTTCAGTGTTTTTAATCTGGTGTCTTAACTTCACTCATTTTGCAAGACTGTATTGTCAGGAGTCTCCAATCGACGATGGTTCGAATTCATAGGCATCACTCAGTTTAATGAAAGCTGAGACCCATGTCAGCAGTCTAGGTTTGGACCAGACGTTCCATGTGAGCCTGTGGCGCCATAGTTCAATCCAATCTGAGAGTCGTTGTCGTAATAACTGTGCTGTGAAGCGGGCACGGGGGGTTCTCGGCTAAATTTCGGGTAAGGGGTGCCGCCCACAGTTTCAAAATGCGACCGTTGGCTAGACCAATTTTTGTGAAAATGATACCCTTTGCTAGACTAATTTTTCCTGCAAAAGTGCTCTGAATTGGCGTTTTCTAGAGAAAACTTGCCAAATTTTCGCATTTTCTGGACCAAAATTAAAAAAGTTGGGTTTTTTCTACAAAAATTACCGAATTTTGACATTTCTTTTACCAAAATTGCCAAAAAGCATACCCTTGCCTAGACTTAACTCGACTAAAATTGCTAAAAAGTACACCCTTGGCTAGACTAGAAGTCCGAAAAATTCGGGCTTAAACCCGTGAAATCATTGAAATAACATCAATGTTCAACCAGTGTGGAATTGCCGCTAGCCCGCAAAGGACGTTGGGAGACAGTGGCCCTTTAATATTTCTTTCTGGAAGTCACAAGTTCTAAGGTTTATTACGAACCTATCTGTTTCTGCAGATGCAGACAAAAAGGCCTAAGCAACAGACAAAACCACATACATTTGAAAAGCCTTACCACAGTTATGTCATAATTCGTTCAAGGACCGCGGAGCACATTTTGGATTGGGGGGGCTAAAAAGTAATTTGAGAACCTGAGGGGTCTGGGGGCGAAGCCCCCAGAAAAATTTTCTATGACAACGCCCTCTACTTTGGCTATAAACGCGACCAACGCCCTTTTCTATAGGCAAACTCGCCTTAGAAAAGACAGTTATCATCAGCATATCCAATCACATATCATCAGCATATCCAATCACCCATCACAGTTTTATACCCATCACAGTTTTACCGTCAGTATCTAAAATATACGAGAGAATGATGCAAGATCAAATGTTACCGTTTGTCCAAAGCTTCTTGTCCCCACTCCTTTGCGGGTTTCGAGAGGGCTATGGTACACAGCATGCACTTCTACATTTTGTGGAAACCTGCAAGAAGTCAATAGACAGTGGAGGCGTCGCTGGGGCCGTCCTGACGGACCTTTCGAAAGCCTTCGATTGTCTAAATCACGAATTATTGATTGCAAAATTGAATGCATATGGTTTCAGTAGATCTGCCTTGCTACTTGCTGTTCATCCATAGCTATCTCACCAACAGGAAGCAGAGAGTGAAGGTCAATGGTTCATTCAGCACATGGACGGAAACCCTCTTGGGTGTACCGCAAGGTTCAGTCTTAGGACCCCTCTTGTTCAATATATATCTGAATGACCTTTTCATGTTCCTGGAGGAAACCAAAGTCTGCAACTATGCGAACGATACGACTATCTATGCGTGTGGTCCTAAGATCGATACTGTCATTGCGCATTTAGAACATGATGCCCTTAAAATAACTGAGTGGTTCCCAAATGATTTTATGAAACTAAATGAAGACAAATGCCATTTAATGGTTTTTGGTGCGAGGGGAGGTAACGAAATCACAATCAAAATAGGTGGGGCTTGCGTGAAGGAAAGTACAGAAGAAAATCTTCTTGGTATCACTTTCGATCAATCACTTTCTTTCAAAGAACATGTCAAGACCTTGTGTAGAAAAGCCGGCCAAAAACTACATGCTCTTGCCCGTGTCTCCTGCTACATGGACACTGAAAAATTGCAGCTTTTAATGAGAGCGTTTGTTTTATCTCACTTCAGCTACTGCCCACTTGTGTGGATGTTTTATGATAGAACCATAAATCATAGAATAAATCATGTTCATGAAAGGGCATTGCGCATTGCGTATAAAGGTCATGGAAATGATTTTGGTTATCTCCTGGAGCAGAGCAATTCGGTGCCCATCCATATACGGAACCTGCAGTTGCTAATGACGGAAATCTTCAAAACAAAATCCCATCTAAATCCACCTTTCATGAAGGACATTTTTCAGGAACGAAGTATGAATTATAATCTAAGACATGGCAATGATGCTCAACTTCCAAAGGTGCGAACCACGTCCTTTGGGATTGAGACCATAGCCTATCTTGGGAACAGATTGTGGCAACTATTGCCGCAAGAAATAAAACAATCAAATACCCTTCCTATTTTCAAAAAACGAATTAAATGTTGGGAAGGTGGTGAATGCAACTGCAGACTTTGCAAAAGATATATTCCGCAAGTTGGGTTCCTAACAGGATAGTCGTTTTTATCTTGTAACATATTTATATATATATACATTGTAAAAATTTTTTTTCCTAATTTAGCTATTTTAGATATTGTAAAAATTATGTACAGTAGGCCTTAATTAGCTGTAATTTAGCTATTTGTTTTTCACCTTTTTAGCCTACTTTAAATAAATTAATGATGATAATGATGATGATGATCACTAAATCACATTAAAAAGCATCATTTATAGAGGTGTATTGTATTACTTTTTTTATATTTCATAGCGAAAAGGCTCAGCCTAGAATGAAAGGACTAAAGTTAAAAAAGCTTTCACAATCTCGTGGAATTATTATCTCCGAAAAATAATGATATGGAAACACAGTGTCTGTGTCTCTACTTTCAGAAGCAAACATTTTAAACATAGAGAACCTAGTAAAGCAACACTGTTTTAATTTTGTAGCATTAAAAAATCCAATGATTTTTTTCAAATTTTCGAAAGTTTTGTTTTCCGTTGTTGGGTCTCTTGATAAAAATTAGTTGGAACGTCGATAGAGTTTATATTTTCTGTGCTCTTCATATGAGTATTAAGAATTGCTAAATTATACGTGTTTGGACATTACAGAGAGCGAAGCTGCGTTGATAGACGTCTTGCTAAAAAAATTATCGTCCCTCAAGCTCGTTGCTCGTTGCCTGGTTAACATTCTGCGATTTACATGTTTGGAGAACTGCCCTCATCAGCAATCTTTCAGGAACTGAAATTCGCTTTAAAAATAGCCGCACATCATGAAAGCATTTCACTTATCGCTTGCTAAAACTTTGGGTTTTGAAGCTGTGCTTACCATGATGAAACTGTTATATCTTGGCATAATGCTATTGGACACATTTCATTTGAGACAAAAACCTTTTAAAACATCCTGCTCAGCTGGATTTCTGATAAATGCATGAGAAACGGTACTGTGGGGTATACAGACACTCGCAAATAAGGGGGTGTTAACAATTTGATAAAGCAAAGAGCGATATTTAATCATAAAAACAAAATTTGAGAAAAAGCTAAAAACTATCTCTTGAAAATTATTGGGGGGGCTAAAGCCCCCCCAGCCCCCCCGGCTCCGCCGTCCCTGATTCGTTTACTGATTGACTATTTAGCTGTGGTTCTGTGTACAATATGTTAACAGCTATGCAGAGTGGCTTCGATTCAAAGCAGCGGGCACCGTAGTCAAAATAAAGGTGAAAGATTTGCATTCAGATTTAACGAGATCTTCTCATTTGCCTTGGATGGTTACAACTAACGACGAGCAAATGGAACGAAGGCTCCTGCAATGATTCTTGGTCAAACGCGGGAAGATCCATTTTTTCAGGGCCTCTTTTAACCAACTGCACTCTGGTCCTAGACTTATTAAAGAGTGCTCGTTTTCGCTCCATACTCCCAACGATACCCAACAATGAAGTTTCAGCGGACTGACTATAACAGTAAATAACAATTCAATTCAATGGAGCAAAACTTAGACGAATGTCCAAAATGATTGCTTCTGGAATCCTGGTCCTTTAAAAACCACCTGCTAACCATCAGGCTTTGCGAGCTGCGCATGAGAAAAGAACACGGAGGCAAGTTGGGTAATGGCATCCTGGGTAAGTAATGGCGGTGGCAAATGTTTACTATTCTCCCGTTAGGCTAGGCTCGAAGAAGGACGCAAAGAATGGACCACGCTGCTTTCTTCCGAGTATCTCGGACGACCCATCTGCTTCTTTGTGTCCATTGTTGCTTGACTTTTCAATCGTCGAGGAAGGAGTGATCCAAGAACGAAACACTGGCCTAGCTTTGCAAAGTTTCAGATAATCCGAAAATCCTTTCGCGCCGCATTCTGGAACAGCAACGGTACTTACCTTCCTGAAAGCAAATGTTATGAACACAAACAAGGTATCAGCATGTAGCTGAGGCTCAGCGATCTTATTGAGAAGCTGCTTGGTTAGTTTAACGCATGCCTACTGGCAAGAAAAACTGTTTCAACAAGATGGAAATTTATTCACTTCTCGGACTATTCCCTCGTTTTCAAGTCGATGTTTTGGAAAAAGTGATAAAAGCTGAAGTTTTGGAGCAAAAAATTTGGATGGGGAACATAGGTCGATCATTTTGCAAACAAAGCTCTTCCCCAGACGAGACGACTTCAAATCCATCGCTACGTCGAGTTTCCCCAAAGTTTGAGTGGAAAATGATCTCATAATCAAGGAGCATTGCGGACACCTCTATTTCTGAACGAAGTGTTTATTGGATACTACTACCCTAAGTTTCAGTCAGGGCTACTACCTTAACTACGAGCGAGGCGAGCCAGAGCTAGCAAGGCGCTCCTCCGAAGAGGTACTTCCGCCACTGCGCTTCTAGTAAAGGTAGAAGCTACGAAAAAGCTTAAGGTAGTAGTATCGAGTATCGAGTAAATATTTCGTTCAGAAAAAGGTGTCCAAATTACTCCATGTCAAAACGAAGAATCCGGGATTCAAGATTTTCTCTGAATCTGGTTTTCAAGATGGTAATCACTTCTCAAAATTACCATGCAGTATCTCATAGCAAAGCCTTTCAACTAAACTCTGATGCAAAGATGTTGTCACTGTCATTTTTATTTCTGGGAGCCAGTTATTATGATCTAGCTCCTGAAGATTTTTTTGGGTCACCCGGTGTAGTACGAGAAGCAAATCACTCCAAATATAGTGTACGAGAGTTTTTCGATACTGCTGCTTAGTACGTCTCCCATGATCTTCACACTAAAACGTTTACAAAAATTCACACTAAAGGTAGAAATAGCTTTATTACAAACCTCTGCAAATACAATACACAGTAAAAATATATCTTTTCACACAAACAAACAAAAATTTCATAAAATCATGGTAGAATGCATAAATATAGAATTGATGTATCGGATGGATGAGCCAGAAAAAAGTTCCCACTTTTGAAAATTCATAACACCAAGAGTATTTCACAGATTTGAATGATTCCAAATCTAGTTAAAAGCTAAAAGGTTGAAGTATTTTTGTGATTTTTGTTGTTGCCTCACGAGCACTACAAATATAGGTCAATTCAACTTTACAAAAATTTCATGGTTGCAAAATGACTGAAAAATGGCCTAAACATCGATCAAAGCATAAATGACTCCTCGCACAAAATAACGAAGGAAATGCAACTTCCAATGGATGAGAGATATCCTCTGTACATTAATTACCATGGGATTGAAAATCTTTAGTATTTGTTTGAAAATCGATGTCTTGTCACACTTGGGGGAGGTGAAACGCCCGGATTGGTTAAACGTTCGGTGTGAATAGAGTCCTTACAATTTGATCAATGTTTTAGGCCCTTTTCCCGTCATTTTGCAACCATAAAATTTGTACAAAATTGAATTTACCGACACTTCTAGTGCTGGTAGGACAGCGAGAAAAGTAACAAAATACTTTGATCTTTCGGCTTTTAACTAGAATTTGAATGATTCAAAGCTGTGAAGTAATCTTTAATCTTGGTGCTATGAAAGTTCAAAGGTGGGAACTTTTTTCTGGCTCACCCAGTACTTATAAGCCAAGAGATTGAAGTATTTTCGAGATTTTTCTCGCTGTCTTACCAGCAATAGAAGTATCAGCAAACTTAACTTCATAAAAATTTCATTGTTGCAAAATGAGTGAGAAAGAGCCTAAAATGTTTATCAAATTGCAAGGATTCTCTTTACACAGAGTAATACGCAACTGGCGTTTCACCTCTCTCGAGAGCTATAAGACATCAGTTTTCAAACAAATATTGAAGATTTTCAGTCCCATGGCAATAAGTGTGCAGTGGATATCTCTCATCCATGAGAAATTGTATTTTCTTTATTGTTCTGCATGAGGAGTCCATTAAAATTTGATCAATGTGTTAGGCCCTTTTTCAGTTATTTTGCAACCATGAAATTTTTTTCTGGTTGAATTTACCTATATATCTAGTAATCATGAGTCACACAAATACTTTGATCTTTCGGCTTTTGAATCAAATTTGAATCATTCAAATCTGTGCAGTACTTTCGATGCTATGAAATTTCAAACGTGGGAACTTTTTTCTAGCTCACCCGGTAGAGATTCGGATGAGAAAAAAACACTAGAATAATTTGAACATACTGAGGCCTCTCTGGCTTGTGTCCTCGCCAGAGTGTGATTTTTGACTGTTCAAATCCCGGGGGGGGGGGGTACATAACATGTTGAGGGTACGGGTATGTGCCGCCCATATGGGTGGGTTTTTGGGCCCCAAATTCGGGCAAATTCTCTAAACAAGGGTCCCTTTTTCGGCAGATTTTCCTTAAACAAGCGTGGGTTATCCAGAAATCGGCGAAAAATAGCAAAAAATGGGTGGTTTTCCGCCAAATTTCACCATAAAAGTGGGTATGACCGCAAGTTTCGGTAATTAGAAGAGGGTACCTTTCTGAAAACCGGGCGGCAGACCCCCGTCCATCCGCAAGTCATGTACCCCCCCCCCCCGGGGGTTCAAATACGTGTTTTAGTATTTCTTTGTCGTTAAATCTCTTCACATCAAATTCATAAACGAAACCATTGAAAATATTTGTGCCCTGGGTTCGACAGCTTTGTTAGTAAAAGTTTAGAGAATGCCACATCTGACGACGTGATTCCTTGTATTCGTTCAACATTTATAATCTGATGTTTTAATTTCACTCATACAAAGGACTCACGACCAAACGGACTCTAAACTGGGACTAAAATCTTATGAAAAATCAGAAGAAACTTAGAACATCTTCCATCCTACGAACGTCGAAAGAAAATTCGAACGTCCCATCAAAGGTCACTTCGAGCGTCGCTTCGCATCGCGAAGTCGAACTTTGAACTAATAACCAATCAAACGCTACAAATAGGCAAGTGGGTTGACCATATTAAGAAAGTAGCGATCTGATTGGTCGCGCCGTGAACGCGGCGGGCTTGGCCTAATTAGTCCCTGTATTGAAGCGTAAGGACATAAGTCCCTCAACTGAAGCGATAACAACCACAACAACAACAAGCATAAGTTAGAGGGACTTATGTAATGCAGTCTAGATGCGATCTAATATTTTAGGCCTTTTTCAGTCATTTTGCAACCATGAAATTTTTGCTCAGCTGAATTTGCCTATATTTGCAGTACTAGTAAAATGGCAAGAAAAATCACAACAATATTTCAGTCTCCTGGCTATCAAGCAAATATTGATTCATTTCAATCCATGCAGTACTCTAGATGCTACGAGCCTTCAAAAGTGGGAAATATTTTCTGTTTCAACTGGTACGTTTCTTCGAAGTTAGAGCTTATGATGGTTTTGAATTTTGCAACAATTTTCTTGAATTATCAAAAAGAAGAAAAACATTGTAATTCTGAAAATACTGAAGATTTCATGAAAGTCCACAAGCAGAATGATGGCAAAAGTTGCAACAGAAGTTTGCATCAATAAGTTTGGAACAAACAATGACCTGAATCGCACCCTTAAGAGAGCCCTTCGAATTCTCCTCAATGATTATGCATCCACCTTTAATGAGTTGTTACACAGAGGAAATGAGTGCACTATTCATCAAAAGAACTTGCAAAAATTAATGCTCGAGGTTATAACAGTTTAACACAGCAAAATCCTTCATTCTTGTGGGATATGTTCCACGAAAAGGATAATAAATATAATTTAAGATAAAAAAATCTGTTGATGTTGCCTCCAACCAAAACAACTACTTATGGCAACGATAGTTTATCTTTTCGTGGTAGCATATTATGGAATTCCCTACCTAATGACAAGAAGACTGCCACCTCCGTCTGTTCCTTCAAATCATGCATAAAAAAATGGAATGGAGAGAATTGTCGCTGTAAAATATGTACAAAGGGTATTTTAAGTATTACGTTGGCTGTTGATGAACTGTAATTTATTTTGTTTTTGTAAATAGTTGGTCTTTATTAGTTCTCATATTAGAGCTATTTTGTTAACCAACTTTAAAGAATTTTATAATAATAAATAAATAGAGTAGTTTCGGGTATTGGGCCTATTTTTCAGTTCAAAAATCTGTCGCATGGACATTTGATACCTAGGGGCTGGAGACTGCCGAAACATTAATGCACATGGCTGCCTGAGCTGTAATTCTGTTTAAGACATCTGGTGGTCTACAAAATTAACTTTATGGATCTGCACAAGGGGCAAATCACTTCTCAAAATAGCGTACGTGATTTTTGTGATTTTGAAATCACATGATTTTTTCTCTGTGATTTTTTGTGATTTTAGTAATTTCTAGTGACTTTTTCGTGTGATTTTTCAGTAATTTTTCAGTGATTTGTGATTTTTGGTGCTTTCTGTATGCGATTTTTCTTGTGATTTTGTGATTTTGTATGTGATTTTTTTGTGATTTCAAGGAAGGTGTACGAAAAAAAATCAGTGAATTGCCCCTCGGATCTGCATTCTTCCCTCCCCATCCTGTGAAAATCCAGGTTTTCCTCGTCTGTCGGACGGACTAGATAGAAATTGAATTTTTTGCGCTTGTTTTTCAAGTTGCATCTAGCTGCTGCTAAAAAGTATTTTCCTTTGAAGTTTTGGTATCTATGTATCGCTCAGCTCTTCAGGGTTGCATTTAGATCTTAGACTGACGACGTGATTCCTTGTATTCGTTCAACATTTATAATCTGATGTTTTAATTTCACTCATACAAAGGACTCACGACCAAACTGATTCTAAACAGGGACTAAAATCTTACGAAAAATCAGGAGAAACTTAGAACATCTTCCATCCTTCGAACGTCGAAAGAAAAGTCTAACGTCCCTTCGAAGATCATTTCGAGCGTCGCTTCGCTTCGAGATTCGAGAAGTCGAACTTTGAACTAATGAGCCAATCAAACACTAACAATAGGCACGTGGGTTGACCATATTAAGAAAGTAGTGATCTGATTGGTCGCGCAGTGAACGCGGCGGACTTGGCCTAATTAGTCCCTGTTTTGAAGCGTAAGGACATAAGTCCCTCAACTGAAGCGATAACAACAACAACAACGAGCGTAAGTTAGAGGGACTTATGTAATGTAGTCTATTTAGATCTATCTCTTTGCTTAAAATGATTATTCACATAGCATGTGCATTCAGTAAGTGCATACAGTCCGTCTGTAGGACGGACACTGTCGGAAGGACAAAATTTTCCTAACACTTAACGAAAAAAATTAAATTGTCACCCTGATACATACAAATTTGGCCAAACTTGGTATTAGCAATTAGGCCTAAGCATGCTCTAATGTTTCATTAATATATTCTACTTTTCAAATATTGGCTGTTGATAAACGAGACAAGTAATTGAGTCTCGGTTGAGTACGGCATTGTGAAACACTGTCGGGTACAAGTTTTTTTTATAAGAAACTAGGATCAGGCCATAGTACTAAAAGTTTCTTAATTTAACATGAAATTTTGTCCATTTTAGTACTAAAAGTTTCTTAATTGGTTTCTTATTTTTTGAATGCATAAATTGTCAATGTGGTCGCTAACACTGCTGCAGATATGTTTTTTGATATTTAAAACATCATATAGGAATAAACAGTGTTCTGTTGTTGAAGACACAAATGGTTAGATAATATTGCCCAATAGTAAAGGTTCAACGATCTATTTGCTATAAAATTAAAGCTTTTAACTTTGAAAAGTTTCTTAGTACTTCTCAGACATAGTACTAGAGTTTCTTAAAAATTTGGCCATCTTAGTACTAGCAGTGGCGTAGCCGACGGTGGTTACCTTTAGAGCGTACCACTAAGGGCCCCCACTGCTTAGGGGCTCCGAAGGGGCCCCCAACCGTCAAATTACGTCATAGACATAGGTACAAGAGGCTCCAGTCCCCCTTCTTCACTAAGGGCCCCGTGCACCTCCGCTACGCCACTGAGTACTAGTTTCTTATAAACCAGTTTCTTATAAAAAAGACGTGTATTTCGGAACAAGGTATTTTTATTGTTTGTGTCATGACCTCTATTTGAAACGTCTCAAGAAGATGGCTGCCAGAAATCAATTCGTCGGATGCACGTTCGTTATCAACGATACGGAAAGCACAGTCTAATTTGTAATTTCAACAAAAATATGGCGACGAATGTTTCAAGACTTGTATCAAAATTGGTGAGCTTTCTTCTCATTTCCAGACCTCTGGGTTTCATTATCTGAAAAATGTTCCAGAATACCAGACGTCCCATAATCCCCGAAACCACTCTGTGCTTTTAACTACTGGCCTAATACACGTTTTTTTATAAGAAACTGGTTTATAAGAAACTAGTACTAAGATTTTAAGAAACTCTTGTACTATGTCTGAGAATTACTAAGAAACTTTTCAACGTTAAAAGCTTTAATTTTATAGCAAATAGATCGTTGAACCTTTATTATTGGGCAATATTATCTAACCATTTGTGTCTTCAACATAACAGAACACTGTTTATTCCTATATGATGTTTTAAATATCAAGAAACATATCTGCAGCAGTGTTAGCGACCACATTGATAATTTATGCATTCAAAAAATAAGAAACCAATTAAGAAACTTTTAGTACTAAAATGGACAAAATTTCATGTTAAATTAAGAAACTTTTAGTACTATGGCCTGATCCAAGTTTCTTTAAAAAAAAACGAGTACTCTGTCAGAAGCATGCTGTCCCACTTAAAAAAAATACAAAATATTCATTGTCGAGGGTTTTCCACAATTTTGAAGTTGAATGACATCAATATTTAAGGTCAGCTGGTAGCATATTATGTTTGCACACACAAAAAGCACTTGACCTGACGTGCATGACAGATTTATCTGAAAACATAAGAAATAACTGTGAAGTTACCATAGCAATCTGACGCCTTGTCTTTAAAAGACCACATTCTTCACTGTAAACTAGACACGGGCAGAAGGACACATGGCATGGCACCTATTTGAAGAGTGACACATGAGGGTAGACAATATCGCACCTTGTTCTGGATTGAGTAGAACCATGGTAGAATTCACACCTTGTTCATAATTGAATTGAATTCAAGCAAAATGTAGACAATGGACATGGGAAGAGGGAACCTGCCAAACTGGGCGGAGTCTTTGACATAGTATTCACAAACAACAGCACGAAATTTTGGGCAGATGTGTCCCTAAACACGTAGCTAAGCTATCGTCTCAATGCAAACGCGAAATTAGAGCTTCCTTCCTCCAGAACTTGGAAAAAATTCGCTGACAATTATGCAGTAAAATGACAGATTCTTACAGCCGAAAATTCCAGAAAATGCAACAGTCTTTGAGACAACTAATGCGAAAAACGAGAATGAAGGCGAAGTTGCGGTTTTTTAGCAACATGCGGTGGTGGGGCTCTACCTTTAGCAACATGCGGCGCCTGACTCAATATGATTACATGACTGCATCACAACATTTCCAAAAGCGGCCTAATCAATACGTCCAGACAATATGATAATGAACCACTTCCTCCGACAAACCTCTATCAAAAACCGATTTTTGAGCCTTCCCTAAGCGTTCACACGGGAACGCTATCGTTCCGTTCCATATCGTTCCGTTCCGAAAAGTGGAACGCTCAGGGGTTGCGTTCACACGGGAACGCTTGGAATAACATCGTTCCGTTGCAAAAAGTGGAACGATAAAATAAGTGATACGAAAAGTGGAACGATACGCAATCGTTCCGTTCCGTTCCCGTGTGAACAGGCAATGAGGTGAAAGACTGGTCCAAAAAACTGAACGATAAGATCTTTGCCCTAAGCCCATGCGTGGATGTAGTTGTTGTTGGAAAAAATGGCAAGGACTAAAGAGAAAACTGTGGAACGGAACGATTGCGTTCCTGTGTGAACAGAAACAAAAAACCGATACGCAATCGTTCCGTTCCCGTGTGAACAGTCTCTTTTCGCGTTCCAGAAACTGGAACGAAGATGGAACGGAACGATTGCGTTCCCGTGTGAACGGGGCCTAAGTAACCAAGTACCGTCATTTGTCGGCTCCTTTGAAAAACTCCCGGATCAAATTTTAAATGTGTGATGGTCACTTATAAAGGTGTGAAACAAGCGGATTAAAAAGACGTTATCGCAAGCAACTTGATAGCCTACCCGTTGACGACCTATTATTATTCAAAGAAGACAGTGTTTACGAAACAAAGAGCAAAAGCTTGGTACTATTGTTTTCGGTTTTCTGGAAACTTAATTTATGCTGCTTGTTTGACATATTTTACGAATAGATGATTGAAATAATTAGAAATCAATTGGGCGGTTGGATTGAGATGATTGGCCGCGACAACTTCTTGTACGAAGAATCTAGTCGCACAATTTGTACGGCCGGGGGGCTGCCCCAAAATTCCGGACCACGAAATCACGGACCATAAAACTGTGGAACAAACAAATAACAACGAAACCTCGAGGAGGAGAGTAAAGTAATGAGACATTGAAGAAGATTTCACTTGAGACTGGCGAAACCCAGGTTTGCAACTTTCTTTCTCAACTCTGCGATCATGCAAGGTCGAAGAAACCGAGGGGCAATTCACCGATTTTTTTTCGTACACCTCCCTTGAAATCACAAAAAAATCACATACTAAAATCACAAAATCACAAAAAAATCACACACAGAAAGCACCAAAAATCACAAATCACTGAAAACTTACTGAAAAATGAAACGAAAAAATTACTAGAAATCACTAAGAACACAAAAAAATCACAGAAAAAAATCATGTGATTTCAAAATCACAAAAATCACGTACGCGATTTTGAAAAGTGATTTGCCCCTCGAAAGAAACGATCGCTGGGAGAAACCATGTGACTATGGAGAAACAAATAATTCTTTTTGTCAGCAGAGTGTGCTGAAATATGAAAGGAAAGTGTGTTTTAAGTGAGGTTTCAATCTGCAGATCTGCGCTGATTGTGATCTCCAGGGACGCTAATTCAACGAAAGGCGTTTATCAAATGGTTAGACTTTATAGAGAGGCGCTAGAAGATGATAGACGTATTACCGTAATCCTGTTTGCCTTTCACTAAAAATTATAAATAATGCATGCATAAACAAACCATGAACAGATGACAGGTTGGATGAATGGATTTTGAAGGAACACCACGTGTAACTAAGAATGGCATTTGAAAAACGGCGCCAGATGTGCGTCGCATTGTTAGGACATATTCTGGGGGTCTATAGAAGGGTCAATAGGGGGGCACCACGTTAGCATAATACTCTATATGGCGTATCCACCACAGTAGTGCGTATAGGTTCGCTAGCGTGTCTCTTAAGATGGGAAAGATGTAAATTTGTAAAAGTCATTGCTGTAAGGCGCGCTGTAAGGCACAAAGTTTGTTAACGTTTCAGTTCAAATGTCGAGTTTCCAATTCACAGGTTGATCTTAAAGTTTGTATACAAATATAAAAATACAGAAATATTGGAAAACGTTCTTTTCAAAATTGGAAACCAAAGCTATAAAATACTTTATATAAAAAGACACACTTTTAAATTTGAATAAATAAATTATTGTATTAGATTAATTAATGATAATTGAGTGACACCTACATGTAATAAATCTTCACTGAGTACTTTCCCGCTTAACTCGCTCTACGACCAATTGCAGACGTCTTCCTGCAGCTTGTAACAAAGGAACAACTTGGTCACATGACAATTCACGTGTGTTGATGCCATTTACCTAAACGGAAAGGAATAGGTGAGCTTTTGCGAGGGGTGTATCACTCCACGAAAAGGCGTACGAGATTTTTCCGGATCTGAAAATCCTTCGATTTTGGGACCGGATTTGCAAATTTTTCCAAAGTTTTAGCGAATTTTTCGGATTTTTTCATCTTTCTACTATGACTTTTCCCTGCATCAAAATCTATAGGAATGACAATTAGCTTGATAATAAACTCTTAGGGCACCGTCACCAAAGAGTAAGGAACTCTAGTACTGGGAATTACAACAGACATAATCTTTTGATACTTCTCTTTCAACATTTTGCAGCTGTATTCGCTGCACCGTTCTTTGAAACCAATTTGAAAACTCTCCAACTTTATGTAAACTAATTGCACAACCCTCCCTTCCAAGAAGTTAGGTTGTCCTCTCCTTTGAAAATGCAAAAGGCACCAGTCTGTAAAATATTTCACTGAGCTGAGGTCGGTTGTTGCCAAATGCTTTTTTCGGCATGGTGAATCTCCCGATTGAAGGACTTCAAGGATACGGCTACACGTTTTTTTTATAAGAAACTAGGATCAGGCCATAGTACTAAAAGTTTCTTAATTCAACATGAAATTTTGTCCATTTTAGTACTAAAAGTTTCTTAATTGGTTTCGAGTGTTCTGTTATGTTGAAAACACAAATGGTTAGATAATAATGCCCAATGATAAAGGTTCAACGATCTATTTGCTATAAAATTCATGCTTTTAACTTTGAAAAGTTTCTTAGTACTTCTCAGACATAGTACTAGAGTTTCTTAAAATTTTGGCCATCTTAGTACTAGTTTCTTATAAACCAGTTTCTTATAAAAAAAAACGTGTATGCCTGAAATCCTCCAAAAGTCATGGGAAACAGGATATTTACACCTTTTACCGATGTCAAAATGTGGAAAAAGGCTGCAACCAGTCTCCTGCAGTTGGTAATGTTGTTTTTGACACTGACTTTATAAACCCCGGGCTTGTCCTTTAAAATCTAAGACCTCCCCAGAAGTCACCGAGTTACAACAAAATTTAAAGAGCATACCTTATGGTTTAGAAGAATTTTAAGAAGTTTAAAAGCAGAGAAGATGCCATCCGGATCTTAAAACTATTGTCACACAATTAGAAGAGGACAGCTCTGTGCTAGTAAAATGGTTTTCTGACAACTTTTTAAAATTAAATGATGACAAATGCCACCTGATGATATTTGGCGATGAAAGTACTGAAACAACAATCTCAATTGGAAATTCAAGGATTAATGAAAGTGATAACGAGAAATTATTAGGTGTGACTTTTGATAAGAAATTAAGTTTCAAAAAACATGTTGAAGATTTGTCTAAAAAGGCCAACCAAAAGCTTCACGCGCTTGCTCGCTTGTCAAATTACATTGATCCCATCAAATCAGAAATTTTAATGAATTCTTTCATCAGGTCGCAATTTAATTATTGTCCACTTGTATGGATGTTTCATGACAGAGCAACAAATTCGAAGTTAAATCGCATTCACGAAAGAGCATTGCGGTTGGTATGCAAAGATAGTGAATCAGAGCTAGAAAAATTGAAGAAAAAATATGGAACTATTCATCAGCACAATCTGCAACTGCTAATGATTGAAATATTCAAAACGAAAAACAATCTAAATCCAACATTTATGAAAAACATTTTCACAGAGAGAAATATTCCATACAGTTTACGAAGTGAAAATCATTTGCGGTTGCCAAAAGTTAAGACAACAACGCACGGAATAGAGAATATTCAGTACAGAGGTTGCCATTTGTGGTCCTCATTACCGAGGGAAATTAAAGATTCCAACACACTCGCTGAATTCAAACGAAAAATAAAATCATGGGATGGAAATACTTGCATCTGCAGATTGTGCAAAGTTTTTATCAAAGATTTAGGGTTTTTGTAGGCTTGTTTTGGACATTGTAAAGTAGGTTTTAAATTATTTTGTTGGCTTTAATTAGCTTATTAGCTATGTATATATATATATTTTTTCTTGCCAACGTAAAATAAATTGTTAATAATAATAATAATAATAATAATAATAATAATAATAATAATAATAATAATAATAATGCAATGTTTCGTAATCTGGCAACACTGTTCTTGAAGACGTTCAATATGTTAGTCTAGGATAATCTAATTTGAGATGCATGCAGTGTTGTTTCTTCAGAAACCAGTACCCGGGAGCTTCGAAATACCGAAACAGATCTACGTGTCCTGTTTCTACGAACAAAAAGTGGCCAAAATGCCTTTCTTTCAGAGTGGCGAAACTATGGAATGGCCTTGACGCAAAATCAAGTTAACAACTAATTTAAAACAATTAAAATCCTGTCTCGAAAACTCCAGAACATAAAGGAACCCTTTTTATTCCGCTGATCAAGAACTTTTAACTACTTTTACTTTATTACTCTATCTTGTAATTTGTGAATTTTTAAGGGATTATCTTGTTTCTTTGCACAGAGTAGCTTGTAAAGCAATTTATGTAACGGGTGAGTAAAAAAAAAACGCCCGGCGTTTGAAAGGCTACTGCTTCCTGACTATATAAGCAACGATATTTTGCAATATTTGATTAAATAGCTAACATTCTCAATTATTTTTAGAAATTTTCCTGGCTAAAATCGGTCACTCCGTTCAGATTTTGTAGGCAATTTCCTAAAATGAATCCCTTTGAGAAACCTTAAAAAACGTGCTAAAATTACAAGCAAAAATCTCCAATGTGTTTACCTCACAGCGATGACTTTCAGCACGCTTTAGCACGTGCTTTTGTTTTGGTGGGTTGAAAAGTCTTCCCCCTTGTGTGAATAACTTATTAAAAGGGATTCCATTCTCCCACGAGGACAAAATACATGAGCACATCCAAGAGTCATTATTGCTAGGAAGGAGAACAAAGGGAAATTTTGGTTGCTGTTTTCGCTCGTTTTTGCAGGTTTTCGAAAGGGGCTTTCTGCAGAAAATCTCCTATTTCGACGGGAAGGAATGACCTATTCAAGCCGTATAAATTACTGAACCTAATTTGACATATCGGGGATAAAACAAGACAGTTTTCAATATCATTGCTTTGATACTCAGGGATCAAGATTGTTTTCAAACGCCGGGCGTTTTTATTGACTCACCCGGTATATATATTTGATAGCTTTACCCTGTTTAAATAAATAAAAATGAAATGAAATCTGCTTATCAATATGTAGGTTGTCTTGTTTGGTGTAATGGTCTTGGGTAGTCTTAGTCTTTTGCACCCATGACATCTATCGTCTTTGTAGTGTGATGAAGTATTTTGTAAGTAGCGTAGCTAGTGAATTTTTATCGAAAGTAAACAACACTTTGGTAAAAAACTGTTTCAAATATCTGAACACAGGCGAACACAGGCGTCCCAAAATCCGAGCCAAAATCGTTTCCCCAAAATATTTGTGTTGGAGTTTACGTTATAACGCGGTCTATCATGCGCAGAAATATTTTTTCAGGAATACTAACAGTATTACCCACCTGAAGAATTCTATCATATTTCTTCAGCTTTCCAGATTTTCCAACACTCGTCTGAATTGACTTGACGTATATCCCTCGGCCATCAACTCGTTCTGAAACACTGAAGCCGAAATCTGCGTCGCTTTCCCTTTTCGTAAGAACGATGCGATGAGTCGTGACTTGAAGAGAATCATCGGAATTCAAATCATCGTTGACTTGTCTACGATCAAACTTTTCTCTTCCAGAAGCTCTCGGGTCACCACTGTCAGCGTGCGAAGTTTTATTGATCCTGATCGGTTTAAACACCGTGGGATAATCGCCGGCAGTTTCGTGCTTCGTAGCTTCAAACGATCCTGACGAGGATTTCCCGAGTTTTTCCATCATATCATTATACTGGGCTTCCGTTTTTCGTTCAAGGTCTCGTAAGCATTGTTCGCTTTTATTCGTCATGTCTAATTGGAAAGGTGATATGGTCAACGAAGTTAATTCTTTAGGAGAGATTTCGTTTCTTTCGATCTTTTCTCGTGATTTGAAACTTTTCAGGGAGTTGCGGCCCGAATGCTTAACTGGAGGCTTTCCACTTTCTAAATTTTCGAAAAATGCAACGGCTCGAGAAAGGCCCCCACTAGCACTCTGAGCTCTGTATCTTGGTTTAGGAGCGTCAATATTTCGGCGACCCTTACCCAAAGTGAACGATTCAAATTTCCTGTCAAGCCTATTTTTCTCAAAATCACTTCTAGAGTCGAGTTCTGCGTCAGTCTTTAAACTCCTTTCGTAATTCCTACTCGTACTTTCTCCAATGCTTTCCGTAAAATTTGAATTCTCCGAGTAAAGACTAATCGACCGTCCCTCATCTCTCCGTTGTAATACAATATCACTCTCGGTATCGACTCGTGACAAATCTCGTTTCTCGCTGAGCAGCCGAGATAATTCTCGGTCTCGTTCTTCATCGAAAAGTTTTGCCATTGCAATACTCTCTCTTGGGTCATTCCGCGAGTCAACACTTTCTTCATCATTATACATTACGAATTCTTTACGGTCGGCTGCTAAAGCGTGGGTCCAGTTAAATGCCGGTTCCTTAGTAGTCGTGTCTGTTATCGGACGGAACGAATTTCGTAACCGGACGTCACTATCTATTCGATCTGCCTGCAGTCCTAAGTACGTGCCATCACCAAAGCTATTCCCGCTAAAAGAACCACTTTCGGTTGCTTTCGTAAAGTTGCCGCTTGATCTTAGATCGTTGTGTCTGTCTTTTGGTGACGTGTCGTATTTTCTAAGACATTCTCGTTGCCAGGCTGGTAGCGAAGGTCTTTTCGTTACTCGTTTTCGTACGCTTGATTGTGAACCACTTAAACTACTCGGTGTGTCGGCAGTATCACTGATATCACAGTAACTTTCGGTGCTCGCAGAATCTTGTGTGACCGTGGGGCATTGTTCCTAGGGCAAGAAAACACATTTTAAAAGGCATTGTCACCTGGGTTCTTTGAAAGCACGCTGCGATGTCTGAAAATCAACTTTGATCAAAGCAAAACCGTGGATCCAAATTGCAGTACTTGAAATGACAGAAAATGTTTACTTTAGTTTCACTGTTCTAGAGAAGATGAAATCACGAGAGTTAGAAAGACGAAGTATTGGAATCAGCAATACAGTAAAAGGAAACTTGAGGGGTGGGGCTCGATTCTATCAGAAAAGCAGTCTTCTTAGATTGACGAGGTAACCGTGGATAATTAATTTAAAATGAATGAAAATTTAAAAATTTAAAAATGAATGAATAAAAAACTTAAACAAATGCTCCCCCAATCAAAACTTTTTCAAATACACCACGCATTAGTGGAAGGTCAGCTCAGATATGGCAATCTACTATGGGGTCACCTTTCTTCAACTAAATCATTCTCTGACTCCACAAAAATATGAGGTGAAAGAACTGAGAACATGGTCATTCATATCCATATAATTTGTCTTTGTGAGTTTGTCATCCTCTCTAACAAGCTGTCTCCCTAGCAAGCCTCGTTGGATCCCACGAAATTAAACAAGCCTCCTGAGAGCTGAAGCCTGGTTCACACTACGTCGTTTGGGTCGTGAAGGTCGTGCAGAAAGACCCACAAGACAAAGGCACAGAGTCTGAGTCCTTTGTCTTTTGGGTCTATCTGGACGACTCTAACGAATCAAAAGACCCAGCGTAAGCCAGGTTTTGACTAAAGCACTTTATGGTATCGCCAATGATCACCAGCACTCCATTGACGTAGAAGTGTCATGGAAAATTTCGCTTACCTTTTCGATGATGTTTTCAAGGTTTGTGCTATTGAGGACCCATTGCTGTATATCTCTTGATGGAGGCGTCAATTCACAGCTATTAATTGCCAATTCTTTTTCTGAAAATGAAGAGAAAGAGTTTACAAGGGCAAAGGTTCTGTTAAGCGAGAGTTAAAGACAGCAAATGTGACCAAAACCAAGATTATGAAGTTGCGTGTAACCAAGAACAAGTTGCAACTACTGAATGGTTCCAGCTGAAAAGCGTTTACAGCAAATAACTATTTTCAAGTGAAAACATACCTTTTTTTCAGATCAGACACTCCTAACTAATTATATTCTTTTTAATTTGATTAGCCACGACTCATGAGGGCCGCAACTGTGGATCAGTAATGGTCAATGACTAGTCAGCATTGTTCAAACTTTGCAGCTGGAGTTGGTTCGTTGAGAGGGTTGGGAGCTGGAATGTTATTGTAGTTTAGTTACATTCCAATTTTGGACCTAAGGCATGAATGATGATGGAAAAGGACACGATCATTGGTGAAGAGTCATCTTACTCCATGGTCATTTTTTTAAGGACAGTTTGAACATCACAAAAATATTGTCCCCATTACCCATGATTAAAAATGGAATGAACACGATTAAAAGTAGCCTTACCTTGAGAACTCTTGGCAGAAGTTGGAGCTAAACTCCTTTTGATTAATAGCTTGACCGTGTCACCAATTGTTCGCAACAGTTCAAATGCTTTCCACAAAGGCTTTCCTCGTAATGTGATTTCATTGATTGCGAGCAGCCTGTCACCGACCAGAACAGCTCCACTCCTTTTCAGAACAAGGAAAGAGGGATAATAAGTGGCGTTGGTGGGGGGGGGGGGGATAGTTATTGATCATCTACCATCTGTTGAAACTTCAGTGATAAATTAATTTCCTTCAAAAATCGGTAAAACATTTTCGGCCTAAAAATCCTGCAAATATTCAACAAAATCCTACCTGCTAGTTTTACATCGGGCGTCTAAAATGAGGTATACAGGCTGTCCCAAAATAACTGTGCCCTGCTTGTGCGACAACTGTGGAGGAGCTGCAGATTCAATTATCTCCATTTTTACATGGTTGCATAGGTCATGCTTCAACTTAGAGTTTGACATCTTGTTTGAGTCAATCTGACACGTGGTTGCTTATTTATGGCATAGTAAAGGCAAAGTAAGTGGTTTATTCAAAAACGGCACTTCTATTTTTCTCCAGCAATTTTTTTTCTATCCAATATAAAAATTTACAATAACGATATTACCTACAATAGCACTTACAAACTACTTTACTACGCGTACACTACAAGAACGATGCCATGAGGAGCAGAAGACCATGACTACCCCATGGTCATAACATAGAGACAGGTAATTAAAACTAAGTCTAAATATACAATCAAATATAGATACAAGAACTACGTACAAACAAATTCGACTGATAAATACTAAAGTTGGGTTCACATTGGATGTTGGGCAATTCCTGTGTTTTGGATGTATCCGCTAAGTGATTACGTGGGATGGACGCTAAATTTTACTGAAAATTGAAATTAAAATGAGTTAGCTTGGCGTCGGAATTTCATAACACTGAATTCCCAAAATCCATTGTGAAACAGGCATAAACAAGTGAACAATAAAAAACAAGAGAAAGGGATTCTCCAGCAATGTCAAAATAAAGTACGTTTTCAAAGAAAGGACTCTGGCATCATATCAAAATTTTCACCAGACTTTTTAAAAGGTAGAAAGTGATCTCTTATGAATAGAAAACACTGCTAACCCTTTAAGATAAATAGCAAAAATTTTAATTTGACGCCAGGACCCCGGGGGGGGGCAACTAACATATATGCAGGTACGAGATGTGCCATTTTTTGGGGTGCCTTTTATCGAGCAGAAAATAAATTTTGGGGTATCATTTTTGGTAAAATCACAAGTAGTCATAAATTTTGGGGTGTCATTTTAGAAAAATAATTCTTTAGGGCATTACACTAAAACTACAAACTGCAAACCCTGCAAAAATTTCAAAATCGTGCGGCGAGAATCGTAACCAGAAGTAAATTTGATACACCTGCTATGGCACTAATACATAATTTAAATTGGCCAACTATAAGTGAAATTATTAGAAGTGAAACTGCTACCAACATGTACAAGTCTCTGAATGGCCTCGTACCTGAGTACCTTTCCAACTTGTTGTTTGTCAAAAATTCAACTCGAAATGTCAGAGAACTAAGAAATACTGAAACTGATCTTTCGCTACCACTGCGGAAAACTAAAAATGGGCAAAAGGCAATATCCTTTCGTGGACCTAAGCTTTGGAATGAACTCGAACTTGATCTTAAACAGGCACCCTCCCTTGCCACCTTCAAAAAAGATTTAAAAAATGACACACGTGTTCTTTTAATCATTCATGTAAACATCTTTTTTTTTTATTAGTTTTTAGGTTTTTGTCACGGCCCCCTGAAAAGCAGTTGCTGATCAACCGTGTTGAAAGAATTGAAAATTGAATTGATTTGAATTGAACGCAAGAAAACCACACGTAACTACCGCATAAGATGAAAATTCACAAAAGCAAAATTTGCAAAATCTGCAAACTTGTACAAATTTGAAAGCTCTTAGCTTAATACCTAATCAATTTAAGAGTGTATTTAGTTGTAGTTGTATTTCTTAGATCTATGTTAAATGCCAGGGGTAGTCATGATATATTGCTCCTCCTGGTACCGTATTTGTAGTGTCGTATAGTAGTTCGTAAGTAGTGTCGCAGGTAACTTCATTATTGTAAACTTTTATATTGAATATAAAAAAAAATCAACTTCCAGTTTTCAGTAAAAGTGGAGATGAACCTACCTGCGAGCGATACTACCATCAACAATGGAAGTAATATAGATTGGATCAAATGGTTCTTCGGATCCTGCAGCAAAATATAATTACTAGAATGTACTGGCTAAGTATAACCAAACTTCAAGTTGATAAAAGAGCCATGGAAGGAGCAATACTTAATACCGGGTGAGTAAAAAAAAAACATCCAGCGTTTGAAAGGCTACTGCTCCCTGAGAACATAAGTAATGATATTTTGCAATACTTGACTGAATAGCTAACATGTTCAATTATTTTTAGACATTTTTCTGGCTAAAATCGGCCACTCCGTTCAGATTCTGTAAGCGATTTTCTAAAATGAATCCCTTTGAGAAACCTTAAAAAACATGCTAAAATTACAAGCAAGAATCCCTATGACTTTCAGCATGCTTTAGCACGTGCTTTCCTTTTGATGGGTTGAAAAGTCTTCCTCCTAGTGTGAATAACTTATTCAGGGGGATCCATTCTCCCATGAGGAAAAAATACATGAACACATCCAAGAGTCATTATTGCTAGGGAGGAGAACAAAGTGAAATCTTGCTTGGTGTTTTCACTCGTATTTGCAAGTTTTCGAAAGGGGCTTTCTGCAGCAAATCTCATATTGCGATAGGAAGGAATGACCGATTCAAGCTGAGTAAATTACTGAACCTAATTTGACATATCGGCGATCAAACAAGAAAGTTTTCAATATCATTGCTTTGATATGAAGGGAGCAGGATTTTTTCAAACGCCGGGGGATTTTATTGACTCACCCGGTATAACACAAAAGGATAGACGGAGAGGTGAATGGGTACGGGTGCAAATACGAGTTGTAGACAGCACAGCCAAGGAGAGATCACTAAAGAGAGCCAGGTAACCAGTGGATAACGAAATTCTTACACCTTACTGAAGGCAACGCAGCAGAGGCAGACCAAACAACAAACGGGGAGATGACAGGACAAACAGGACAGGAGTGTGGAAATGCTGCTGCTAAAAATAGTTTCTGATGCAATGACATTATTCACCTTCGAGAGTTTCTTGACTATTTGGATCATAGATTCTGTGATAAGGACTCCTGTCCGTCTAAAATAACACGTCACCTGAGATTTGCGATAAGGCAAAAATTCCTTTGCAAACACTTCTATTGTTGTTGTTTTGCCAGCATTTACAGGCGATATCTAATTTGAGACAGGCTATAGATGGTGGTAGAAAAATACCAAATCACGGCGCAATAACTTTTCAACGAAACCAGGCAGTATATATCAGCTTCAGACAAACAGGCCTACTTCTGAATCTTTTAATTTCATAAGATCTTATTGCTATGATAAATTGAATTTCATGGATATTGTACCTTATCAATAATTCAAAATTTCTGCTGGAAGACTAAACATGAATCAGATATTCTCTTTAAAACATCTGTTTGTTAATCTTATGTGAGAAATAAAAACTTGAAATTTAAAGTCAACAGCAACGTACAAACCTGATATCGTAATTCCCAGCTGCTCTCCTCTTCGATTGAATTCCACGCCGAATGTGTTACCTTTGGGAATAAGCGATAATTTGTGAATTAATGCAATAACTATTAGATAGGAAGGTTCCATTAAATTCTTCATGAACAAATGCTGTAGACCATTTCAATCTTCCTATCACGGGATACAAATTTGGCATTGTCGTCGAATATAAAGACAAACTAGGGAGATGGTTATGCAATTTTCTTACAAATTGAGGCCCCATTTACAAAAAGCGTGAATGAAATGAAGATTTTGCATGACCAGAAAATACGTATTGGCACTGCAGTGGTGAAGATGCTTGAAAAGCTTGACTTTGATTGACTTCTCTATTTGGTTGACTTCTCTATTTGGTTGACTTCTCTATTTGGTTGACTTCTCTATTTGGTTGACTTCTCTATTTGGTTGACTTCTCTATTTGGTTGACTTCTCTATCAGTTCACCAACTGCAGCATCAATTCAGTGGCTGTTTCTTGCAGTTACCTGAACGGAGTGCCCAACAAGCTTCTGTTCAACTTTTATATGTAAGTACCGTGTTACCTCCAAGTGACAATTCTTGGCAAGGGGATGGGCGAGTCTATTGAAACTGAACTCTCATGTGGAAGAAAAACGGTGCAGAATAGTTTCATCCAATATGTGTTCACAAGCACGTTTAGTTGTTGCTGTTATCAATGTGCACAGAATAGAAAAACGGGGTGCGCCACACCCAGCAACATGAAATGTGCCTTCCCTCGTAATTAACTCTGAATAAATGTTCAGTTAATCAGCATTAAAATTTTACAATGCAATACATGTTACATCTGCATCCTACTATACTTTCTAATTGCTATACAAACTATACAAACACTACAGGGACAGGACCACAAGGAGCAAAGGACAATCACTACCTGTGGCCATTAACATAAAGACATGCAAATATTAACAATTAAATGAATAACTACAAAATGCTAAACATACGATTAATTACACATACATACATAATTTTATGATGAGGCGTGATCAAATTTCTAAATCACAAACCAGAAGAGTGAAAGAGTTTTGCTTGATACCATATTGTAGACATCCATAAACTATGGTTTTCTTGAAAATTATTTGATCTTTCGTCAGAAGGTTTAGAAATTTTAATAATTTTAAGTTTTTTTTAGAAAATTTTCTTGAATTCTTAAAAAAGAAGAAAAACACTGTAATTCTGAAGATATTGAAGATTTCAGGAAAGTCCAACGGCAGATTTACTGTAAAATAGTTTAAGTTTCTTTGAGGCTGTTCAATGCAAAGAAATAAGTCATAGAAATTTACACCCAGCTTTTTGAAGATTTGAAACCTATGCTTGGAAGCAGCATTCGAATCGAAGGGAAGAAAATAACAAAGCGATATTCAAATAATCACCCAATCATGAAAATCTATTTTCAAATAATATTGGAATTCACATGGCACGCTTCTTCCGCTTTCACTGTAAAGAAAAGTCTCCCTTTATTTCCTATTATAATTGTATCCTTCAAATTAACTGAATCAAGTTGATAGGGTATCGCTAAGACACAACATTATCAGTAAATTCAAAACTATCACTAAACAGATAAACTTTAATCTCTAAACACACTGGTGGTAAAACCAGTACATCAGATTAGTTCATCACTCATACGTGTGAAATCTATTCTTCAGATAAGCAAATAGCTTTGTTCCTGTGGCAACTTGGATCTTTTGTGTCACAAATTCACCCATATTCAATCATGAAGCTATAGTAAAGCTTTCTCTGAATACAAGCATTAGGCTCAAATCATTCAAATCTTCAAAAAAGTGGATGCAAAAGTTTATGACATTTTTCTTTGAATTGAATAACTTGAAAGGTGAAGGTTAACTTAGTCACAAAATGAGGTGAAGTTGCGGTTTTTAGCGCCAAGCGCTGGGATCGCAGACGAGGGGCAAATCACTGATATTTTTTCGTACACCTTTCTTGAAATCACGAAAAAATCACAAACCAAAAACCACAAAATCACAGAAAAATCACATACAAAAGCATCAATAATCACAAATCATTGAAAAATTACGGAGAAATGGCAAGAAAAACTCACTAAAAATCACTAAAATCACAAAGAAATCACAGGAAAAGATCATTTGTTTACGTGCGAAAATGTTGCTTTGAATTTGAATAGTGGTTACACGTGACCAACAATTTACTGTGTCACACTCGTTTTGAGTCACTTGAACTTGTCTTAATTATGCTCTTGGACTGTCAAATTGCTATCTCTGAAAATGCATTAATCGAAAAGATATGCTGAAAATAATACCGGGTGAGCCAGAAAAAAGTTCCCACTTTTGAAATTCATAGCATCAAAGTACTTCACATATTTGAACGATTCATTTTCATTTCATTTTCATTTTTTCATTTTCATTTTATTAAGGAGGGTAGCCCTTCAACCAGAGTTGTTTTACAAGGGGCCCTCCACTTAAAAACTTTAATATACAATTACATACTAAAAAGAATAATTACAATATAAAAACCATAATATAAAAACCTAATACAATATTTACAAAATCTAACATAAAAGAAAGGGAAAAGGAAATATTCCTAAATAGATTTTTTAAAACTATATTCAGGGAAGATGCCTGTTTGGTATCGGCAGGAAGTTCATTCCACACTTTTGCTCCACGATAGGAGAAGCATTTTTGCCCATTACTTGACTTTTTCATGGGTAATCTTAAATCTGTCTCAGAATTGCGCAGGACATACGAAGAGCACTTTGAGTTTCGGGTGAAAAGGTCACACAAGTATTGGGGAGCCAGTTCATGCAGGGACTTGAAGACCATTATCTTAGATTCACTAGCGATGAGTTGTTCAATGGTCTTCCAGCCCAGCTGGTCGATAAGTGGTCTGCTTGGGGTATCAAAGCTGCTGTTAGTTATAATTCTTGCAGCTCGATTTTGAAGTTTTTGCAACTGATTAAGCTCAGTCGAACCGGCACAACCCCAAACAGAGCAACAATATCGAAGGTGTGGCTCGACAATAGCTGTGTAAAGAGTCTTCAATGTTTCCTTCGGTAGGAACGTCTTGGCATGTTTTAAAAAGCCAATAGCTCTAGAAACTTTGGTAGAGACAGTCTTGATGTGTTCCTTCCAGTTAAGAGAGTTGTCGATCTGAACACCAAGGTATTTTGTTTTTTGGATTATTTCGAGCTCATTGTTGCGAATTTTCAAATCCAAGTCTTCATTTCGACTTTTGAGGATATTATGCTTTTGCTTGGTGGAGACAAGCATGGAATTTGTTTTTGCAACGTTTAAGGAGAGCTTGTTGCCTTGAAGCCAAGTATCCAGTTGTTTGAGGTCGTTATTAATGGCCTCGTTCAACACATTTATGTCCGAAGACTGGTAGCACAGACTTGTGTCATCAGCATACATGGAAACAGCTGAATTTTGGACAGCTTGCGGCAGATCATTGATATAAATAAGGAAAAGAAGGGGACCCAGACATGAGCCTTGGGGAACACCCACATCTATACTCTCAATTTTTGAGCTGACACCGTTGACCCGACAGAATTGTTTTCGATTGCACAGGTAAGATCTGAACCATGCGAGTTCCCGCTGTTGGACTCCGTAGTGCACCAATTTCTGGCAGAGAATCTCATGGTCAACAGTGTCAAAAGCTTTTTTAAGATCAATGAAAACAAGGCCTACAAGCTTACCAAGATCCAGCCCATTGTACCAGTCATCTGTATTTTTAATTAAATGAGTTACAGTAGAATGGAGGCGTAAGTAGGCAGATTGGCCAGATGAAAACAAACCATTATCTTCCATATGCTGGTACACCTGATTGGTTACAAGTTTTTCAAAGAGCCTTGAAATGACAGGTAAGACTGATATAGGGCGATAGTTTGACTTTTCAGCCCTATCTCCATTTTTGTAAATAGGAGTAACCCTAGCAACTTTCCATGAGTCAGGAAAAATACTTGTTTCAATTGATGTATTAAACACGAAAGCAAGGGAATTTTCAATGAAGGGTAAAGCAAGCTTCAAGAAGTAGCTGGAAATATCGTCAGTTCCAAAGCTCTTTGCTGTTTTAACCTTGGCAAACGCATCTCAGATTTCCTGCACCTCAATAGTCCTGAAGTGGAACTTTGCTTTGGCTTTATTCATTTCAAAGTCACCTGATAGGAGGGGGTTAGGAACTGGACTGATTTTATCTGCTAGATCCTTACCTACTGAGCAGAAGTAACTGTTCATTGCATCAGGAATGTCGTTCCTGTGAACAGTTTCTGAACCAGACTCCTTTAGGCTAACAATGTTACTTGACTTCGACCTCTTATTGAGAAGTTCATTGATTGTTTTCCATGATTCTTTCATGTTACCCTTGCATGCAGAGATCTTGTTGTTGTAGTACTCCTTCTTCTGCTGGGTGTTTAGAGAGTTGACCTTATTGCGAACTTGCCTATATGAGTCCCACAGAAGTGCAGACTTACTCTTGACAGCAGATTTTTTTAGTTTATCTCTTGTCCGCATAAGATCCCTTAACTCTCTATCAATCCAAGGACAGTACTTTTCGGAGACGCGCATTTCACATAATGGGGCATGCTTGTCAATGATGAGAGAGAATATGCTAGTCCAATGGTTGACAAGCACATTGATATCATCAATTCAATACGAGATTCAATACCTAGTTAAAAGCCAAAAGCTCAAAGTATTTTTTTGTTGATTTTTTTCGCTGTCTCACAAGCACCAGAAATATTGGTAAGTTCAACTTTTTAAAACTTTCTTCGATGCAAAATGACTGAAAAATGGCCTAAAACAGTGATCAATCATAAAGGACCCTTCGCACAGATCAATAAAGAATATGCAATTGTTCATGGGTAACAGATAGACTCAATTACATGTCGTAGTTTCGCTGTTTGCCTGAACTGATATCGTTACAACTACCCAGGGGGTACTCCATAACTTTCAATACGGGGAGGTCCATGCCAATATTTGGGGTCCGAAATTTTACGTTAAATCAATATTTGGGGTCTGTGAATTACAACATGGACAAAAATTCAATATTTTGGGTCCATAAATCTGAAAAAAGGAAGAATCGTGGAGTTTGGCGTGAGTCTCCAAGGTATTAGACTCAATATTTGGGGTCCCCAAAACATTAGGCTTAATATTTAGGGGTCAGCAACGAAATCGTGGCATGGACCCCCCCGTATTGAAAGTTAGGGAGTACCCCCCTGGGTACAACTACGACTTATTCCCATACGCTTGCGGAAATGGTAAAGTTCCGTACTAATTCTATTTGAAACTTTTCCGCTGCTCCACAAAAAGTTCGACTGAGCAGTGTTGGAGTCTCTATCACTATTGTGTACATTCGAACATTTTACAAAATGTATCAATCTGTCGTTCGATTCGCAATCTTTTTTAGAATGTAGCGGTGGGCCTAAGTCATCTGCTACTTTTTTCTCACGACCACTGGGTCTAAAATGCCTTGAAAATCAGTCTTCTAGAACTGCTGTACCATCAAATTAAGTATCAGTACTTTGGTAAAGGATCATTCTTGCCACAAAAGCAAAAACCGCCTTGCTCTAAGCCACATGCTGATCTGTAGACGACGGGGCGACAGAATCCTGTCGCCGATTGAAATTTTTTGCCGTTTTTACAGCTCCATGTCCATAAGACCCTCAGTAGCCTCACGACATAGTCCCAGATATCGCAAAATAGCAACAACGACAACAACAACAATAACAACAACAACAACATTTCCTTTTTTGCTCAATCTGGGCCTTATGGGCCACCAGTCTATCAATAGCGATAACTACGAATATGCAATCAGTCTAGGCCCTCAGTGGAGCGATAACAACAAAAATTTAACTCAATGATATGAGCGTAACTTGAGGGTCCTTATGGTAGTGAGACTAGGTAACAGATATCCACTGCACACTCATTGCCATTGGCCTGAAAACTTGGGTATTTGTTTGAAAACTGATGCCTCATAACTCTTGAGAGAGATGAAACGCCCATTGCGTATTGCTCTGTGTACGGAGGGTCCTTACAATTTGATCAATGTTTTAGGCCTTTTTTAAGTCATTTTGCAACCATGAAAGTCTTATACAGTTGAATTTAAAGGCATTGAGTCCGTATAAATAGCGCTCTCATGACCAACATCAACTTCTTTTCAGTCATGAAACAAAGGTTGTCATTTAATCCCTATTGAAATTAAACCAAAGACATTCCTAAGGATGATGCAAGGATTAAGAAGTCTTTGGTCTCTACTGCAAATGACTTTAGAACTTTTGTGCGATAACAAAGGGCCGTCAGCGGTTTGTCAGCAAAAATTCAGGACAGCGTTGACGCTCAACTATTTATATGGACTTAATTCCTTTAACGCTAGTTGAAAATCAGTTTTCTAGAACTGCTGCATACCATCAAATTAGGTATCAGTACTTTGGTAAAGGCTCATTCTTGCCACAAAAGCAAAAACCGCCTAGCTCTAAGCCATATGCTGATCTGTAGACGACGGGGCAACAGAATCCAGCGAGAAATACAGCGAGAAAAATCACAAAAATATTTCTGTCTTTCAGCTTCTAACTAGAAGTTGAATCATTCAAATCTGTGAATTACTGTCCATGCTATGAATTTTCTAAAGTGGGAGCTTTTTCTGGCTCACTCGGTACACTGACTGAATAGGTTGAAGAATTTACTGAAAAATCAAAGAAAAACATACCTTGTATCTCTTCATCTTTTTTCACAGTAATTTTCATGATATCATAACATTTTCTGATCATTTCATTGGCTTCATAAAGTGACAATCCATTTGTACTACTGCCATTGATGTGCACAATTTGATCACCCGGAACTAGGATACCCATCCTTCAATCAAAGAAACACGTCATGTCAAAAATTAGAACTAACTGAGGCCCCAAAGAAAATGAACGTTTAAAATATTACAAAGATTCTATTATCTACAGGATGTCCTATTTGTGTGAAAACTGCGGAGGAGTTGCACCTTCTATTGTTTATGGGGATCAAATGTCTTTGCTGACTTTTGCTCGTGGCTCATGGTCGAAAACCTCCAAAGCCTAATTTTCATGGGTCAATCAGACGGCGGTTAAGTAATGTCAAGACACTGCTAAACGAAACTTCCTTCATAAATTGCAACCAGAAAAATACCGCTGGAAATTTCACGAATATCTTGCTACTCTCCAGATGGTTGGGTATGGGTGTTTGGATGCCCGTTAGAATATCTCCTTGTTTCCAGGAGTTACGGGCTCTCCAATTCAAACACAAACCGCTGAGGTAATGAATCTTGAACAATAGGAATTTTGACCGAGAGACCGATATTTGATTATTTATGGCACACTAAATTGAAAAAGCGATTTTTTCAAAAACAACACTTCCTTTCTCTTTTACAATATTTCATTTGAGTTCTTAGATCTTAACCAAGAGCGTGAAAGTTTAGGATACAGGAAAAAGATTTGTTTAGAAATATCTGTGACAGAGACAGACGCAAAATATTAAAACATTGTGGAGGCGCGTTCTGTTTTCAAAGATTTTCGATGTCTAACTGTAATGATGAATTGATATGCAATCAAGACATTGATTGGTTTATTCAAGATGCATGTGACCGCTTGCGTACGTGTTTTGGCACGACGATACATATAGTTGCGTACAGTTGTTTACTCCGTCCTCCTTTGAGCTAGCTCGGCCATGAACGGCCGTATGTTCTGAATGAGAATGGATTTGTCGAACGAAGTCAGAAAGATACAGTTCTCTAAGTAGATCAAGCCTTGTCCCTGCCTTCTTCTTGCACTGGAGTGATATTTGAGCAGGCAGCTTGACGTTTCCACAAATATTATCATATTTAAGTCCACGCCAAAGAAAAAGACAAAGTGCACACGATTGCAGCACATTTTGAAAACGGAGAAAATGTGCCCGTAGCAAATTTGAGCTAGCGTCCACACAATGCTGGAACAATTTGAAAACGGTGGGGAATTTGACGGTAAAAAATTCGTTGCAAGACTTTGATGCCATAGAAATGTACTTACACTCTAAGTGTCGATCAGTCTCGTTCCAAAAGTGTCGAAAAATGTTCTGTTTTCAGCATATTCGAGTGTTCACACGACACCGTTTTCAAAATGTGCCAGTTAGAGTTCCGTTATCAAAATCTACCGTTTTCAAAATCTGCCGGCAAAAAATGTGTCGTTTTCGTGTGAACGGGAGGCCTATCCGTCACATTTTTCACCGTTTTCAAAATGTGCCGGCATCGTGTGAACGCAGTCTGAAATGAAATTTAATCTTATTTATTATATTCCTGAACACTTGCTTACCAGTTATACCAAAATTAACTCCTTGAACACATTTCTGCTTACCTGTAAGCGATGCCTCCTTTCTTTATATCAACCACTCGTGGATATTTTTCTACGTCATCTTCACATGTTCCTTTGAAAAGAAAAAACTAATGTAAACAACCTTTTTTCGAAACGAGTATTTTTGATAGTCCATATCACAGAGATTTCCCACTACTTTTCTCAAAATATAGGTGTTATTTTGAAGATGGACTCTTGAATTTCGTAGAGAAACAAACCAAACACTCATATGCTGTAGGATCGCAGAGATATTGATGGATTTTTAGAAGTAACTTTACTATGGATTCACCCCATCCACCAAATTCTGAGCAGAACATAATGGCCACGTGTGGGCAATAATGTAGATCATACAGATAACAGGTTTGTTTACGGTTACGTAACCCAGCCCCTTTAAAGTTATAAATTTAAACTTCTTAAACAAACAATCAATCAACGAAGCCCTTCATCATATTTCATAGTGAAAATTCACCAAAAAGTCAAGAACAAGTACGTAAAAGTGTGGAAAATATACGCCAGAAGTTTCTTACCTTGTTCAGTTGAGTAAACTCGTCGAAAACCTTTCGAGAAACAACTTCCAAGGGCGAGAGAATAGGTGAACACAATAGAAACAATACAACACGTGCGAGATATCGATCCTGATTACCCAGCATGCACCGTTTTGTTGAAAGGGCGTATTGAGGCCTGGGTTACACGATACCGGATTGCTTTTCGCATCGGATTGGTTCCGTAAAAATCACGCTGTTTTCATTGCAGTTACACGACACCGTATTGACATGAACCCACTTTTGATTGCAGTTACACGACACTGAGTCGATCTGCACTGCGATGTCTAAATCTATTGTCTTTAACAGCTGCGAAGCCCAACTGGAGTGGAACCACATCGGATTGGTGCAGTTACACGAGATGGAATGCGGAGCGGAGTGAATCGGATTGATTTTCACCTCACCTCCAAAGCGGAGTGGTTTCACTCCGCGAAAACGGAGTGGAGTGACACCGGATTGCCTTGGCGTCGTGTAATTGAACCCCCCCATCCGATGCGAAAAGCAATCCGGTGTGTGATGAATCCGGTATCGTGTAACTGGGGCCTGAAGCTACTCCGTTCTGGGATCAAAGAATTTCCATCCTCATAACATGTAGCTGCAAATACCGGATGGGATGAGTAAAAAACAGTTTACACTTTTGGTGGACTATAGAATAAAAAAGTATGTGGGGGATATTCAAAACTAAAATGTTAACATGTCAGGCAAAGGCTAACTTTGACGACAAAATTTTGCTTCATAAAATCACTCATCGTTTAGACCCAGAAATTAGGAAAATGTTGATAAGAGGAGTGCTTGGGAACGAGAATTCCACATTCCATTCTGGTCCATGATACTAAAAATTAAAGGGAATCGACATAGTTAAAAGCAGGCCCGGGCCAGGTCGAAAATATAATCTATTGAATTTGATAGCTTACGCTCGTGTGGCTTCATTGTGGAGCCAAAGAACAATGAAAATGTTGGTGTTTTCTATAGCCTTTTTATAGCGACTATGTCTATTCCCTTTAAAATTCTTTTTCTGATACTGACAATAGCAATGAATTTAAACTTCAATGCGACATAAATCATGGATCAGAACGGAACGTGGATTTCTCGATTCCCATACAAACGCTTTGTATACATTTTTCTTATTGTTGGGTCTTACAGATGTGTGACTTTACCAAACAAAATTTTCTCATCTAAGTTAGCCTTTGACGGAAAGATTAACATTTTAGTTTGAATATAGGCCACATACATTTTATTCCAGAAACCTCCAAACGCGTAAACTTTTGTTGACTCACCCAGTTTTAATTTTCATCAATGAAATCAGTACCATTGAAAACCCCTACGTGCACGATATTGCTTTCTTGTAAGTCACAGTCCTCAACATAAAATTCAGACGATTCCTGCCAAAAGTCCTTGGAGCATTTAGGCCGTTTCTTGATAATTCGCATTTCTAAGCATAGCAATTAGGTCTAAACCAGGGTGCTCCCTGGCTAAACATTCCTTCATCCCCGAAAAAATCATGATTTGCAAGGTTATTGTCCCAGAATTCTATCAGAACCGCAAAATCGTCTTGTCACCCCTATTTAATCATCACTGAACAACATTGTTCGGAGGGGGAGAGAGGAAATTGCGAAACAAGGCAAAATGGACAAAATTAGCTAGCGATTGAAGCTAATTTTTCATCTGCAGGATCGATTAAATCTGTTTACGTTTCTTTGGGACAGCCGGTATCAACTAGTTTACTGATAACTCGACATCTTTATGTGTGATAACCAAAATGCATTGCACCTACAATTTTTAACAAATGATCATCAATCCGAAAGCTATATCATGACAAACGGGCAGACGATATCTATCTAATGCTTCCTGGCAGCCATAACCTGCAGTTAAAAGAATCAGCTATTTTTTTCGCTTCATTCATCATGAAAGTCTGCTTGATAGTTAGAGATAAATCAGAGATGAACCGAAAAAAGAAAATTATTCTACATCTGTTGACGCTTCCAATTAAGATTTTCATCAATAGAAAGTTTGAAATTTCGCAATCTTCAGCAATGGCAAAAAAATCAGAGATCAGTATCCGATCTGTCTCACAAAGATTGCTTAGAAGGAAGCTGACTTATCTCAGATAACGGGTTCACTCACGCTGTAATGATGAAGACTTGTCATCCGGGCATGTTCCATTTTGCTCGAAAACTGGTACCCACACTTCTTAAAATTTTTGAAAATTTTTGGTGATGATTCCGAATTGTTTCAAATTATGAAGCAATTCCTACGATTCGTATACGTTCTACAATTTTATTGCACATGATTCTACAAAATTTCCGAAAATGATATCTGTAATTCCACAATTTTCAAAACAGCACCCATTAATTACCGAAAATTTAAAAATAACGAAAAATTCAAAATTATGAAATAATGTTAAGGTGGCTGTAAGCCAAATAAAAATAAGTTCAAAACACAAAGAAAACACTAAGTTAAGGTGTCTAGCTTCGGATATAAATTTCAAACTGCTACACACTTGGTTTCCTATCGCTAATGATTCCACTTAGGCAAAATTCAACTTTCAGCCAATCTGAAACTTCAGCGTACCTGCAAAGGACCCTGGGTGACAGTGCTTTCAGTAATCAAACGAGGAGAACATTCAATACTGGCTCAAATTCTTGGTTTGTTATTGAAAAAGACGTGTATGCGTTCTTATATGAAAGATGTTCATAAGTTGAACTATTCGCCTAGGCCATTTACAAATGACCCTGGATAACTTGCTCACTACAGAAACTGTTATTCGTGTAAGTTATGACCTTGTCCTATCAGTTCGTAATCACTGTCGTGTGCCAGATAGCGGTTACAACAGTGACAAAGTGAAGCAAAACATCATGAATTAATGATAAAATTCATAATTAATTCATCTGTATCTATTTATGGGTACTAAAGTAAATCCACCGAATTAAAAGCGGCTTTGCCAGTACTGGAAGTTTCTTAGATTTGGAATACTTAGAGTTTCTTAGGATCAATCTTCATATTTACTTCCTGCGCCATTCTGACCATTTCGAAAGACAAGTTTTTAACCAATGTGTCAATTACTCAAGTACCTCCCGAGTAATGTGATACGGAAAACTGGTGAAAATAAAGTAGAAACATGTTAAGGATTTCCTTCATTAAAATAAATACGCGTGGCCAGTACTGAAGTTTCTTAAAACTATCAGATTTTAGGTACTCAGAGGTTCTTAGAGTTCCTTAAAAGTTCCACAACGATATTCAATACTGATATATATATGTTCACTAACCTCGCGAAAATTTCATGACAACGTTTTTTAAGGTTTTTCAATGTTTAGACATTACTCAAGTAGCTATTTGACGAGTGATTTGATACAGGAAACAAATGAAAATGAAACAAAAATGTGACAAGGATTTCCTTTATCAAAAAATCATTTCTTGGGTTACATCTTTCCGGTACTGGGGTTTCTAAATCTTGTGGCATTGATTTGCCCTGTTTCTTATAACAAGCACGAGTATATACTCAATCTCTCCAATCAGTAATTAACTAAAAAACAACAAACAAGAAAACAAACATACAAACAAACAAAAAGAAACAAACAACAGAACTATTAAATTCAAGGCTTTGATACACATTAATTCGAGTTTTAACAGTACTTTTGGCAATAAAGTCATTGCTTAAGTTAGAAAGTTAAATATTTACTTTCCTCGACTAATCGTAACTGTGCAAGAGTCCCAAACTCAAAGATGTCTCCACATTACATCTTCAAAATTGACGTCAACACAGTTACAATTTCCACATATTGTTGGGAATCATAATAATGCCAAGGGTACACAGCAGAGTTTCATCGCATGACAGAAAGCATTTTGCTCTTCAAAACCATGGTTTTGAATCTGCACAGGAAGCATTCCGTCACGAAAAACACGGACATCTCAAACGTTAGGCTTTTTTGGATGAAATTCCTCCGAGAATCATGGCTTTGCTGTACACGTATTTTGTTTATAAGAAACTAAGAATCTGGCCCTGTGCTGAAAATTTTTTTAAATTGTCAGATCTTCAGTACTCTGAGTTTCTTACAAGATTCTTGAAGGTTCCATAAACAATCGTCTTGTCCAACACCTGTGACCTCACGAACATATCAAAATGAAGTATTTTGAAGCCTTTCCAGTGTTCAGACATTACACAAGTACCTTCCGAGTAATATGACTAAGGAAACAAGTGAAAATAAAGTAAATAAATGTCAAGGATTCCTTTGTCAAAAATGAATAGTTTCTTTGGTTATATTTTCCCAGCATTGGAGTTTCCTAATTTTTGGCGATCTGAGAGTTGATTTTCTCATAAGAAGAAATACGTGTGCACGTAATTTTTAGAAAAAAGTAACGTCTAAGATGACTAAAATATCAAGAAACTTCAGAACTGGGACAAACTTAGACAAATGATCAGCGGTACAGAATTTGAAGACAACCTGGAATAACCAAGGGTGTTAGGACAAGGATGTTTCGCTTGATTATTTATTTACCTTGTTTTGATCCCTATGTCTTGCTTTGTGGTCTTGTTTTCTGTTCTGTTTCGTCTTCAAATGAGCGTGCTTAGGCCCAACCACTCTCAAGTTGTTCGAAAAGAGCTCCCTTGTATTTTTGTGTCTTAGCGCACCTTCGCACAAGATAGGTTTTAAAACCGCAAAGCCTAAGGAAAATCACAAAGATATATCACGGGGAAAGAAATGGCTCACCTGCAAGAATTATTCCTGTATTTTCTGATCTTTGTATTTTCACTGTGAATGTACCAGAACTTGGGACTATCGCATCTGAAAGGAAGGTAAGACCATAATTACAAAACAGGAGATATAAAAGCATGCCGGGCGGGCAACGAATTTTGAGCGGGCAACGAATTTTGAGAATATAGTACACTCAAAAAGTGACATTTCAATTTCGCTTAGTCAAAAAAGGTAGGTTAAACATTTTGCTAAAACTCCAGGGTGGGTAGACATTGCCCCAAGTTTGAAATTAGAAATAAACCTAAAGTTTGAAAATATTATGAAAACTTTGTAAATGCTAAATTTTGATGAAATTTAAAACGCATACTGGGTGAGTAAAAAAAAACGCCCGGCGTTTGAAAGGCTACTGCTCCCTCAGTATGCACGCAAAGATATTCTGCAATATCAGATTGAACAGCTAACATGTTCGATTATCTTTAGAATTTTTCCTGGCTAAGGTCGGTCACTCCGTTCAGATTCTGTAAGCGATTTTCTAAAAAACATGCTAAAGTTACAAGTAATTTTCCCCAATGTGTTTATCGCACTGCGATGACTTTTATGACGCTTTGGCACGTGCTTTCCTCTTGGGTGGTTGAAAAGTCGTCCCCCTTGGGTAAAATACTTATTCAGGGAGATTCCATTCTCCCAAGAGGACAAAAAACATGAACATAGCCTAGACTCACTATTGCCTATGCTATTGCTAAGAAGGAGAACAAAGGGAAATCTTGCTTGGTGTTTTCACTCGTTTTTGCAGGCTTTCGAAAAAGGGGCGCTCTGCAGAAAATCTCCTATTTCGATGAGAAGGAATGACCGATTAAAGCTGGGTAAATTATCGAACCTAATTTGACATATTGAGAATAAAACAAGACAGTTTTCAATATCATTGCAGGATTTTTTCAAACGCCGGACGTTTTTATTGACTCGCTGAACACGCATCTAAAGAGCTAGACTCTCAAACACAACTCCCTGGAAGAACAGCAATGATTAGGTTTATGGCCTTTAGGTTTTTATTCTTGGAGAATTAGATATTGTATACTTTGATTTGCTGAAGGGTTTCTCTTGTGAATAAAAAATCTTAATGAAATAAATGAATGAAATGGTATAGTATGATAGAAGAATCGTCTTTGCGCAAAATAAAAAGTTGTGAGCTGCAACTACATAGAAAAACATAGAAATGAAAGTTTCAAAACATTCACCAAAGCTACTGTAACAAAGCTCTATATCTGCATCTGAGGACTAATAGTAAATTCCGTTAAGAAATTTTAAAGCACTTCAACCCTTTTTTAGAATCATCATTGGGCAGTAGCTTAAAATTATACCAAACCAACAAAAATCTTTCACGGCAATTTCTGGTAATCGGGCAACTTGCAGTTTCTACGAAGTAAGGGGATTTCAACGAAAAGAAAGGCCCGGCCTAGTCTCATTACAAGAGTCCTTGTCTCGATCCATGCCTCTCAACGATACGCCTCTTACGGGGCGAGTGGCCGAGTGGCTTAAACAGTTTTCGTCAGATAACTGAAGTTAAGCTCGGTCGAGTGAGGTCAAACTCCGGATAGGTGACCTCAGAGGCCTGACCTCTCAACTCACCTCGCCGTCCTTCGGAAGGGACGTTAAACCAGGGGTCCCATGCCTGGATGCGGCATGCACAGTGGGCCTAAATTAGCTTTCAGTAGCTAGAAATCCTGATAAGCCCACTAAAAACAAATTGAAAAGCAAAAACAAAACCCCAAAAATGCCCATTTCGCTTAAACTAAGTTTTCGCAAAATGTCTATAACAACAAATAACGATTCAGTTCAACAGAGCAAGATTTAGACACGGGTCATCAGTCTTGGCAGGGTACATCTGTTCAAATAATGCTTTGACCAATATGAAAGATAATTAGGAAACTTCAGAAACTTCTAGCCTCGAAAACTGTTTAGGAACTTCAGGCTAAGGATTTAAAACATGGTTGCTTCATTTCAGGGCCTTACTGTATTCCATTTACCCTGATTAACTCCACCTTAAGAAAGAGGATAGTGGCACGTACCCGTAACGTCGAATTCTATTTCCATTCTAAGTGAAGTCCCACTGTCATAAAGAACTCTTTGAAACTCATCACATGACATAAACTCTGTTCTGATTCCATTTATTGAAACTACTCTGTCACCAGCTTGTATTACTCCACTCCTTCAATAAAAAAATAAAAAAGTTCTAAAATTAGCAAAATCATTCTGAGCAATTTGTCATTAGCATAGCTTCCGCTGGGCTCTACCGCGTGATGAAACAATCTCCCTTTGAAAGGCCACCGCTCCCTGGATATCAAGGCAATAGCATTAACAAATATATTATTGATCGATGGACATGTTAAAACAATTTCAAGATTTACCTGACTGAAATCAGCTACTCTGCTCCAAACTTATGAGGAATTTGCTCAAGAGCGCCTGCCCAAGAAACAACACTCAAAACAGGCCTAAAATTACGAATACTGCAAATAGAGCAGCCAGGGTAGTCACAAATTGACTTTGAAACAACAAAAATTGTTCACAATTTATTGTACAATGCAGTGCCTGACTATCTACAAGGTCTCTTTACAAGGGTCTCTGATTAATTTTTTTAAGGAATTAGGCCCGGGTTAAACGTCGCACTTCTCATGTGCCGAACCTAATTGCTGAATTAAGTACATAAGAAGCACGACGTTTAACTTGATCTGGTTCGACAGATTCAATTTGGCACGGCAAGCTGCATTTGGCGCGACTTGTTTCGTCGAACTTCACGGCAGAAGCGCGACTTTAAGTTAAACGTCGAGCTTTTCATGTGCCGAACCAAAAGCATAAATTATCTTCAATTGACTGTTGCTCCACAACGAGGCCAAGCATGCACACAAGAGACAAAAAGAGCGCCAAACTCAGAGCTCAACCGATTTTGATTAAGCACGGCACAACTGGGCTCGAATTTAACTCAATGTCGTGCTTTTGCCGTGCCAACGTCGAACTTAATTATATTAGGTTCGGCACATGAGAAGTGCGACGTTTAACCCGGGCCTTACACAGTTCCAAATTAGATTTGAACCTTCCGCTGTTGAAAACATCCTTAGAACAAAACTGCTTTTCATTCAGGGGAGCCAAACTTTGGCACAAATTAGGGTGTGAAGCCAAAACAACTAGTAGCATTTCTGCTTTTAAAGGACAATTCCGGGGTTGATAAAATTATTTTTAAAAAGCGACCTTACCAACTGCTGAACACCAATCGAGAGTTCTCTCCTAGTTTTGATGCCTCCAATTTTCATAAATTGGTTAACGAATCTTCATTTTTCATTTCATTTCATTTTATGATATTTATACAGGGTAAGTATTCAAGTTTTTTTATATCCATCTAAAATGTTGCAGTACAAGGTTACATACTACTATACTTTCTAATTACTATACGACTATACCACACTACAGGGACGATACCACAAGGAGCAATAGACAATGACTAACCTGTGGTCTTAACATAAAGAGGTATCCAACCTAATTACAACTAAATATACAGTTACAGATAAATACGCATAACAATTACTACAAACTACAGATAGATACTGACGCCTTTTTCATGTTAGATGGCAGGCCTTTCAGGTGCATTATGCTCATAATGTAGGATTAGGTGCCTTCATCAAAATATGTATATTTGAACATCAATATAAAATATCCTACCCAGATATTCAAATTCACCTAATATAAGATCTAATATTCAAGTCATGGTAACGTTGATTTACAAACTGCCCTGTTACAAAAGAAAAGCTACAAACTAACAGTAAAGATAGGAACTATTTAAAATACATAAAAGTAAAGAAAAGGTGAGACACTGCTCAGGATTTGCATTTTTCAGTGACGATTTGAACTGGGTAAAAGTCTTGGCCATCTTACTTTCTCTTTTCAAATCATTCCAAAGTTTAGCTCCTCCATACGAGAAGCATTTTTGGCCACATGCGGTTTTTAGAAGAGGTACATAAAGGTCAGTGCTGGTGTCACGAAGCTGTCTAGCACAGGTTTCAGATAACCTTTGGAACAGTCCTGTAAGATACTCGGGTATCTTAAGATTTCTAAAGTAAAATTAAAGTAGAAATAGAAAGTAGAAGTAAAATTTCTAAGATTTGGTTGGTTAGGCCTAAGTATAACGTTAAAAAGATAGCATCTTACCTATCAGCAGCTTTGCCACTGACCACAGTTCGTACCACAATGCAATTCATTTCGTATCCATTTAATCCGACCTGAACCTCCATTCCATAATCACCATCTTCAGCAATGAGAACGAGGCTCATCATCTCAGCCTTCGATACCATATTTCCAACATTGCATTGTGACAAATTACTACAAGCAGACATCATAGATCGCGAGTCATCAAAGCTTCCAAGCCTCGTAAGAGGAGTTATGCTTCGTTTGAGACTGAGGCTTCTGTAGTTCGGGTATGGTGAAGGGATATCATGGGGCTTAGAACTGGCTACAACAGTCCGTTCTTGGTTGTTCAGTCTTTTTAACGAAGTAAGCGAAGATTTCGACGGGTATTGCCGTAATGTAGGCCTAGTCAAGGGTAATGTAGGCGTCCTAGTTCTAGGTTCAGGTTCTAATGGCTTTTCCTTTGCGATTAATTGCAAGAAATCGTTCATGCTTCGTTGTAGAGGTTGACTTTCAGTTGGTCGTTCCGAAGGTAAGACTTCTAATTGGATTGTTTTCCCAGAGCTGTCCATTATTTTTCGCGCCTGATCGACAGACATTCCATCCATGCTGACGCCATTTATTGCTAGTACCAGATCTCCAACGGATAGCACTCCGGTCCTATTAAATGATAAAACAAAGCTTCTCAAAACTGCACGAAGATAAGGAATAGAAATACATTAATTCAACATTAACTGAGTTATAGAAAACTTTGATGATTGCAGCTTGTGACAATAAAGATAGCGAAAATATTTCGCCACCATTTTCCAATGTTATTTGCCATATACTGACTAAAAATTTTTCTGTTCTTGGCAACAAATTTCACGACAATTTTTGAGTGACGGATATTTATGCAAAATATCCTACAATTAAATAAAAAGACAAAGGACAGCTCAACTTTGACTTTGTTAAAGATCTCGAAAGCGTCCAGAAATCTCTGACATAAAAGTTAACCTTTATCCGAATTACTCAAAAAGTTTACACGCTTTTAGGTCAAGCTGATACCAAATTTTTGGATTATCAAGTTATTTAGTGATCTAATGATTTGTTTCATTATAGAAAACTTATTTTACATTAAATACGACTGTAAATACGACTGCAAATAAACACGATAGATATGGTACTTCTGCTTGACTTAAAGATATTTTGAAAATTTCCTGCAGGATCTGACGAATAGGGAATTTCGTGCGACCATCCAGTCACATGGTCAGGTGGGTTTTCATGCCCTGGTAACGAATTTGTTTGTTTTCAATTTGTTTTGAATGGGCTTGTTAGGATTTCTAGCTACTGAAAGCTAATTTAGGCCCACTGTGCATGCCGCATCCAGGCATGGGACCCCCAGTTTAGCGTCCCTTCCGAAGGACGACGAGGTGAGTTGTGAGGTCAGACCTCCGAGGTAACCCATCCAGAGTTTTGACCTCACAGCATTTATGAGTACAACATAAACGCATCGATATGTAAAAAAATCAGATCCGTTTAACGAGCTGTACCTTTCTATCTTGTTAACAATTAATTGTCATCACCTCACGCTTTTGTGTAACGCTTTGCATTATTCTCTTTAAATCAATGATACCTTTCATATCCAAAATTACCTGCTCACAAGGCCTGATTCCTTCACCTCAGAAATGATCACGATGCTTCCATGTTGTTCATGGTCCAAGGAAACTAAAGATAGACATTTATATGTATTCCATACGATCAAAAATACATCTAACAGATGAACTAGAGATAAGATAAATGATGCTATTCACAGCGGAAATTGACAATATGGACATACTAGTTAAACAGACGAAGACCACGCTTCCTCTGGTCAGAGTTACAAGCTTGAGGTTATGCAGTTTTTACAAAAGGATCTACATGGTAAATGATGGCCTTCTCCAGTCAATTCAAATTTACCAATTGGATTCATCTTAGTAACTGGAAATGTCTTGAATTGGAAACACTGTAATTTTTGAAAGCGATAATTGATTAGTCATCTTTTCTGAAATGACCCTCAAGATGATGTTCATCGTAGTACAAATTGTAACGTACACACCGAAGCTGCGATTTCTTGTGAATGTTTTAAATGGTAAAATTATAAATTTTTAATTGAGAGTATCGGGAAAGTATTCTTTGCTAATAGTCCTTAACGTCTTTAACATACCATCCAAACTTAGTCCAGGGTGCACAGATTCATGTGGTCTAGATATCTCCACTACAATGCCGCCATTTGCTGTCTCGCGTACCTCTACAAAGAGAAAAAGCAATATCAATAAGATTACGTAGACTGATTAGACTTATGCCTTTTCGTCCCTTGTTTCCCTGCGTTCTTTAATTTGCTGATATCACTTGGTCAATAGGGACTCATAATATTACGCTTAAATAATGGGCCCACTTTTTCAAAATGGCCTAAATAGGCGGGAGTTCTCGTACAATCAACAAAATCGCTTCAAAATCTGGTTTAAAGAGCTCAAACATTGAAAAGCGAAGTTTTAGTACAAAGAATGATGTTGTGTTGAACTACAAAACGCAAAATGCCTACCTTTCAGGCAGTAATCTTCCTCTGTAGAAGCAAAATAGATCCATCGAAGCTGCGAGAACTCCAGGCTTCTTCAACCGTTCTTTAAGAGCAACAACAACAACATTTTGAATAGCGGCCCCTGATTGGTTAAAAACTGAATTCTAGCGATTTGATTGGTGAATACGGAACCATCCTACGCGGGCCTAAAGTGGGCCCACTATTTCAGAGTAATGTTATTAGTCCCTCTTGACCAAGGAACGCAGGGAAACAAGGGACGAAAAGGCATCAGTCTATAGACTGATTGCATATTCGTAGTTATCGCTATTGATAGACTGATGGACGCTCAAACTACGACTTATGGACTTTGATACTAAAATTTGGGATGAAGTTTTCCCCGATCGATTTCATAACTAGATTTGGAAACCATAGCAACACTGTACGAACACCAGGCAATGGTGGATGGGCCTAAGTTGCCGGCTCGAACCTCCAATGTTAAAACAGCTCAGAATTCAAGTTTACAGTGATATTAGCCATGAACAAAAGCCACAAGTATCCATACGAATGTTTCCTCAATCCAAGAATCAACAAACCGTTCACTGTGAATCAGGAGTGCCTCAGTTTTAAGGCCAATTAGCTTCCATGAACTTCACCGCAGCTTTGAGAATTTCCAACTGTCAAGGGTCACTTGCCTCGCTTCCGAGACTACACTGCAGCCTCGTTCCAAAGGGCACACGTAAACGTGTGCATCTCCGTCTCAACAATTGGAATCAAAGTCCATAAGGCCCAGATTGAGCAAAAAAGAAAATGTTGTTGTTGTTGTTATTGTTGTTGTTGTCGTTGTTGCTATTTTGCGATATCTGGGACTATGTCGTGAGGCTAATGATTACGTTGACAAAAAAGGGACATAAAGGCTAGGGCATTTAACGATAAAGGCTTCAGGCTTATCAATAATAGTTTAAATTAGTCGAATAGTTTTAAAAATTCTATTAAGGGTTTTAACTTTTCTTTTATTGTAAATATTGTATTATCAAATTGTAAATAGGTTTTAGCTTTATGGTTTTTTATTATGTAGGTTTAATTTTTCTGTATATTGTAATTAGAACTTTTTATTGGAGGGCCCCTTGAAAATCAACTGTCATTCAAGGGCAACAAAATAAATGAAATGAAAAAATGAAATGAAATCAGGCTTCCGGTAAAGAAATATGATAGCATGGGAGAAAAGCGACCGACTTCCCTTGACCACTGCACCATTTTACTTCATTATGGAGGTATTCTTCAAAATTCGATCACTTTTTCTTCACTAATGTAGAAAGAACGCAGATCGTGTTCATTTTTGTAAAACTTTACTTCAAATCTTTTCATTGAAAGAGAACGGTGTTATTTTGAAAATAATCAAAACATTAAAGGACCTCCATGGTAAAAAACATCAAATTATCTAAAGTCCCTTTCAACACATTATATCAATAGAATATGTTGTAGAAATTATATCATTAATCCTGGTACATTTGGAAAACAAGTGGAAAAATGGAAAAGTATGACGAGAGTGAGTTCTGAACTAGCGACCTTAATTGTGCTAGCATGATTCCGCTTCAGTTTCAGTTTCGGTTTCGGTTCCGGTTTCATCCATTATCAATAAATTCTAAATAAAGTTCAACATTAATACATTACAACTAAGATACATAACAACATATACAACTAAATAGAACAAATTACAAAGATACCTTACATGATTGTATTCAAGATTGACTGACTTAGAAGAAGCTCTCTAAGTAGATAAACCAATCGAAAAAGCGCCCCCTCCCCCAACACCCACTATTTCATGACCAGCTTCCATTTTATGGTCGGTAGAGCATCTGCTTAAGACAGCAGAAGGTCGAGAGTTCAAAATTAGCTCTCGTCAAACATTTCTCATTTTTCCATTTGTCCAAATATTACCACTACCAAGAGACAATGGTCACGGAATTTTACCGCGTCTCTCTTCAAAGATTTAGAGGCTTTGCCACAGGAAGCCCACGCAGTTTACTGAACAATTATAAGTTTATAATCTTAAAATTGTTAATTGTCCCGCATAGAAGAACCTAGGTTTTTCTTGGGCAGCCTGGATAGGTTCTTAATCAAATGGCTATTATTCTACGTTCAGCCTTCAAGGTTCTTAAAGAGGTTCTTATATACAGTACTCACCTTGCACAAACTAATGCTGTCTTCAGCACAGGAAATCTGAGGACTTTCTGAGAATTCCTTGATAATTCTTAAGAGCATTTTTAGGCTAGAACACTCTTATACTCTGTTTACACGGAACAAAAAATATGGGATCGCGATCCCACAAGGATCGAGATCGCGATTCGAGTTGCGTTTACACGGGCGTTAAACGAAAACGGATCAGGATTGCGATCCACTTGCACATGCGTATTGTGCATAGTTACGGAACCTAGAAACACTACCAAGACAATAGCGCTTGTATTTACTGCGCATGCTTAAAGGATTTCGATTGGGATCGCGATCCGAGAAGCGTTTACACGGCACATTTTTTCAGGATCGGGATTGCGATCCGGATCGCGATCCACCTCTGAAGTGAGATCGAATTTTAGGGGATCGCGATCGCGATCAAGTGTTTACACGGCAACTTTTATTCAGGATCGGGATTGCGATCTGGATCGCGATCCCGTATTTTTGCTCCGTGTAAACGGGGTATTAGGTTACGTTAAGAATCTGATATTCTGTTGTACCACTGAGGAATCTGATCAGAATGTTTATAATTCTTGAAAGTTTTGAGTAATTTTGAAGACATGAAACCTGTTACATAAGAACCTTCCTCAGTGTCAGCCTTTGAGAGGTTCTTATTTAGGGGGCTTAAAATATTAAATTTCAGACTCAAGGTTCTTATAAAAATAGGTTCTTTTATGCGGGTTTCTACTGTATAACATCTTTGTGTGTTATTTGTTGCACCTCATTGGCTTCGGTATTGCACTGCATAATTGTTCGAATGCGAGAGTTCGATATCAAATAACTTGCAGGTATTGACCACTTTAATGAACAGCCTCGTTTTGGAAATTATTCAAAATTCGTTCATATGAAATTTTAGACGCCAAATTCGGATTTAGCACCCAAACTTTAGTCTAACCCTAAGTTTTCATGTTGCTAGCGGTTGTAGTGTTAATTTTATGGCGATGTAAAGTTTGAAAATCTATAAGGGATTTGACCGTGAAAATGACTCGGGGTGTAAAGTTTCACCCCGAACGACTTTTCACGGTCAAGTCCCTTATAAATCTTTGAACTTTACATCGTCATAAAATCAACATCACAATAGTTAGCAGTTTAAAGACATGTAATTAGACTAAAGTTTGGGTGCTGAATCCGAATCTGGGCTCGAATTTTTCATATTAACGATAGGAAGAGATTTTGACAAATTTCCAAAACGAGGCTGCTTGATTAAAGTGGTGTATTCTGATGTTTGGAACCAAGTTACAGCAAGTTACAGCATATCGAGCTCTCTTACTCGGACAATTATGCAGTGCAATGCAGAAGTCAATGAGACACAGCACAGCCGTGGAGAAGTGCAACAAATAACACACAAAGGTATGATATGCAATTAAAAAATTTTAATTTGTAAACTTATAATTGTTCGGTGAACTGCCTGGGCTTTGTTTTGCTTTTCAATTTGTTTTGAGCGGGCTTGTCGGGACTCCTAGCTACTGAAAGCTAATTTAGGCCCACTGTGCATGCCGCATCCAGGCATGGGACTCCTAATCTAACGTCCCTTCCGAAGGACCACGAGGTGAGTTGTGAGGTGACTTGTGAGGGCTTCCTGTGGCATTGCTACAAAAGCCTTACCCGGTTTCTTTACTTCATATTGGATCTTCAAAGTGTATTCAGATCTCAGTTCTTTAATTAATGGCTTGATTTCAGAAATGTGCAGATTATCGATACTTCTGTTGTCGATAGCTAAAACATTATCTCCTTCGAAGAGCTCTCCAGATCTACGATAAAATATAGTAGAATTATCGCAACTAAGGATCTACATCTGAGTGCCTTACATGACCTTGCCAGGTACTTCTAACTGCACAAAATGCAAGTAAGTCAGAGAACATTTCGGCGGAAGGAAGCCACAGTCAATTGTAAAGTTGAAAGGTAAACTAAAGATGAACGTCATTTAAATATTTCCTCAAACAATTCTAAAGTCATGAGCGAGTTTGGTTGAAAACTGTTTCTTAGATGCTTGAATAAGACCAAGCATAACAAATATCAAAATTATTTAACCAGTACCAAAATGGAACATGGATACAATTAACTAAGTAGCTGAAAAGAAACTGCAACTAAATTTGGTTATTCTGTGAAGAAGGAAACTTGAATATTTGGTATTTTCTTCTTACGGGCAAGAGAAAGGAAGATCATCGCTCCAAGATTGTCCCACAACACGAGCAGTTCAAAAAAGCAACCTTGTTTTCTGATGAAAAAGTTACAGTTGAGAGTTGAAGGCTAACTTTTTCTATTTTTTATACATTCCATTAAAAAGTTACAAGACATATTACTGATTACACAACTTACATGATACAGTACTAAGACATACCATTAAGAACGAAAAACTATGTCTACCTAGGAGACAAAGGCCAACTTTGGAGTCATTCAAACTGACAGTATATGAGCAACCAAGGTAAGGGGTGCATGGGATGAAGATTCAATTAGATCAACTTTTTCTAAAATTCTTTAGAGAATACTTCAAAATCAGGAAGCTCCAAGAGCAATGATTCCCATAAATTCAATGTCTGAATTTCAAATAGAACAAGCCAAAGGCGGTACTTACTTCGCAGTTTGACTCTTCTGATTAAGGTCAGCAATAACAACCGGCCTAGTAACCAAGCCATCTCTACTTCTACCTCCTAAAATGAAAAACAGATGTATCGGTTCACATTTTCATTGGTGGTATGACGGTAAAAAACTAATGACTAAGTTAAGGGAAAGGGGATATTCGTGTCCTTACTTTTATCCTTAAAGGGAATTGACATATTTAAAAGCTGACCCGGGCCAGGTCAAAAATATAATCTATTGTACTCGACAACTTAGCCACATCCGCTTTCATCGTGTAGCTAAAGAAACAATGGATTTGTGGCGTTTCTTTAGCCTATTCATAGCGGCTATGAGATACAGTTTCGTCTATTCCCTTTAAAGTATTTGATACAGTACGTTTCTGTTTTTGGAGTACCAAAAAGGTACATCAAATGCAAAGCTCTCACACAATAACTTTCGGTCAAAATTTTTTCAGGCGTCTTTTCTACAAAATTTCAGACAGTTTTTTAGAGAAATTTTGGACGACTTTGAAAGCGATCTATTTATTGTTTACTTCACTTGATTTTTATCATAAAATGCCTAATTTATCAATGCTGGTGGTCATTTAAAGTCAGTCTCTGTCCTACCTCTTAAGGTAAATTTGATCTCGTTGTCTTCTTTAAATAACTTCAGTGTGGTTACTTTTTCCATAGATTCATCTAAAAATGAATTTCGTTGTTTGAAATAATCAAAGCAGTAAAAGAACAAGAGAAGATAGTTAAGGGAAATTAAAGGGACAGGGTCACGTAACCGTAAACAAACCTGTTACCGCTATAATCTATATTGTTGTCCACACGTGGCCATTGTGTTCTGCAAAGATTCTGGTGGATGGGGTGAATCCACAACAAAGTTACTTCCAAAAATCCACCAATATCTCTGCAATCGTTCGACATATGAGTTTTTCGTTTGTTTCTCTTCGAAGCTCAAGAGTCCATCTTCAAAATAATACCTTCATTTTGAGAAAAACAGTGAAAGTCTCTGTGATATGGCCTGTCAAAAGTACTGCAAAATCGTCATTTTGAAAGAAGTTTGTTTACATTACGTGACCCTGCCCCTTTAATGAACGCGCATAGCCTCGGCAGATGAACTTAAATTTGAGTATTACGAATGCGATAGCACAGGCGCTAAACTGTGGAAAGATCTTTCCACTGAAGTCAAATAATCGAAAACTTATGAAGTATTCAAAAAACGTATCAGCAACGTCAGCAGTTAATGCTAATTCTCTCTCGCCTGCTATAGTTAGCATTATTTTAATCTGTTTATAAAGAAGTTTTGTACATAAGATTATTTAATTTTTAGATTTTTTTATTTGCATGTATTGGCACGGCCCACTGTAAGGCCCCGTTTACACGACGCCGTTTTCATTTCATAGCGGATTGGGGTTCTGTTTACACGATACCGTTTCGCCTTGCACTGTAATGGTTTCACCGTATTCGGTAATGGTTCCACTGCGCATGCTGCGTAGCACCCCTAATGGATTAGAGGCTAGTAGAATTTATAATGAGGTTCCGTACTGAGTTGACATCGGATTCGACCGTTTACACGATATCGGATTGGTTTCATGCCACTTTCAGAGCGTTTTCATTTGAAAATGCGAAAACGGTATGAAGCATATCGGATTGGTGCGTTCTCGTGTAAACAGGAGGCCAATCCGATATGGAATGAAAACGGTATCGTGTAAACAGAAGGCCAATCCGATATGAAACCAATCCGATATGAAATGAAAACGGTATCGTGTAAACGGGGCCTAAATCAACCTTCTGATTGATGTGGCCACCGTGCCTAAAGAATTTAAAATCAAATCAAATTAGGCCACTATAGCAATATCGGTTGTCGGATCAAATATCAATTGGATACTAGTGGTGGAGTAAGTGTAAAATGAAGTACAGAGTAAGTAATGAAGTGGAGTAAGTGTAAAATGAAGTACAGAGTAAGTAATGAAGTGGAGTAAGTGTAAAATGAAGTACAGAGTAAGTAATGAAGTGGAATAAGTGTAAAATGAAGTACAGAGTAAGTAATGAAGTGGAGTAAGTGTAAAATGAAGTACAGAGTAAGTAATGATGTGGAGTAAGTGTAAAATGAAGTACAGAGTAAGTAATGAAGTGGAGTAAGTGTAAAATGAAGTACAGAGTAAGTAATGAAGTGGAGTAAGTGTAAAATGAAGTACAGAGTAAGTAATGAAGTGGAGTAAGTGTAAAATGAAGTACAGAGTAAGTAATGAAGTGGAGTAAGTGTAAAATGAAGTACAGAGTAAGTAATGAAGTGGAGTAAGTGTAAAATGAAGTACAGAGTAAGTAATGAAGTGGAGTAAGTGTAAAATGAAGTACAGAGTAAGTAATGAAGTGGAGTAAGTGTAAAATGAAGTACAGAGTAAGTAATGAAGTGGAGTAAGTGTAAAATGAAGTACAGAGTAAGTAATGAAGTGGAGTAAGTGTAAAATGAAGTACAGAGTAAGTAATGAAGTGGAGTAAGTGTAAAATGAAGTACAGAGTAAGTAATGAAGTGGAGTAAGTGTAAAATGAAGTACAGAGTAAGTAATGAAGTGGAGTAAGTGTAAAATGAAGTACAGAGTAAGTAATGAAGTGGAGTAAGTGTAAAATGAAGTACAGAGTAAGTAATGAAGTGGAGTAAGTGTAAAATGAAGTACAGAGTAAGTAATGAAGTGGAGTAAGTGTAAAATGAAGTACAGAGTAAGTAATGAAGTGGAGGAAGTGTAAAATGAAGTACAGAGTAAGTAATGAAGTGGAGTAAGTGTAAAATGAAGTACAGAGTAAGTAATGAAGTGGAGTAAGTGTAAAATGAAGTACAGAGTAAGTAATGAAGTGGAGTAAGTGTAAAATGAAGTACAGAGTAAGTAATGAAGTGGAGTAAGTGTAAAATGAAGTACAGAGTAAGTAATGAAGTGGAGTAAGTGCAAAATGAAGTACAGAGTAAGTAATGAAGTGGAGTAAGTGTAAAATGAAGTAAAGAGTAAGTAATGAAGTGGAGTAAGTGTAAAATGAAGTACAGAGTAAGTAATGAAGTGGAGTAAGTGTAAAATGAAGTACAGAGTAAGTAATGAAGTGGAGTAAGTGTAAAATGAAGTACAGAGTAAGTAATGAAGTGGAGTAAGTGTATCTGAAGTACAGTAAAACCCGTTTTTATGGAACTCCTTTTTAAGAAACTGCAGGCTGACTTTTTAAATGTATGTACCAAAATATGAGGGTGAGCTTGAATTTCTTCTATAGTTTCATAAGAGTTCTTATTTTTAGAACAAAGACTTGTGAGACAAAATTAATCTAAGAATTATTTCAGTCTTCAGATACCTATTTTGGCATTAGTTCGGGTCGGGGTGTTTGGTTAAGGTTTTTAGTATCCTGTTGGGTGAGCCAGAAAAAAGTTCCCACTTTGGAAAATTCATAGCATCACGAGTAATTCGTAGTCTCGTAGATCTGAATAATTTAAATTCTACTTCAAAGCCGAAAGATCAAAGTATTTTCGTGATTTTTCTCCCTGTCTCACAAGCACCAGAGTTATATTCAAGTTTATAAATCTTTCATGGCTGCAAAATGACTGTCACTGAGGTGTCCGGTATTGATATCGCAAACCTGGATTCAGAAACCTTGTGCAAATTGCTTCTTTATGGCAGTCCTAATATGAATATGATTGACAACAGGATCATAATTGAAGCAACGATTGAGTACATCGAGAAAACAAACAGGTTAAATTGATTGTGGGTGCTGGCGTGTTGCCTAGGTGAGGGGACGGGTTTTCTTTGTCCTATCGCTTGGGTGGCATGCTAGTATCTGTGGATCAGCATTAAATAGATTTGGCATAACGCAATTATCTAGCAGCTCTCCTTCCTATCTTCTAGACAGTTCCACACCAAACCATTCAAATGCTCCAATAGTGCTTTACGTCCATCGTCATTATACCATCAATTTCGATGTGATGGTACAAAACTGATATTAGACCGGTGATATATGGGTTAGACCCATAGCATGTGTTGAGTTTGGTGTGGAATTGCCAGTCCCTTTCTTTCCCTTAATCTTTGCTTCGTTTCCTTTACGTTTGAATTTGTATTTGAATATTGTAAGTGCCGTTCTTGGTGTAGGCCAGATGACCTTGTGTCTTCTTACACCAAGAGCGGTACAGTATTAATGAAATTGAGTTTAACTTTAATTTATTATGAATAAAAAAAAATGACTAAAAAAGGGCCTATAGAGCTTCTTTTAGTATCAGAATAAATACTGCAATTTGAAAAAGAGACGGTACATGTGGCTGGCCAGATATGATGGCTACAAAGTGGTATTGGTTAGATACCATGGCTATGCAAGGAGGTAATGCTGCTTAAAGTTAAGAAGGAAGGGACGGTCCCTCCAAAAATACCATGATACATATAGACATGAACTACCATTTGTGATTTTCTTGTACTGCATCTTGAAGCAAAGGCGCTTTCCAGCCTCTTGGATAAATTTGATGAGTTCTCCATGTTTCAGTTTTGTAACATCCTTTTCGTTTATTTCAAGAATTGAATCGCCAATACAGAAGTAGTCTGACCTACAAAACGGGAATATTATCAGCAACAAAAAGACTTTTGGACATAGGAAACATCTTCTCATTAACCAAGGTATAGCAATGAAAATTCACCTGAGATTACCTAGCTGTTGCATATGGTCAATATTGATGTATGGACACGAATCAAGGACTATCAACAAGGAGATTGAAAATCGATTAAAAGTGGCTGAGATGTCGTTTCTTCGCAAAATGCTTAGAGTTTCATATGTGAAAGGTATTACAAATGAAGAAGTCCTTCAAACGGCAGGGACATTTGGTAACGACAGGGAAATCCGATGGAAAACGAAGCATGGTTAGGCAGAGAGCGAAGATGCTTGACAATACGACAACACGGTTACAGGTTACACAAGGAAAACCCAAAACAAACGAGATCGTGCACTTGGAACCGTGACGGATGGCGATTCATGAAAGCCAACGCTATGCATCAGAGCACAATATGATGATGATGATGATGATGATGATGATGATGATGATGATGATGATGATGATGATGATGATGATGATGATGATGATGATGATGATGATGATGATGATGATAAAAGTCAGTCTCAAATTAGATTTTCAGTGATATTTGCAATAACTAAAACACTTCAATTGTACATACTCACGTATATTCTCCAATAATATCAAATTTGAAACTGACTCAAACTACATCGCCAGACGCTTTTGAAAAGGGTTGATTTGCAAGAGTTAAAAAATGAACGATGGAAGATGCTTTTTTGGCATGGCCTACTGCATTTGCTGGGATTTGTTGGCATCCTCTTGTTGTCCATTCATGTCGAGTCTTTAGAAAATTTAATCAACGTTTTTGACCGTTCTCAGTGATTCTCGAAATCCAAAAGTTTAAGAAACTCGCCTATAGCTCCATAAATAGAAGACCAAGCAATATACAAAAAAATAGCATCTAATTGAGGATCTTAGTTAAAGATTAACTCCTAACCTTCAAAATCGGTGCAATATCCGATTCATCGTGGTCTGTCAAAAGTGCATAGCTTATTTTGGCGCACCTGTTACATCAAAACACTGCGTTATCTCAGATCGCTCGATGGCATCATTTCACGCAGTTTCGGCTCTGTCGTGCTATGTACAGAGTTTTGTTTAGTGCAAGCCTATTCAAGCTCAGCGTTAGGAAAATTTGATTAATACTTTTATCATTTTAGGTTTTTTATAACCGATAATTTCAAGAAATTGCTCATAAATTGGGATGTAGAGTAGTCCGTCAAAAATCAACAAAATTTGCCAAGGATTACCTTAGATCTTCAATAAAGATTAAGACTGCGTTCACACAATGCCGGCACATTTTAAAAACGGTAAAAAATGTGACGGATAGGCCTCCCATTCACACGAAAACGACACATTGTTTGCCGGCAGATTTAGAAAACGGTAGATTTTGAAAACGGTACTCTAACCGGCACAATTTGGAAACGGCATCGTGTGAACAATCGAAATGATGAAAACAGAACATTTTTCGACGCTTTTGGAATGAAACTGGTCAATTTTTATGGTGTAGGTAAATTTCTTTGGCATCAAAATCTTGCAATGAGTTTTTTACCGTCAAACTTCCTATCGTTATCAAATTGTTCCGGCATCGTGTGAACGCTAGCTAAAATTTTGCTATCGCCATATTTCTCACCGTTTTAAAATGTGTCGGCATCGTGTGAACGCAGTTTAAGTTGTATTATCAAACTTCGCATAGGGTGCCATTTATGGTTGCTTGTCAAAAATAGACATTTCGTTCTGATACATGTGGCATGCTTAGCAAATCAAACCAAATCAAATCAAATCAAATCAAATCAAATCAATAAAATCAATCAAATCAAAATCAAAACAAAACAAACAAAACAAAACAAAGCAAAGCAAAGCAAAGCAAAACAAATCGAATCAAAACAAATCGAATCAAATCAAATCAAATCAAATCAAAACAAAACAAAACAAACAAATCAAAACAAAACAAAACAAAACAAAACAAACAAATCAAAACAAAACAAAACAAAACAAGCAAAACAAAACAAGCAAAACAAAGCAAAGCAAAACAAAACAAAGAAAAGCAAAGCAAAGCAAAACAAATCGAATCAAAACAAATCGAATCAAATCAAATCAAATCAAATCAAAACAAAACAAAACAAACAAATCAAAACAAAACAAAACAAAACAAAACAAAACAAAACAAACAAATCAAAACAAAACAAAACAAAACAAAACAAACAAATCAAAACAAAACAAAAAACAAAACAAGCAAAACAAAGCAAAGCAAAACAAAACAAAGAAAAGCAAAGCAAAGCAAAACAAATCGAATCAAAACAAATCGAATCAAATCAAATCAAATCAAAACAAACAAATCAAAACAAAACAAAACAAAGCAAAACAAAACAAAGAAAAGCAAAGCAAAACAAAACAAAGAAAAGCAAAGCAAAGCAAAACAAATCGAATCAAAACAAATCGAATCAAATCAAATCAAATCAAAACAAAACAAACGAATCAAAACAAAACAAAACAAAGCAAAACAAAACAAAGAAAAGCAAAGCAAAACAAAACAAAGAAAAGCAAAGCAAAGCAAAGCAAAACAAATCGAATCAAAACAAATCGAATCAAATCAAATCAAATCAAATGAAATCAAATCAAATCAAAAGGGGGGCAGACAGTAGATACAGTAGGAAAATCAAATTATATGTTTCGAAAACACTGTCTTCAATATGGTCTAAAGTCAATTCGATATCTTGGTGCTAAACTTTGGAATATGTTACCTGTGGAACTCCGAAATGCTCCATCAAAAATATCGTTCAAAGCGAAACTGAAAGTTTACTTATTGAAAAGTGTCAACCGATGAATCTAAGCAAACTTAATACTGGCTCAATTTCTATTAATCTGTATGAAAAGAAAGTCCAAAATTATATATACTCATCTAAAATCACATGTTAACATTTTAGGATGGGGGGGGGGGGTTTGGGCTCTCTCCTCGATTAGTTTACCCATTGAGAGAGCTCCTCCTTTAGGTAATTCCCTGCATGCAATTTATTTAGCTCCTGCTTGTATTTGTATATTGTATTAATTTTCCGTATCATTGTGTTAATTTTCTGTAATATTATTTTTGTTGTTTAGTTATTCGTTTGTATATTTAGGACTATAAATTGTATGTAGTGGAATTTCAATCATATGAAACTGAAACTGAAAACCGTGCAGAAATTACTTACTGGTCCGCAAGGCCTCCAGACCTTACATTTGCAACATGAGGAGGCTTAGGCTTGTCTGTACCACCTACACAGAGAAGAACACTGAATTCTTAGCTGAATAACATGATGCAACATTGAACTTGTTTCAGCATAAGAATAAATACCTGACTGAATGACGGGCCGGCCAATGAATCAACCAATAATGAAATGGATTGATGAGTAAATCAATACAGATAGTAAACAAATTAATGAGTGGATGCATTGATAAATTGAGGCCCTGTTCACACTGCTTGGTTTTTGTTAGTATCAATTTTTGTTGCATCAAAGCTAGCTGTTCATTGCTCCGTTTTTTTACAAAAACGGAGTGAAAAGCAAAAGTTTTTGTCTGTTTACATTGATCCAAAAGAATACAAAAACAGAGCTAAAGATATCCATTTTTCACATTGTTACAGTTTTCTGAAAGTCACTGTTGAATGTTGGAGCGTTTTCAAAAACCTCAATTTTTGTGCGCTCACATTGATTAAATGTGTTTTCAACAACCTCAGTTTTTGTGGATAACTTTTGATAGCAATTTTGAAAACCTCCCTTTTTGTGCCGTTTTTGTTAAGATCAGTCTGCACACTTTCACAAAAACAAAAGTTTTTCTCTCCGTTTATGTACAAAAAGGAGCAGTGTGAACAGGGCCTGATAAATCACTGAAAGAATCAATAAGGCCTGGAACTGAAATTGAGACAACACTTAAAACAAAGCCTTCTCAAAATGAATTTAAAACTATTTCTTCATGATAGTAATGTTTTGAAAGGCACCATACTTGTATCTTCTGCAGTCAAATTCATTGAAAGATCTTATGTTACCTGAGATTGTAAGTCCAAGACTTTGGTTTTTTCCTTTCACCAGTTCCACAATGATAATGCCTGAAAATATTCAAGAATGCCAAAATAAGACATGGAACTGACCAAAAGAAAAGTCTAAACTAAAAAATTTTAAATCAAAGCCTATTGCCTTAAAGAAAATTTCCTTGAAAGGAGAAAGCTACCAATTGTCCACAAAAAACAATGCATTCTTTCCTAAGTTAGAGGATTTTTGCACTTAGTAGAGAGTTATTAAAAATCATCCTCTATGGCCATGAACAATTATCAATTGATTCAAATGCGAAAATTCTCACAGCAACACTAGGATGTATCCAGGCCTCCAAACGTTTTGAGTAAGTTAGTAATGAAAACATGTCCACAAATGACTCCCCTCTCCTTAAATAGTTTCCTTCTCCTTTGTCTGTAAAATCTTTCTTTTGTGTTAGCTAAATAGCATCTTGTGTTGTATAATTACTTGAATGTTAGGTCTTTTGTGTTCTATGTTAAATGCCAGGGGGTAAACATGATATTTTTGCTCCTCCTGGTATCATCCTTGCAGTGTGGTATCGTGCTTCATAGTTACTGTCTTAGGCCATTCATCATTGTAAACTTTATATTGAATAAAAAAAATTTTAGACTCTTTGCTTGCATATCTTGCAGCATATACAAATGCAGCAAAAAGGCTCAATTCTACTTGGTTAGTTTCAATAAAATACACTGTATGGCGTATGTCTCCATTCTTTTTGGTGAAATCTGAAGAGCAGCTTTATTAATAACAATAAAATTAAACAAAGTATGGCTCACCTGTCTGCTCATCATTTTCTTTCAGTTGCCATCTAAAATGTAGGAAAAGATTGTTGCAATATTGTTGTAACAAAGACTCCAATTACTTTGCTACTGAGCAGATGTTATCCCCATTATAATTATGTACATAAATTAAATGGGGATAACTGTATATATTTTATATGAAAAGATGTGATAGAGGAAGAGGAAGATTTGATCTTGTTCTTGCGATCGATAAACATCTTGAAACCCTACAAAAATACATTTTGACAGGAAAATCCCATTGTCCGATCATAATTATGTAGTACATAAATTAAATGGGGATAACACTTCCCCCTCATATCTGTCCTGAAAAGTTATTCCAATTCATTGTATCATTGGTGTTATGAATTTTCCAAAGCGTAGACTTGTTTGGGTCACTCAGCATACACAGAGTTCAGACAAAGGTCAAACCTTTCCTTTTGTCTTCAACACCAAAAGAGTCCCAATGCCAATTTTGTTAGCGAAACCTTAAAATTTATAAACTAGTTGCTTTTGCTAAAAATAACCCAAAATTTTCCAAGATTTCTAGTGAAAATTATAAAAGCTTCCTCAAATATGGAAGTAACAAGCAAAACCTTCCTCTGGCTCAAGCTGTGGAGCTGTGAAATTTTCTGGACTCTTGAGCATACACTGTAATGAAATGATTTAAGGTATCAGCATACTTACCTTTCTGTTCCTCTGTTCCCTTGATTCCTTGTCCATATGAACAAGCGTTCTACAACAGAGCATGAACGACTGTTACTCATAATCAAAAACTTAGTACCCAATTCAAAATTATATATATACCAGAATATCTTAAAAGTAGTTTATCATAACTGAACTTCTAGCAAGCAACACAAATGAGACATTACGGTAACAGAAAATAATGGGGATTTCAAATACAATCAGTCTACTTTATCTAAACGACCCAACCATAAATGATCCACCATGAAAACTATGCCTCACACTTAAATGCTAAAATATGTTTGTGGTTTAAGAAATCAGACACCAAAGGTCTATGGTTGTCTAGATATGATAAAAACATACAATCTTAGAGAATGTCATGAAAAATAGAGAGGCCGACCCTCTAGCAAACTAGACTTTGTGGCTCCCATCTAAAAGCTTTATGATAATTGGATGAGGACTGCAAACAGTTCTGATTTCTTTAACGTCTTGATTTATATTCCTCATATTGAGATAAATGGGCCTGGAGTGAAAACATTTTCCTTATCCTTATGCATTTGGATCTTCTCCATCCTTTGGACACACAATGTATCAAAATAAGATCAGATGGACATAGATAATTGGGAAATCTTTCAGAGATGTGCTTCTGACTTCAATCAAAATCTTTTCTATTTCAAAAAGAATCTTGATCTGATCAAATGATATTCTTATGCTCTCTTTTTGATGAGTCTAACAACTGAGAGAGCTCCTCCTCAAGAAATTCCACTCCATATGAAATTCTATGAACACTTATCCACAGCATCCCGAAAAAATTGTGTCCCATTTGTGTGGCTGCCATGGAGGAGCTGTAGATTCTATCATCTCAGTTTTTACGCAGCTGCGTAGGTCAGTCTTCAACTTAGAGTTTGACACCTTGTATGAGTCAATTTGACAAGTGGTTGCTGATTTATGGTAGAGAAAAGACAAAGTAAGTGGTTGCTTCAAAAACAGCACTTGTATTGTTCTCCAGCAATGTCAAATAAAGTAAGTTTTCAAAGAAAGGGTTTTAGCATTGTATTAAGATTTTTGCTAAATCTTTTGAAGGGTTAGCAGTATTGTCTATTCATAAGAGAGCACATTCTACACTTAAAAGAATGTATTGAAAATTTCATACGATGCCAGAACCCTTTCTTTGAAAACATACTTTGACATTGCTGGAGAAAATAAAAGCGCAGTTTTTAAAGCAACCACTAATTTTGCTTTTCTCTGCCATAGATCAGGAATGACATGTTAGAGTGACTTAAACAAGGTCTCAAGTTGAAGCTTGACCTACGCAACAATTTTGTCATTTACATTTTGTCATCTGCTGTGTTATGTTATTCTTGTTATATAATTGCATTTAATTTTGAATTTTTTTGTGTGCAGTGGAATTTGAAATCAAACTGAACTGAACTGAAGATTATGAAGTATGTTCATGGTGATAGCAGCTCCAGGGGACAATCATTAACTTTCAATACAGCGGGGTCCATGCCAATATTTGGGGTATGAAATCTTATGTTACATCAAAATTTGGGGTCCATGACAGGCCTTTTCGTTTTACGCGAGCGATCGCTCGTGATCGCGTCAGCACTCGCGCAAACATGATCACGCGAGCTTTTTATCGCTCTCGCAAAAACTGCCAATTTTAGGGGAGATCGCTCTCAACAATCTCTTGTGAATTGCAAATAGGATAAAATCCTCCTTGATCAATGAACAAATCTTCTGTTAAGTTGTGAAAAACAGAATTAATGGAATTGACCTCAGTTGGAAATGATCATACTTCAAGAAAACATCTTTTTCGGGAAAACGAAATATAAACATGTGATAGAAACCTGATGCTGGAATAAACTACATTATAAGCTTAAAGTTAAAGCTGGAAAGTATCTTACTGGGATCGGTAGGGGAGATGATTTAATTAAGCATTGGTTCTAAGAGCGATGGAAATAAAATTTAGAGAAATTTAAACATTGTGAACGGGGCCTGAAAACTAAAAGAAGGGAGCCAGCTTTCATAGATTTTGTTTGGTGTAAAGTTTAAGTCTTTCAAGAAGACAAGGAATCATCCTCATAGAAACCACAAATGGGGAATCAACATTGTAGCAGAAGGCCCATTGATGATTGCCAGACATCAGATTCATCATTTCAGCAATCAATGTGCATCAATCCTTTACTTTTATCACTGAACGCAAACCTTTCTTCCCATTTAAAGTCCTACGATATGAGAGCATCATAACGTTGACCGTATTTCAATGGAATTACGGCGGATAAAATGGTGGTCTAAATTAAAGAAGGAGCAACAAAATTGCCTGCCCGATGTTCAGAGTTGATAAATAGTAAGAACAAACACACTTCCAGAAACAGAAGATAGAAAGTAAAGATTTATCGGTTTTGACGAGACAAGACAAAAAACGATGGTATCCGTGCTTACCATACGATTAAAAAGACTAACATTAGTGTCCCAACGATTCATTCTCATTTGACAATAATAATAGCAAGATTCATTGTAACTTATGCTTTTCCAAGCAATAAAAGGAGCGTGTGAATCGTTACCTGAGCGATCGCTCGCGCAAACGAAATTACGCGAGCGTTTTGGCACTCTCGTGCAACTTTCCTCAAGAAAAGGCCTGCCATGAATTATGAGACAAAAATTCAGTGTAGGGGGTTCACAAATCTGAAGAAAGAAAATATGGTGCAATTTTTGGTATGATTAATTATGTTGGCCTTCTCAACAAATGTGGTTCTACATCATGGCCCCACAAATGTGACAATTTTTGTGGTATCCAAATCGTTAGACTCAATATTTGGGGTTGGGTTCAGCAAAGAACTATTGGCATGGACCCTCCCCCGGATTGAAAGTTAGGCAGTACTACCCCTGGGATGGGATAGCAGCTTTGACACCACTTGATTGAATGTTTTATATAGCTATCTAGAAGCTCTTGGAGCAAATAATGCTTTTCATTTGATACAGTTACTTCACTACACAGTATACATGTGCACCACTGATCAGACAGAAATTGGAGCTAGTTGGATTTTCATTGGTGGTCTTGATAAAAATTAATACTGATCTTTGAGATATTTATTTTAAAAGAAAAATGAAAAGGAAATGAGAAGTGAAACAAACTCCAATCAATACATGATTCTAATTCTTTTCCATTCATCAACTAAAGCCTGAGCCTTTCTGAGATAGGGCCTTTCTCTCTTAACATCCTCCTCACAAAACAACGAAGTGTGGTCTTACAGCAAGTAGCAAAGAATATAACAGTTATTTTGTTGCCTTCGTGGTTAGGATCTTTTTTGGGATTTCCTTTTCCAAGTCAAGGGTTCGTTTGAGAAGGGAAACTTAAAGCCTTACCAAGCTTCAGCGGTGCACAGATGAGGAACTTCTTCATTCTCTTCTTTTCTGTCAACAGAATTCGTGTTTTACCAAAGCTACTCTGTTCTTGATCTTTTCATATTTGTCACTCAATACTCAATAAAGGTGTTCGTGACTGGGCCTAGCCAACTGTGATACAACTTTACTCTCCGTTATTGCACGCTGTGAAACTCATTGAAAACATCCGCGCATCTTTTACATCTTTGCCATGTCTATTGATTCTTGCTCAGTGGGAATGTTATGCAGGGATTACGAAGAAAGCCAATTTTATTTTATTTTCCTCGCTGCTTCGCGTGTGCTTTTGCCATAATCGACTTAGGCCTGTTGACAACAAAAGCCAGAGACAAGGTTAAAAGTCGGACCAATGGAAAGATTGTTTCAACTCGCCAACTGAAAAACAGAATCGGTGGCAAACTCATAGGGTTTGCATGCATGCGATGAGAGAATTATCTTGAGAAGATGTTATTCAATATCCACGGAAAGAAGATAAATCTATCAACATCTTCAGAACGAGAGACAAAACAATACTTCACAGGGAATAGACATCAGCTATATCTATGGGCTGTTTTGTCTGGAGTGCCATGCATGTGCTGTCTCTTGGTGGGCCTTTGTTGTCGCCATTTTCATGGTTCGTGGGAGTGGCGGCATGGGGGGGTCGGCTGGGGGACTGTGCGTGCAGGGAGTATTGGATAAAACAGACCTTAAAACTATTAAAAATTAGAAATTTGCTTCTCATTCCAACAATTATCTCTAATGCAAATTGGCTCTGGGTCTGGTTATTGTTTTTATAAAAATTTTAGTTTCCTTTGTTTTTATGGGGGGGGGGGCTCTCTCTCGATTAGTTAACCTATTTAGAGAGAGCTCCTCCTTACTCAATCAATCTTAAATACAATCATGTAGAGTTCTTTGTTGTCGTAGTAGTTGTTCTCTTTAGTATTGTTGAATTTTTTTATAGTAGCATTTGTAATTATGATAAGTTTTTGCGTATTTGTAGTAGTGTAATTTTTTAGTATTGTATGTTATCTTGTAAATTAGTTGCTGTATAGTTATATCTGTAGAATTGTATTTAAGATTGATTAATGAATAAATGAAACTGAAAACTGAAACTGAAAACTATATCGACTATCCGCAAAAATAAGCAAAAAGAAACACCCAAAACCCATTGTTTTCTAGCTACGCAGTGAAACAGCACGTTTCAAAGTTATTTCATACAATAGATTATGCTTTAATTGGCCCGGGCCAGCTTTTAACAATGTCGATCAAGGTAACCCAGGAAAAGGTCCCAATTTTAAAACTCATAGTCATACCATCAAGGATAAATAATCGATTGTAATTAAAAGAGCTTTGCTTGATAGCAGAGAGACTGAAGTATTTATGAAATTTTTCTCACATTTTTATAAGCACAGAAAATACAGGTCAATAAGACTTGTAAAAATTCTTAGTTGCGGATTTTCTGAAAATTCCTGAAACACTTGATCAAATCATGCAGAAACTCCTCGCACAGAACAATAAGGAAAGTTGAGAGACATCTTCTGCGCATTTATTGCCATGTGACTGAAAAAATTCAGTATTTGTTTGAAAATCTGTTTATGGTATAAGATAGGTGAAATGCACTTACGTATGGCTCTGAATGAGGACATTCCTTTACGATTTGATCAAGTGTTTTAGGTCCCCTTTCAGGCATTTCACGATCAACTTTATACCAAAACTGTGAATATCGTTCCTTATACCAAAAGCATGAAAATCGATACCCTTCCCGATGGTAGGTCCCTGAACCCAAAAAAAGTAGTGCTCCTCCGGGAATTTTTCAAAGATGGAATTGTCATGCATTAAGCACTGATTTGGATTAAACACAAATCATTTTTGCAGCAGAACGCCTTAAATATAGAAATCAATATAATCAGAATATATAATATATTAAACATAGAATAAAGCTAGAAATCTTTGCCAAGTTCCAGCTGCAAAGATGAAAGCAGGAATGCTCATACTTCAGTCTTCAGTGCAACAAGTACCCTGGGTACCAGAGCCAAAAAATTATTTAAAAAAATAAAGAAGGAAAGAAAGTCCTTTCTTCCTTCTCTCTTTTCCTCTTACCAATTTCCTTTCATTTAAATTTTGAGGCTCTGGTACCCAGGGTATCCAAGAAGCAAAACTCATTGACATGGATGGACACTCAAGAAATTAACTCAAGAAATTATTCCGACAAAGGAAATCCATAGCGAGTTTAGCACATTTTTCTCAATCCTCAGCTGCATGTTTGATTTCATTTTCACTGGTTTCACTCGGAGGGTACTTGGGCAATATCAAAACACTGGAAAGGCCTCACGAAATTTTACTTGAAAAGTTCATGAGGCAGTATACATGAAAATTTTTGCAGAATTCGCGAGAGACATGTAAGACACTGAGTACTCACAACTTGCTAATTTTAAGAAACTTCTAGAAGTGGCTCAACTTCTTGATTTCTTTCACTCTTTCATAGTGAACATTCCAATCATCACTATTGGTCCGGTTTTTATCGCACAACCTCATTTGCTTCATTTATGACGCTCAGAAGTCACCACACCGCAATCCATTGCTTCGCGGTAAAACTTTTTATGCATGCTATTATAAAGCTGAGAAATTTTAATTTAAATATCTAAGCCCATCTGAAACCAATTTCTTTGGCAGCCGAACAATGCTAGCTATTGCCTCAATCTATAAATGGCGGTTTTATAAAGAGCAATCTTTTGAGCACGGATTTTAGAACCAAAGAGAACGAAAGGATGTGGTAGCGGTCATCTTGTCCAGTTAGCCTCAAGGAAGATTTGACGTTTAATGTTACTCCTTAGTTTGATAGCAGCGTTCTCTAATTCCAAATATCTTATTCTTGATACCTTTCAAAGCATACTGTCTCTTAATGCCCCCAGGGTAGCAGCGCCTCTTCTTTGTGGGGCCCCAGTCGATATTCAAAACTGAAAACAGAAACGGGCACCCCAAAACATCCCTCGTTGGAACAAATCTTGTGAAACAGTGAACATAAAGGAGCTCTAAAGTGTTTAAGAATAAATTTCTCAAATGCTACCCTAGATCATGCTCTTTGCAAGGTTAAGGAATCGCTGAGTTTTGGCACGAAAATGACCTGATCTTGTAGGGCCAAGTCCATCCATTCGAGGTCGGTGAATGAGTACTAAAGAGTGCAAGTACTGAACGAAATGCCCTCAACACATGTTCGTTCCTCTGCCATGTACTTTTAGCCCATAGTTGCGTGTAAAGCGTGAAAAGCGGTGAACAGGCGAGTATACAAGTGCACAGGTGAAGAGAGAGGCGCATAGGAGAAAAGACTAGCATATCACAGGCAAAATTAGTGCGCAACGGTGCGCAGTAGTGAACAAGCCGGTATACTAGTGCATGGGTGAAGATCGAAGTGCATAGGAGAAAATACCATCATATCCCAGGCTATGTTCGTGCACAACCGTGTTTAGTAATGAATTGGCGAGTACACTAGTGCACAGGTGAAGATAGTAGTGCACAGGAAAGAATACCAGCATACCCTTAGTTACAGGAGAAGAGGGCACAAGCCGTAGTGCTGCAGAGTGCAGGCCAACATCAGCTGTTTTGCTGCCATATGACCCAAATGACGAACCAGCTTTCAAGCTTTAACAAATTGCTTGCTCTCATCATTGGTCTTCTTTCAGCAATCATCTGACTATAAGTGATAAACTCGACAAACAGACTTCATTCTGTCCAGTGCTGCCATTGAGGTTCAGGGTTGTGATTTCGTATGATACTTGTGAAGGAGCTGGGGAGGGGCGACGCAGGGGGCACCGTGAACCTCAATGTATTTCAAAAAATGCCTCATCTTCACCTCAAAGTGTGCATTCCTCAGTCCTTCTATGTATGAAGGTGCCCCTCCCTCTGTTATAAAAAAGTACCTTCCTAAGAGCCGTGCCAGTCAGTAATAACTGCTTCCTACAGTACGTCCTTCCTGTTTAAAACTGGCCTTATAGGTGTCTCTGATAGTCTGCCTTTAAAATGCAACGACGCATGTTCAAACAGGCGCTACCAATTGGGCAGCAGATCATACCTATCACGAGAAACCAAGCCTCTACCTGGTCTTTTGCATTAGTGGCTCATTTCAGAGAACAAAATAACCCCTGGGGGGGGGTTAACTTCAATAGGCGGGTGACGGGGGTGTGCCATTTGACGTCTGAAATCACACCCTAAAATTTATCAATGTTCGCGAAAATGATACCTCAAAATTTACAGGCCATTGAAAATGCATACCCTAAAGTTGCGACAACCATCTAAAATTTTAATCAAATAAGTGAAATTTGATCAAAATCAATACCATAAATAGTTATTTTTCTAAGATGACAACCATACCCCAAATTTATACCCCAAACGATACCCCAAAATTTATTTTCTGCTCGAAAAAGGCACCCCAAAAAATGGCACATGCCGTACCAGCATATATGGTAGCTACCCCTCCCCCGTGCAAAAATAACCATATCATCAGAAGCTACAATCTCTTACAAAAGTGTTGGACCCCTATGAAAATCCACGTTTTTCAGAAATATTGTCCCCCCTCCCCCCATTTCAATGTTGATTGCTTTGGTGAATTGTTCTCTTCCTGGATCTGCGTGAAAAAACCCTCTTTGCAATTCATTCAACATTGAAACGGGGGGAGGGGGGGGCAAAAATTCGATTTTTTCAACAGGGGTCCAACACTTTTGTAAGAGATTGTCTGAAAGTGGCAATTTTCAAAAATTATTTTAAAAGCATTGTATAACTAGTAGCCAGTTGAGAATTGGCCCGAATATTTTGAAGGCTAACTTGTTTCCATTGGGATAGAATACATTTTCTATCTTCTCTTATTTCTTCTACAATAATTCTTTAAAAAATGCCAAAAAGCCCGCATTTCAGGTGATTTCCCACTGTAACTTCCAATCACCATAAAATTGGATGAAATGTAAAAAACGCTTTATTTCTATATTTCATCTGGATGTACTAACGAGAAGTAAGATTTCAGGACGGCAAAGAACTTTACATCCAATGTTTAAGGCGGGTTTTGAGAGTATTTTATCTTTGATTTTATTGACTTTTAATTCTTTTGTGACATGCAAAAATGGCAAAATTGCTCCAAAGGATATTCGTCTAGAGTAATTGGTGCAACCGTCATAATTACTTCATACTTATTACTTATGGCACAAATTTTCATTAATAGGAAAGAAGGGTCCTCTCGATTGTGCATTTCTACATGAGACATAACCAAAAAAATGCCATTTCAAGAGGATTTTTGCTTGAAAAAACCAGCTGAAGACGTATTCAGCCTAATTACAAGAGCAAAGAAAATTTTTCCAATTCTTTCCTTTGGTCTAGGCTTAAGGCTATTTGTACCAGCTCTTCAAAAATATCCTGGCTTTTAACATAACTTTGATAGATTTGATAAAATGTATCCTTCAACTTGTAGGACTTGCTTAAAAACTGCATTTTTACCACAAGGATCGGCTCTTTACAAAGAAGCCACGCCCCTTAAAGATAAGACACGCCCTCTTGAACTTCCAATATTTGCTGCCATTGAGGTCATTCTGATGACTAATGTGTCGTTTGAATTGCTTATTAATTGTCAAAGTACACAGGAGACATTTAAAGTCAAAATTGCCTGTACAGTAACAACAACAAGACTGAGTACTGTAGTGAGTACTGTTGACAGTGCTCACCACAGTACTCACTTTGAAAAAGGCTAATAAAATTTGCAGATTCCTTGGAATTTGCTCATAAATGAACTTTAATCGTGTCAAATACCCATATGAACGATTTATATTCATTGATGCTGTAAATGAAAACAGTTGCAAAGCAGTATTTTGAAAATTGTCAACAGTACTCACTTTCTTCCTCTTAACAAGAACAAATCAATAGTTCTTATTAAGAGAAAAGTGAGTACTGTTCATATTTTCACTTTAACTGGATATAAAAAATGAAAGTAATACATGAATTGAAAGCTTGTGGTGCACTGAAGACATTAATGGGCATGTTAGCCCCTTTCACTGCCAAAATAGAGAAGTACGGAGTGAAACGCTAGTGAGTACTGTGGTGAGTACTGTTGACAGTACTCGCCAGTATGGCCCACTTCCCAAAAGGTCAATGCGTGAGGACAGAAAATATTGCCATATTACTTTATATGCATTAATCTTGAAGAAAAACATCTTATCTTCATGGCACAAACTAATATTGACAGATAGAGTTGCTATTGGTGCAATGGCAGCGGGCCTACTATCTTCAACTATAGGGTTTTCCTTCAGACAATCTCTTACAAAAGTGTTGGACCCCTATGAAAATCCACGTTTTTCAGAAATATTGTCCCCCCTCCCCCCATTTCAATGTTGATTGCTTTGGTGAATTGTTCTCTTCCTGGATCTGCGTGAAAAAACCCTCTTTGCAATTCATTCAACATTGAAACGGGGGGAGGGGGGGCAAAAATTCGATTTTTTCAACAGGGGTCCAACACTTTTGTAAGAGATTGTAGTATATCAAACTCATATGGTTCGTATAGCTACAAAAATCCGTGATACGTATTTTGATGATCCAATTACGAAACCCATACTGACCAAGTTGACCTGAAAGGGCGGAGCAATTTTGATAAGTAATCGCTTGAAGAGGGTAAGAAATAAATCCATCCATCAACACAATATCTTTTTACGACTTTATATGAGATGGAAAGTCTGAAAGCAGGCTGATGTGGCATAACGGAATAACCAGACCCAGGACCAATAGGACCGGGCCCTAACGGACCAGACCCCTATGAATGTCAATTCCTTTCCGTCGTGAGTTTGTAATGACGGTACAGAAATTTCATTTCGAAAGTGAAGACAAGGCCAATACAATCATCGCTGAAAATAAATAACTAAATTCTGGCAACCACATCAACTGCAAGAATGCACAATATGCTACAATGATCATCTAATCATCAGACAAACTTCCAGTTGAAAGGAACGAAGACCCACGAAGATCGACGCATGATCAACTCTAGCAAGGCCCTGTAACTTACTTCAATTTCCCAAGGACGAGATTCTCATTGACATTCAGATCAAGATTCAGACAACATACCATGCCAAAATCTAATACAAAACAAAACTACCACAACCAACTGTCTTAGCTTTCATCATTTTAGAACGATACATTGTTACCTCATGGGGGCTTTCTAGGGACCAAGGACTAGGCTCTAATGTGTAATAAAGCAAGTAGCCCATTATCAGTCATCTGGAAACATGGAGATGAATGGGTATTCCACTGGGGTCCGGTCCGTTAGGGTCCGGTCCTACTGGTCCTGGGTCTGGTTTTTCCGTTATGCCGGCTGATGTCTCAAGTTTACAGTTTGCGTAGTATAACTCTTTTTCGTTTGCTTTTGAAAAGCCATCCTCCGGTTAGCGATTGATAGTAAGGGGCCTTCGACGAGACCAGAAAAGTGGAGGCGTCAAACTTTGATTTAAAAATTTACCCTAGCGAATACAATAAGCCGCATTTCGATGGGCGGATTAAGACGATACGTCATGAATTTCAAATCTACACCATTTTTGGCGAGATTTTTGGTACTCAAATTGTTTACTTATTATGTTTCCAACTTTAGCCAAGATAATCATCGATATTACAAATACCGGCAAACAGTAAAAAACTGCACCTTTTCGACTGCAGAACCTCTTGTTCATAGTTCAAAGTCTTGCTAAGGAGGCAAAACACGGATCACAATAGTCTTTATGCCTAAATTAAAGCTTCAAAACCGATACCATATTTCGATGGCTTTTACGACAACTAAATGTTCAGACAAACATAAGAGTCTAGTCCCTTATTCTAAGTTTGACTTTAATCGATAGAAGAAAGCATCAAGCTTTGAAATCTACCCATCAGATCAGCTTCTACAATCGTTCAAAAGGTATGCATGCTGTCATTAAGCTGTGTTGCAGAGTACAGAAAGTTGTAAATCCTCCGCAAATTGCAATTTCTTCAAAGCTTAAATAAATAATTTCCATTCTAGAAACAACATTTCTCAAACATTGATTACCTACCGTTCTACATCTTAAGAGTTATTCATTGCCATGAATTAGCGTCCTTCCAAGCATACAGTTTATACCTCACGTCAAATGGTCGCATAGACTACACTGTGCTGTGCACGATTCTGCCACCTTTGATGACATATCTAATGACCTCGTTGTGTCCAGCCATTTGATATATGAGATGTTCCCACCTGCAACATAAGAAGTATATGTTAGATTTGCATAGACAAGGTCTCTGGATAAGGAAACATCGGATCAGGTGGCTTGAAATTGCATATAAGCTATAAACTTTAGGGTTCTGTTGCTACTTCATTCTATTTCAATTTTATTTGGGCTGCTTTTCAAGCTTCGTTTAAAATGTAATCTATTTAGATTCATTCATATTTTTTCTGGGAGGGACGACCCTTCAAAGTCTTAATTGTAAAGACCTCAGCTCAGATGTCCGGCCTCCCTTCCTACCTTCAAAAAGACACTGAACAAGAAATTTATTGCACAGGGTGTCCCAAAAAAACTGTGCACCGTTTGTGTTGCTATCACAAATTTGAATTTTACCTTTATTCAAAACATTGTACATTTGTGATTACGTTAGTTTAGCTCTGAGGAAGCCTCGTATGCTGAGGCGAAATATCAGCTCTTATATACCGTATATAATCAATATTTAATCCAAATATTATTCGTCATTTCTTTTGCTTTGTATTGTGGTGTTCCCGCCTTCAAATATTTTCACTCGTTCTTCACTGCAAGCATCTTTCATTCAAGGAAGATCCGACGCACAGCCTGCCATCGTGGCTTTTTTAATTCTTCCTTTGTTTGTCTGGTAAAAAACGACCTGTTTGTATCATTAATTTGTTCTTCGAATGAACCGAACTGACGAGTGAGCGACAAAACGCGTTTTTGGTTACTCAACAATTCATGAAATAGCTTACCTTGGTGCATCAATTACCAATAAATCACCGACTTTTCCAATTTCAATTGAGCCATGAGTTTTGGATCTGCCTACAGAGGCTGCAGCATTAATGGTTGCAGCTGCAAGAGCTTCATTCATCGACATTCGAAGGATCACGCAAGCTAAATGCATTGTCATTGGCTGTAAGAACAAAAGAAACTGACTGCATCAGGACTAATGCGATTTCTACTAAATGTTTACACTGTCTAGAGAAACCATGGAGTATTGCGGAGACCATTAATTTGAACGAGATATCTATTCGATACTACTACTTTGAGTTTCACTAAAGTACCTTTCCGGAGGAGAGCGCCTTCCAGGCTAACAATAGCCCACTTCAGCCCGCTTCATAAGTAATGTTCAGGATGTTGTGCAACACTAAGTTCTTAAATCTTTTGAAGTTATCACAGGAATACTAACTACCGGGTGAGCCAGAAAAAAGTTCCCACACTTAAAACTCCATTGCACCAAGAGTTCTTCAAAGATTTGAATGATTCAAATTCCATTTAAAAGCCGAAAGATTAAAGTATTTTTGTGATTTCTTAGCTGTCCTACCAACACTAGAAGTATAGGCAAATTCAACTTTGCAAAAATTTTATGGTTGCAAAATGACTGAAAAGGAGCGAAAAACATTGATCAAATCAAAAAGGACTCCTTGCAAAGATCAATACAGAAAATTCAATGATTCATTGGTGAGAGATATCCACTGCATATTTAATGCAATGGGACTGAAAATTTAAGAATTTGTTTGAAAACTGAAGTGGTATAAGTCTTGAGAGAGGTGAAACGTCCATTGCATATTTTTCTGTGTAAGGAAAATCCTTACAATTTGATCAACGTTTTGGGTCACTTTTCAGTCATTTTGCAACCATGAAATTTTTGTAGCTAAAGTTAGATTTTGCGATACTTTCAGAGCTGGTAAGACAGTGAGAAAAATCAGAAAAATACTTCAATCATTCGACTTTCAACTAGAATTTAAATCATTCAAATCTGTGAAGTACTCTTGATTCCATGAATTTGCAAAAGTAGGAACTTTTTTCTGGCTCACCCGGTACATTGAGAATTACCAAAAAGATAGGAAAAAACGAATCGACCTAGTAGCAATTAGAAAAATCAATTTTCATGATCATAGCAAAGTAAATTTACAGCAATTATTTTTCGAACACGGGGACATTTTTTGAGTCACTCGGTATTACTGCAAAATTTTCCGACACAATAACCTTTCACACACCCGTTATCAACTTACCATTGACAAACAAAAGGCGTTTGGATTGAAATCTGAGCCAAGGGCCACTGGAACTCCTACAAAAAGTACAGAAGTAACTTATAGGGTCTGTTTCATCAAGCACGCCTTGCACGTGTCATTTCTTGGTTTGGCTTTGTTGTCACCAATTTCATGGCCTATGAAAATGGCAACAAACAAAGGCCAACCAACATACGACGCGTGCAAGGAATGCTGGATGAAACAGACCATTTAAAACGCATTTCTCAACTGTTAGATTCAGTAATAAATAAGAAGTGAGGTACTTTAAGATAGTTTACTGATTTGGCCCTTGTTTGTGGATTTACCTAAATCTAAAGATGTCAAAGCTCATGAGTCAAAGCTTGGTCGGAACGTCACTAATTTTCAATACCGAAATATTATCTTCTAACGGTTGAATTTAAGATCAACAGAGTCTTCTCGGGGCGAAAAAAGAGTATTTCTTGATGAAAAACGTAACCCTGAAAGAAGTAGACTTGTCCCAAGTCTATTTCGTCATCTGTAATAAGTCAGCCTGAAAATATACTTGGAGCAAGTCTATCAGAAAACTGACTTTAAGTTTTTGGTAGATCTTAGAAGGTGATCTGAAATGAAACTTTTATTGATGCAAATGAATGTCACTGATGTGTAACAAAGAATGTCGTTCAACATTTTTTGATACCTTATTTCATTTTCGAGTTATCCACTATTTTGTACGATTGGCTGATGACAGCATTTTGTTTGCAAAAAGTATAGAGAATATACGAGATTTACTATATTTCCAAAAGGAAATCGACGTAATGAAGTCTTCTTCAATAGAGGATTGCGCTAAAGATGGCGGCGAGGAATTTTTTACCGAGATGCACTGCGTTCTTTAATCGAATTCCTATAGAATCGTTAAAGATTTGTAATTCGAACGCAATGCATCTTGGTAAAAAATTCCTCGCCGCCATCTTTAGCGCAATCCTCTATTGAAATGCCTCTCTAAACATCGTATCAATTCTTGAAACAATTTTTATTACCAGCTCAGTTTAAATTAGGAACAGAGCAAAATCTATTATACTACATGGCCGGTGGAAAACAAAAATTGTTCCAAAAAATTTGCTCGCCCCGTATAAAATCATTGCAAAAAATACAACTGGCCAGTCACCGTTTCCTTAAAAAGCGCATCTGCTCCGTATTCATGAAAAAAAAGATGTTGTATAGTAGTATGGTGCCACCGACGGGTTAGCCAAAGACCATAATAAAGGCAAATCATTTCTACAGGAATCTTTGTCAATGGCTGATGAATCCTTCTTGTGAGCCATTTTATATCTAAAAGTTGAGCTCAAAAGGTTGAGCTCATAAAGTTGAGTTCTATATTGAGCTCATGAAAAGTTACTGCCCCGTTCAAGCCCGTTCATATTTGCTTTCTAAAAAGTGTTGACCCAGTTGCATACAAGCTCAAGAAAGGTAGTAGCCCCGCTACGTTTTGCACCGGCCATGTGATGAAATAAATTTTCCATTATCCCTTATTTCCTTCAACTGTAACCTTTCAAAGATGGGATGCGGGGTGAGTGGCCGAGTGGCTTATACAGTCTTCGTCAGGTGACTGAAGTTAAGCTTGGTCGAGTGAGGTCAGATTTCGGATGGGTGACCTCTGAGGACTGACCTCGCAACTCACCTCGTCGTCCTTCGGAAGGGACGTTAAACTAGGGGTCCCATGCCTGGATGCGGCATGCACAGTGGGCCTAAATTAGCTTTCAGTAGCTAGAAATCCTGACAAGCTCACTCAAAAGAAATTGAAAACAAACAAACAAACAAACAAACGCCATTACTTCCATATTATCCTAGTAATTTGCAAACAAAACCAGGCCATCAGGTGATACTTCAAGTTAGTGAATAATATGAAACGAAATGAGTAAAAAGTTCTTTCAATGGCAAAAGCTAGTTGCCAATATCGTCAGACTGAGCAAATTGGTATCGTCAGAAAATAACATACCAGTTTCAATCATCTTTCTAACAGGTGGAGGTTTCAATCTCAATATGTAAGCAGTGGTTGGAAGAACAACGGCAACAACAGATTTTTCACTCATTGCTTTGATACCATCGTCACTGACTTCTTCAAGATGGCTGATTGCTCTTGCCTCAAGTTCTGCGCCAAGCTGTGAATCAAATAATACTCGATGCCCAAAACAATGTATACAGATTAGGTTGGGTCCAGTAATGTGACTTAACGTAGTTTTAGACTGCGTTCACACGATGCCGGCACATTTTGAAAACGGTGAAAAATGTGACGGATAGGCCTCCCGTTCATAGGAAAACGGCAAATTTTTTGCCGGCAGATTTTGAAGAAAACGAAGCTCTAACAGACACATTTTTGAAACAGCATCGTGTGAACATTCGAAAATGATGAAAACAGAACATTTGTCGACGCTGTTGCAACGAGACTGATCGATTCCTAGGGTGCAGGTACATTTCTTTGGCATCAAAGTCTTGCAACGAAATCTTACCGTCAAACTTCTTATCGTTTTCAAATTGTTCCGGCATCGAGTGACCCGGTACATAACATGTCGAGGGTACGGGTATGTGCCGCCCATAAGGGTGGGTTTTTGGGCCCCAAATTCTCTAAACAAGGGTCCCTTTTTCGGCAGATTTTCCATAAACAAGGGTGGGTTATCCAGAAATTGGCAAAAAATAGCAAAAAATGGGTGGTTTTCCGCCAAAATTCATCATAAAAGTGGGTATGACGGCAACTTTCGGTAATTAGAAGAGGGTACCTTTCTGAAAACCGGGCGGAAGACCCCCGTCCATCCGCAAGTCATGTACCCCCCCGGGTCGAATGAACGCTGGCTCAAATTTTGCTACCGTCACATTTTTCACCGTTTTCAAAATCTGCCGGCATCGTGTGAACGCAATCTTAATCACAGGAAGCCCAGGCAGTTAACTTAACTGAACTATGATAAGTTTACAATCTCAAAATCTTAAAATCGTTAATTGTTTAATACCTTTGTGTGTTATTTGTTTGACCTCTCCACAGCTGTGTTGTGTTTCATTGACTTCAGCATTGCACTGTGTAATTGTTCGAATGCGAGAGTTCGATACGATGTAACTTGCTGGTATTCTAATAGGTAATCCTATTAGGTTTAATAGTTCTAATAGTTCAGTTAAGTTAACTGCCTGGGCTTCCTGTGTCTTAATCAGTGGCGAATCAGTCCCAAATTGTTCCTCGATTGTTAATTTGAACATAGATACCTTGTTTCATGCCTCGTTTGTTGAAGGAAGTATCAAAGCATTTTATGGCTTCCTTTTAAGAAACAAAATTTGATGTGTCCTACATGTATGAAATGTTTTTACATCATTATTGGTTGCACAATATGGGATAGCATTCAAAGCAACACATCCAAGAAAGTGACAAATAAGGAGCCTTGGGGAATGCACTAAGAGAAGATGAAGATTATGCAGAGTGCTATAAGAACTGAAAATGCTGCAGCGATACCACACAGGAACACAGCATAAATACATGATGAAACACACCTCTCCTGATTGCATAGGATGTAACTCATCTCCATGGAAATTAATGGCCAACCCAGCATCCTTTCCAGCTTTTAATATTCTTCTAGTAGCATCTGTATCGAATACTCCTTTTTCACAGAAAACATCAATATTTTCAACACTCAATTCTGTGCTTGAATTCAACTCTTTGATCTTTGGGATTTGAACATCAATGACATCTTTCGTTGCTTCTTCCATGGACTTTCCCCTAAAGAAAAACAATGTGGGAACTTCACAAAACATATTGTTAAACTGATCCAAACTTGAGTACATTTTTTGGAACACTGTTTTGACTCACTGTAAGATGTGCACTGTACTTTTCTGATACAAAGCTAAACATTTGAGCCAGTATTAAGACGAATCCAGAAAATGCAGCTTTGTTAATAAATATTGGAACGAGAACAAAGATGAGAAAAGATATTTTTTGCTTTTTGCTTTCGTACGGAAAAGACAATCCAGTTACACAATGATGAAAAAAAACTTGACAGTGCAGTTGAAAATAAGTTGAAATCCAGGATACAACAGACTTGGCTTTTAAAAAAATCATAACATGATTAGTATGTTTTGACTCTAGCTGGAGTCATCCTCAGCAAGGTAATGAGAGCATGAGGGCCTTTTAAACTAATTCGAAACATGGCATGCGGGAGGGGAGAAACACCTAATAAGGTACTCAGGGGAATGCACTCAAAAGTACCAAATACAACAGTACTAAGACTGCCTTTAAAATCATCATATTTTGAGTACTCATAGAGTTTCTTAAGAGTTTCTTGAAGGTCTAGTTGATAAAGCTTTTCATGTCTACTACCTGTGCCATTGTGAACATTACAAATTACAATATGTTGAGCCTTTCCAAGATCTAGACATTACTCAAGAACAGTACAGTACCCTCAAAGTAACATGGCACAGGAAACAAGTGAAATAACGTAAAAAATAAGACCAGGGCTTCCTTTATTGAACTAGGTAGTTTGTCAAGTTATACCATATTTTCCCAGTATTGGGATTTCTTGGCAATCTGAGAGCTGAGTTGTTTTGAAAAACTATGAGTAGTCATTCAGATACTTAGTATAAATCATCTGTTGCTGGGAAATAAGAACTAAAAATCATATATTCACCTTGGAACAGAATGAGCACCACAAAAGGTACTTGAAATTCCTATATCCTTGAAAGTTTTCTTGGCTCTTTCAATAGCTTTCAACATCTTCACTTCAGATTCTACTTCAAGACCATAACCACTTTTAGCCTCAACAAGGGTTGTTCCACTCTTCACCATTCTCTTAAGTCTTTCAATGAGACTTACATAAAGGTCGTCTTCTGATGCTTTGCGGACATGTTCTACTGTGAAGTTGATTCCACCTCCAGCTTGATGGACCTCCATGTATGTTGCACCAGCAAGCTAGCAAAGAAGAATAACTGCATTGGTTTGGTTTTATTTTCTAATGACAGACCTACTGTAGATTAAGCTTCTGGCAAATGTTTCTTAAGGCCAATCTTCACTACAAACAGTTTTGGTTGGTGACCAGCACATTTGTCTATCGAGCAATGTTCTCTAAAGCAGAGCATGCACCATAAACAAATGTCTGGTCACTGATCAAAACAACTACAAATGGAGATTGGCCTTTAATCAGTCCTTTCCAGAATGATCAGGTAAAAGTTTGGAAGTACTAACTTTACCATTAATTTTGAGAACTTTACCATTACTTTAAAATAACTTCTTTCAATTCTTTTCTTTTCTGCCGATGTTTGGGAATAATTAAGATATTTGACCACTTCATCAAAAAGTGATACTAGACTTGAATACAAGTACAAAAATTGTGATATATATTCTTGTTCTTGACTTACCATTTATATAATAAAAACGTTACAAATAATGTTGCTTACTTTCATTGCAAACTCATGGACCCTGTCTCCAACCCATACTGGATGTGTATGTCCATCAATCAGACCTGAAAAACATGAAAGTTGATAAATATTTGTTTGTGAGTGACAGACCTTGGAATGCATCTTTTGTTATCGCACAATAGTTCTAAAGTCATTAGCGGTGGAGACCAAAGACTTCTTAATCCTTGCATTATCTTAAGGAATTTTTTTGGTTTAACTTCAATAGGGATTAAATGACAACTTCTGTTTCATGATTGAATAGAAGTTGATATTGGTCATGAGCGCGCTATTTATACGGACTCAATGCCTTTGAGTATTATTCATTGTAAATTGTTATTATTATTATTACTTTTTTTCTTTTTAGTTAGGGCCCCTTGTAAACCAACTTTGTTGATGGGCTACCCTTAAAATGAAATGAAATGAAACACTGCCTTATTGATGAAGCCTTATTACAAATGCCTGAAACTTTTGTTCAAACATTCTAAAAGCATTTAAACCACTCTAGAATTACTATAACTTGTCTACCAAGAACTTCATGCAAAACAGATTTCTGGATGCATAAAAGGAGAGGGGAAAAGGACTCAACATTTTCAAAAGATGCTATCAGATTTGCTCTGCTCTGTCAGTATACTTATTATAGAGCTTTTGTGTCTCCCATTTCTGCTGTCAATTAACAATTCATATCTCCAAGAGGATCGAGGGGCATTTCACTCCCAAAAATCTCGTACACCTTTGGCAAAAAATCCTTTTGTTTTCAAGAAAAATCCATCAAAAATCCGTTTAAATCCTTTTGTTCTGAAAAATCTCGTACGCTTTTTCCGATGAGTGAAGAGCCCCTCGAAGAGGATCCTGTTCTACTGTGGATGTTCAAGGACAGGTGTGTAATAGATATTATCATCATGTTCCAACACAATGCCATATCCACACAACATCAGCATACAGGACGAAACTAACCAGGCATAATAGTCTTCCCATCTGCATCGATTTCTTTATCATAGACACAATCTTTGTATCTGTTTGCAATATCTTGATCTGCTCCGTAATCAACAATATTGCCATCCTTCCCAACAATCAAAGATAGGCCCTTTTCATCGTCAGAAATTGCCACGTGGGACATTTCAGATCCTTTCAACATCAATTCTGCCTTCTTGCAAACATGGACGATCTGTCTTGCATGGCGAATTATAAGTTGATGGTTCATCTTGGAATCGGCCTCTGGTAATATCTTTACTTGTGTTTCCAAAAAAATAAATAAAACAAACTGTTCTTTTTCCCGCCAACTTTGAATTGAAAAAGTTTGTTGTTGTGCAGCAGCCCTGTTCTCGGAGCCTCGATCATAGTCATAGATTCGTTTCGTGAGTTTGGTAAGCAAGCCTCTTTTTGAAAAAAATTCAATTCAATTGGAAATGAAGATAGGCGACATTCGTTTTTGGCGAATTGCGCAAGATTCTGCGCAGGACCACGAGATCTCACTTTTCGAGGAAAGTTGCAGAAGTGATGGAAGCAGGAAATGACGCTCCAAGATAAACAATGGACCAGGGAGCGCCGAAGGCGCGGGAGGCGAAACGCGCTAATGTTTGAAGATGGAGCAACAGGACGGAAAATTGTACTTGCCATGCGCACAAGTTACAGGCAACCACAAGGCTACAAGAGTAAAGATTTGCAAAACAGGTCTTTCAGCTTTGCTTCCAGAAAATGTTTTGAATTTGAACGAAGGAATAAGCTGATACTTGGAGCACTAGTGAGCGCCTTTTTGCCACTGGTGAAGGACAAGATCTGATCTCTTTCCTCGGGATGTTTTCATGTTTTGAAGCAGTGGGCACCTGAAAAGGGGTGGCCAGAAGAAATAAAGACATCAAAGGATCCAAGAAGCAGAACACGACTAGCCTGTTTAGGCCACAGCTTCTGGCTAAAGTCTGCATGTTGATGGGTCAAGAACTGATCACCTTGATGTTTATCGTCACAGAGAGATGTATTTGATGGACAAGTGGATAACAGATGATAGATTAATACACTATTTTTGCTGGACACTGAGTTTCTGTCGTCGGACATTTAGCAACTCGATGAATGTCCAATGATGAGAGACTGGGGAACCTTCTGAAAATTCTTTGAAAAAACTTCTCTCGTTGGTCATGAAAACTGAACTGGCACAAAAGCAAGGATGCTCCTATCTAAATTGAAATGGCTACTTTCCATGGACCACAGCAATGAATGCTATTTTGACGATTTTCAGAAACTCGTAAATAAGTATGGCAGTAGGTAGGGTCTGCAAGGTAAAATGCATGAAATGGGAGGGCAAACGAATTGAATACGTTCCATGCGTTGATTCACGGACTTTTTTCTTGCTTTTGAACCATCCTCCTGGATACTAATCTTGAGAATACATGTTGACTTTACAGTTAATATTGTTTCCAGATGTCAAAATTTGCCCATTTTACCCACTGCAGACCCTATGCAACATTGTGTAAGCAATCTAGAAGCACTAGTACTTTTGGAAAACACATTAAAGTTTTATTGATATACTATATTTGTTCATGAGGTGCAGCTCTGGAATAAAGAAAGTTTTTTGTCTTGTTTTCTTTGCTGTGATTTTTATTCTTCAATATCAAAGTGATTTTGCAAATGCTCAACATTCTTGATGCAGCCTTTGGTTTAGAAAGGTGGGGGAGTGGCTAAGGCCATTTATTTGTTTCACTTGGTATTTTTGCTCAAAAATTTCGGATGAAAATTATCATGAGTCCAGCCAGGTAACTAGATGTATGAAAGGTTAACAGACGAGATCTGCAAGGGGCAACATGGGCAGGCTGAGGTAAAATGGAAGGTGTTAGTGATAGGGAGTGATCATAAACTGCAAGTGATGTTTGTATATTTAGGCTATTTCAACAGTTGCAGCCAAAGAGCCTCTTTGAAGCATCATTTTACCAAGTTTATTCACATACGCATATTTTTCATTAGAAACAAAGAATTTGGGCCAGTACTGAAGGGTTTTCAGAGATTGGGGTTTCTTACTGGTTTCTTACAGACTCAATAATAATCTTTATGTTCAGTACCCTTAGTGAACATTTCAAAACATGGTTTTTTAAAGGCCTTTCCAATACATTGATGTTGCTCAAGTACCTTTCAAGTAAACATAGGTACAAAACAAGTGAAAATAAAGACAAAATATGTTAAGAAGTCCTGTTGTCAAAATAAACAGTTTCTTAAGTTGTATATGCCAAGGGCTAGAGTTTCTTAATTTTTTGGCATTTGAGAGTTGAGTGTCTAACTCTCAGATGGCCAAAACATTATGAAAATCCTAACATGTTTTTGCTACCTTCACCTGTTTCCTGTATCACATTACTTGGAAGGTACTTGGGTAATGTCTAAGGCTTCAGGAAACATAGTCTTTAAATTTTCACGCAGGCACGGATAATAAACAGGAAGATTAGCTCCTAAGAAACTCCAAGTATTACTCAAAAAATCTGATAATTTTAAGAAACTTGCAGTACTAGCCCCAATTCTTAGATTTGAATAAACAAAAAAAAAGGTCCAGAATTGGAAGCATTGCAAATTTCAATCTTGTGATGATTCAATTGATACTATGTTACTGTACTGTACATATATTTGATATTTTTCTATCTATACTTTTGAAACAGTCATGTTCCATATGTTTTGCACCACTCTTCAGGCATGAAAACAACAAGCATTCATGGCCATGTCTTTGTTTTTGTCATTTTACTTCAAGGTTGGGCCTGAACAAAAGATGATCTTGTTCTGAAGAGTCCTAAAATTAAACGAATTTTTAATGGATACATTTTCTGGTTAAAGATTCAGAGAAAATATTTTCCATAAGAATGCCAAATATCTGTAAGGTCTTGCTAACTGTTTGGCTTGTCTTTGAAATGGCATTGATGCTATTGTTCAAGCAGGTTCACACTTTGAGGTAGTTACTGCTTTAAAATAGTGGGACAATATTCATGTCAGATTCTGTATGCGCAAAAAATTCCAATAACTTTTTGCATGGAAATATTCCTTGATGATATTCTAAGATGGTCTGAAATAAGTTTCATGTTGCAGATATTAGGTTTTCCACAAGAAATATTCATATGCAGGCGACTTTTAGCATTTTTTGTACACTAGCTCACTTCAGGTATTGACCTAAAATAGGACATTTTACAACTAGCTGTACAAAAATTTTCCAAAACCCTTTTGTGTGGAAATGTTCCTTGATGAATGTAGTAAAATAATCTGAAATAAAATTCATGTTGCAAAGACTACATTTTTCTCAAGAAATATTTATATGCGGGTGACTTTTAGCATTTTCTATGCTACTTTATGCTGGTATTGACAAAAATGGGACATTTTCAAGGCAAATTTTCAACTAGCTGTACAAAAATTTTCCAAAACCCTTTTGTGTGGAAATGTTCCTTGATGAATATAGTAAAATGATCTGAAATAAAATTCATGTTGCAAAGACTAGATTTTCCTCAAGAAATATTTATGCGTGGGTGACTTTTAGCATTTTCTACACTACTTTATGCTGGTATTGATCAAAAATGGGACATTTTCAAGTCAAATTTTCAACTAGCTGTACAAAAATTTTCCAAAACCCTTTTGTGTGGAAATGTTCCTTGATGAATATAGTAAAATGATCTGAAATAAAATTCATGTTGCAAAGACTAGATTTTCCTCAAGAAATATTTATACGTGGGTGACTTTTAGCATTCTCTATGCTACTTTATGCTGGTATTGACTCAAAATGGGACATTTTCATGTCAAATTTTCAACTAGCTGTACAAAAATTTTCCAAAACCTTTTTGTGTGGAAATCTTCCTTGATGAATATATTAAAATGATCTGAAATAAAATTCATGTTGCAAAGACTAGATTTTCCTCAAGAAATATTTATAGGTGGGTGACTTTTAGCATTTTCTATGCTACTTTATGCTGGTATTGACTCAAAATGGGACATTTTCATGTCAAATTTTCAACTAGCTGTACAAAAATTTTCCAAAACCCTTTTGTGTGGAAATCTTCCTTGATGAATATATTAAAATGATCTGAAATAAAATTCATGTTGCAAAGACTAGATTTTCCTCAAGAAATATTTATACGTGGGTGACTTTTAGCATTTTCTGTGCTACTTTATGCTGGTATTGACTCAAAATGGGACATTTTCATGTCAAATTTTCAACTAGCTGTACAAAAATTTTCCAAAACCCTTTTGTGTGGAAATCTTCCTTGATGAATATATTAAAATGATCTGAAATAAAATTCATGTTGCAAAGACTAGATTTTCCTCAAGAAATATTTATACGTGGGTGACTTTTAGCATTCTCTATGCTACTTTATGCTGGTATTGACTCAAAATGGGACATTTTCATGTCAAATTTTCAACTAGCTGTACAAAAATTTTCCAAAACCTTTTTGTGTGGAAATCTTCCTTGATGAATATATTAAAATGATCTGAAATAAAATTCATGTTGCAAAGACTAGATTTTCCTCAAGAAATATTTATACGTGGGTGACTTTTAGCATTTTCTATGCTACTTTATGCTGGTATTGACTCAAAATGGGACATTTTCATGTCAAATTTTCAACTAGCTGTACAAAAATTTTCCAAAACCCTTTTGTGTGGAAATGTTCCTTGATGAATACATTAAAATGATCTGAAATAAAATTCATGTTGCAAAGACTAGATTTTCCTCAAGAAATATTTATACGCGGGCAACTTTTAGCATTTTCTATGATACTGTATGCTGGTATTGACTCAAAATGGGACATTTACATGTCAAATTTTCAACTAGCTGTACAAAAATTTTCCAAAACCCTTTTGTGTGGAAATCTTCCTTGATGAATATAGTAAAATGATCTGAAATAAAATTCATGTTGCAAAGACTAGATTTTCCTCAAATATTCAAAGTCTGGCCAGAAGATTTAGCACTTTGGTATTATGTGCCATTTCATGTTTTGTTGTTCATTTTGGTGCGAATGTTATTGCTGTTTTATTGTCTACTTATTTATGGTAGTCCACTTAAATTGATTACTTTCGCACATTCGGTAGGAGATTTTCATGTGAATAATAAAATCATGAAACACGTTGCGTGTAACACACAATGTAATGGTAAGAAAGATTTGAAAGAGACTTATTTTCATCGTCACGTTGTGCGCCGCATGCGTTGTGTTCACCGTTCATCACAAGGCTAGTTGGTGATGTAAAACAAATAAAAAATCAGTATTACCTGACGAAATTTAAATTTTCATTTCTCCCTGCCAATTTTTTGCTTGCATTCTTAATGGTTTTTCTGTTTTTATGGAGTTTCTCGACGGCTGTTTGAGCTGGGTCTCACCAAAGGCCCCTTCTCTGGCATCATCTCTTCTGTTCTTGAATCTTGACTACTTTGAAAAAGCCACAGCAGCTTTGTTTTGGGTAATGAAAGCCGATCTCCTTCCAAGAACTGAAAACATCTTCCAGCAATTTACCCAACAACATGCCTTCTCTTTGCCGCTCTTTGCAGCTCCAAGCTCATCGTTCTTGTCTCGTGGGCTCCTTCGTGTTGATTTGTTCGAAGACTTTTCAGGAGCCGTTGTGCGCATGGCAAGTACAATTTTCCGTCCTGTTAGATGGAGCTGTGATGCACGATTTCCAAACGAGGCTACCAAATTGCGTCCTGCAAACAATGGCGTTCTTGCTGCGATTGGAACGATGGAAGGGAAGGATTCATTAAAGTTGAACAGAAAGAGTTAACTTACAGACGAAATTGAGGAAAAGAGCTGTTATGATTTATAGGAACTTGCTTGGAGCATCAATAACTACCTGCCATCAAGTCTTACTTGGGAGATAAGGTGAAATTTGGTAACGACTTGGCCTACAGTTCTAGTTCAAGTATCGGAAAGCTTTCCCTGTTGGACGTTTAGAGCTGAAATCTGATCTGGTCAGTTGATGTACAAATGAGGGAAGATGGCAAGGTCTAATTCATTTTCTATTGAGTGAACACGGAAACAGAATCATGGATTCAATCATGAATCAAGTTGATGATTTTTGACCAACTGAAGAGAGTAAATCTGGAAATGCTGAAGAACTGAGCTAATCTCTGGTTTTCCCCAATTGCAAACCATCACGATGAAACGAGGATAACAGGTGAAGGTGAAGGTGAAGTTGCGTTTTTCAGCGCCAAGCGCTGGGATCGCAGAAATAGAGTAGACCTAATCGAGTCCGCGACCCCTTGTCATGACGCTCAAGTGGTGGGGCTCTACCGGGACTCGAACCCACTCCGCCTGACTGTTCTGGCTGCAATGTCAGAGGATTACACCACGGCACCACAACACCTTCCTAAAATTTTAACACTGAAACAATTTATATGCACAGGACTGCATTTGAGGACTTGATGTATACCAATTTCCTCAAAGGAATGCTAGCAGGAGTAGGATGATGCTTATGTTATTTTATGTTATGTTATCATGCACATCACATGTGGACTTGATCTGAAATTGATGACTGGCTGAAGATTAAACATTTGAAAACTTTTACAGAGAGATGTATCAATTCCTGGAACATTTTGTCAAAACTGTAGCTCAGGCATATTATTTGAATGCTAGAGAGGTAGTAATTGAAAACAAATATATATACCCATCAATTATACCTGACAATTATATATACCCATCATACCCATCCATCCTTTAAATTAAGAATATTTTGTCTGCAACTTTTTGAGAGACAATGACCTAGCCACAACTTAAGACAGGCTGGCTATGTTTGTCCATTTTTAATGTTCTGAAAGCTTATGCCACAAAATCATCACAGGTTTTTATAAGAAACTAGGATCAGGCTATAGTACTAAGAGTTTCTCAATTTTGCATTAAATTTTGTCCATTTTAATACTAAAAGTTTCTTAATTGGTTTCTTATGTTGTGAATGCAAAATTATCAATGTGATTGCTAGCAGTGCTTCAGATATGTTTCTTAGCATTTAAAACATCATATAAGTATAAACAGTGTTCTGTTATGTTGACAAAACAAATGGTTAGTTAATATTACTCAAGAATAAAGGTTCAATGCTATATTTGCTACAATATCCATGCTTTTAACTTTGAAAATTTTCTGAATATTTCTCAGATATACAGTAGTACTAGAGTTTCTCAAAATTTTGGCCATCTTAGTACTACTTTCTTATAAACCAGTTTCTTATAAAAGACATGTAACATTTCTCTGTTAAGAGGGTTTCACATATTTTTATAAGAAACTAAGAATTTGGGTCAGTACTGAAAGTTTCTTAAAAGATCCATAACAATCTTCATATGTACTACTTGTGCTTTTTAACAAAGTTTTCAAGCTTTTCATATGTTTAAATACTAGTCAAAAGTAATATAAGTGAAAATAAAGCTAGAATATAGCAAGGATTTCCTGTATCAAAACAAACAATCTCCCAAGTTGTACTTTCTCAGAGTACTAGAGTCCCATATGTTTTTGGTGAACTGAGAGTTGAGATCCCAATGAGAAGTTTCTTGATGAAGGCCCTTTGATCTACCCCCAAACAGACTCTTATAGGCTCAGTGTGCACCTTCTGTTCTGTTGCTGGCCAGTGGCTTACCCAAGGGGAGAATGGGGGTCCATACCTGATTACTGACTTGAGTACCCAATAATCAATTGCCCCCAGTTATTCCTTCTTTAGAAATTTTCCTCCTGAAATTTTCATTCCAACCTCCTTATTAAAGGGAACAGACATAGCTATATCTTGTAGCCGCTATAAATAGGCAAGAGAAACGCCCACAAATCCTTTGTTTCTTCAGCTACACACTGAAACCGGATGTGTCTAAGTTGTCAAGTACAAAAGGTCATATTTTTGACCTGGCCCGGGCCAGCTTTTAACTATGTCGATTCTCTTTAATTCTTGTGAAAATGAACATTCAATTTTTCCAACCACCTCTAATTGTTTCAGTCCCTTGATTATGATTGTATTGAACCATTTTCAACCCTTTGATCATTCTCCATCGACCCAGCTTCTTTGGCACTCAGTTGTAAATTAGATACAAACATTTTCTAATGTTGATTTTGAGTATAAAATGGCAACAATCTGAGGTAATAACTTTGCAATCTGTGCTTTATTGTGTTTAATTGTTAGTATGTAAAAGATGGCACATGCATACAGTAAATGTTTCCCTTTCTCTACAAATTAGCATAATATCAAATTAAACAGAGCATTGTTTGCAAAAATTACTAATCTGTTGCCTGTTCCATATTACAGCATGTTCTATTTTCATTGATTCGTACTTTCAACAAGCAAAATTACAAATTTAAAGCAGTTAGTTTACAGTCTGAATTAAAAAATCTGAATTAAAGAATATGATGCAGGCATTGTTTGGTCTCTTTGCAACAGTTTCATAATGGAATATGTTCTTGCAAAGCAACAAGTAGCTAAGTGAAGGTTGACAGGTAATAAAAGCCAAGTCTCACATAGATTCCATAGCTTGACACATCGGGATTCTGAAAATGAATGAAAATTGAAAGACCTATTACAGCAAGATACTTGTTATATACTGTTCCTATCAAAGCAGAATAATGTATGTAACTGTGTAGCTAAAACCAGTTGAGATCACACCAGACTACAAGTTAATAACCCAGGGGGGGGGGGGTTACTTGGGTGTATCTTGGATAGGGTTGCTCAGGTTACTTTTTTGGGTCTAAAATTTGGACAGAGCTTACTTTTTTGGGTCAATCATTTGCACAATTTATTTTTTGGTTCCTTAAGTTCTGCATTACTTTTTGGGTATCCAATATGGGTTAAAGTAAGAAAATTGAAGAAAGCAGATCCTACAAACAAAATCTAAAATCAAGTAACATTACTAAAGTCAAAATACTTGAAAATCCTAACAGCATGACAAGTCGAGTTAGTTAGGGCTAATCAGTCGGGGCACTTTTCCATAGATTTAAGATGCCAACTTCATGATGTTTGGGTACAGTATGTTAGCAGGTTAGATCAGAAAAAAATATTTTTTAGCTTAGGCCTACTTTTATGCCAGAAATTATTTTTTTGGATTGATGCTTTGCACTCCAGCCTGAGCAACCCTATCCTAAATATACCTGAGTACCCCCCTGGGGTTATTGACAGTTTTGCCAAATGAAAAGATGTTATTAACCCAAGATGGGCCTAATCTGCCATACAAGACGAAACCAAGAAACGACCGGGCACCACTAAAACTGCCCTAAACATCATATCTCAGAATATCTCAAAAAATAAATTTGCACATACCTTCTTGAATATCTATTTTATCTAAATATTAGCAAATTAGAATTTTCTTTAATTTTCCCTTTGAATAAATTGAAGTGCGCCCCAAAGAAGCTGCGGCTGTGGCCTGGCCTAGGCCCAGAGCGCTTTCCGTAAATGTATCAAAATTTCAAGTTTGTAAAGCTAAAAACGCTAAAGCAAGGAGTAAAAGCAGTTGTATATTCAATGGATTAAATTTGTGAAAAGAAATCGCATACTCACAGGTACTTATGTTAAAGAAACTCCACTTTTCCTACCACAGAGCTGTGATTTTCTTCTCGTGAAAAATTTCCAAAACTTTTGCGAGGAAGAGCGCAACCTCGTTTGCATGTGCATCACACATCGCGACATAAGGCTCACTGGGCGTTTCGCCTCCCGCGCCTTCGGCGCTCCCTGCAATGGACCAATCAATAAAACAAAGACATCAAGCCACACACAAAAAAGAAATCAAATTACAGTAAGTTCCTTTATTGTTTTAGCACCATATATATATCCCTCACGACAAAGCCATGAATAAATGGAAGCTGTTGTTGCAGAGAGAAAATCTACTTCGGACTATCGTCAACCACAGAGTGCAAACCAACATGCACTTGAAAAATTCACACTAGCAACTAATTTAGGTTTTGAATCATAATGAAACCTACACAGTTCAATGCAAAAAACTTCAAATATTCCCCTTTTTAACTTATTTTTGTAGTTTGCTTGGTTTTCAATGAATGGCTAGGGTTAAAAGTTAAGGGGCAATTTCGACAACGATTTCAAGATTTCATTTTCTTCTGTCGAAGAAAGACGCGAAGAACAAGAAGCTAACAACCAAAAAATCTACTACAGCAACGAAATTAGGTTTTGAATCATAATGAAACCTACACAGTTGAATGCTGAAAACTTAAAACATTCGCCTTTTCAACTTATTTTTGTAGTTTACTTGGTTTTCAATGAATGGCCACGGTTAAAATTTCAGGGGCAATTTCGACAGCGATTTCAAGATTCCATGATTTCTTTCGAGGAAAGGCACGAAGAACAAGATCTACAAACTAAAATGCTTTGTGACCCATTATAACCGGATTGATTCAAACTGAAACTTATACCAATGGATGCAGAAAGATATGAATAATTATTCTACAACCTTCAATTTATGAATTACTTGGTTTTGTATCAGTAGGAAGGGTTGAAGCTCGCAGGGTTTGCACAAAGATTCGAAGGAACTTATCTTTCCCCTTCGAGAAGGCCGCGATTATCTAAGAAACTACCAACTAAACAAATATCTTGTAACCAATTATAACCGGATTGATTCAAAATGAAACTTATACCAATGGATGCAGAAAGATATGAATAATTATTCTACAACCTTCAATTTCTGAATTACTTGGTTTTGTATGAGTAGGAGGGGTTGAAACTCGCAGGGGTTTCCACAAAGATTCTAAGGAACTTATCTTTCCCCTCAGAGAAGAACGTGATTATCTAAAGAAACTACCAACTAAACAAATATCTTGTAACCAATTATAACCGGATTGATTCAAAATGAAACTTATACCAATGGATGCAGAAAGATATGAATAATTATTCTACAACCTTCAATTTCTGAATTACTTGGTTTTGTATGAGTAGGAGGGGTTGCAACTCACAGGGGTTTGCACAGAGATTCTAAGGAACTTATCTTTCCCCTTAGAGAAGAATGTGATTATCTAAAGAAACTACCAACTAAACAAATATCTTGTAACCAATTATAACCGGATTGATTCAAAATGAAACTTATACCAATGGATGCAGAAAGATATGAATAATTATTCTACAACCTTCAATTTCTGAATTACTTGGTTTTGTATGAGTAGGAGGGGTTGAAACTCGCAGGGGTTTCCACAAAGATTCGAAGGAACTTATCTTTCCCTTTCGGGAAGAACGCGATTATCTAAAGAAACTACCAACTAAAACAAATATCTTGTAACCAATTATAACCGGATTGATTCAAAATGAAACTTATGCCAGCGGATGCAGAAAAATATGAATAATTATTCTACAACCTTCAATTTCTGAATTACTTGGTTTTGTATGAGTAGGAGGGGTTGAAACTCGCAGGGGTTTCCACAAAGATTCGAAGGAACTTATCTTTCCCCTTAGAGAAGAACGTGATTATCTAAAGAAACTACCAACTAAACAAATATCTTGTAACCAATTATAACCGGATTGATTCAAAATGAAACTTATACCAATGGATGCAGAAAGATATGTATAATTATTCTACAACCTTCAATTTCTGAATTACTTGGTTTTGTATGAGTAGGAGGGGTTGCAACTCACAGGGGTTTGCACAGAGATTCGAAGGAACTTATCTTTCCCCTTCGAGAAGAACGCGATTATCTAAAGAAACTACCAACTAAACAAATATCTTGTAACCAATTATAACCGGATTGATTCAAAATGAAACTTATACCAATGGATGCAGAAAGATATGTATAATTATTCTACAACCTTCAATTTCTGAATTACTTGGTTTTGTATGAGTAGGAGGGGTTGCAACTCACAGGGGTTTGCACAGAGATTCGAAGGAACTTATCTTTCCCCTTCGAGAAGAACGCGATTATCTAAAGAAACTACCAACTAAACAGGAAACCGAAATTTCTTCCCTCAATGAGATTAGATTCTTCTAACAGGGGGCTTTATTCCTCTGTAGCCCTCTTCTGGTGGTGCCACCACAGCTATTTTCTTATAAACCAGATTCTTATTATTAAACAATGGATTGCTTCTAAAAAGGATCAGACGGGGATGAGTTTGAGATACTTAATCGGCATGTGCTACTGTGATACAGTCTTGCCATGTCAGGCAAGAGTCTGGATAATTCACATCTTTCAAATTTCCTCAAGAAGAATTAGTTCATACATTGTGGAATTCTTTAAGTCTCTGTGACTTCTTGATTTCGAATTAAAGTAGTCTACTCTCTTTAACACTTATTACTTCTCACTTTGTAACTTTAGTAAACAGTTCAAAGAAAAGACGTGCCTCTTTTGTGATGCGAATTGTCTTGCAAGCTATAGCAGGAATCTTGTGGAAGACGGTTGGGGCAAGGATATTGATGAGGATGAAAGGAAGAAGAAGTGTAACAAGAGGAAATGGAGCACATTGAGAGAGAAAAAGAAATAGCCAAGCAAAACAAAGAAAAGATGGATGGCAAGACCAGTAGGAAGCGAGTAGACATTTAGGAGTAGAGTAGTAAAAAAGTAGTGCAGTAAATTTATAACCTTTGCAAGGACCCCGGAAAAAGTTTGCAGGACCACGCCCATAGGATTGCTTCAACGGTCTTTAACCGTCTTTAATCGTCTTTAAAGGGAGTGTGCAATGGTAAATAGGCTGCTCTATAAATAGAACACAGAAAATGCGCAAATGCAGCATTGTTTCTTTAGCTATCGATTATCAACAACACGTGTGTGCCATCAATTTCAATAAGCTATTTTTAGATTTTTCTGCCCTGTGCAAATGCAGGCTTATATCCTTGCACAAACCCTTTAACGGTTTCAATTTCAGCTTCTTTTCCAGCCAACTAAGTGCTACTTTTTTCCAAATTTTGAATGAAAAGAAAGCCATTTGTTGCAAAAAAAGTGGGTGTGCTAGGGCTATAGCCCACCCTGCTCACTCTGCTCCGCGGACCCTGCCTTGTTCACCCAGGGGGGGTACTCTATAACTTTCAATACGGGGGGGTCCATGCCAATATTTGGGGTCTAAAATTTTACGTTAAATCAATATTTGGGGTCTGTGAATTACAACATGGACAAAAATTCAATATTTGGGGTCCAAAAATCTGAAAGAAGGAACAATCATGGAATTTCATGCGGGTCTCCACAATGTTAGACTCAATATTTGGGGTCCCCAAAAAATTAAGTATCATATTTAGGGGTCAGCAAAAAAATAGTGGCATGGACCCCCCCGTATTGAAAGTTAGGGAGTACCCCCCCTGGGCTTGTTCAACAGTGCAGGAATGTACAGGGAAGAGAGTTTCCAGTGGTGTTGATTCTAATTACCTTGAACCCAGAAAGGCTACCAGAACACTTCTAACAGTGTAAAGAGAGAACTAGCAGTACATTTTTGTCAAATATTCATCCTCAGTTTCTTATAGCTCTTGCTTTGCAGTTTGAATATTATTTACTTTCATGAAAAAATATTCAAGTCTCATCATTTACTTCTTCTTTGATATCAATGAAAGCCATTTCAATCTGATCTATTTAGAAATAGACTTGACACCAAAAATTGTGTGATAATGTGACAACAATTGAAACTACTTGGCCACCTTGTTTCAATATCCTGCAAAGAAATATGCCTAATAGGGCAAAACATGACAGCTGAGTTGAAAGAACATCGTACATTCAAAAGTAAATGATATTTGCAAATTTTTCTGAAATGGTCTTTTCTTAAGAATTTTCAACTGCATATGCTATTCTTTGTTTTGCCTTTAAATTGATATACCATGCTTGCACCTTAGAATTACACATTTTTCCAGGCATCTTGCCTTAGACTAAGCAAACAAACAATATCTTGTATAGGCATTTTCTTTAATAGGCCAAAACATGTTAGAACTGATCACAATGATGTCAAACTTTGCAGGATTTAGAAATAGCAGATTTGCCCTACATGTGACAGTGCCTTGTAAGGATTCTGTAGTACAATTCGATTTTTTAAAGCTGTTAAACTTTAGAACTTATTTTGCAAAAATCAAGGAACAGTGATTCCTGAATCCTGGACTACAAAAACTAAAGGAATTTTTTCATTTGCAGCTTCCATCTTTAAAGATCAATCCAAATTCAAAATGTTTTGAAGCTGCTTTGAACTGGCCTAAAATTTATGGCAACCAACCCAAGAACCATGTTTCTCATAAAATACGCATTCTATGTTTTTTGCCCAATAATCTGTGCATAGGGGGTATCCTTCATTTCTTATAGAAAGTAGGTGTATCAAAGTGCATTAACAATGAATATATGAAAAGGATTTATTCGTACTCAATAAGTTGTAATTTTACACAGGAATAGTAAGTATCAACTTTCTGTCGTTTTTTGTGTTGAATTACTTTGCTGGTCAGCTGGTGGAATTGCTGACTTGCTCAAACGATCTGGCTTGTCAAGTCCACTTAACTTGTGAAAAGCTGAACACAGATTTCAATATTGTGACCTGGCACAGGTGCATGTTAAACCCTTTGTTCAGGGTCTGCTTCACTCTATCACAGATAAAACAGCATCACTTCTAAATCTTTTATCGTTCATTTTCATCCTTGTTAAACTGTTTCGTAGCAAAATCATTCACATCGACCATGGAGGCCTATAGGCCACACGGAACATTGCATGAACTAGGGTCTGCTTCACTCTATCACAGATAAAACAGCATCACTTCTAAATCTTTTATCGTTCATTTTCATCCTTGTTAAACTGTTTCGTAGCAAAATCATTCATATCGACCATGGAGGCCTACCCTGGGTACCAGAGCCTAATAAAAATTTAAAAAAATAAAAAGAAAAAAAGAAAAAAGGAGAAGAAAAGGAGGCTCTGGTTCCATCCAAACATAACCTCGTTCTGAATTTGCGATCAATCTAATTTCCCATTGTAATCACTCAAAATCACTTGATCATTGATCTAAGTTGATCGTGTTGCTTTCTCGGAATTAGCAAAACAAGATGGCCTCGCGCAACAAAAGGCGAAGCGAAACATGGCGTAGTAAACAAGACATGGCGTAAGAAAACATGGAGTAGCAAAACATGGCAAAGTTGATCCTGAATTGTAGATGACAGAAACAACAAAATCATCAATGACTGCATTGTACTGCAACATTCCAAGTCATCAGCGGTTTCAGTTTGCCCAGTTTTGCGTGGAGTTCACTTTGTGGTTTGAAACCAGAATTCCTTATCTTTGGCCATCACAAAAAGAGATCATCATGCAGTCACTGACACTGGAGGAAATTTAGGAACTGCCAGTGAGGAAGAATAATCCTCAGGCAACAGAAAGATTCACACTCTTGTTCTTGAGGCAGCAAACAATGTTGTGCTTTGGGATCCCATATCCTGCTGCTTGCACAAAAAAAATCCTTGCTAAGGATGCAGGATCTGATTTTTTAAGATGCTTCTGTAAGACTTTATCTGGGGCTTCTTCTGCAAAATACATATGATGCTGCTGTGAAGGCAGACTGAGGCAGAGGGCCAAAAAGTGAGTTCTTACCCTCAGATTTGCTCACATTGCTTACAATCTAGTCCCCCCCCCATTTTGAAACTGCTCCATGGTCTCTGCTCATTTGGTACATCCTGAAAGGTTTCTGTTCTTGTTAGTTATTTCATTATTGCAGAAGCAGGTGAAGGAAATCTGAGCTATGAATATAATGAGTATACTAGCATACTACATTTAGCTCTATTCAGTCTTTGATGAAAGTAACCATGCAAATGTAGAATGTTTGATACACACCAAGGATATTTCAGACTAACAACGTAACAACAGGAAGAATGCTTCTCTTTTGGTATGGCTATATTTTGATAGGCAACAAAGAGCCAAATCTAAAATTCCATTCTGAAGGCAAATTTAGAAGTGGTTTCTGATTTTTTTGTGAAACAAAGGCAGTATTTTTCTGAAAGGCCATACAACATTCAACAGTTTAAACAATTTCTGCCTGAGTTTAACTCACATAGTACAGTACGCATTTTTCATTTGGAACTGTTTAAAATTCAGCTACCAAACTGCCAACAATTAAGAAATCCAATACTTGAAAAAATACAACTGTAAAACTTGAAGCTACTTATTTTGATAAAAGAATCATCATATTTTTGCTCCCTCCTTTTGAATCATACTACTCAGAAAGTAATCAAGGACTAAGATGAGGTCCAAGGGGGCAATGGTCCCCTCAAAAATTTTCAGTAGTTGCTGCAGTAGATCTTCATTCTTTTATCATTTTAGTCACATGGTTTGCCAATGGCCCTCTCCAGTAAAAAATTGTATCTTGGTCCTTGAAAGTTATGTTTAAAGATCGGAAAAGGTTTTAAAAATTTTTGTTTTGAATTGTTCAAGAGGACCCCTTTAGCAAACATGAAGATTATCATGGAAACTTTAAAGACCCATTTATCATGTTTCTGTGTGCTTTCATTTGATTTTAAGCAATGTTTGATTTTTAAAGCTATACAATTTTTGTGCAAGATTTTAATATTTGTTGCAGCAAATGGTTTGTAAATCATGGTGTGAAAAGGCTTTACACTGTGATTGGGCTTTGTTTCTGTTTTGTTTGTTTTTGGCAACTGCTCTCTAAGGCTTTGAGTCATTTGGAGGGGGCATTTTAGGTCAAAAGTTTGAGAAAGTTTGTTGCTTAGTTGACAGTCAAGAATTGTATTGTGGCATTGTTAACCCAAAGCACACTGACTGACGATGGGTCTTTAAGACACTTGACAGAAACTCTAGAATTCAAGATAAGGTCATTTTTAGTAACTTTCAGTACTGACCCAAATTCTTATCTCTTTTTGAAAAATATGTGTTAAGTTCCCACTTGAGACTGGAAGACTGAGTATTGAAAAGTCTATCTTTTGTTTAAGTGAATTTAGAGAACTTATTGCGCAAATTATCCCAGTAGTAAATAAGACTTCACTATGGATTGTAACACTCGTTTTTTATGAGGAAACTTAAGGTGCAGGGTTGGTAGTAAGGACTGCACCGCAAGGTGGACTGGGATGGACATGTCCATCCCAATTTCCTCAGGTCGGTAGCTATTCCTAAGCAAAACGGATATAAAAACATTAGATACCTTCTGGCAATCAATTTTACCTCTTGTCCACCCCACTATCTTAAAGCTGGCGCCGCCCCTGGTTGGTAGATGGTTTCTTAAATTTTAGGAATTTTTTGCAATCAAATAGACTTAAGGCACTTAAACTTCCAAGTTTAGTGTACAGGAGATTAAGAGGCGACCTCATTGAAACCTTCAAATTCAAGAACCAGATATATGCAGTGAACAGTGATACTCTATTACCATTAGAAAAAGAGTCACGTACTAGAGGAAACAGTCAAAAGTTGAAGAAGCAGAGATTCAATACTACCATTAGGAAACAGTTTTTCAGCTTGAGGGTAACAGACTATTGGAATGGTCTTCCTGAAGACATCATTACGTCAGCATCATTGAACATTTTCAAAAACAAGATTGACAAGTTATATGGGGATAGTAAATACTCTATGGAATTTCCAATACAACCTAAAATTGTCTCACGCAGTTCAGTTTAATCCATTGTGTTCTGTGTAGACCAGAGTGGATACTTTGCTAAATGCGCAATTTCAGTCAATAACCAAACCAAATTTGAAAACCAAAGGGATTGAACTTTTACAATCAATCCTTTTGGTTTTCTACCAATTGCAAGCATAAGTTATTTCTTGCAAGCTTAAGTTGCATGCAGCAAAGTTTCCAGTCTGGTGTTTAGATGTGTTACAGGCTACTAGCCTATTTTACACTATGTATTATTATTATTATTAAATGTCTCCCATTGAGTTTCTCAGATTTTTAATTCCCTAAACAAAGATTTTCATTTTTGCTTGAACCACTTCCAAATTACTTCATTGGGTTGCAAAACAAGTGTAACACAATTCACACTTAAAACAATGCCAAAATATTGCTGTACAATGCCTATACAGTTGTGAGTGATCTTGGAAAATCAAAGCTGCAAATCTTCTTTTAAGAAAATAGGATAGCAAGGTGACAAATTTCAACATACATCTGTCTGAATTAGTTTTTGCTGTATTTTGTTGAAGGGCCGTCCCCTTTTAGATAATGGGCAGTCTTTCATGCATTTAATTGGGCAATAAGGGCAATACAAAAAGTAGCAAAATTGAATTTTTCTGACACCTCTGACTTTCTACGACCATAGAAAGTCAAGACAATTAGCCCTCCTTTGTTTCAAACACACAGATTCACAAAGAAATCTGTTGTGTTGAGCTTCGACTGTTGTGGCCAATCAGATACCTGACAGACTGCCTTTCAGCATGAAATTAGGAAATTTTTCAAATACTAAAGTGCAACTTTTATCTGCTGAGATTCTCTTAAGATTTCCTTACCATAGATTGTTCTCTGTATTAATAGTGCTTTCATTGAAGAAACTTGACAATGAAAGAGAAACCCAAAAGAAAAGAAAAGAGCTTATCAATCAATGTTGCAGTTTTACTTCTTCTCACTGAGTATGCAATTACAGCAATACCTCAATCATATATTGATTGTGGCAGAAAAAATTCAAGGTCTTCTATGTACTTTTAATTGTCCCTGTAAATAGTGTACTTTTTAAAATGATGGGACTCTCCCAAGTGCCAAAGTTACAAACATTTACTGCACACATTCGAAGTCAGACTTTCCACAATTATGAAATTATCTTCTCTCGGCTACCATCTTGATATAATGAGGTGACCTTGTTAGATCATCATCAGTCGTTCGTTTTCTTTATCCAGGTTGCAGTTTCTGTAGCTTAAATTGAATCATCGTGAAGACAACATCCCACAGAACGTGCAGGGATCCCAACTGTATTCATATCTTCAACTAATAGGTCCACATTGACTCCACATTGGCGAGTAATGGTGAAATGACATTGTCATTGCCGCCCCTCAAACTTTGATGGGCTTCTCCTTGCAAGAACCTTGCAAGTCATTGTTCGGGCCTAGCTCTCAAGCCATGAATTGCGCGATTTGAAAGGCAGATACTTTCTGTGACCAGTTAGAACATTGTAAAAACTTCTTGCTTCCTCCAAAATAGCTTTCATAATCTTCAGTTGCAGTAAAGTCAGTTCGTTTGGAAAGTGAGACCTCAACACTTTCTCCACGTCCACAGCTCGCTCCCTAAAGTTGATTTGAATCAATATTTTGGTGATCAGGTCACATGATCCAGTTTGACCAATCAGAGCAATATTCCACTTCTGGAATATGATTGAAAATTCAGAACGAGGTTATGTTTGGATGGAACCAGAGCCTCCTTTTCTTCTCCTTTTTTCTTTTTTTCTTTTTATTTTTTTAAATTTTTATTAGGCTCTGGTACCAAGGGTAATGGAGGCCTATAGGCCACACGGAACATTGCATGAACTCGTAAATCAACGAGCACAAGACAGACGGGAAAGGATAACAGCAAGCAATGAAGTAGCTTTTGAAAAATCCGTTTTATGACTAAAAACATGAATTCGATAATTTCACGTACCTTTCCTTTCACTGCGAACTTTTTCACAAGTAACTTTTCAAGCCAGGCCCGGCGAAAACAAACAATCACGTCAGCTCAAAATTTCCCGCCACAGCACAACTACAAAGACCCCATTGACATCCCTGAAGGTCGCGGCGCATGCTCAGACGAATGTCGCCTATCTTTTGGAAATGTGCTTAAAAACTCCATTTTAAATTTCTCAAATCAGCCAAAGTGCTAGTTGACTTTCCTACAAAATTATGGACTTCCTGGAAAATCTAAAGCAAGAAATCAATCAAATTCTTGGAATTGAAAGACAGGAGGATGAGAGCGCGCAATTTGGCCGTGAAAATAACGGCAGGAAAATTTCTCCAACGGAAATATGTGGATCCAGGAATGTTGGACTGAAGAATGTCATCAAGATTGCAAGTGATAAAAAGTTTAAGAACTGCGGGGCTGATCTTTCTGTAAACCTGAAAGATTTAGGGGTGAGGAGCAATGCAATATACAATTTAGAATGCACTGCAACCAAAGTTTTTAGACCAACAACTTGCCTAGCAATGTGTGGCCAATGCCAATGGCTGCATTTGGTTGCAAGAAATACACAGAAAACAGTGGTACAATCCTCACGTTGTAACTGAGATAGGAGGGCCTCAAACCCATGGAAATATCTATGGTATGTCCATAGGCTAGTCTGTGACTACTTGTTTTTGAGGAATTATTTTCTGTAATGGACATCACAGTGGCAGCGCCACAGGGAGGGATTAGGGGACTTGCGCCCTCCAGATTCCAAAAGTTGGCAACATTTGTCAAAGAGGAATTACATAAAACCAGTCTGCATTCAATAAATTTTGTCCTCCAGATATTTACGCCAGTAATTAGGTAGCATAAAAATTTACACCTTCAATTTCAATAACTAACTCAAGTTTCCAGCAGCTGAATAAATTTCACACCAAAAGCCAGTGGTGAGTAATTTTCCTCCATGTTTCCCCGCCACATAAATGTGGCGGGAGGGCATTAGAATGCACACTGGACATAAAATTGGTTGGGTATACCTTTAGACAGAAAAATTACATCAGAATCCCCTCATCTTTTGAAGTTTTTAGAACTGGCACCGCCACTGATGGAGATTACCATGGTTTGCCTTGGTTGTTACATTTTTATTCATGATTATTTTCACACCTGTATCAAATCACAGTTTGGACTGCATTTTGATTCCTCTCTGCTTTTCATGCTGGTGTCAAGTAAATGCTCTTTTCTTAGGGTTATGTAGAAAACTGAATGCCTGTGGTTTACTGATCTCCATGGAGATTTCTGTGAAGATTTGCTGTGGTTTTAACAAACTTTTTGTCAGTCATAGAAAGGCCCATGGACAGCACAGACCATCCATGGAAATTTCCAAGGGTTTGAGACCCTCCTCCTGAGCTAAGAATCAGAAAAGCTTGAACTTCTAGCATTGTTTAAGTCTTTAAATTAATAAAAATTGCACTTAGAAATAGAGTCATTTTTCAGTGCAATTATCACTTTACTAACAATCTTGGGACTAAGCATTAAATACCAAAGGTGTGGATTGCACACTGCTGTTTATCTGTGAATATACACAAAGCTTCAAATTTGCTTGATGATTTTTTTTGAAAAACTTTTTGTTTGAAGCCAATTCTTGCAATAAAAAAGAAGATACATTGATATTGCTCCCACTATGAAATAGATTAATCAAAACCTTTGGTCTTAATTATTTTGGAAGCTTTTCTAATTATTTTTTTTCCTTCTGCAGACTGGAGCAAGCTATTTCGTAAAAATAGCAAGGAACAAAGCCAGTGAGCAAGAGGACTCTTTTATACAAGAATTTCAGACAAATGATGCCCTCACAATGGTTAACATAAGTCTCAACAGACCCAAATGTTTCAAGCAAGTCTTAACAGAACTGTTGAAAGAACATATTAATTGGAAGAACAACAAGGCTTTGCATGAACCAGTTCTACTGCTTCCTTTCTTGAAGAGAAAAACACAGGCAACAGAGAAACGTGATAAGAATACTGAATGTTTTGATGACGCTAGAGTACTGGTGTTGACATCACACTTAAAAAACATTCTGGAAGCAAATGGGTTTGTTTCAGAATACTCTTTTATTTGTTTCTGGGTATTACATTTTTGTGGCATGGTAAATTCCCAGATTAAGCATTTTAAGAGGAAAAAGGTGAAAATCCTCAAAGAGTCATAAAAACAGGAGTGGATCAATTTAAAGCCATTTTAGATCTTTCAAACAATGAGGAGCAGCCATTATTTCAGCCTGGGAATATTTTTAGGTGCCTAAGGACTATAAAGTTGCTCTGAAAACGTTGACTCTTGTTTTGCCATGACAGATTGCATTAGGTCACTTTTTTAGGTCATCCAGTATGCCATCTTAGATTTGCACAAGAACATTTGAATTACTGTACCATGGAACTACTGTAATCTGGAATACTGTACTTGTCACAAATGCATAGGAAGCATCATTCACAGTAGACACATTATTAAGTAAATAAGTTGAAAAGTGAAGTGATTTAAATTTCTGTCTATTTAGCACTCATGGAAACAGTATAATGGACTCTTCATCTTTAGCTTAAAAGTTTCAACTTTTCATTGGAATTTCATTGAAATTAACAAATGAGGGAGAGGGATACAATTTTAAGAGACTGACCCTGGCAACATCGCAAATTGTCAAATCTCAGTTTTCTCTAAAAAAAGTAACAAAATTGCAATATGTTGCAAATTTCTTTTTTAGAGTAAAATGTTATTTGATGTATTTGATCATGATTATCATGTTTAGAAGGAAATTATGCTCAAAAAGTAATTTCATTGTAGTTTTCCCAATCTTGGCCAACTTTGCAGCTTTTCTTGACCACACAAAGGAAAATTCTAGAGTGTACACAGATGATGGCAAATTTTGCGTTAATTTTATGTTTTCACAAAGTACATGCTTGAGGCTATTAGCACACCAAATGTGGTTGCTCTACCTATTACCAGTCAGGTATGGGGGCTGTTTTGCCCCCAACCAAAATAGGACTTGTGAGATAGCCCAACAACTATATGGCTAACTCGCCAGTTAGATTTAAAGTTGCCTCTTACTTTTTCTTTGATAGTTTGTAGGCTATGTTGTTTCATTTTCTGTAGCCACAATTGCCACATGGTATCAGATATCAGTGAATGTTCATTTGATGATTCAACAAGAAAACTGTTTCCAGCAATATTTTCAAAGATTAATGAAGATACAAAAAACTCAACACAAGAATTAATCTCTGTGAGAGAAAGTGTTACAAAAAAGTGCAGACAGAGCCCTTACAGGAGTCATTTGCAAGGAACTGAGGGAGATGTGTTGGGTGAAGAAGTTGAGTTAGACTTCAGAAGATATCTTGAAGAAAACAAGATTAATCAAGGTACTGTATTTCTACATTATCTTACAGTACAAATCTTTAGGATACTTGTCATGAAATTTTAACTGGCTTGGTTGCCAAACAGCTTGAAATTCAGAGCAGCGCTTGGTATCCTACAAACCTTCAGGCTCTGGATTTCAGGAGAAAAATGCTTAAATAATAATGGCTCAGGAAACCTATTGGAATTAAATTCATATTAAGGAGGCTGAAACTAGACACAAGCACAATGAGCTAATTTGGGGGTCCAGATGCTTGCCTCCAGGAAAATTTTTCATGACCACAACCCTTGGACCATTGGAAAACTCTCCAATTAAGAGAATTTGTCATGTAAAGAAACAAAGATTCATCACTCACTGATTGGGGTCTTTTCTGGAAAATATTGAAAATAGACTCTTAAGACTTCAGTTTTTCAAGAATATAGAATTAGTTTTGAATTGCATACAATAATTTAAATCGAAAGTGATCACTTGATAAATTCTGTAGCTTCCTCAAACATAGATAAGTTTGAATCTTTATTTGTACGGACTTACCATCATAGCCTTTTTGGCTTAAAAAAATTAGCGAAATTCATCAAATTATTGGGGAGAGGGCCAAAGCCCCCAGACCCTCTGATGGGCCTGGTTCAGGGTCAATATTTTTGAATGCTTGATAAATGAACTGAGGGAAATGATAGAAAATGATGCCTGACCTGTAGCTTAGCTCTTGTAAAAGAGAAGCTTAAGAATTGAGACTGATGTAAAACATGTCATTTCCACTTCCTTTCAGAGGGGAATTAAAATTTCTTCCTTTTTTTAGGTAAAAATGGTTTTGATAAGAATCTAAAGACAGTTACAGGTAAGATTGGTCACTTCAAGAAGCAGATTGTTAGATAAACCACACTGTTTTCAAAGAATGTCATTGAGCCTGTTTGTAAAAGTCTAACTTAATCTCATTCTCGTGAAATTCTAATCTGATGAATAAAACTAGACCAGAAATATTCTGTTCAGGATACAGCAATGATCAAGTTATCTTCACATGATTTGCATGGTGGCAAAGGCAGTGAACCTGATATTGATTTAGGCTTGTATTGATTCTCTCCTCTTTCTTTTTTAGTGATCAAGGCAGATGCTGAAATCACTGACTGTCTTTTAGCCACTTTACAACTGGAAAACAGTTTGTCAGAAGATGACCAGAATAAGGTAGATGTCCTTTTGTAATTCTCTGAATTTGAAGTCAGAACAGTCAGACAGAGTGGGGTTTTTTTTATTGAAATATAAATATTTACAATATATCTTACATATAACTATGCCTATTCTAATTACTATACAACACTACAGATATGATACCATGGGGAGCGAAAGACAATGACTACCCCATGGCCAATATAAAAAGACATGCAACATTCAACTAGCATACAACTACACTACAAATGATTAAGGACTAATGGATAATGTATCAGATTCTGTTCCACACCAGATGTCAGGTCAGGGTTGTGATGACTTGAATGATGTCACAAGCGCAAATGATTTGGAGTGGGTTTGATACCTGGTAGGGCCCCACCAATTGAGCATCATGACAAGGGATCACAGACACAATTAGCACTTAGCTACTTCTGCGATCCCAGCGCTTGGCGCTAAAAACCCGCAACTTCATCTTCACCTGGTGGCAAAATTTTGCAAAACTTGAACTTAATTGGGTGAAATTTTGTTTATATCCTTTCTTTCAAATGAATAACTTGAAAGGAACTTTAGATAGTCTGTTACATTTCATGTGAAAGTATTTAGACATTATCATGATTGTCAGAACTACAGTCCATGATGGCGTGAAAAACCTTTTATAGTCTGTGATGGAGTGAAAAATGAAAATCAACATTTGAATCTGTTATCCAGGGGTACTATGGGGGGCCTCATAAATCTTATTAAATGAATAAATCTTATCCTGTATCTCATTCTTCTATAATCATCATTATAGGAATTTTCACTCCTAGCTGTGACTCCTATGAAACGTAACTGGGAAACTCAGATTTCTTGCCTATGTTGGAGGATGCTCACTGATCATGGAAATAAACATGACAAAATGGTATGTTCTTGCATGTATCCCTGTTACTAGCGATAACCTTAGTTAGTGAGAGTGCGGTGTTTTTTTAAATGGGAATAAACTGCACCAACACATGGAATGGAATCACAGGCTGTAGGAAACGCTGAATTTGGAAAAGGATTTATGTATGAAACATCGAATTATTTCCATTCAAAGTTTTCATCTCGCTCATGACTTGTTTTCCTTTTGTTTTGACACACTTGAGTGGCATAATTTCTTGAAATCACATCAATCTGCCGATCACGCTGGCATTGAAATAGCCCCTTTGCAGGGAAAATACACACAAAAGGAAAACAAGTCGATAATGATGAATGAAACTAAAGTGGATGGGAATAACTTGATGTATCATACATAAATCTTTTTCCAAATTCAGCATTTCCTAAAGCCCGTGATCGAATAAAAGGTAATATCTTCCTCATTCTGTTGCAACCCCTCATTCTTGCAGTCATTTCAGTTGCTTGTCTCTCCGCCAACTGTCTCAAGACCATAACGAAGTCAGGCAAACACGCATTCATTCCATAGAAAAAGAGACAATTAAGAAGGCTTTGATCCTGGGGGGGTACATGACTTGCGGATTGATGGGGGTCTGCCGCCCAGTTTTCAGAAAGGTACCCTCTTCTAATTACCGAAACTTGCGGTTATACCCACTTTCATGATAAATTTTGGCGTAAAATCACCCATTTTTTGCTATTTTCCGCCAATTTCTGGATAACCCACCCTTGCTTATGGAAAATCTGCCGAAAAAGGGACCCTTGTTTAGAGACTTTGGGGCCCAAAAACCCACCCATATGGGCGGCACATACCCGCACCCTCAACATGTTATGTACCCCCCCCCCCCGGGGCTTTGATGACACTGCCTCTAACGTTTTCGTTATTGTGTGATAAAAATAGGTTATTTTACATCAACGCGAATTGCAGGCTATCACAAACCGACAGAAAGAAAGAAAGAGGGATATCGCAGCTTGCTGATTCCTGTGAAATAATTTGCAGCTAACGCCTCAAAAATCTAGACTCTTATTCTCTTCGGGATCTTGTCTTTTAGTCACTCATTTTATCGATTAACCTTGCCCACCGATTCTGCTCTCTTAATGATATGTTATTCTTAAAAAGACGTTTGCCGTTGATAGAAGACCTCTTGAAGTGAATCCGATAGTTCTGTGTCGTTCCACGCGGCAATTGATGTATTTCGCATTGTCCGTTCTGTTACTTGCAGGCAATGTGTTGCTGTGGACCTTGTGAAACAAATTTCACGACACATATACCTAAAACTGACAAAGAGGAGGTTGATTCGATTTCATTTGAGGAATATCTAAGGTAAGTTGCGGTCATTTTGCGTCTTTAGATTATACCTAGACCATTTCCTATTAATAACTGATGGTGTATTCCGAGATCTATTTTTTTTTTATTTACCTTTTATAATTGTATAGGATGTAGTACCCAGAGTAGTAGAAAATGACCACTAAGAAGCGTTATTGTTTTCCCAAAATGTACGATGTACGAACAAGGTTGTACAAGGTTGTCTGTACGAACAAGCAGATTCTCTGAACGTTCTTTTGAAAGCAAGACACAAAAACTTTGAAACTAATGCATACTAGCATAGAAGGAAGTAACGAAATGTTAGGGAGAATGAAAACATTACCCTTATGTGCCCTCCTTTTTCAGTATTTGTGGAGTATCATTGATGCCACGTGTTTACTTTTCAGGTTAAAATCGAGGGAAATACGTGAAGCGTATAAAAGCAGATATGGCCTTGAAGTACAAGGTTGGTAAAGATGTAATGAAACTGAAATAAGTAGACTCTTCGGAGATTTTAGATTTGGAAACTTGATTTGATAGACGATTTGAAAAAAGTTTACAAAAAAGACGACTTTTCGTAATGTGAATACAGCGACTCTCATCGTCAAAATGATACACCAAATTACTCATTGACGGGACGAACAAACGGAGTGATTTATTGCAAATTGATTGAAGGAGTGAAGGAAAGAAAGAAGTAATGCTGGCTAAAGAGCAACGAATGAACCAAAAGTATCCGACGTCTGGAAGCAATTTGACGTGAAATGGGGGGGGGGGTGGGGTAAAATGACTACGTTCTCTAACGGATCATTCCCAATAAGGGCTTGATCAAAAGCCCCATTTAATCGTAATCGCATTTAATTATAGTTTGTTTTTGTTTTTCTGTATATCTAGTTGTTTAGTCGCATAATTTATTTGAAAGAATGAATTATCTTTTAGGGAAAGAATGGGAACAAGCTATTCTGGATGTCACTATTGCCTGCATAAAATTTGATATGTTGCTATGCCCGTTGAGAAATAAGGTAAGCAAATTATAAGAGCTATATTTCCTTTGTGTTCCGTAGCACTTCCAGTATAAGAGGCCATTTAAAAGTTTACGTTTTGAAGATCGGGTCCTAAAAACGTTTCCTCAAAGTGAATGATGTTAAATAAATCAGAGTAAGGCGTAGCAAAAGATTATACAGTGCAATACACCACTTTAATTAAGCAGCCTCGTTTTGGAAATTTGTCAAAATCTCTTCCTATTGTTAATATGAAAATTTCGAGCCCAGATTCGGATTTAGCACCCAAACTTTAGTCTGGTGACATGTTTTTAAACTGCTGACAATTGTGATGTTGATTTTATGACGATGTAAAGTTCAGAGGTTTATAAGGTATTTGACCGTGAAAAGTCGTTCGGGGTGAAACTTTACACCCCGAGTCATTTTCACGGTCAAATCCTTTATAGATTTTCAAACTTTACATCGCCATAAAATTAACACTACAACCCCTAGCAACATGAAAACTTTTGGTAAGACTAAAGTTTGGGTGCTAAATCCGAATTTGGCGTCTAAAATTTCATATGAACGAATTTTGAATAATTTCCAAAACGAGGCTGTTCATTAAAGTGGTCAATTAACGGAAACGCTACCCTGTTTGACTCACAGGTACAAGGTGCACGTGAAATCTTTCAGGAGGTAGGGCATTTTGGTGTCAGGTTAGTCAATGCACCTCACGAGGAAAAACAATTGAAACGAGTCACCATTTTATTCAAAGATATTCATACTACCTTAAAGATGTGTACGACCGACTGTAAATCTAGCAGAGAACATCCCACGCACTTTGCACTTGCCAATTTCACTCATTTTAATGGATTGTTTACTCGTGCTCCAACCCTTGTTCATGAGCATACCTTTATCCCCTCTCCACGTAATCCCCCCCCCATTTTGATAAGACTCTCTAAGCCAAGGTTCTCAATAAGCCCCCCTCTATTAAGCACCAATCAAGAGTATGAGGTGATCAAAGGTTGTCATTTTCTTTTACTAAAACAATTCAGATGCTGACCTTTATCTGGTATTTAGATTAAAACTGGGTTGAATTTGTGGATTTGGCCCACAAGATTGTATGTTGGGTCAGAAAAATAAGCGGTAACAGACCTAGAAAGGTGTCATGTAAAACCTTGTAGTTTGATTATTTTTTATTATAACCTCGTAGTTTGACCAACACAGGTATCATGTGTAACCTTGTATAACCTTGTAGTTTGACCTAATATGTCCCTCCTCTATAAGCACACCCTTCTAGAGTCTATTTTATGTCATGAATTTGTTTTATATCATCTTTTTTTCAATTTGTTTTGAGTGGGCTTGTCAGGATTTCTAGCTACTGATAGCTAACTTAGGCCTACTGTCCATGCCGCATCTAGGCATGGGACCCCTAATTCAACGTCCCTTCCGAAGAATGACGAGGTGAGTTGTGAGGTCAAGCCTCTGAGGTCACCCATCCAGAGTTTGACCTCACTCGAGCGACCTTAACTTCAGTCACCTGACGAAGACTGTATAAGCCACTCACGGCCACTCTCTTGTCATGTAAGAGCAATGATCGTAATGTATGTAATAATTTCAACACCTTTTTGTTTTAGGTATCTTTAAAAGTGAATGAGAACAGTGAACATACTTCATCGTCAAGAGACAGTATATTTGTACTTTACAATTACTCAAGATTGTGTACATTGCTAAAGAGTTACGAGAAAAGCGTACAGGAAGGTTGGTAGAATTTTTGTATAAGGGTGTCCCAAAAACATGTGGCTACTGTGAAGGAGCAATGAGTCTCCGGGATAACTTCCATATATGCTGGTACGGGATGTGCCATTTTTTGGAGTGCCTTTGTTTCGAGCAGAAAATAAATTTTGGGGTATCATTTTTGGTAAAATCGCAAGTAGTCATAAATTTTAGGGTGTCATTTTAGAAAAATAGAGAGTTTACGAAACCAGGACGGCAACGCCAGCCAGAACGTCATCTGAAATTCCGGAAAGCAAGTCTTGTTTCCGTACGCTACCTTTAATATATCATCCAAAAGGCCAAAATAAGGCCCCCTATAACTCAGTGATGCCTGAAAATGATATTTTTACTTTGAAGACAAACATTTAAAACGACTGAGTTTTACTTTGCAGGCCTAGATCTGCAGTAAAGAACGCCGGAAATGCGGTTTCTAAGTTGTGAAATTGAAGAGGACCGCTTCAGAGTCTCTCATGGGAAGCAAATTCGAACGAAAAATAAGGAATCTTTTGAATCTAAAGTTCTGAAACAAAAGCAACTTTGCGTTGCAGTTGCCGTTGCCGTCGTGGTTTCGTAAACTCCCTAATAACTCTTTGGGGTATTGACTTTGATCAAATAAATTTTACTTACTTGGTTAAAATTTTGGATAGTTGCCACAATTTTGGGATATACATGTTCAATGGCCTGTAAATTTTGGGTATCATTTTCGCGAAAATTTATACATTTTAGGGTGTGATTTCAGACGTCAAATGGCACACCCCTGTCACTCGCCTATTGAAGTTACCCCCCTCCCTTCGGGAATGAATCCAATTTTTCCCATTTTTCAAATTAATGGATAGAAGAGACATTTCAACTTGAAGTTTGATACCAAGTTTTAGTAAATCTGATAATTATTTGCTGATTTATTCAAAAAGAAAGTCAGAATCACCGGTTGTATATTAAATGAGCAGGGTGAGTGGCCGAGTGGCTTGAACAGTCTTTGTCAGGGGACTGAAGTTAAGCTCGGTCGAGTGAGGTCAAACCCCTGATTGGTGACCTCGGAGGCCTGACCTCACAACTCACCTCGCGGTCCTTCGGAAGGGACGTTAAGCTAGGGGTCCCATGCCTGGATGCGGCATGCACAGTGGGCCTAAATTAGCTTTCAGTAGCTAGAAATTCTGACAAGCCCACTCAAAACAAATTGAACACAAACAAACAAATAAAAATTGTTGAGTGAGTCAAAAATATATCGACTCTCTAAAAAACAGCGTACGGCGAAATACAAGCCACCGATATTTGAAATTCCGCCTTCTTTGTCTCATTTGGTGTTCAAATAATTTCGCATTGTATTTGTTCATTTGATAAAAAGTTTTGATGCAAAATTTTTTTGGAGCTTGAAATTGATCGGAAAACATGTTTATTTACTCTCGAAACAGCCTACCAAAATTAAACATGGAAAATTGAATTAGACTCAACCATCTAAAGTCATAAGTTAAGATAGGCCGGTTGAAAATACTTAATTTCATAGTAGAAAACGTCGAATTCTCAATAATAAAGTAGATTTTAGACTGGAAGATGTTCATTTTGTGAAAAAAGCATGAAATGTTGTGAACTTAGGCAGTTTGACTCGATGAATATGGACCACAGCCATGCAATTGGACTTTTTCAATCGAGCCTATACAATTTGACAGTTAGTTACCATTTAGAAATGTTCAATAAAACGTTCAAACAGACATAAGCGTACGAGCCAGGGAGCTGGGAGGATGGTAGCCCCCCTAACGTTGGAAAAATGTTCCAAAATCAGCCTTTTTCAGGCGAAAATGCTCCCCTAGTCGGGCAAAAATGTTGGTAAACTATGGCCTTTTTGTCGGGCAGGCCCCCAGATTTTATCTTCCCGTATGCTTATACAAACAGAAGATACATCCCCCCCACCTTGTTAATTTTGTAATAAGGAACGCCAAAATTTTGTCGCCTTTATATTCGCTGCTTTATAATGCTCTATTTTGAAAGCATGTGGACTGATTAGAGCGCTCTTTACTGTCGTTTCCATCTGAAAAATCTGAACAGGAAAAGTCTGGGCGTAGAATCGAAATTCGTGGAGACCGCGCTTTTGTTTATCAGCTGTTCGTCCACCTGAATTTGAAGGAAAATTAATGGTTTTCATTTTTTATTATTTAAGCTGTCTCTCCCTTAATTTAAGCCCGTTATTCTCTGCCCAGCAGATGATTTTCTGGTCTTTTCGATTTGTGATTTGTATGGCAGACAAAATGACATAATTTTTCATAAGCATAAATTGGGAAGTATTAAAAAACCTAATTTTTCTCGCCAACTTGGATTAAAAATTTATTTAAAAAAATTGGAGTTTCATTATAATTTCAGTCGCTGCATTTGATGAATCGGGATCTTGCGCAAATGTTTCATTCTATAAGTATTTCTTTTCTCCCATTCTACTATAGCCTTGTAAGTGTATCAGAATTATCAGAGGTTGCCATGAATACCAGAGTTTTTGCTTTCCATAATCATTCCCGTCAATTTAGAATTGGCTAGCATATTTCTAATTTTCTTTGAAATTTCCAAAATTTTTCTAATAGAATTAAATTTACATAAAACGAGTTCTTAGAACACTTTGAATCGAATATTTTAGCAGGTGTGCATTTAATTGTTCGAATATGAATTACACTCTCCATTTTCAGGAACGTATCCGCCATTGCCAGATACCGAAGAAATTGACTTTTCATCGTTACGGGAGGAAGTAAGTTGTGCCATTCATTTTAGGGAGCTGTCATAAAGAATGGAACTTAGGGGGGCGGAAGGGATTTCAAAATTGGCCGTGAAATTATGTAGCTCCATGCAAGAAACAGAAACTGTTTACAAAGCCCCTAAACATCTGAAAAAATGATTTGATGACCCTATGGCTTTGACATGAACTCTGTGGCTCAGAAGCTTCTTCAAGAAAAGTGTTCTGCTCTTTGCAATTCAGTTTTCTTCCTTTGGATCATGCTGTCAATACTGTATTTGTGGGATCCGGTATAACATTTTAATAAGGCAGGGAGGACCTGCAGATACCACTGTATTAGGAGCTGAGATATCAATGATGAAGAGAACAGCAAAAATGACGCCGACAATGTTTAAAACATTTCTAAAACATTGAAACAAATCCTGAAATAAATAGCTTCATGGCCCATGTTTGTCACTTGAAGTAGTTTGTTAGCCCTACGTTTTCCATCCAATAGTTTTGGTGACCCTGTCAAATACTTCCACCCCCTCTGTTCAATACCTTCTGACAGCTCCCATACTTAATTATTCCTAGTGCTTGAAACCTTACTTACAGTTGACTCAAAAATGTTATTGCTTCTGAAATCAAAGTTCACTGAGTTCTTATACGAAACGTTTTCTTACGGTATTCCCTTTTTTGATCTCTACCAGAAGAGTGAGAAAATTGTTTGGATGTTTCATGTGCTTGCAGTCTTAATCAGATTTCATCAGATTTCATCAGATTCCTACAGACTGATCCTCGTCACATGTGTATCGGGTGAGCCAGAAAAATAAATTCCCACTTTTGAAAATTCATAGCATCAAGGGTACTTCACAGATTTGAACGATTCAAATTCTTATTAAAAGATCAAAGATCGAAGTAGTATTTTTTTATTTTTCTTGCTGTCTCAAGAGCACTAGAAATATACGTAAACTGAACTTTACAAAAATTTCATGGTTGCAAAATGACTGAAAATGGTCTAAAACATTGATCAAATCATAATGGACTCCTCGCACAGATTAATGAAGAAAATGCAATTGTTCATGGGTGAGAGATATCCACTGCACATTTATTACCATGGGACGGAAACTCTTTAGTATCTGTTTGAAAAATGATGTCGTATAACTCTTGAGAGAGGTGAAACGCCCATTGCGTATTGTTCTGTATAAGGAGAGTCGTTACAATTTGGCCAATGTTTTAGGCCCATATTCACTAATTTTGCAACCGTGAAATTGTTATAAAGTTTAATTTACAGATATTTCTAGTGCTGTTAGGACAGCGAGAAAAATCACGAAAATATTCTGATCTGTTGGCTTTTAACTAGAATTTGAACAATTTAAATCTGTGGAGTAGTCTTGGTGATATGAATTTTCAAAAGTGGGGAATTTTTTCAAGCTCACCCGGTATATCTGATCAAAGTTCATTGATTCTTCTTTTACTTGCAGCAAGAATGGAGAATTTTCACAAAGTATATCCTTTACTATCCAATGCTTGTTGATGATTTAGGGAGATCACTAACTGAGATTGAAAGCTTTCAAATCAACCCTCCAACGAATAAGGTAATCATGTCTGTTATCTTAGTGTTCGATAAGCTCCCCCAGACTACGACAGCATAACGAAGATGACTCTCAAGAAACGCTTTGTACACTTGACAAAACATTGATTGTTGGAGGATACCCTTAAGTTTCTTCATTGCTGCGAGGCCTCCAGTAACCTTTTCCTTAACTGATTCATACTTTTCTTCCCAACTTAAAGTACCGTCCTCTGCGAGTGACGCATTTTGTCTGGTTTTCACTACTTTTTTAATGGGGCTGCCTGTGAATTGACAAGCAGTTGTGTGTCTTCACACCTGCATCTCATTTCATTTTCATTTCAAAATTATTTACCCAGGGTACAATTCAGTCTAAGTACTGTTTTACCATTGGCCCTGCAAAAAGATTATTTACAAAATTAAAAAGTTATATACTACAAAATTTACAATAAAAATCAAAGATATCTAAGATTATTTTTCCTTGAGTTTGGACCTGAAGGCATTGATTGAGGGAGCCATCTTTGTATTCAAATCAAGACTGTTCCAGAGACTGGCCCCGCGATACGCAAAGGATTTCTGGCCATTGCCAGTGTTCTGCGATGCAAAGCATGGAAGGAATGGAACACATCTCCATCGGTAGACTTCTCACCTTTCCAAGTGTTTTTCGAGCATAAGATATTCAGAAAATTGATATTTTGGAGGTCTTTTGAAGAGCAAAAAATCAAGAAAAATTATACGGGTGCAAGTTTACCTTTGAGCAACAGATTGCCGTTTGCATCCTTCAAAACGAGAAAATGGTTATTTCTATGGAACTGTTCAAACAGGGAAAGTTTTTTTGGGGGCACCATGCACAAGAGTATTGAAAGGAATTGAATTGTCGGTAACATATTTTAGACATTGTACGACTTTCTTTTAGGTGTGCAGCTTTCTCCTGAACCTCACACGTGACTTAAGCTCATATTATCATCAAACAAAGATTCTTCTGGTAAGCATAATTTGCACACTGACGCAGCTAATGAGATATTTATGTTTGTTAAATAGCCTCGAATTAACAGGGTCTTTGGGGCTGGTTGGGTGTGCTGTCGGGGGTGGGTGGTTCCTAATTTGGTGCACCTAGCACAGGATAGTTAAAAACATAATCTATAATACTATTTATTGTATTTTTACTCGATTTTTCTTTGTTTTTACTTCTTTGCTGTGTCCCCAATTAGCCTGTAAACTAAATACTTTGACATATTAATAAAGATTTTGATTGATTGATTGATTGATTGATTGACTGATTGATTGATTCACACGGCTTGTGCCCATTGCTTTCGACCTTTATGTCAATCCGCAATAGATCATTTCGCAATTTGGAGAAAAGGATTGAGGAGAACGCGGCTCATTCTGACAGCCTTGACAACAGTAGAAAATCAGCAGAATCCTCTCCTTGCGACTCAGTACATCTCGAGTTTGCAGGCCATACCCTGATCGCCGTAGCGGAGGAGATTCCCCTGATTTCCAACTGTTACCAAGGCTGTCAGGATGGGCCGCTCTCTTCCCAATCTCTTTTTCCAAATTGCAAAAATGTCTATGTAAAATTAACCTAAAGATGGCGACAAGATCAGCCAGTATCACCCGACAGTCAAGTACCCCCCCCCCCCCCCCCCCGCCCGGGCGCATGAATGCTAATAATAACAAATGTATATTTGTATAATGTAACTTTTTTGCTTCCAGGAGCCAAGACCACACCTGTATCCGTTAATGTTGGCAAGAATTTACTTTGTAATGGCTCTAAAACAGGTAATCATTCCCCGGGGGGATTCTCAAATCTCCATGATACGGGCTTGTGCCATTCAGAACCCAAAAGTATCACCCATAAATCCGGAAAATTTCTCAAAATCATACCGATAATTCCGTCAAAAGGCGAAGAAGTATGCCCAAAAATCTCGGAAAAGTGTATCAGTATACCCTTCAATTACCAAAAATCGCATCCATAAATCTGGAAATTTAACACCCTTTATAATCATTCCCATGAATCCAGATTATACCGGTAAAAGGTGCCATAGAAAGTGGCACAACCCCGTACCTTGGAGTACCTACGAACCTCCCTTTCGTGGAATCATTCGGCTGCTTCTTTTTTGCTAATAGCCGTCGATAAAATCAGCAAAAGTTGTTTACATCCCATTCAAGCAAGTCAGATGATCTTGACAAAAAAGCTTTTGAATGAATAGACCTTTTAGCTATTCTGAAAAGAATCAGAATCGAACAATATTTTGCTGCATTCTGTAGAATTTTCGAATTTGCACGATTGTGATAGAAGCTTTAACACCACTCGATCGAACCTCGTGTATAAAAATGTATAAAGATAACGCTCGATCCAGGCTCTTTTGTAGAATAGCTAACAGGTCTATTCTTTATCATATTTTGCGCCATGAAAACTTCTGCCATTGATGGAAATAGTATTATGATACTGAAATTTCCTAAGGGTGTGATCACGTGGCTTAAAATGGCTAAAACAAACCTTACCCGATTTTGTCTATTAGTTATATTATGTAGTTATTGTTATTTTGTAAACCTGCTTTGTCTTTGGAAAGTCTCCCTGGAATTCCAATAAATGACACAACTCAAAAAAGTTTCGAAGATAATAGAAAACATTACTTTTGTAGGTTATGGAGAATGCATTCAATGTGATTGATGTTCATCCGCCGACTCAGATGTGAAGTAATACCAGTAGGTAAATAGAAGAAGTAGAAATCAGGTCGAGAAATAAATGTTCCTAGTTGAAAAGGGGGAATAAAATCGAAACCAGTATTCAACTTCAGTAAAGGGAGCTACTTCATCCTGAAGCTGATTTTCTACTTAGTAGAATTTTCCACGGGGAAGGGACTTTACACAATAAAATGTTTGTCAAGCGTAACATTCTATTCAAATCCAAAGCGATATTTTCTCTCTTAAAGAACAGGTTTCCAGTTCCTCTCGGGAAATTAAGCCTGCTCACAGACTTTGCTACTGTTGCTGGGGATTAAAGGAAAAGTCTGCGCAGGCTAGGGAAATTCAACTGAGTGGAAGTCCGCCTTTTTGTCCATTTTTCTTTTTCGATGTCAGTACCTTGTGTTTGTCCAGAGCATTTGCTGGCAGTTATATTAATTTATGTGCCAAGGAACCTTTGTTTTTGACATAATGTTTCATGTGGTGTTTTTAAACTTTTGCGCTCATGAGTAATCCAAGCAAAACCAAATTGCGAACAATGCACTTTTTGTCGCAAACATTTAAATCAATTTAATGTTTATGTTAATAGCAATAGTCCCCACTTTACATAAAACATAAAAAGACATACGTAGACATTTCATATCAACCCCTTCTACAAATATTGCTTTCATTTTGAGAACATGACATAATAGTTGAGGAAAGATAATCTGAGACTTTTCCAGGGCCGCAAAGACTAGGCGGTTATTAAAACGATTATGAGGTCAATGCCGGAAAATATTTGAGCCAAAGCTGTGAGGTGCGTACAAGGAACTAAGGTTCCAATAGTTTCCATCATTAATCGAATAAAGGCTTTATTATATAGCTGAAACTTTTCAGAAACATTGTTTATATTATTTCAAACTTTTCTAATGTGTTTTGATCCAGTTCATCATTGCAGTTGGTGGTTTCGGCGCTCCCTGGTTTCGACGCTTACTACATTTGCATTTTCGTGTATGATCGAATGTTCTTCTTCAAAAGTAAAGCCGAGAAGTCTGCGAGCAATACACCTTTTCAACTAACGGCCTCGTTTTGGAAATTTTTGAAAATTTCTTGATACGAAATTTCTGACCTCGGATTTGGATTCAGCACCCCAAGATTAGTCTGACTGCAAATTTTCATACTCCTACAGTCCGCGATTTCGATTATATGGTGATAATAAATTTGAGAATTTATAAAGGATTTGACCGTGAAAATCGTTCGGGGTGAAACTTTACACCCTCAGTCATTTTTCACGGTCAAATCCCTTATAGATTTTCAAATTTGTTATCCTTATAAAATCAAATTCGCTAACATTAAGATCATGAAAATTCGCAATTAGACTAAAATTAGGGTGCTGAATTTGAATATGGGATCAGAAATTTCATATGACGTAAGCTAAAGAAATTTTGAAAAGTTCCAAAACGAGGTCGCTTAGTTGAAAAGGTGTATACACCTAATTGGCCAAGGCTTATTTTACTCATTTCAAGTCGTAACCATACTCCTGGAGAGTTTCTGTGGATTCATGGCACAACTTCGCATGGCACGAAATATTTCAGAGAAGTCAAAAGAGCTTTTTCAATATCAATAGATTGATCACATGACTTGGAATGGGTGTAAACAAACCTTAGCCAAGTTTAGGATGCTTTCTACAGCTATGCGTCAAGCAAAGATAAATCTACCCATTTTATTTACATCTTTTTTCCGTTGTTGACTGTCTTCAAAACAAACCTTGGTTTCATTTCAGTCTTCATTCTGCACAACTATCAAGTAACTTTCCTTGTCTCTTGTCTGTGGTTCTGGCGCTATCATTATTTCTGATCGCCTCGTTTTGATTCGCAGGAATTGGAGGTCATTCATTGGATCAACGTCTCGTACCAGGCCTCTTGCAAGACCAGCCAAGGTTTTCGACATTGCTATATACTGTTGTGTTGTACCGTTGTCCATACTAGATCGAATTGGAACTCCTGAAAGGACAAGTAAATTACTATGAATTTAAATAAGATATCTGTTATTTCAGAATATATGATGAAATGTAAAATTTGAAGGAATCTAATGGAGCTCAACTAAACTGCAGGCTTGCTAACGTTTCAATTTTTTTTACTTACCGGGTGCATCAGACCATGACTTAGAAAAGTGTGAAGCTTATCTTAAGAACTGAAACACCTCGACTAAAATAAGGAGGATAAACTTGAAGGGAAGTGCAGTTGTTTGAACTTTCATTTGGCGGAGATGTGCCATTTTGTCCATAAACTTGATACCCATTATTCAAGAAATTGATTAAAAGTTTAAGCCGTAATACCGCCAGTTACGATATACATGGTGTCTCAAAAAATTGTTCGAAATATTGAAAAATAGCGATAAGATGAACTAGTTCGTGGGAAGGTAACCCTGTCTCTAAGATTTTGAAATAATTTTAGAGAATGGCCTTAAGTAGCAGATTCATCTGAATAAGCCATGGACGCACAATAAACTTGTATCCTGTAAAAGAACAGCAATAATATAAGATAAACCTGTAACTGAAGAGAAAGCTGTTAAACCTGCAAGAAAATCAAGTTATCAGTTATCAACAACGTTTTTGTGTTTTTTTTTTGTGTTTTAAATTTGTTTTGAGTGGGCTCGTCAGGATTTCTAGCCACTGAAAGCTAATTTAGGCCCAATGTGCATGCCGCATCCAGGCATGGGACCCCTAGTTTAACGTCCCTTCCGAAAGACGACGAGGTGAATTGTGAGGTCAGGCCTCCGAGGTCACCCATCCGGAGTTTGCTTTCGCTCGGCCGTGCTTAACTTCAGTCACCTGACGAAGACTGTAGAAACCACTCGGCCACTCACCCCGCAAACGTTATTACACCAAAGTTGGTAACCATTCTTCTTTTCTTATTTTTTAGGCTCTGGTACCCAGAGTAGCAGGATTCTTGTGTCAAAAATTCATTCAAAATCCTAGGGGATGGGTTACGTAACCAAATGTCCATTCAGCATTTCGCTATTTTTGGTATTTTATCAAACGTCGAAAAATTTTTGAGACACCTCGTATTTCCTGTAATCTGTACACTTCTACGAAGTTTTCTCAAAACCAGGATCCTCCATAATTCTACAAAATGTCTGAAATGATACCAATAATTCTGCAAATATCTGAGAATGATACACATAATTTCGTAACCGTTAAAGAGTGCCCCTAAAGGCTCATTTCCACTTCATTCGCAATTCGCTGATCGCATGCAAGCCTTTGTTTGAAATTCGCATGCGAACAGGAAGCGCCGCATGCGAACGTTCGCAATGCAATTTTATTGACCTGTTCGCAATGTTTGATTTCTTACGAACGTTCGGATGCGAACCATTGTCTCTGATTGACAGCCAATCAGAAAACAACTTTACGAAACATGGAGACAAAGGCGACACGCGCTATCGAAAGGAGACTGATTTTCATTGGTTTAAATGGGCTTTAAAAATGGTACGCTCCCACTACCACATTGTAGGATACCCACACCCCCACGTGAATATAACAACCAACCTACTTCCAGATAGGAAGCGTAAACGAGTCAGAATTTCTCGTGCAGCTGCTTTTCGATGTAAAAAAGCAAATCTTTTTGGCCTGGCTTTGTGGCGATGAATCGTGGTTTCTCTTTTAATGGAAATGTTTTGATGAAGAAATCTCATTTTGCAAGCATATACTCAGGGGATTACTTGTGCAGTTAATGTATGTCAAAACAGTAAGTTTAGAATACGTCTTTTCGGCAAAAAGAGAGAACTTTCTCGGCATAAGAAAGAACTTTCTCCGCAGAAAGAAAGAACTTTCTCCGTAGATTTTTCTTTCTACCTTCTACTTTCTTTCTACATGATTTGGCCTTACTAAGGGCCTGTTTATATGACGAAAAACACCTCACCTGCCAGACCCGGGGCTGAGAGGTGAGATTCCGCCTTCCCATAGAATCCTTTGTATTTTCATTTTGCGTTTACATGATGAACGCAATACTACCGGTATAGTGAAATCCCACCTCACCAGAAGTGGGATCTCGCCTGGGTGAGGTGAAATTTTTCCATATAAACGAAACACCACCGGTATGGTGAGGTGAAGTGAAATCATTCGTTGATTCTTATTGGTCAGTTCGTTCTGATTTCACGGAAGAAAGACTTTACTTCACCTCGCCTCTCAGCCCCGGTGCTGACAGGTGAGGTAAACAATCTCATATAAACAGTGACTGAAATTTACCTCGCCTCTCAGCCCCGGGTCTGGCAGGTGAGGTGTTTTTCCTCATATAAACAGGGCCTAAATTATGCTTTATCCAAAAGCACTTACAAATATCATGTTTATAATTTTTTACAATCACCGCTAAGGGGACCATTATGGAAATAAGGTCAACTCGATCTTTTAATGCAATCACGGCCAATTTAATTAGGGGTGTTTTTATCTTGTATTTATCAAGTTTGCTATGTAAATTGTTTTGTAAATATTTCATTGATTTATTTATTCTTCTTTTGACCATTATAAATTTTTTCATTTCGTGGCAAATTTGTACTATTTCAGCAAAATAAGTCAAGTTTCAGTCGTTACAGTCTAGATTTAAAGAGCATAGGTTCCAAATCTTTAAATCAACGAAAAAAGGCGGGTGTAAAATTCAATGACCTTTTTCTTTCAACAGAATGACTTGAAAGAAACTTTAGCCAATTTTCTACGATTCTACCGTTGGACTTATCAGAAATCTTGAATAATTGTCGAAGTTACGGCCTATTTTATATTTCAGCTCATTTTATGACGTGACATCATCAAATTTCTAAATCACAAACCAGGAGAGTGAAAGAGATTTGCTTGATACCATATTGTAGGTATCCATAAACTATGGTTTTCTTGAAAATTATTTGATCTTCCGTCAACAGGTTTAAAAATTACGATAGTTTTAGATTTTTTTTGAATTCTTAAAAAAGAAGAAAAACACTGTAATTCTGAAAATATTGAAGAATTCAGAAAGTCCAACGGCAGATTTACAGTAAAATAGTTCAAGTTTCTTTGAAGCCGTTCAGTTCAAAGAAATAGGTCATTGAATTTTACACCCAGCTTTTTAAAGATTTGTAACCTATGCTGATTTGAAGGATCTCCAATGGGGGGTTTTTTTACATGTTCCAGTAAAAAATTACAATACTTGATTACTAATTACTATACCTACACCTAACGCTACCCTACAACAGAGACGATACCCCAAGAAGCAAAATATTTTAATTGGAGGTCATATGAGATGTACGAAAACGCAAAAGTACTCTCTCAGACGGTATACTGTTTGTTCAAGCCTTTCTTGCAACACCTTTGTAAGGAACTTTCACGAAATATTTCGTGGTGTGACAGGGTCTTTAGTTCAAACTGTTGGTCACATAACTCAGTGATATTGCTTCAAATAGTTTGTTTTTATGAAGGTGGCTTGTAAGGTGTTGATATTGGAAGCAAAACATTTGTTGTTAAAGTTTTCACCTGAGATCATGGGCAGCTAAGAAGTTAAAGTTTATTACCTTGACATTACTGGTTTACTTTGTTGCTTTCTTTTCGGCTGAAGTGCTAGGAATCAAATTCAAATGGCTCCTGCGCGTCTGAACAGTTAATTCATACACAGCGTTCATCCTCGTTTCAACTTCCCTCTTACAATAAATCATATTTTTAGGCAGTTTGAAATGAGGATGAACGCTGTGTAGGAGCCAAGACTTCAGACGCGCAGGAACTACTTGGATTTGATTTCTAGCACTGGTTAGGCTTGGGTCAAACGGTAAACGACGAAGAAAACTATGGCAATATCGAGGTCTTGATTCATCTATCGATGGAGGGCTAACTTAGACTGTGCAATCAAGTTTGGTGCCGCAAAGGAGATAATGACTACCCCCAAATAATTGTCTTTTAGGCTTAAAACACCCCTAGTTAAAGTGGCTGGATAGCATTCAAAGATCGAGTTGACCTTATTTCCATAATAGTCCCCTTGGAGGTGGTTGCAAAAATTATAAACATTACATATTTATGTGCTTTTGGATAATCCATAATTTAGTAAGGCCAAATCATGAATGTGAGAGAGGATGCGCTGTTTAGTTGGAACACATATATGTCTTTTTCCTCTCTCTGTATATTATGGAAACTTTATAGCCCAAGCAATAGGCAACTCTGTTTTCCAAATTTCTTGCGTGTCATTAAAAGGTCTGTTGGTCCAATGCTAACGTCCTAAGCATGAAAGATAAAATGCCACAGAAGATGGTGAGCTTGATTGTTAACAATTCCTTCTCTTTCTTGCCATACGGCTCATTCAGGCATCCATGTTTTGGCTTCTGCCTGGGATCATGGGTAGTTAGACACATCAGTTATGTTTCAACATCTATGCTCCTGATGAGGAAAATTTATAACTTTCTGTGGAGAAGGTAGAAAGAAAGTCCTAAAGAGAAAGTTCTTTCTTTCTGCGGAGAAAGTTCTTACGCTAGCTCCTCTGTAGTAGTAAATAATTTTTTTCCTCTGCTAAAGATCAGAGCTGCAGCAATGAAGCTCTGCACAAAGCGTCTAACCCATGCTGGGATCGAACCTAGTCTGCCTGACTGTTCTGGCTGCAAATTGAAAGCATTGCACCACTGCGCCACAAAACCTTCGATACAACCTCATCCCTAGGGCATTTTGTCAAAAGGAGCTGGGCATGAGGTTGCGTTTGGTGGTCATTTAACCAAATATCTACATGTGTTCAGTACCGGAGGGGTTACTTTGTATATTAGTCGGACGGAGATGTGCTGTTTTTCAGGGTATCGCTTTCCCCTTTTTTCTAGAACAGGGTGTCATAAGAAGGCTATTTTTCTGGAGCCGGTCGTCAAAACATGTAACAAAAGGACAGGGGAAATTTTGCTAGATCGCGTTGCTATTTCTTCAAATTTTTGTTCTTTGGAGTATAATTTTATTTAACCATTGTTTCATAGAATCGGCTGTCATATGAAGGGAACACAAATTGAGGTCAAATACTCCCCTCCCGAATGTTAAAGGCACACTGTCGTGGTTGTGATTGGCTAGTTGTGATGTTGAAATCAAAGACAAAGCTCTGTCCTTTGAGTAATTACCAAGCCTTTATGCTCTTGGATCGTCCTTTGTTTCGAGAATAGAGGAAATCAGATCATTAGCATCTTCGTGAATTTCACTGCACAGCGAAATTACTGAATCTGGCCTAATTCTGTTCTTCTTGATTGTCTTGATTATCCAATCAGCATCACGACAGTGTGCCTTTAAGTTCATGAATTAGGAATCAAGATTATGGTTACCTTCAGGATTGACAACGATTAATCCACTGACACCTTTATGATTTTGAATCCGATCCAAGATTTGTTCAGATTCCGTAGTAGCATGAGACATTTTGTTGAATTCCCTGAAAAAACACACCATACTCTAAACATGGCAAAGATTCAAAACATATCACTGCGTACATGACACACTGATTGCAGGAAGAACTTCCCTCTATCACCTCACCGAAGTTGAACGATTAAACTTAGGAGTGTTATGTACGATAATCTATGCACAAATAGTATTAGCTGACAACTATTTCATTCCACGTATGGAATTCGTCATAATTTTCTCTTGTCAGAGAGCCATGAACCTTGCTCGTGAGAAATGAACACGCGGCTGTTGCAAATTGTCAGAGATCCATGAACTTTGCTCGTGAGAAATGAACACGCGGCTGTTTGCAAATACACGAGAGCCTTAGGAAGGTTGAAAATAGTTATCAATGAAATTCTCAGAGAAACAGGCTCCATAATGTTGGGGTCGTACGGGCTGACGGATAGCGGTTTTTAGCCACTTTTAGAACGGTTTTACGGTTTTTGACCATGAAACTGGCGGTTTTACCCATCAAATATGATTCAAGAAGGAAAATTGCTACAAAATTTAAGTTACAGCTTCGAAAAATATCCAATACGGTATAATCTTGGGAAGAATTTTACAAATTTCATTTTCACTCGATAATTTATAAATTAAGCAGTAATTCAGTGACGGTAACTTATAAAGCTAGCATTTCAAGTCCTGTTTAATCAGTTCATCAACTTGATTTGTCCTTTGGCTGCTTGGCAAAAGATGTCAAAGTTTGTTAACTGAATGACTAACTAGCACTTACCAATCGTCTTCCATAATTCAAGTTAGAAAAGGCTCTTGTTTCGATCCCTTATTATCTCTCTGCAACAGTCTTTAGTTATAATTTTTGAAACAAAATCAAAATGCATTGACTTCCGGAATTTTATTCCAAAGTGTTAAACAATTCGATGCCGCATTCTTACCCAAAACAGGACTGAGCTCAAAGTTTGAAAAATGAGATAATCTCCTGATCGTCATATTCCATAATTACGTAAAGACGTAAATTGAGGAACATGCATCAACGAACTCTGGTCTGCGTGCAGACTCTGACATGGAGGGAAAAAGAAAGGACTTTTGCCCATCTTCGCTCTTTCCTTCCTCCCCCAGTGCCTTTATGCAGGCTAATTAGAACCTGATTAAAGGGGGAGAAATATTTACCTCAGCTTAATTTCTACGACACTCACAGGTGATCTGAAGCAAAACTTTTCATTGATGCAAATGAGTAGCACTTTTCAATGATAAAGAATGTCGTTTATAATTTTTGATACCTTGTTTCATTTTCTAGTTATCCACTATTTTGTATGATTCGCTGATGACGTCATTTTGTTTGCAAAATGTAAGGAAAGGGTACGAGGCTGTCAATAGTTCCAAATGGAAACTGACTAAGAGAACTTTCCTCAATTGACATGCCTATCTAAACATCATATCAGTCCATGAGAAACTTCTACTAAATTTTTATAAAGCTCAACTTAAATGTCTCCTACAATTGTAACCATTCAAAGATCAGATGCAGCTTTATATGATCCTAGTAATTTGCAAAAAAATGTCGTCAACAACTGAAACTTGATATGAGTGGATATGAGTGGATAACTTGAAAACGAAATGAGATATCAAAGAAATTCAAACAGGATTCTGCATCATTCGACAGTGCCGTTTGACTGATTGCATATTCGTAGTTATCGCTTTTGATAGACTGATGGACGCTCAAACTACGACTTATGGACTTTGATACTAAAATTTGGGATGAAGTTTTCCCCTATCGATTTCATAACTAGATATGGAAACCATAGCAACACTATACGAACACCAGGCAATGGTGGATGAGCCTAAGTTGCCGGCTCGAACCTGCAATGTTAATACAACTCAGAGTTCAAGTTTACAGTGATAATAGCCATGAACAAAAGCCACAAGTATCCATACAAATGTCTCCTCAATCCAAGAAACAACAAACCTTTCACTGTGAATCAGGGTTTCCTCATTTTTAAGGCCAATTAGCTCCTATGAACTTCACCGTAGCATTGAGCATTTCAAACTGTCGAGGGTCGCTGACCTCGCTTCTGAGACTACACAGCGGCCTCGTTCCAAAGGGCACACGTAAACGTGTGCATCTCCGTCTCAAAAATTTATATCAAAGTCCATAAGGCCCAGATTGAGCAAAATAAGAAATGTTGTTGTTGTTGTTATTGTTGTTGTTGTCGTTGTTGCTATTTTTGCGATATCTGGGACTATGTCGTGAGGCTACAGTGCCGTTATTTTGCATCAATAAAAATTTTTTCCCTTCAGATCACCGTTTCAGAAGCAACAACTTATTTTGCCTTTTCTCTGCCATAAATCAGCAACCACTTGTTAGACTGACTCCAGCAAGGTCTTAAACTTTAACTTGAGGCCTAATTGAGCTTACAGCTCCTCCACAGCAGCCACACAAACGGTGCCCTTGGCTAAATACATAATTCCCTGCCTTTCACTCGTTGTTGTCGTTGTTTTCGCTTCTGTTTTATCGACTTATCAATTCGGGGAGTGCAGAGATGGGACATATATAGTAAGTCTATCCAGGTCCTATTCAATCGTAAGGCAATAACTTTTTGGTGGTTGATAAAAGATGTGATATGGCTTTTCGGTTATTGATTATGATTCATGTTGTTTGGGACGGGGTTTTTCATACTTTTGTTCTCTTTACAGCTGTTCTTAACAAAAACTGGTTCACATGGCCTCGATAAGTAATTTTGAGTTAATGCACAAAAGTATGAGCGAAGCAAAACACATAAAACACACCGTAACACGAAAATGGACCATCAATTTTGCAGATTGCGCAAGCATGCACAAACCTTGCTAAAATGGAAACAGGCCTAAGGGGCGGAATCTTTTTCAGTTTATTCATCGAAGGACTACCAATGACTTTTGAGTAAGTTTGGAGTAAGGAGTGTTAAGAGGACATATCTTGTGTTCTATGCTGTGAAAAAGCTTAGGCCCCGTTCACACTAATCCGTTTTCATTTTGACCAGTTTTTACCCCTAAAATGGAGCAGTTTTTTGCTCCCTGTTCACATTATTATTTTATTATTAATTCTTTCATTTAAAGTTGGCTAAATGCTATAGCTAAATTGCTAATTAAGGCCAACATTGCTAATTAAGGCCAACACTGCTCCGTTTTCAGATTAAACGAACATCTTGCAATTGGTGTTCACACTTCTTCTCAAAAACGGACCTGACTGTTTCTTTTTGAAAACAAGACTAGCAAAGCTTGTTGTTGTTAGCGTATTCAAATTCCTCCGTTTTTGGTGTTCACATTACAGATATGCGTTTTTTTTGCTCTGTTTTCATTCAACTCCCTATTTGTCAGCGTATTCAATTAGCTCCATTTCTAGGTATCTATAGATACATATTTCAGGAAATCAGGCACCTTGACAAAAAACTGCCTTTTCGAAGAAGAGCAAAATTTGGTTGTGCTTACGCCATTCTAGATGTCGTAATTGCAAAATTTTTCTGGGGAAGCATGTCCGCAGACCCCCTAGATTGATGTGCCTCTGGCGCATGCCGGTGGCTGCGCCACTCGGTTCCACAACTATTGGTGCACACTATTCATTGACAACTTTGCTGTCTGGTGCACCAAAATCTTACATTCCATACTGGCAGTCTGGTTGATGGAGACGATGCGGGGCAAAAGTGCCACGGAGTTGCAGGAATAGTGTAAATGGAAAGCTGTAAGCGGGGTCTTGGCGAGGGGCAAATCATTTCTCAAAATAGCGTACGTGATTTTTGTGATTTTGAAATCACATGATTTGTTCTGTGATTTTGTTATGATTCTAGTGATTTTTAATGATTTTTTCGTGTGATTTTTCAGTAATTTTTCAGTGATTTGTGATTTTTGGTGCTTCCCGTATGTGATTTTTTGTGATTTTGAGATTTTTGTAAGTGATTTTTTTGTGATTTCAAGGGAGGTGTACGAGAAAAAAATCAGTGATTTGCCCCTCGGGTCTTGGTTCTCATGAAAAGATCAACAATTCCTTTTGACCAACTCAGCATAAAAGGGAATCAAATGTCTTCGATTGTATGCACACAATGGCATGGCAAACAATAAATGAATCAGTTTTATTTATAATCAATATCCTCGTGTACAATGGCAAACAATGTTTCTGATTTCTTTAGCTTAACGTTTGCTCGACTGGTTCCATAAAAATAGAAGTTAACCTCAAGACTTTGAAGTCGGAAGGAACGAAGGTATCTGTCAAATTTTCAGTAGAAAGATAGAAATGGAACGAAGGGGTAATGTTTTGAAGTCAAGTACGCAAGTACGTAACACCAACACTGAGGGCTGGAGTTATTCAAGGAGTTCGAATCGGATGAAGTCCAAATTTTCTTCCTACACAAGCAGCAAATAACGGATATCGGGCAAAGATCCTCGATTCACTCCTCAAAGTCCAATATTTATCGTTCTGTTCGCACCATAAAACTATGAAGTGGACCAGGCAAACACAAACAAGTACCCACTTAGGAAACGAAGAATAACTAATTAAAAGCAATAGATAACTGTTACCTTTTTGCTTTAAATTCAGAGGCGGACTTTGCAGGTAACTTTCTTTGTGTTGTTCAGTTCTTCAGTTCTTCATGAAATCATCTGGCAAGAAAATAAATCTCGGTTTACACATAGATTAAGTTCAAACGTGTTACGATTGTCTCTTGAGAGTCTACTAGACAATTTAATCCAGCTCTTTGCTACGTAATTTTTTCCCCATTGTTTCACGGATTCGTAAAATCCCGTCTGTGGAAAAGTAATTGAGTGACTCTGTTATCAGTTGTGGTAGTGTTACTATTGGAAACTGAAGCCAGGTTAATCTTATAGGGATCACGTTCCCTTGGTTCATTTGATTACAAAGCTATCTTGGGAGGCAGCCTCGTAATAAGGGGGAAAGCCTCTTGTTAAAGAAAAGAACAAATGACAAAAACGTCAGATAAATCGTAAGGATCACCAAGGGTGCTAGGACTCGGATGGTTTGCTTGATTATTTATTTACTTTGTTTTGATCTCTGTGTCTTGCTTTGTTGTCTTGTTTTCTGTTCTGTTTCGTCTTCAACTGAGCGTTGCGTTCGTTATTAGGCCCAACCGCTCGCAAGTTGTACGAATAGAGCTCCCTTTTATATTTCTGTGTATTAGTGCGCTTTCGCACAAGAACCTATCTACCTAAACTACAGCAAACATCTACAAAATCTTTTAAGAAAATATCACAAAGGATATCTGTCTACGAATTAAGAGAAGCCAAATCACTCCCTCTCACTCACGTAGAAAGACTTGCAGCGGCAGTCAAAGTCCTTATTTGTCAAACTGCTCCAGTGCAAGCACGGCGCATGCTCAGTGAATCAAAGCTTTCTTGGGAGGCAGCCTCATATACATGGAGACAAACTCGTATAAAACGAAGCAAGGAATGAATTTGGTAAGTAAAACAAAGATATGTGGACTTTTAAACTCACCCGGTTCATATGTTATCTTTAACTGATATTTCCATGTGCAACGAGTGAGATAGCTATCAAGTTTCAGAGAATCTTTGTAATCTTTGTAACCTTTAAGACAACCTCTCATCAAAGGAGACAAGGAAAAACAAAGATCTGTGCATTTTTTAACTCACCCGGTAGATATGATATGTTATCTCTAACCGATTTTCCTTGTACAACAAGTGAGTTAGCTATCAAGACTCAGAGGTATGTTGTATCTATGGAGACCTTGAAGGAGATTTATAATAGTAATATAGAGCTACATCTGAACTATTGATGCTCTAATTGGGGCTGCAGCGGTATCACGAGAATGCGTGGCCGAGTGGTTAAGGCGTCTGACTCGTAAACCAAAGGTCAGAACGGCCGTAGGTTCAAATCCCACGCTGAATAGTTTGGTCGCTGTCCGTAACTCTAGCCCGGGTCGACCAGAGCCATGTGAGGGAAATCTGGTCGCTGCGGCGGGTAGCTGCGGCGGACTGATGGTATAATAAGTCTCTCAGACTTTCGCAAGCTTGCCACATTAAATATAAATACCTACCTACCTACCTAGAATAGAATCTCTTCAAAATTAAAAACTAGGGCGGCCCGAATCGTTACGGGCATTCCTTATGATGCCCCTTCTGTGCCGTTACGTTACGTAAAGAGCTTGGCTGGTTGTCCATCAAAGAAATGATTATGAAAGAAACATCTGCTATGATGTATAAATCTTTAAACGATCTTGTACCACAGTACATTAGTGAACTATTGGTTAGACTAACAGATTGAATAGAAGTATACTCAAATTGACTTTACGTTTTATCCACGAAACTGGTCGGTTTGATTGAGATATCTGCACCCGGGGGGGGGGGGGGGGGGTACTTAGTATATTTGTCCGACGGGGATGTGCCGTTTTTCAGGGTATCGTTTTCGCCTATTTTTCTAGAACGGGGTATCAAAAGAAGGCAAATTTTCTGGAGCAGGTTGTCAAAACATGTCAAAAGAGGAAATTTTGTTAGAACAGGTTATTATTCAGTCAAATTCTCGTGTTTTTGAGTATACTTTTCACCGATTTTTTCTAGAACAGGGTATCATTTGAAGGCAAAAATTTTGGAGCAGGGTGAAAAATTTTTTTGTCGTGGGCACATCCCCGTACAAATTTAAGTCAACTACCCCCCCCCCCGGGTATCTGCACTCTGCAGTACTAAGCAACCACCAAGTCCCGTAAAGTAAATGTTCTCTTTCCTTGTAAATTCTTTTTCACACCAGATGTGAGGCATTTTCTTTTTTCTACCACAACGAACGATTTGCGCTTGTAACATCATTCAAGTTATCGCAGCCCTGGCCTGACACCTGATGTGGAACAGAATCTATAGTCCATTAGCTTATAATCGTTTGTAGTGTAGTCGTAGTTAGTTGAACGTTGCATGTCTTTTTACATTGGCCATGGGGTAGGGTAAGGTGGGGTAATTTGGGTCTACGGGGTAATTTGGGTCTATTTGGTTTTTCGCTTTTAAAGCGATCGTAAGTTAAAAATTTCAATTCATGATCCCGTGGGTGTTGAAATCTATACTTTCAGGAGTTGTTTAAGTGGTGTCGAAGAATTATTTGATAATTCCTAGTGCTTCAGTTTCGTTATTTTCGCCGGCCTAAACTTTTATCAAGATCTGACAGCGTAGAAAACTTTCGATCTATGCCAACTTGCAACTTCTTTTCGTCAACAAATCATTATCAATCTCATGTTCAATCATTTGGAAAGGTGCTAAAAGTTTTTCGGGATTTTTTTGCGATTCGGTAGATTTTGTTTCGATTATTTTGCAAGGTGGGGGTAATTTGGGTCTACTAGGTTTTCTAGGATTTTGTTATGAGTCGCGTTGTGCGAGAATTGGGCAAGGGCACCGGAATCGAAACAAAAATTGAGATAATTCTGCAAGCAAATGGATGATACATCGAAAAAAGCACTAGGTACACTTTTTGTTCATGTTTTAGTGGTTTCAGAGCAAGACACAAGAATTCACTTCGTTTAAATATCATTTTGAAAGAAATTTTGTTTACATTTCCATCTTCAAGAATGGGCCTATGTATGCGCCGATGGTGGTACGATTTATTTTCAATTTTCTCTGTGCAAGTTTTCAAGTCGTTGGCTGCGAAACTCTGAAGATTCAATCACAGATATCCATGAAAGCATCCTAAAATTTTATTTTAATGAATTTACAATGCTCCTGATGAAATAAATACTGTTTTTCTCGAATAGACCCAAATTTCCCGCCGGCAGGTTGAAACTGCACACAAAAGTGAGGAAAGTAAAATATTCTTAAGAAATATTTACACTTCAAATCAAAGAACGGGAACAAGTTTCCAAGAACGACAAAAGATTCAATGTAGGAAAAACGAAATAAGATCTTCAATATTTCCAACGACTTTGTGAGGATACTCTATTTATTTCGAAAAATGCCCAATTTAGACCCAAATTACCCCCACCTTACCCTAGTCATTGTCTTTCGCTCCCCATGGAACGTACCTACAGTGTTGTATAGTAATTGGTCAGTTCATACGCAGCCGGCATGCCCTGTGGATGCTGTGACCACTCTGATGGTCCACAAAAATGGCTGCCAAGATAAGGAGGACAAATTCAAGGCATGCTGGTTGTAATGGTCCCTTTTAATATGGTTTTAAGTTTTGCTGGCTTTCAATATAAGTTAGCTGCCAGGCGCGGGCTGCGGGAAACGCAGAATTTGGAAAAAGATATATGTATGAAGCATCGATTTATTCATATCCAGATTTATCATTTTGTTTGTGACATATCAATTTGTTTTTTTCTGTTTCAACTTTAGGCGACATTTTAATCTCCGCGCGTGGCAGCAGATTGACATGATCTCAAGGGCCCTGGAGAAATTATGTCACTCAATCGACGACTCTTGAGTGGCAGGGCACTTGAGGTCGTGTCAATCTGCCGCCATGCACGAAGATTAAAATGGCACCTCAACAGGAGGAAAAAAGTTATATGTTACGAACGGAATGATAAAATAGGATAGGAATAACTCAATGTATCATGCATAAACCTTTTTCCCCAAATTATGCATTTCCTACAGCCCGTGCTCCGGGTAGCCAATACTTCAGCAGATTGGATTGAAGTAAACAGACCCATATATGGTATTCTGTAGGCATGCACATCTTCAAATGAATTTACCTTCCCTCACACTGAATCAAAGTAAGCATTATTAAAATCATATTACATATTAGATCAAAATCAAATAACTTGCATTTAGTATTTTGCCAATTTACACACCATCGAACAAATTCAATTTCCCACACAAGAAATCAAAGCAACCAATGTTAAAAATAAATTCAAAGTATAAATGTTTGCATCAAGGAACCAGAATGAAATTAATATCAGATTAAACAGTGGAGAAATTAAACCTTGTCAGTATCGGGAACCCGGTGCGTGAAGAGGTGAATTGAAACAATGGCCTAATCTTTAACAGTTAGCGAAATCTAAACATGATTTACTTAACTGCTAGGATGTATAGATGTGTACTGTATATGCGATATCATGTGACTGATTTTTTTTATCTGCCCAGTTTGATAATCAAAATCTGGTATTTGTTAAACGCATCTCTAACGGATGAATTAATCATGAGAACTGTCCCTTGATCAATACCTGCAGAAATTTACCAAACAGCTGATGTCGTAGGGAGAAGAAAAAACAGAACCCTCACATCTGCGTCTTGAACTACGAGTTTGCAATACGCTGAGATCGGAGCAGCTTTAGAACAGTTTAAGACCGACTGACATGGACTTTAAGCGTGCATGATCGCGCTTGACTGCATTTCAAATGCATCTTGAAGAAACTTTGATTACATCATCAACCCACGCATATCACAGTTAGGTGAGCTGGAATGATATATCATTATGTTCTGAAGGAATATTTTATTAGTGTTTTTATGTAAGTGCAGAGAAGCTCGCACAACTAGGAGGGAAATAGCTACATTGTGTCATGATATCTGTGTCACAGAATAATTGAAATTTTGTGACACTGGAAAGGAAAGAGAAGTGCGTACAACTAGGAGGGGAATAGCTTCAGTGTATCATGGTATTAGCTTACCGAAATCGTCAAATTGTGTAAACTTGAAAGCAAATTGAATTCTTACAGAATCAAGTTTTATTGAAGAGTGTTAGAAACATTGCTGCCTGAAAGACGTATGTTATTTAGTGTTTTGACGTGAGGAAAACGAACTTCGTACAACTGTGAGGGGAATAGCTACAGTGTCTCATGATATTAGCATATCGAAATCGTCAAATCGTTGAAAATAGTAAGCAGATTGAATTCTTAAAGAATCAAGTTCTGTTGAAGACTGTTGGAAACACATTGCTGCCTGAAGGACATATATTTATTGGTGTTTTGACGTGAGGAAAAGGAAGTTCGTACAACTGGGAGAGGAATAGCTACAGTGTCTCATGATACTAGCGTACCGAAATCGTCAAATCGTTGAAAATAGTGAGCAGATTGAATTCTTAAAGAATTAAGTTCTGTTGAAGACTGTTAGAAACATTGCTGCCTGAAAGACATGTGTTTATCAGTGGTTTGACGCAAGTACAGAGAAGTTCGTACAATCAGGATGGGAATAGCTACAGTGTCTTGATATATGCGTACCGAAATCATCATATCGTTTGAGATTGTAAGCACATTGAATTCTTAAAGAATCACGTTCTGATGAAGACTGCTGGAAACATTGCTGCCTGAAAGACATATGTTTATCAGTGTTTTCGCACAGATAAGAGGAAGTCTACGTAAACAGGATTCGGTCTGTTTTAAATAAAGCTAACCACAGAATGTATTGACAGTTCTGCGCCAAATTAAGCAAAAGCTGCCATATTTAATGCAAAAGAGTTACAGTACTATTCAAGGACTACTTGACACATATGTTTATTGAGGTTCTGACGCAGGTAAGGAGAATTCCATTTAAAAAGAATTCAGTGCGTATAAAGAAAGTTGACTATACTTGTCTTGTCATCTATGCCGTGAACTTGAGGCTAAACTGCTACACTTAATTCCAAAGACCTGGAATACTATTTGAGGATACTGGAGACATATGCTTTTCACTGTTTTAACGCAGATAAGGAGCATTCCGTGTGAACAGCATTCAGTACATTTAAAGAAAGCTGACCACATCTTTCCTTGTCAACTACATTGTGAACTTGGAACTTGATGTTAAGCTGCTACTTTGATGACTATTTGAGAGGCTTGCGTTGGAGTGCTTTTAAAACATTGTCAGATACTGTACTAGCAGATGCTTAAAATCAGATAATGGGAAGCTAACTGTACCTTCTACATTGACGAAATCGTTGCAAACCAGCCGTTTTGAGCCCATGAATGAATTTAAGAATGCTGTGGACATGATGCTATATTGATGACTTTTTGAGTGGGTTGAAATACTTTTGAAACATCGTTGAGAAATCTACTTCTGATATGAGAAAGTAGATAATGGGAAGCTAACTACATTTTACATTGACGAAATCGTTGCAAAGCAGCCGCTTTGAATCTTTGGCTAAACATCCGGTCATTAATTTTCAAAATAAAGACTGCTTGCGAATTAAAGGATTCGTGAAGTTTCAGAAATCTCAGTACAGTGAATAATGACATCTTTCTTCTAAAGTTTTTAGCAAAGAAGCTAAAGAAAATATTCAAAGAGGTAAGTCAATATATATTGCAGAGTGGCATTCTTGTTAAAGGACCAGATCGGTTCAGGTTTGTTGTACAGATTTCGAGTCAGGCTATTTTTTTATTATTTTTTGGCTCTGGTACCCAGGGTAATCTTTGGGTGACTTTTTGCACAAAATCAGTCTGTAGATTCTTATATTTTCACATTCTTGTTTGCGGATTTTACTGTATTGCGCACGTTCGAAAATGTATGAAAACATCTTTCGATTTAGACTGCGTTCACACGATGCCGGCACACTTTGAAAACGGTAGGAAAATTGACAGTAAAAACTCGTTCCTGGACTTTGATGCTGAAGAAAAGTACCTACACACTAAGAATCGACCAGTCTCGATCCAAAAGCGTTGAAAAATGATCTGTTTACGATGCTGTTTCAAATTTATACCGGTTAGAGTTCCGTTTTCAAAATCTACCGTTTTCGAAATCTGCCGGCAAAAAATGTGCCGTTTTCGTGTGAACAGGAGGCCTATCCGTCACATTATTCACCGTTTTCAAAATCTGCCGGCATCGTGTGAACGCAGTCTTAGATTCTCTTTTAGAATACCGAAAACGTCCATTATTGGCATAAGCTCTGGAATCCATGAGAACACATACAGGTGTTGTTGACGACTGAACGGTTTTACATCTAAATATGACATCATTTAGAGCGCGTTTGATTGACAATTCCAAACCTACCATAAAGCGGTCGACTTCGCAGAGATGGAGATATAGTGCCGAATCAAACACAAAATTCTTCAAAACAGCAGGTTTCAGATTTTTTTTCTTATTCATATAAAATAATTACAATACAAATTTTACATTCTACTATACTGCCTCTAATTACTTTACTACACTACGGGTACGACACCATGAGGAGCGAAAGACCATGACTACCCCATGGCCAATACATAAAAACGCACAACATAAAGTAAAGATAGAAAGAAAAATAAGTAAACCACTAATTAAAAATACAAAGTTGACAAAAAGTAGGTGCTAATGAATGGGAGTTTGCAGCAATGGAACAATTAAAAGCGTTCTGAAGCATGAATGAATTTGAGGGTTGCCTGAAGTAACTTCTTATTGGTGCCAAAGGTTAGCCGCTCGTCACCATACAAAATGAATTTGAGTAAAGTTTCATTTGAAAGAGGCGAAAAACCATGAGGGAGCAATATTGCATTCACACTATCGAGAAGGTCAGATCTAGGACCGTTATACGAATGACAAAGCAGCAGGAAATGTTCCGTGTCCTCTACTCCATCATTTGCAGGACACAAAGGGTTGACTGTGTCTCTAAAGTTATGGCTAAATTTATGAAAATTCAGTTTGCTCAGTCCTACCCGTAACTGAGTGAGAATAGCTAGACCTTTTGGATCATGAATACCATATACTAGTTTAGGAGTGGGTCGGATAAGTTTCGATAGTTTTGTTTTAAAAATACTCAGTGAGGGTGATAACCTAATTTCTGGGTCAAGTTTGTTCCATTCAGAAAGACAGTCAGGATAAAAGCTTGTCTTGAGACTTGTCGTTCTTGCCCTTATCTGCCCAATTACATCTGCATTACGAAAAGAGTACATTGCTTGTGGTAATTGTGGAATGGGGTATCTTGTGTAGTCAGGGGTTATATCGTTGACAATCTTGTAAAAAAGAACAAGGCGTCTACTCCAATGTCGTAGGCTTAGGGATTCCCAACCAAGTTCCTCATAGAGTTTTTCACGAGGTTCCAGATTCATCCTGACGAAAACGTGGTTCCCAGTTGAAAAATACGAAGACGAGTCCGATGCTTGGCAACAAAAATTGAACCTACTCAATTACCATAGCAGCACGAGGAAATTCGCCTCGTTTTCAGAGCTTCGCAAATGAAAAAGAGATCTCTCCAAAGTCTGCCAAACCTTCCGCCTGTTGGAACAGAGGCTTCGGCAGGCCTTCGACACCTGTCAAACCTGCCGTTTTCGGAATTTGGTAGTCAATCAAACACAATTCCGAGCCTTCCGAGTCTACCGTGTTCAGAATTGGTACCAATCAAATCCAACCTTAAGTGTCCCAGAAAAAAGTGAATAGATTTGATAAGGCACAGTGATGATAATCCCTCATTTGTTAATGCTGGTGCCTTCAGAGATGGAATAGAGATCTTTGAAATCTCTAATTTGCCTCTGTGTGCGATCTTATTTTAATTAGAAAAAGAAATTCCAGCTTTCTAATAACAAAATAAAAAGAAATTAATCTAATTCGAATAGAAAATACCAATAGAATTTGTCCAAATTGCAAATTGACGGAAATGATCATAATATCATAATGATCAAAACTATTAAATTTCGAAAATCCCCACTCCCCCCCCCCTGATTTCAGTATGCAGACAGAACTGACTTTTCACCAGAAAAATTCGCTTCAAAATACTTTTTGTATTTAAAAGCTATATTACTATTACTTAGCTAAATCTTGTTTATTTAATGGATTTTTGTATGTTGTGGAATTTTGAAATGAAATGAAACTGAAAATGAAACTGAGGTAATTGCTGATTTATGGACCAAAAAAGCAAAAATTAGTGGTTGCCTCAAGATCAGACGATTTTGTGTTAAAATCAATGAAATTGAGTGAAAAAATGAGCTTAGAATAATTTCTTAGCTTTTCATGGGTGAACCAGGAGTCTTAAGAGGGGGGGGGGGGGCATTATTTGGTACTCGAGATGAGCATTGTATATTACTGCCGATGGGTAGGTGGTATTTTCAAGGAATCGTATCTCGTAATAAACCTGAACAGTCAGATATAGACCATGTACAGATACCAGTACGAACACCAACTGACAAACAATTCTTATCACACATAAAATAATAATGAAATTACACCCGTGAGAATTCAAATACTGGCTTATTTAGATCAATGACGTACGATGACGAATAACAGGTTATTTCTCGAGATGATTCTTCGATCAGCAATCCAAGAAACTACCGAGTGAGCAAGAAAGCTTTTGATAATTACCGATAGCCTCATTCCATAAGGGCCCTCAACTTACGCTCACCTTATTGAATTGAATTTATGTTGTTGTTGTTGCTTCAGTGAGGGCCTTCTTTCCCAACTGTTCTCAAAACGGACAAAAATTTCCTTCGGGGCACAGATCTATTCCCCAACCAATCAGAATGGAAGATGGCGAATAACTTCATCGGATTGGCTGATTTTTCTTCAATCAAACTTCCCGCCAAAGGCAAACAAAAGATTGAGAAATGGAATAGAGATCTTTGAGAGATGGAATAGAGATCTTTGGAATCTCTAATTTGCCTCTGTGTGCGATCTTATTTTAATTAGAAAAAGAAATTCCAGCTTTCTAATAACAAAATAAAAAGAAATTAATCTAATTCGAATAGAAAATACCAATAGAATTTGTCCAAATTGCAAATTGACGGAAATGATCATAATATCATAATGATCAAAACTATCGAATTCCGAAAATCCCCACTCCCCCCCCCCTGCCGATGCGTTGAACTGAACGGCCGTAGCGATCCAAATCTCGAAGTACCGAACGAATTTTTTTATTCAAATATAAAAATTTACAATGTATTCTACCTTTAACTATACCTTTCTAATTACTATACAAAACTGTAGGTACGATACCATGGGGAGCGAAAGACAATGACTAGGGTACCCCAATGGCCAATATAAAAAGACACGCAACGTTCAACTAACTATGACTACACTACAAACGATTATAAGCTAATGGACTATAGATTCTGTTCCACATCAGGTGTCAGGTCAGGGCTGCGATAACTTGAATGGTGTCACAAGCGCAACTCGTTCGTTGTGGTAGAAAAAAGAAAATGCCTGACATCTGGTGTGAAAAAGAATTTACAAGGAAAGAGAACATTTACTTTACGGGACTTGGTGGTTGCTTGGTACTGCAGATATCTCAATCAAACCGAACGAATTTAGGAGATCTTTTGCATCCCCATGATGATGATTTTAAGGGGCTCGACCAGTCAAAAAAGCTCAATTTTCTTGAAAAAATCCGTTTTTGGGATTTTACGTAATTAGTAAGCATTTTTATCAGAGATTTCGGCCAAGGATTCCCTTTTCTTCTATAGGAGTCGAAAATTGCTAAAAAAATCCAGAAGTTTCATGGGTTGTATGTTTTTTTGAACTAAGAAGTTTGATTTTGTTTGAAATTTTACGTCTATGTTTGCCTGATATTTTGCATAATAATTCCCAAGGCAAAACATGAAAGTTTGGTATGGTTTGAAAGCCCTATGTTTCTACTGTAAAATACAAGCATTTATTCCGTTGTATATGAGCCACCTGTGCTCTGTAGTAGTTGCCAAAGCAACAGCAATATAAGAGAGTTGATTACGTAATCTTTTGTGGTCTTCAAATTTGATTGGTCGATTCGTCTCATTCTTCACTTTCATTGGCTAGAAGAAACAGCTGATGGTGAAAGTAATGTGATCTTCAACAGTCGTCAAGTTTACTTTCATCTACGTTCACAGTTGCTGTTATTTCTCTCGTAATTTGACTTTTCTGGTAAACGTTCTCAAAATGGGAAGAACAAAATTTAGGAGCCGCAATGTTTTCCGTGCTGGGAAGAAGAAGTCATCAAAGCGTCGCAGTAAACAGGAAATCCTCGAGATGCATGTTGATCGGCCGAGGCCTAGGCCAGAAGAAACACATCCACCACCACCAATTATCCAAGACCAAACTGTTGACACAAAAAACTCTGCTAGTGCGAAAAAGTTGTCATTGTTTGGAGTAGAAATTTCTGATTTTGATGCGGTTACTACAGAATGTGATTCTCAAATGAACACGCTCGATGATGATGAGTACATTTTGGTACAAGGAACACAGATTATGCAGCTGTTATCTGACCTGCTTTGCCCCATGTGCAAACAGGCCAGTATTCAATTTACACGGAAACCTGAAGATGATCTCGGTTTTGCTGCAAGGATGGCTATTGAGTGTATAAATTGTAAACGGTATAGCAGAGAAGGATATTCTTCACAAAGAATTGGCAAGCCAGGTAGCTTGAAAAATGCTCCATTTGATGTCAATGCCCGATCTACTTTGGCTTTCAGGGGAGTTGGTTGTGGGCACTCAGCAATGAAGGAATGGTGTGGTGTCATGAATATGTCAGCTGTGCTCAGCAAAAATGCTTACACCAATACAAATAATAAATTGGAAGAGGCTGCATCGAAAACCTTCGAATCAGTTGCACAGAATACAAGAGAACTCTTAAAAGAAGCATATGCTGCAATAGGTGTAAATGAAGACAAAGATGGAATTCTTGATATTGCAGTTTCATATGATGGGACCTGGCAAAAGCGGGGTCATACCTCTCACAATGGCGCTGCCTGTACAATAGATTTGTTGACTGGACTGCCAATTGATGTTGAAGTCCTTTCTAACTATTGCGCTAAGTGCTCCATTACTCCAGATGATGTCAAAAATCAGGAATGGCTTGAGAAGCATGCAAAAGTGTGTTCAAAAAATTTCAATGGTACGTCAGGAGCGATGGAGGTAGAGGCAGCAGAGCGTCTTTGGACAAGGTCAATTGAGAAACACAATGTTAGATACAGGACGATGCTTTCTGATGGAGACAGTAAAGCTTTTGATGCACTGGCTGCATTGAATCTTTATGGTGATGAAAAGCCCATAGAAAAAGAGGATTGCATTAATCATGTTTCCAAGCGCATGGGAACAGCATTGAGAAATATGGTTGCTGTTTCAAAAGCACAGAAAAACTCAATTGGTGGCAAAGGAAAACTAACACAAACAAAAATAAAAAGAATTCAGAATTATTATGGCAAAGCTATCAAGGACCATTCGCATGATGTGAAGCTATGTAGGAAAAGGATAATGGCAATTTTATTTCACCTTTCCAGCACAGATGATTCCCCAAAACATACTCACTGCCCTGAAGGGGCAAACTCTTGGTGCTTTTGGCAGCGTGCCAAGGCAAGTGGTGATGTGCCTGGTGAACACAAGGAGCATGATACTTTGCCTCCAGAAATAGGATCAAGATTGGTTCCTATCTTTCAACGACTTTCAGTTGAGAAACTGCTTGAAAGATGTTCAAGGAAGAAAACTCAAAACCCAAACGAATCCTTACACCAACTCATATGGAAGATATGCCCAAAGTCCATATACGTGGGACGTAGAACTTTGAAAACTGCTGTTGCCCTGGCTGCATGCCAGTTTTCAATGGGAGCGACTTTCAAGGTTCTTCTCCTCAATTTGTTGGGCATGGAAGCTGGGGAGACTTTGAAAAGATTTGTTAAGGAAAAAGATTGTGAAAGAATAAAACTAGCAGAAAAGGCATCATCCGAGGCTGCTAAGAAGCATAGGAAGAAATTAAAATACGAACAAATAAAAGTTGACCAGAAAGCAAAAAAAGATGAGGGTGAAACATATGGTGCAGGACTTTTTTAACATATTAGATTTGAAACCTTTGAACTGATAACCTTATCTGTTTTTCTATTTATTACCACTGTAGCCCTTGGCCATTTTACAAGCAATCTACCTTACATAGCACCACTAAAGTCGTGAATTGAAGTTGTGCAATTTTTAAAAGCATTTTTCTCAAAACGTAAATTTTGAGAAGGAGCGATACTAAGTGTATGCAAAATTTTTTCATCCTTCAGACTTTGTTTGATGTTTATATATCAAAATGTTCTTGAATATCTGCAGAATGCAACTATGGTATTTGATTTCTAATAAAATAAATACCTTACAAGCAATATTCTTTGAAACTTCAGGTAGCAGCAACAGAATTTCTCTACCACATCAGAAACTTGCAGAAAAAATATATTTACTTACTTTATGTGCAAACAAATAGCATAGTTGCACCTTCCAAGTATTCAGCTACAATTTGATATGTCACAAACTTAGTTTAGGTTAAAGACAAAAAAGTTTTGCATGTACTAAAAAGAATCTATTGTTCTCCTGTTACCATGACAACTAATTAAGGTAATTAAGATCTGAAAGCAAAATTGGGTTCAGGGGATGAAGATATATGTGTTTGCCAATTTTGACATTTCTATGTCATACCTTCTTGGATTTACGAGACTTCAGGTTCATTGACTGGTCGAGCCCCTTAAGAAACTTTCAGTACTGGCCTAACAACTTACGAAATGGAGCCTGGCAAAATTGGCCAATCTTTTAAAATATGTGATGCATTGCAAAAGATTTAAAAGGAGAACGTACTACCTAAATTGGGCCAAGATTTGCGTATGTTGTGATTTTTAACCCAGTGGAGGGGGGGGGGGTACATGACTTGCGGATGGACTGAAAATTGATGCCCTTCGTCTGCCGTCCGGTTTTCAGAGAGTTACCCTCATCTAATTACCGACAGTTGCCATCATACCCAATTTTATGATGAATTTTGGCGGAAAAATATCCATTTTTGACAATTTTTAGCCAATTTCTGGAGAAACCACCCATGTTTAAGGAAAATGTGCCAAAAAAGAGACCTTTGTTTACAGAATTTTGGACCCAAAAACCCACCAATATGGGCGGCACGTACCCGTACCCTCGACATGTTATGTTACCCCCCCCCCCGGGATTTTTAAGCAATGTCATTGGATCATGTCAGTGACTCCTGGCAATTCTACAGCAAATCAGAATTTTAGGCCTATGCAGGAAACCTGGTGAAAGAGATTTCAGCCTCATGCAGCACAACGCATACGGAAGTAAGCTCCCAGCTGAGACAGGAAGACCAGTCAGTTCGTTTGTTTGCAAATGAACAAAACTGAAGTTATTTTTGATTTGGAATATCGTAGATAAATCAAAATCTAGCATTACTATCAAAACCATTGTCTGCTCATTTGAAAAGTATTCGAGGTTTGGTCAGTAGGGAAACTGATAATTTATTTAGAAGCCTCTAGCGTGATTCATCTAGTGGCTAAATCACATGACTTCCACGGAAACAATAGACGGCAGGAGATTTATTAGCATTATACAGGGTGTTTCAGACAAAACGCAACCCAACAAAATTAAAGTCTTAAAAAATTGACAGAATGTGAGTAGATGTGATGTACATCATCTCAAAGTACAATCTTTCTTCTGTCCAATGATATGCAGTTTGGAGGGGGTCTATTATAGTGTGGCGGTTAGGCGGATTCGGCATTATTTGGATGCGGAATACGGTTGCTGCAAGAAAATCAGTGCGGTATACGGTTTTCGTATTGCCTCGCGGTTGCAGACAATTGGAATTTAAACCAATGGTTTACGGTTTTTCGCTTACTTCGTAGATTCTTTTACTAGAATAGCGTTATTATCTATCAAGCCATCGTATAAGCTGTAAATCACAAATCGTAGATTGAGACAAATTACCTTAGGATTCCTGCTTCATTTACATGAAATAACTATATTGAAAAGAATGTTTATTGTATTGAAGAAAAGCGACGGTTGCGGTTTATGAGAGAAAATGGCTCGCGGTTGACGGGTAAGAGCGCAAATTTGGCGGTTTTGCGGTTTTTTGAGGCACGCTATAATAGACCCCTTTGGATAAATGAATTGAATTATTGATCATTAAATTGATACATTCTTAAGTATGGCAATCTTTAAAGGCAGCATGCCGCAAAATCAACCCCTGTCTCCAGTAAAAAATTATGAAGAAAATTTTGTCAAGATATTCTAGGCCTAGAAGCACTTGAGGTGATGCCTTGAGGAGGGAATAAGACAATTTCATCCTCATGAGATGCATTTGTAGATAATGATAGAATATGCTCCCACAAAGGTGGATTATCGTCAATGTAAATGCCCTAATACTTTCCAGCATCTAAAATTGGCCATACTTACGAAAGCGTCAATTAAGGGAGCTGTCATAAAGAATGAAACAGAGGGGGGCGGAAGGGATTTCAAAATTTGTTGTAAAATCATATAGCCCGATGGAAGAAGCAGAAACTCTTTTCATAGCCCCTTAAACATCTGCAAAATGATTTGATGACCCCACCAGGGCTTCAAAATGAACTCTGCCAATACTGTATTTGTGGGATCCAGTATAACGTTTTAAGAAGGCAGGGAGGTACCTGCAGATACCACTGTATCAGACACTGAGATAGAGAACAACATCAATGATCAAGAGAACAGAAAAAGTGACGCTGACAATGTTTAAAACATTTGTAAAATATTGAATGGCCCATGTTTATCACTTGCAGGAGTTTGTTAGCCCAACATTTTCCATCCAATAATTTTGGTGACCCTGTCAAATCCCTTCCGCCCCCCTCTGTTCCATACTTTATGACAGCTCCCTAAGCAATGAAAAATTCAATTAATTCACCTGGAATGGTATTAGACTTATGCCTTTTCGTTTCTTGTTTCCCTGCGTTCTTTGATTTGCTTCCCTGCGTTCTTTGATTTGCTGATATCACTTGGTCAATAGGGACTCATAATATTACGCTTACATAATGGGCCCACTTTTTCAAAATGGCCTAAATAGGTGGGAGTTCTCGTACACTCAACAAAATCGCTTCAAAATCTGGTTTAAAGAGCTCGAACATTGAAAAGGAAACTTTTAATACAAAGAACGATGTTGTCTTGACCTACAAAACGCAAAAGGCATATCTTTCAGACAGTAATCTTCCTCTGTAGAGGCAAAATAGATCCATCGAAGCTGCGAGAACTCCAGGCTTCATCAACCGTTCTTTACGAGCAACAACAACAACATTCTGAATAGCGGCCCCTGATTGGTTAAAAACTGAATTCTAGCGATTTGATTGGTGAATACGGAACCTCCCTACGCGGGCCTAAAGTGGGGACCCACTATTCAAGAGTAATGTTATCAGTCCCTCTTGACCAAGGAACGCAGGGAAACAAGGGACGAAAAGGCATCAGTCTAGAATGGTATGCCTCAAATTGATTAAAATCTTATTATTTCCTGCAGAATCTTGAATCAAAGTGGGTTGTGTTTTTTCTGAAGCATCCTGTATCGCTTATGGAGATACAACACAGAGCGAAACCATTTTAAGATCTTAGCGAGGAATCAAAAGGTTTAATAGCGGCAGGGAAATACCTTCTGTTACAACTTTTCCCTGTTACTTTACTTTGTGGAAATTTTTGGTTGAATCTAGGTGAGTTTCCTTGGAACGCCCTGGATTTCTATTGGTTATTCTTTCTCGTTGCTGTTGTCCTTTGGCTATGTTTGAGAGGACAAGTCATCAAAACCTTTTCTCGAATTTGTCAAATTTGTGGTTCACTAGACATTCCAAAGGCTAACTAGAATTTTGATACATGGTGCTTTGAAGATGTTCCCCCATGGAGCAAAGATAGCCTGAGATCAGGCTCACCATAAAAAATAAATATGAGCAAAGAGCGATACTGTGCAGTTGGACTCACTGAAATAAATGGGGGCTCGACTGAAGCATTGTGAAAATGTTTTGGTGTGACTTTCATGCAGGTATTGAGTGAACGGGTGGCCTTTCTGCAATATTTTACTGTACTTTTTTACTGGAACTGTATTTTGCAAACAGTGCCTTACGTCTTAGCTATGTTTTCGTGTAACTTCCATGCCAATATTGTGTGAACGGAAAGCATATCTGTACTGTTATCATCATATTTTCAAACTGAAATGGCGTCTTGTAAAAGGCACCTAATTTTTACATAACAAGTACAAAGTGAGATGATGTAAATTATCGCAACGTTTGATCTCTTTGTTCTTAGCCAACAATTTAATTTCCTGTTATGAATATTAAACACGTAACCTGCTTTAGTGCATAAAGAAGAGAGTTAAATAAGAAATTTCATCTTACCTGCTCACAGGGAAAAATTTAGCAAGTCAACGTTAGAACGCACGTCACTCTTCTGCGCTTCTTTTTGAGGTCTTAAGGCGGATCTCCACTAGACGATTTTCATGACGATCGTCTGAAAAATTCGCGACGACACATGCGCAGAAGAAATAAAATATCGTCAATGAGATCGTCAAGTTTTCGTCGAGCGCTTTGCGAATCGTCATATTTTCAACCAGTAGGAGTTCACTTTGCGCTAATTCAAAGTGGCTGCCGTAGGAGAGAGTGAAGATGGATCAACAGCGCAACAAGTACAAAATCTCGTAACAGAGTTTCTTGCTTCCTCGAAGACACAAGTAGTCAAGGTAAATTTGATTCACTGCTGCCATTTTACTTGCTAACATTGAATTCCCCGCCAGCACTTTTCAAAATCGTCAAATTTTTCAGACGACCGCTCGACGATCTCATGGACAATACTGCGCATATCTCGTGGCGAATTTTTCAGACGATCGTCATAAAAATCGTATAGTGGAGATCCGCCTTTATTCCTTCGGGCATCCAATGTTGCAGAAATCTTCCTCTTCAACAAAATTTCATTCAGCTGCCAGTTATCCTGAAAGATTCAAATTTTCATTTAGTCTCAAATTTTGACACTCAAGCAAGTTTTTAAATTTCATTCTCGCTACGATATTGTACGACGCATTTATCTGAATTATTCTAATGTGAGTGTGCAATAGTAAATAGGCCTCCTTACAAAAAGAACAAAAAACACGCAGACACACCATTGTTTCTTTGGCCATTAATTGAGGGGGGTGGCAGGGGGAGTCTTTGGTACCAGTACCAACTCATAAGGTACCAGGTTCCACCCAAATTGAAGGTATTGGTACCACCAATTTTGGGGGAAGGAGCTATCATGAATATGACGAATTCTGAAATGAGGTCTATGTCAGTTCCTCGTGAGGCCAATTGGCAAGACCAAACCACTCCTGAGCACGTCACCGTGGCATCTGTGTCACTGTCTGCACTGTAAAAGCTAAAAATTTGTTCTAGGAATTCCAAAATCATCCAAGGATGAAATTTTTATTGGTACCGACTCATATAAGCTTGGTACCGGTACCCGTACCTTTGGTACCAGGTTCCACCACATTTGCACAATGTTGTACCAGGTACCACCCCTCTGGTACCATGGTACCACTACCCTGTCACCCCCCTCTTAATTGTTCACAACGCGTGTGTGACATCGATTTCAATGGAATATTTTTAGATTGTTTTGCCCCTTGCAAGCAAGCTTTTAACATGCACAAATCCCTTAAATTTTATTCTAATCGACATACCGCGTGACCCAAAAAAAGTGATCCATTGCAATCTGTTATAGAAAAATAAGTAAGAGGCGCAGGAAAATGCTTCAAACATGATTCTATCGCCTATTTGCCACTTAGGCCCATTTTCGCTCCAAACAAACCGAGCTTGTTTTCACATTAAACAGATTTGCCAACCCCAGATTATTGTTCAAATTCCTTCAAAGAGGTGGAAATAAGGTCCTCAAAATGTTTTTCTCTTAGTTTCTCAATTTATCTTCTGCAGAATTATCGCTAGAGCATCGGTCATTTTCCGTCGATTAGCGTTGCCTAGCAAACCGTGAAATCCATAATGGCTGCTAATGCACCAATTTTCTGGGCGCATTTGATCGAAGTGTACAAGGGTGTTCATTCGGCTTCGTGATCAGCGTATGATGTAAGAACACCTTGGGAACGAGGTTGGGGTAGACATATGACCTTATGAAATGCCTATGTTTCAATCCATGTTTGAGACCTATGTTTAAGCCTTGTGAAAATCAACACATCTTGAACAACATAACTTATCGTGCAATTACGATGCAGGTTGCACAAAGAAGCTCTCATTTTCACGGCAACTTGTGACCTTCACACACATCAAATAAGACTGTTTGTTCATACGCTCAAGATTCCATTGGTATGAAAGTCATTCTACAAATGCCACTAGATTTAACTTCGAAGTTCCCCGGGGGGGGGGGGGATACTTCACTTTGGGTAAGACGGGGATGTGCGCCAGTTTTGGGTAGATTTTGGCCTGAAAATTCTGGGATTGGGGTATCCTTTTACTGGAAAATTTCTGTGATTGGGGTATACTTTCACTCGGAATTTTCTGGGATTGGGGGTTACTCAAAATTCTGTAATGGGTGTTGAATGAAAGTACAACTTGATAAATTTTCGAGCAACGCGTGGTCAGTTTCAGGTGAACTGATTTCAAGTATTTTTGTGTTGAAAAACGTCCTCAGATCAGAACCTCGTTCCAATGACCACTTGGAACCAAAATAATCGTTCCCAGCCCTCTATCCCTTATCCTTTTGACGTCGAATTGCTTTTGTTACTTCTTCGATTGGGTATCAATATCTGACATATATTCTGGGATTGGGTATCAATATCGGACCAAATTTCTGGGATTGGGTCGTAACAGAAATCCTTGCGGCGCACACCCCCGTATGAATTTATAGTGAAGTACCCCCCCCCCCCCGGGCGAAGTTCCTTCTCTATGGCTGCACATTGGGCTAATTTCTGAATGCAAGTTTCATCTTTTGGACGAAAATATCTCAAAATCTCTAAATTTTTCCTCAAAATCAATATCAACATAAAAATCACATGTACAAAGAAGTTATTAAATTTTCACGTGAAATTTCACTTTGACTACAATTAATAATAATTCTCGCAAACTAACGCAGTTGACAAAATATTTGTAAGTTTCACTTCATTTGCATCAAATTGAACTGTTTGCTACAAATTCCAATCGTGTGAAAATCATTGCACCAAAGTTCACAAATTTCACCTAAATTTCATTCCTTAAGCCTGATTCACATCAGGTCGTTTGGGTCGTTAAGGTCGTGCAAAAAGACCCAAAAGGCAAAGACTCAGAGTTTCAGTCCTTTATTCTTTTGGGTCTATCTGCATGACCTTAACGACCCAAAGGACCTAGTGTGAATCAGGCTTAATGGCAGCACAATAAATTCAAATCTTTAGTGCAAATATCATCTTTTTTTACGAAAATACCACACAAATCTACAAATCTCCTCCTTTAAATAATTCCCTGCATGCAATTTATTTAGCTCCTCTTTGTATTTGTATATTGTATTAATTTTCTGTATCATTGTATCAATTTTCTGTACCATTGTATAAATTTTCTGTAATATTATCTTTGTTGTTAGTTATTCGTTTGTATATTTAGGACTATACAGGGCCGATACCAGCTATGCCTGCGTAGGGGGGCGAAAAACCAAAATTTTCCGACGAAAAAACCATCAACAACAACAGCAACAACAACAGTTGTACCGATCTAACTCCGCGGTAACTAAAATTTGGCCACATTTCGCAATTCAACGTTGAAATCAACACAATTAGTTAATATCAATCAAAAATATGCCATAAATTCAATAATTTCTGTTGGGATTTATGTTTTTACACTAAAAAAGTCATGTTTTTCTCCATTATTTCTCCTCAAAATCCTCCGAAACTAGTTATTTAGAACACAAAAATTCCGACAAGAGAGCAGAATTTTCCGACAAATGGTCTGCTGGGGGGGCGCTCCGCCCCCCAGCCCCCCATTGGCTTCGGCCCTGGGACTATAACTTGTATGTAGTGGAATTTAAATCAAATGAAACTGAAACTGAACTGAACTGATGTCCTCACTGAATCGACATCAACATAATTAAAGCATGTACAAAGTCATTAAATTTTCACGTGAAATTTCACTTTCAAAACAATTAACAATAACTTTTCACAAATAATAAATTTGACAGTATATTTGAATACCATTTAAATTTCACTTCATTCTACTTTCCAGATGCATTTAATGAAAGGTAAACCATATGAATAATGGAGACTTCCAAGGGAGTTTATTTGACAGAAGTCAAAGGAGTTTGTCCACTTGCCAAAGCATCCGATTAATATTTAAAAACCCTTCAGCTACTGAAAACTTTATTGTGAAACTATGCTTCATTCTTGCATAAATAAGCTGTTGGAACGAAACTCGGAGAAATGCCATTCGCCTCGTTGAATGCATGGAGGCCTGACACAAGTCGAGAAATCTCTTGTCGAAAGTTGAAAGAATATTGCGAGGATTTTCGTAACAAACTTTGACCATTATCAGCAGTCAGTTTGGATAATCGATGTTATCTGGATCTGACAAAGTCACGAAATCTCTCTTCGGACGACGAAAGAATATTACGAAGAGCGTCGTAACAAGCTTTTATCGTTAGCAGCAATCAATTTGGGTCCCGACGTTGCTCGTAAGCTGTAATCAACTTTGATCTGGATCTGACAAAGTCACGAAATCTCTCGTCGGACGTCGAAAGAATATTACGAAGAGCGTCGTAACAAGCTTTCACCATTAGCAGCGATCAATTTGGGTATCGGCGTAGTTTGTAAGCTGCAATCAACACTGGCCTGGACTAAAAGGTTAATTTCTTACTATTAACAACTGTAAACATCCATCAAAGACAGTCACGGTGTTCATAGCTCTCTTTCATTAAATATAAGCCGAGAGACAAGTACAATCTCGTGTTCACAGGTAACCTACACCTGCTGAAGTCACAACTGAAACAGCTATCGCGAGCAATCACTCACGTCTGCATTTCATCAAACGTAGACGGTACTATATTGGCAACAAGTTGCAGTCAAACGTTGAAAACTCATTTCAAAGAGTCGTGTTTGCTTTTTACGTGCTACGAGTACGCTGAACACAAGCAGGAACTGACGTTTGCGGGAGTTTTACGCCTATAGAAGACATATCTGAACAGCCATCGGGAATAAAGTGGCATTCTTCAAATTCGTATTTTATCGATCGTAAACGGCAATCATTTGGCAGTAAGTTGACGTCAAGAAGTGAAGAACTGTGAGAAGAAGAGCTTTACAAGTCACACTGAATCAACAGTGAATTTGATCGAAGTCGCGAGGGTTAAAGACGAAACAGCAAAGACATTATCTTTCAGAATTATCTCAGAAAACTGCTATGGGATTCTGAAACGACAGACCTGGAAGAATCTTTTGAAAAAAAAGGAGAGTGTAGAGCGAAGCTTTCTACATTGCAATGGTCTTTACGACTGATGAAGCCTGACAAGGAATACTTTACTTCTATCAAACATATCACCAGGCAAATTTTGCTTTAAGTTAAAAGATCTCTTGTTTTAAAATAAGAAACACTTATCACAGAAGAAGCTCTTGATGTTGAAGGAAGGAGAAAAGGCAAAATATTTTTAGATTCTGATAAGAACACAGTTTACTCTAATTTAACATATGAGCGAGCCAGAAAGTCATCGCAGTGAAGAACAAATATTTCCGCAAATGGCGGCAACACTTGACATGAAGAAGCATCGAGATTCCTACGCTCTTGAAAGCATAGGTGAAAACGTGGATAAAGAACAAAGACAAGTAGATGATCTACTTTATGAAGCGGTTGAACGCAACTCCGCAAGAGCAGTTCTAATGATTCTTAATTACGCGATGGGGCCACCAAGACTGCCCTCGAACTTGCACCCTGAATCAAGCATCGGTGCAGAAAGCAATGGGCAAACCATAATGGAAACAAACCAGCGAGTAACTCCGTCTAGCGTTTGCCAAAAGTGGAAGCAGAAACGAAACGTCCGCGCGGTGATCTTGGCCGCTCAAAAGGGTTATTATGTGTTGATGAAGATCTTCATATCACGCGGTTTTGATATCGGTAAGCCGCATGATTTTATGTGTAGATGCTGGTTGTGCCAAGATGATCCGCTCGCACAGTTAAAGCTCCGCATTGCAACTTACCGCGCGTTGTGCAATCCGATTTGGATATCTTTAACAAGTAGCGATCCACTAAAGACTGCTTTTGAGCTAAGTCGTGAGATCGCGCGGCTTGAAAAGATTGAAGATGCGTACGAGAATGTTTTTGTTGTAATGGCGAAGCAAGTTGATAGGTATTGTATGGATTTACTGGACACGGTGGAAAGTTCGGTTGAGCAATTTAAATTGTTGAATATGGTGGAATATACCAATGAAAGCGATTGTGATTTGCTGCATGGAAAATGGTCGTTAAAGTTGATCAAACTGGCATTTCGATACAAGCTGAAAACGGTAAGATTCTGCCATACTTTTTCTTCTTCATTCTTTTATTATCCCGCGTTATCGCAAATATTGCGCGAAAGAAAATTCTAGATGACTTTGAAATACACGACTAAAACAAAACACAATACCACTATAAACAACGCGAGCATTTACTTGTTTTTTTTGTTTGTTTTATTTTTCAATTGGTTTAGAGCAAGGACCGAGATACAGGGGGATACAAGGACCGAGATACAAGGACCGAGATACAAAATATTTCAGCAGTTGCTACAGTAAATCTTTATTCTTTATTATTCTAGTATTTCAGAATATCAGATAGGTACTCGATCTTCTTATGTCGAGTATATCTCGCTCACTTTCTACCTTTTATTAATCTAGGAAGCTCTTTGGGGGTATTTACAAGCTAACAAGCATAACATAACTCTCACCATAACTCTACAGTGGTAAACATTCAAAACGTAGATTTACCTGTAAAGTCAATCTGTATTGAGAAACAAAAATTAGTGTACCGTTAAGCCAATTTGAAGAGTTTGGTCTCAAATTTTTTCCAGGAGAGTACTCCTAGACCCCCTCCAAGGTTCTAGATCGCTTAGCTCGTCACCCGGTTTGCCCATGGCCCCCTCAAGTAAAAAATTGTATCTCGGTCCTTGGTTTTGAGTGGGCTTGTCAGGATTCTAGTTACTGAAAGCTAATTTAGGCCAACTGTGCATGCTGCATCCAGGCATGGGGCATCTACTTCAAAGGGAGTGCAAAGACTAGCATGCTTTGCGTGAAGTCAGCGACATGCTCTCCACAGCTTCCAGAATAACTGACTGTACGAAATATAAAAAAAAAAACAAAAACAAACGATTGCAAAGGCTGCTGGTCTTTTTACTCCCTTTAACGTCCCTTCCGAAGGACGGCGAGGTGAGTTATGAGGTCAGGCCTCCGAGGTCACCCATCCTGAGTTTGACATCACTCGACCGTGCTTAACTTCAGTTACCTGACGAAAACTGTTTAAGCCACTCGGCCACTCACACGGCCAGCATGTACTTATAGATGACATGGTGGCCGTATCGTTCAAAACGGAGTATGAAACTTAGTAAATGTTTCTTTTTTCATAGTGTCGTCTCATTTGAACGTAGGAAGCATCTTAAATAACTTTAAGGGGGGGGGGGGGGGTGAAACTTCAAGGGCACTCTTTCGTTAAGGTACATCCCATTTCCTGAAACATAAAGAGTAACTCTTTGTTGGTTGCACAGTCTCCGGACCACAAGCCTCCAGTTGCCACCCGTTTATACGTATCTGCCTCACCCCAAAGGTTTTAAGACTTTCTCCAAGAAGAGAAGTATACATAACTTTTTAGGATGAGTTTTGGTACCTCTCCAGGTGTACCACCCGAAGAATCAAACCTCGAGCTTCTTTAGTGAAGACGAACCACAGGGCTAATCTACCACCCTCTATTATAAAGTTCGAAAAACCTGTTTCAAAAAGGTTTGCTTTACAGAAGTCTACCAAACACATAGCTAATTCTGTTATTTAGCTAAATTAAGCCTCACTGGGCGAGAAAGAGAAAACGCAAGCTGTTTGCAAGGCTGCTGTTCCGTTAATATCACAACAATGGTATTCACAAATGCCTTCTTTAAGCGCCAGTTTGTTGAATGAGATTTCAAAATTGAAAAGGCTTAAATCAGCATTTATGTTCTCAATTTATGAAAGATTTTATCGAAAAAAGTTCCTTATCAAGAAACCTCTAAAACGACCTGTAATCACACAATATCCAAGATCTGAATAACCTACGAGGACATCCAATGTCTAAAAGAAGACAGACGAAATTCTTCCTCAGGAGTATTGGTCCAATCGCACTCGTACTCGGCTGGAAGACCATTGAAGAACTCGTAGCTTGTGAATCTAATACAATGGTCTTCAAGTCCCTGCATGAACTGGCTACGCAATACCTGTATGATTTCTACACCGGAAACTCAAAGTGCTCTTTGTATGTCCTGCACAATTCAGAGACAGATTTAAGATTACCCATGAAAAAGTCAAGTAATAGACAAAAATGTTGTTCTTATTGAGGAACAAAAGCGTGGAATGATCATCGTGCCGATACCAAATAGGCATCTTCCCTAAATAGTTCTGAAAAACCTACTAACGATTTTAATCTAGTTTTCCTTTATAATAGATTTTTGTAAATTTTGTATTAGGCGCTTAACATTATAGTTCTTATATTGTATTTTTCTTTTTCCTTTGTAATCATATATTGTAATTAATGTTTTTTAATTGGAGAGCCCCTTGTAAGACAACTCCAGTTGAAGGGCGACCCTCCTTAATAGTATTCAAAGTGAAGAAATAGAAAATACAACATGAAAAACTTTATCATATACCAAAGTCTGAATAGAAACAATTTGGAAGCTTCAATAAAAGATTTCTCTACCGGTTGAGTCAAAAAAGGTTATGCATTTGGCGGGCTACAGAATTTAAAAGTATGTGACTGATACTCAAAACTAAAATGTTACTCTATCAATCAAAGGCTAACTTAGATGGAAAAATTTTGTTTGGTAAAAACACACATCTTTAAGACCCAACAATTAGATAAATGTATGTAAGGGTTTTGTACAGGAATAAAAAATTCCACGTCTTATTCTGGTCCATGGTTTATGTAGTATTAAAGTTTACATTGCCAGTTTGAAATACAGAATTCGAATTTCGATAGAAGGTAAATCATGGACCAGAATGGAATGTGAAATTTTTGTTCCCAAACATGCTTTTTGACTGCATTTTCCTAATTTCTGGGTCTATAAGATGGGGGATATTACCAAACAAAATTTTCTCATCTATGTTGACCTTTGACTGATAGATTAACATTTCAATTTTGAATATCGGTCACCAACTTTTCCTTCCACAGCCCTCCAAACGCCTAAACTTTTTTTCAACTCACCCGACAGTACATGCAGCCATAAGACTTTGCTCTCTGCGTTTTTGACTGAACGCCGAGAGGTGTGGAATCTACCCAGGGGGGGGGGGGTAACTACCATATATGAAGGTACGGGATGTGCCATTTTTTGGGGTGCCTTTTTTCCAGCTGAAAATAAATTTTGGGGTATCATTTTTGGTCAAATCACAAGTAGTCATAAAATTTGGGGTGTCATTTTAGAAAAATAACTATTTAGGGTATTGATTTTGATCAAATTTCACTTATTTTGTTAAAATTTTGGATGGTTTCACAATTTTAGGGTGTACATTTTCAATGGCCTGTAAATTTCGGGGTATCGTTTTCGCGAAAATTTATAAATTTTAGGATGCGATTTCAGACGTCAAATGGCTCACCCCCGTCACCCGCCTGTTGAAGTTACCCCCCCCCCCTGGGAATCTATTTTTCAGAAAGATAACTCGTTTCATTATATTGGAAATCTGGAGGTTTTGCATCACAAAAGTCTTCTTTGCTTCTTGAAACATACACCGGGCGAATAAAGAAATACTTAAACCGCTTTGCGGGATGTAGAATAAAACAGTACGTGGCCAAAATTTAAAACGAAAATGTCAAAGGCTAACTTGGAGGTGAAAGTCTTGTTTCGTAAAAACATGTATTCTTCAGATTCAGAAATTAGCAAATTGCTGGCAAGGGGTATAACAATATTTTGACAAATATATAATGATATAGCCTGCGCTAGACAGCTTCATACTACCAGCACCTTTATGTACCTTTTTTCAAAACCCGCATGTGGTCAAAAATGCTTCTCGTATAGAGGAGCTAACCTTTGGAATGATCTTAATAGAGAAAGTAAGATGGCTAATACTTTCACCCAATTCAACTCGTGACTGGAAAATGACAAATCCTGAGCATTGTCTCACTTTTTCTTTATTTTTATGTACTATACATAGTTTTTATCTTGAATTGTAATTTTGTAGCTTTTTCTTTTGTAACAGGGCAGTCGTGCAAGTCAATGTTACTTTGTGTTGAAAGAATATTAGAAAATTGAAATGATACCCTGTATAAATATTAGAAAATTGAAATGATCTTTACACAGGACGTCAACTCCAACATAAAAATGTTGTTATCAACAAATGTCCTGTAAAGGAACAGAAGAAAGTAAAGCCTTGATCAACTCTGATAAAACCTGGCAGAAATTACAATGCTCATTTGAAAGTCCCATAAAGATCATAAGTTTCCACTAAAATGTTTCTTTAATAGTTCTTCGTATTGCTTACAAGGTTCAGTTTCTCTGAGATTGATCAGCTGTTCGTTGTACAGCTCTGCACCCATACCCATAAAGTGGAAGGACTTCCTAGCATATTCTGTTTCGATGCCTCTGCGAGCCTTATGAAACATTCGTTGTTTTTTGTTTGTGCCTTTTTTCTTTTTGTCTTTTGTTTTTTAATTTGTTTTGAGTGGGCTTGTCAGGATTTCTAGTAGACTCTCGAAATCTCGTTTCCTTCTCCTTCGTTTTCCTTCGCAGCGTCCTCGTAGTTGTCTACGCCCCCGCAGAGGTAATTATTTTCCTCAGTACTGATATACCACGGAATAGACTTGGAGCAAGTCTAGATTTCTAGCAACTTAAAGCTAATTTAGGCCCACTGTGCATGCCGCATCCAGGCATGGGACCCCTAGTTTAACGTCCCTTCCGAAGGACGGCGAGGTGAGTTGTGAAGTCAGGCCTCCAAGGTCATCCATCCGGAGTTTGACCTCACTCAACCAAGCTTAACTTCAGTCATCTGACGTGACGAAGACTGTCTTGGACTGTGTAAGCCACTCGGCCACTCACCCCGCTTAAACAATGTGCCTAAATAATATCACAATAGACCATTTCGACCATCAAAAAAGAGACTGGAGAGAGTCTCTCCAGTCTCCTTTTTTGATGGTTGAAGAGAGTGGTTCGTTCCGAAGGTGTTGTGGGGCAGTGGTGTAATCTGCTGCTTTTGCTGTCAGAACAGTCAGGCGGAGTGGGTTCGATACCCGCTAGGGCCCCATCACTTGAGCATCATGACAAGGGGTCACGGACTCACCTTGTGCTGTTGTAACTCAAAATAGGCTTGAAACTTCTCATAAGTGTCCGTGTGTACGGGCATTCCACGTTTATAGGAATATGATCGAGGGTTTGAGGGTTTTAAGCTTTCAAACTGTCAAACAGCTTGAACGCACCTGGTAGATTTTGAGCCAGCAACTAAATATTGACATTTGTTATTCAACATGCCCAAAAGTAGAATGAAGCACTAAAATCACCTCGTAAGCTCTTATCATATCAGACCTGTTGATTACCATGTTTTCGTTTTACCATGATTACTTAATACTTTCCATCAATAAAATCCGTATTTCCTTATTAAATGAAATGATCATGTTTACAAAATTATTATCATATCAATTGCAAATAGCTAATATCAGGCTCATCAATATTAATATCTATAAGAATGGCTAGGTCAATATATGTCTTTAAAAATGAGATAACTAAACTTTACTAGTGGGAAAAAAGTCAGGTTTAAAAAACAGCCTTTGTTTATGTTGCCAATGGCAACAAGAAAGAAGTCTTTCATTATGTACGGGAAGCCATAGACCGGGGGGCAATGGGAGCACGTGCCCCCAAGATTTTGCAATAAATTAAGGGAAAAGTGCTCTCGAAGTGTCGTGCCCCCCCCCAAGTTTGAGATGCTTCCTACGTCCCTGCAGGGAAGCATTTCTAAAAATTTTCTCATCTAAGTTAGCACTTTACTAATTTAGTGTCTCTAATTCAGTTTTGAATATCAGTCTCATACTTCTTATTCCACACCTCGCCACGCCAAATGCGTAAACTTTTTATTTTGACTCACCCGTTAGTTCAACTTTATATCATTCGATGCGTAAGAATGTAGGGATTTTAGCTATGTCGGAATAATTGGCAAATATTGTAAAAATAGTATTTTCCTTGCAAATCTATCGCTCAAAGAGTATACCACCATCAAAAGCTAGTTTTTAACCATTTCGTTCTGAAGAAATTGCAGATGCTAAGCTTCCAAAGTGTGTCTCAGATTTCCAAATTCCCTCCTTCCTTTAAAATACACGCTTTCAGATATTACCATACAATTTCTCTACCCTTCCATAATTGTCTTTGGCTATAAAGGATGGACAAAAAGATATTTTAAGGTTCTGAGACACACTTTGCAAGCCTGAAGCCACTTCTGGCAGTGGGCAAAATTTAGAGCGATAGAGTCAACAGACACTGTGCGACTTCAGACTTGTTTTCAAGCACGCGAGTGGCTAGCCTGCGTGCAGACTCGAGTCGAGTCTGCACGCAGGCTAGCGAGTGGCTTAATAGGTCAAAAAACTACCATTTGAACCACATCAGACAACTTTGTGTGAAATATCGCTGTTTATTTCTGTTAATCAGGATTTCTCTCTTGTGAACATCTCTGTTATTTTCAAAGATGGTATCTGTTGTGTTTCTCAAAACTTGGGCTGCCGAAATTCAACAAAATCCGAAAATCGACATTTTTGGTAGCCTGACTCACAGACTAAATGAGGAACTTGAGCTCGTCGTTCGGTCTGTGAGTCAGGCTACATATTTAAATCGATAAATTATCAGGCGACGAATTAGTCAAGGCCATACTGGACTTGCCCAAGCTTGGGCAGGTCCAAGACCATACTGAAAAAAATTGTTTCTACCTTCTGTCAGGCCATATTCTGTTTCATATTAGACGTTGCAAAAATGCATCTGTGCATCGCACAATTCACTAGACAATTAGCAACAACAGATTAATTATTCGATGACAATAGATTAATTAACATATGTCAATGCTTCTTTTGTAGGGTTACTTTGAAAGAAAACATGCTGTTTTGTCTAAAATTTGTGCTCCTTGCATCTGTCAGGGAATATTTTGTTTTTCTTATTGCAAAGCAATGAACAACAAAAGAATAATTATTCGATGACGATAGATTGTGGACACTTTTGTTGTGCGAAACAATATTGAAAGTCTAAAAATCTGTGCTTGTGTTGCCTCGGTCATGGGATATTTTGTTTTAATAAATCTTTCAAATTTAACAATTGGTTAATACGACAAAGAAGTGTGGAGTGGAATTCAATTGTTTTGTGACCTTTCATTGCTGCTTCACGAATTTTCATTGCAATGAAAATTCAGCCTCGATCCTGTGCTTTGTGATAAACAATAGAGAGAATTGTATCGTGTGAACCAATCAGGTTCATGACATATGTCCTTTAATGAATCCTTCAAATGAAGAGTTGCTAAGAATCATCCTCTATGGTCGTGAACAGTTATCGTTTGATTCAAATGCGAAAATTCTCACACCAACACTAGAATATATCCAGGTCGCCAAACGTTTTCAATAATTTGGTAATGAAAACCTGTACGTATATTCTTCTCTCACCTTAAACATTTTCTATTTCGTTTATGTGTAAAATCATTTTTGTATTAGCCAAGTAGAATCTTGTGTCGTATAATTAGCTGTATTTTAGGTCTTGTTCTATGTCAAATGCCAAGGGGGGAGTCATGATATTTTGCTCCTCCTGGTATCGTCCTTGTAGTGTGGTATAGTAGTTTGTAGTTGGTGTCTTAGGTAATTCGTTAATGTAAACTTTCATATTTTTGTTTTTCTCATCTTACGTTAGGAAGAATGTGTTTATGTATCATAAAGTTTACCAAGCAATTAGTAACAATAGATGACTTAGGCCCGTTTTATAAGTCGTGCCGCGCCGCGCCGAACCAAGTGAATTTCGATCGATTTTGCCTGGTTCGGCACGGCGCGACTCTTATAAAACCAACCTGACACTTGGTTCGACTAAGTCGAACCATACGCCAAAGGCCTCTCGACTGGGTCGACCCGGTGCGACTTATAAAACCAATTTCAGTCGCGCCGTGCCGCACCATACTCACACCTGCATGAAAGAACTATAATTATTTCAATAATGTCAATAGCATATGAAATTAAAAAGAAAATTTTCTTAAGTCAGTATTGTGCGCATTCATCATTATGGTTCGGCACAGCACAGCACGGCAAAAGTTTTGTTCTTATAAAACAGAAGAGCCGCTCCAAGTCGAACCTCAGTCGAACTCAAATTTCTATGGTTCGGCGCGGCGCGGCACGACTTATAAAACGGGCCTTATTCGACGACAACAGATCAATTAACATATTCAATAGAATTGTTGTGTAAAGCAATCTGATGGCTTTTGGGAGTAAGTAGGCATTTCCTTTCATATAAATTTCGAGGCTCTGGTACCCAGAGGCCGGGGGGTGGGGGGTACTTGACTAGGGAAGTGACGGGGGTGTGTGGCAAACCGCTCAACACCCTGTACCCTGTCGCATAAAAAATGGCCCAAAAGTATACCCTGTCGCATAAAAATTTTGCCAAAATGCATTGTTTCAAGAGAAATCTAAAAAATTTCCTTCCACATGATACCCTGTCGCATAATTTTCTTATCAATTGTAATACCCTGTCGCATAATTTTTATCAGAAAAGGACACCCTGTCGCATAATTTTTACCGTAAAAGGACACCCTGTTGAGCGGCACATCCCGCCAAGTCAAGTATGGGAGTAACCCCCCCCCCCCGGGACCCAGGGTAGCCCTTCTGACGAAACGTTGTGTTTCTAGCTTCGATTAGAATATTTTTTGTTCTGGTTGTTCGTTCTATTCATAACAAAACAACACTAGAAATACTGTTCTATCCTCGGCGTAGGAAAGTGTTAGGCTCAACTTTGACCTGACAGCATACGTTTGCCATCTCGCGCCTATGCTGGCCTGACATCCAATGTGGAACAGATTCCAGTATGTGTTAGTATCAGTATCTAGTCTTCATTTATCAAATTTTTATCTATATGTCTTTATGTTAATGGCCACAGGGTAGTCATTGTCTCTTGCTCCTTGTGGTCCCGTCCCAGTAGTGTGGTATTGTTGTAGAGTAATTAGAAAGTATAGTAGAACGTAGATGTAGCATGTAGTGTAATTTTTATATGGATATAAAAAAAGCGTTAGGTCGTCAGGCATCCACCAAGAACGGCACTTACAAATCTATGAATTCAACTTAAAAACAAAAGAATAAAAATACGAAAAACAGCCAATAAGATTGTTAGCTAAGCTGTACACAGTATCGGGACAGCAGGGCAGTTGCCTAGACTGACGACGTGATTCCTTGTATTTGTTCAACATTTACAATCTGATGTTTTAATTTCACTCATACAAAGGACTCACGACCAAACGGATTCTAAACAGGGACTAAAATCTTACGAAAAATCAGAAGAACCTTAGAACATCTTCCATCCTTCGAACGTCGAAAGAAAAGTCGAACGTCCCTTCGAACGTCAATTCGAGCGTCGCTTCGCTTCGAGAAGTCAAATTTCGAACTAATGAGCCAATCAAACGCTAACAATAGGCACGTGGGTTGACCATATTAAGAAAGTAGCGATCTGATTGGTCACGCCGTGAACGCGGCGGACTTGGCCTAATTAGTCCCTATTCTGAAGCGTAAGGACATAAGTCCCTCAACTGAAGCGATGACAACAACAACAACGAGCGTAAGTTAGAGGGACTTATGTAATGTAGTCTAGCAGTTGCCCCCAAAACATCTCAAAATATGATATACGAAAAGGTGTCTACGTACTTCCAAAGTAAGCCACCAGATTGCTTTAAACAACAAATATATTGAAAGATGTCATTTGATCATTACAGAGATACAGTAGGTCACTTTTGAGCAAAATTTCTTTCATGAAAATTTTGAGCTGTGTCCGGCGATGAATGGCAGTTCCATGCAAAACCATGCATGGTGTCTACCCAAATATGTAATAGATTTTCATCAGTTTCGTGCTATCAAATCGTTACTGGATGGTAAAATGACGACGGAAGTCCAGCTCTTTGAGAAAATTAGGATGGTCTGAATTGTAACTTACTGCAGGAACAAGTTTACGCATCACCTATCTTAGGAAACATTTCGTGTCACACAGGCAATTAACAAGAATAAATTAATCAGTCGCGAACAATAGATTAATTAAGAAATCTCAATACTTTCAGTGTTTAATGCAACATTCGATTTCCATCTCGTTAATTAAGATTTATAATTTCATTGCAAAAACAGCAAGTCAGAGATGGAAGTCGATGAAGATTAACTTTTTCATTTATTTTTTTATGTTGATGATTTGTGAGGCAATTTCCAATTCATCTGCTTGATTAACGTCTTGATTTGATTTGATATGATTTGATTGGGAAGTAACATATTTTCTACGAAATCCAGACTGTTCAAGATTGCCTAAAGAGATATTTTTCCTAACATCGTGTTTCATTTGAAGGCTGGTCAAATGGAAAATCTGTCATGGCAAATTAAAGGGTACTAATTTTACTTGCTTCACATAACTTCAAGCTACTAGTGAAGCCCGTTTAAACGATCACATTCTGTGATCACATAAAAAATGTGAAGCAAATTGTACGTGAATATGATCGTGTGAACCGGCCTGAAAGCAACTCAGCGTAAAATTTTGATATAATCGTTTTGAAGTTGACAGAAATAGCCTAACCTCTGAATACTTTCGAAAGTAATTTCATTTTTCTGCGAGGATTCAAAGAAATAGCCTGATTGTCTCACAAAGATGACTGCTTTCGCGAGTACAGCTACTGCCTGGCAGGCAACCCAGCGTGAAATTGTGATATAATCGTAGAAAGGTTCAAAGAAATAGCCTGTTTTTTAATTTAAAGAATCTTTTATTTTCACCTCCACAATTTTTTACGGAGATAAAAGCATTTCCTGGTTTGCTAACTCATCTTAAAGTCCGGCCAGTAACTGAGTTTATTTTAGGCCTTTGATAAGCAATTTTGATTAGCTCCAGTTTGGAAGAAGTGATTAGGAGGAGAACTGTTCATTGACTGACAACTTTTGTTGCTTTACCATTTACCTAGAAGATTTCTTGAGAATATAAAAAGGCATTTTCTGGTCAGCTAACTTAGCTGAAAGTCCTGTCAGTGGCTGAATTAAATTTTACGTTTTGATTAGACTGACGACGTGATTCCTTGTATTCGTTCAACATTTATAATCTGACGTTTTAATTTCACTCATACAAACTCCTCAACGGAAGCAATAACAACAACAACAACAACGAGCATAAGTTAGAGGGACTTATGTAATGTAGTCTACGTTTTGATTAGTAATTCTGATTCTTTCTGATTTGGAAGAAGAGAGAATTGAGTAGGAGTTGACAAGTAAAGTGATAAAACGAATCTTTTCTTTTTGCCTCGACGATTTCTTAAGGATATAAAAGCATTTCACGGTTATCTAACTCACCTGTCAGTAGATGACTTTATTCTGACGCTTCTAATAAAAAGCTTTGATGCGCTTCAATTTGGAAGATGTGATTAGAAGGAGAAATGTTCATTAACCGACACCTCTTGCTTCTATACCGCTTACCTAGACGATTTCTTAAGGTCATAAAGGCATTTCCTGGTTGGCTGGCTCGGCTTGGGGTTCGGTCGGTGGCTGGGTTTATTTTTACGCCTTTCGTTAGCAATTCTGATTCGTTCTGATCAGGGAAAAATGATAAAGTAAGTAGGAGTGGAGAAGTAAACTGATTAAACAAAATCTTTTATTTTACCTCGATGATTTCTTGAGGAGCTAAAAGTCTTTTCTGCTTAGCTAACTCAGCTCAAAATCAAGTCAGTGGCTGAGTTTATTTCTGTACCTTTGTTATCTTGATTTGCTCCAGTTTTGGAAGATGTGAGTAGGCGAGGTGTTCACTGACTGACAGCTCTTGTTTCGTTACTGTTTACCTAGACGATTTCATAACGCGATAAAAGCAATTCAAGGTTAACTAACTCAGCTTAAAGTCCAGATAGTAGCTGAGTCTATTTCGACGCTCCTGATTAGCGATATTGATTTGCTCTTTCTTTGATGATGTAGGAAGAAGCGGCGTTCACTGACAGATAGCTCTTGTTTCGTTACTATTTACCTAGACGATTTCATAACGCGATAAAAGCATTCTTTTCTAGCTAGCTAACTGAGCTTAAATTTTTTCAGTTGCTGGGTTAATCTTTACGCTGCTCATTGACAATTCTAATTCGTTTTGCTTTGGAAGAAGTGAAAAGTGAGTAGGAGTGAATTGATAGCGAATCCATTATTTTTACCTCCACGATTGCTTACGAAGATAAAAGCATTGCCTGGTTTGTTAACTCGGCTTTAATCCCAGTCAAACGCTGAGTTTATTTTGACGCTTCTGATTAGCAATTTTGATTTCCTGGAGAAATATTCATTGACTAACAACTTTTTGCTTCTTTACTGTTTACCAATGAGCGATAAGACATGAAATATTCTACAGCGGGAAATTCATATAGTGTCGAGCAATGTCAGATCTCAACCTATTGTTTCTTTGTGGCCTCGGTGGCATAGTGGTAAGGCGTCGGGCTCCCGATCCAAGGGTCGTGGGCTCGATACCAGCACTGGCCACATTTGAGGCTAGCATCCTTGGGCAAGGTGTTAACACAAATTGTGGCTCTCTCCATCGAGGAGTATAAATGGGTTCCTGGTCCGTAGTTATGAGCACCGTCTGTGGCTGCACCCTGCTATATGCTGCTAGGCATAGTGACCAGGGGGTAAAGTGTAAAGTCGGTTGAGTAGGCTTTGCTAGATGTAAGATTTAAAACTGCTTTTACTTCTTTGTGTTTTGAACTTATCTTTACTTGGTAGTGAGCACCCTAATCATAAATCGTAAAGGTGGATCTGCACTTAAAGTAACTCACCACTGAGAATTTCAAAGTCACAAAACAGTGACAACGTCGCTTATCAACTAGTAAAATAAGTTAAAACAACAATAGGCTAGGTTAAGATGACTCGCTAACTGATATAGATATCACACTGCTAAACACTTATACCCCATTCACATTGGCAAGCTAAGCCACCTTAAACTAAACCTGGTTATCGTATGGAGCCTTCTTATTGGTCAGTCCAACAAACTGAATGCGTTTGATTGGTTGAAATCTAACCTCACTTAGATAAAGCTGGTTTAGCTTGCCAATGTGAATGGGGGTATTATACCCTATTCACACTGGCAAGCTAAACCTGCTTTATCTAAGCGAGATTAGATTTCAACCAATCAAATGCATTCGATTTGATGAACTGACCAATTAGAAGGCTCTATTCGATAACCTGGTTTAACTTAACCTGGTTTAACTTGCAAGTGTGAATAGGGCGTTAGTGTCCTATCGCTCATGTTCATACCGAAAGAAGTTTTCTAAATGCGAGAATTATTCTGTTAAGTTTTTAGTCTGGCGCACTGGCTGGTTGCAACAGAAACGCAAAGTATAATTTCTTTTAATACAGTCATCTTACACAGTGATAAAAACCTGCTAATTGAAAGATTTATGTAAGAGGGACCGATATGTTTATCTACAGGTGTCATCATACCCTTTATTACCAATAAGAATGAGCCGTGTTTATTAATGATAAGTCCACTGAAAAACCGTGCTTGTTGCTCAAATGCTGACAACTTATGATTCATTACAAGTAAACTAAAGGATGAATCATAAAAATAGTTCCACGCTGCTGCGGTTCACGACCATGAATTACGAGGGTGATTACTGAGAAGTACTGACTCTGACTTGGAAGTTGACTCACAACATAATCCCAGTTATCGCAACAACAACAACAACAACAACAACAACAACGACAACACAAACAGCAATATATTTTGCTGAATCAATGTCGATAACTACGAATATGTAATCAGTCTAACTTGAAGTATATGATCAATACAACTGAAATGTAACAATGTGCCCTAAAAACTTGTGCCCCATTTTCCACGGGGGGGGGGGAGCAGAGGGTAACTACCATATATGCAGGTACGGCATGTGCCATTTTTGGGATGCCTTTTTCGAGCAGAAAATAAATTTTGGGGTATCATTTTTGGTAAAATCACAAGTAGTCATAAACTTTGGGGTGTCATTGTACAAAAATAACTCTTTAAAGTATTGATTTTGATCAAATTTCACTTACTTGTGGGCTATCGTTTTCACGAAAATTTATGAATTTTAGGGTGCGATTTCAGACGTCAAATGACACACCCCTGTCACCCGCCTATTGAAGTTACCGCCGGGCCCCAATTGTGTGGCTGCATTCGATTGTTCTGACTTTGATATAGTTGCATATAAAGGCTGTGAGAAATATCTGAAGGTTTAAACAGAAGCTATTAAATATACCAAAGTAAATTTACAAAGTAAACTAGATTTCTTAACACTACAAGCCATGAACCTGCCTGCAATTCAGGTATTGTGTCATTGAAAAATAACAAATAATGGTAAACTTGTAAACTCATTCAAACATGTATGAAGCAGCATACAAATAAGCTTAGGTAATTTACTAATAAAATTAAATGTTTCCATAACAAACACAGCAATTAATGAGAAAGGAGGAAGGACTGGTTATTAACTGATGTGGAAACAAACTAGCAAACAAAATTAAATCTTAAATAGTGTTAGGCATTTTACGTCAGTATTGTCGAAGCACAAAAATCTGGTACTTGCTGCCATGAGTGATCCAAAGCTGCCATGAGTTATTTTACCATTTCACGTTCGTTTTCATTTCCTTTTTATTTATTTCAGCAGGGTTAAATACAATGTTAAATACACTGTTCTCAATGTGCCTTTCTTGAAAACACAGCTAACCTAATTACATGGATATAAATTACAAGTTAACTTAGAGATGCTACATAAAAGAAAATATAAAGAGATGGGATCTCACTCGTGAGTTGAACACATGTAGCCTTTCTTTGCTCTTCTAAACATTTATAGTCTCATGATGAACCAGTTTGCATTGCATACCAGCATGCCAGTCGCACTGCATGCCAGTTTGTATATTCAGCACAAAGTTTAGTTGAATTCATAAAGCATTTTCTCTGGACTGCACAAACAAAGGTCCACGTGTTACGATGGACCAAACAAGCACAGCTCCGCATCGCGTTGCCTTCAATATGAATTCAGCTTGAGTTGAGCACAGAGCAATGAATGTCGTCAGATATCCCTCATTAACAAAATCCGATGAAAGTCAATCGTCTCATTAATGAAAACTCAATAATCAAATTTCTAACTTCTATAGGTTATTTAAAAATCGTTTATTTAGAGCAAAGCGAAATGCAAGAATGTCATATCTCCACAAACCGAAAGACAGAAGGACAAAAAGAAGGACAGAAAGAAGGAAAGAGAGATATCGCAGCTAGCTATTCTTTTGAAATATTATGCAGATGTCGCTGCAAATATGTCTGTCGTCTTGCTCCTTATTCTACGCTTTATATTTAGACTGCATTCACACACGATGCCAGCACATTTTGAAAAGGTGAAAAATGTGACCGTAGCAAAATTTGAGCTAGCGTTCACACGATATCGGAAGAATTTGAAAACGGTAGGAAATTTGACGGTAAAAAACTCGTTGCAAGACTTTGATGCCAAAGAAATGTACCTACACTCTAAGAATCGATCAGTCTCGTTCCAAAAGCATCGAAAACTGTTCTTTTTGTTCATTTTGAGTGCTCACACGATGCTGTTTCCAAAATGTGCCAGTTAGAGTTCCATTTTCAAAATCTACCGTTTTCGAAATCTACCGGCACAAAATGTGCCGTTTTCGTGTGAACGGAAGGCCTATCCGTCACATTTTTCACAGTTTTCAAAATGTGCCGGCCCCGGGGGGGGGGCACTCCCATACTTGACTTGACAGGATGTGCCGCTCAAGAGGGTGTCCTTTTACGGTAAAAATTATGCGACAGGGTGTCCTTTTTTGATAAAAATTATGAGACAGGGTATTACAATTGATAAGAAAATTATGCGACAGGGTATCATGTAAAAGGACACCTTGCAGAGTTTTCATGAAACAATGGATTTTGGCAAAATTTTTTATGCGACAGGGTACAGGGTGTTGAACGGTTTGCCACACACCCCCGTCACTTCCCTAGTCAAGTACCCCCCCCCAGGGTGCCGGCATTGTGTGAACGCTGTCTCAGTAATGCCTTGAAAGCTAATAAAACAATTAGTTTTAAAGCAATTCACCATTACATAACTATCTAAAAACGAAAAACGAAAATAAGCAAATGAAAACACTACATTATTAGCTTTAATTAGACCATCAGGTAGGGATATACTGTGCAAGCAAAACACCTGGCCACCCACGATATCGAAACGACGTAATCAGAACTTCAATAGACCTTTTAGCTACTCTACAAAAGAGCCTGGATCGAGCAATATTTTTATACAATTTTATACGCGAGGTTCGATAGAGTGGCGTTAGAGCTTCGATCGCAATTGTGCACATTCGAAAATTCTACAAATTGTAATGAAATATCGTTCGATCCACATTCGTTTTCAGAATAGCTAAAAGGTCTATGCAAGCTGCAGAGCATGAATATGAATAATAAGGTCTTCTTAACAGCAGGTATCAAGGATTTCTTAGCAAATGAACTTGAAAATTTCTGAATTAGACGGAGCTCCTTTTAATTATCCTTGTTCATGGAATTAATACTAAATTATTTCTCTGAGCATGCAATGGTATAGCTATAACTGAATGTCAAATTAAAATTTGACGTGTGTATTATTAGTTTATAAGAAATCTGAATGTCCTCACATAGTTTAGAAACCACATATTTCCTTTCCAATTTTTTCATCTTTCATTTTACCTTGAAAAGCATCTTCTTTAAGCCCCAGCGGGGCGAACTTCTATTGGTATGTGAAGGGGGGTCAGACACAGCATATTTTTGAAAAACCTAAAAATATACTGAATTTAGAGCATTTTTAGACTCCAAATACACTCATTGCTTCGTGGTACATTAAAACTAGGGTTTTTATAGTTTTTTAGGCAACTGCACTGCAATATTTTACTCATATTGAGTCTTTAGAAAATGTCATCAAGGTTTTTTGGGTCATTTTCAGTGTTTTTGAAATTGAAAATTTCAACAAATTCGCTTATAGCTTCATAAATAGAAGCCTATAAGATATACAGGGTGTCTCAAAAAAATTGTTCGACCTTTGATTAAATATTGAAAAATAACGATAACATGAACAGGCTCATGGGAACCAGAATCTTCCAAATCGGTTGAAATTCACTTAGTTGCAAGCTCTCAAAGATCAAAAATATGCGGCAGCTGAAACCAGAGACATCCAGATGAGTTGTAATGCAAAAACAGCTCGAAGATGGAAGCAGAAGAAGGTTATACAATGTCATACTTCTCATTAATATCAGAGCAAACAAAAAAGGACTTCTAAAGTAATTTATCCTTATAATCATTGTCAAAATTTGCTTAACATTGCAAAGGTCCAAAAAAGTGGTTCCAAACATAATCGACGAAAGACTGAATCTGTTTCCTCAAAGCATCCATATACTTGAAAGTTAGGTTATCGAAAACCTGTTCAAATCCCAATTGGTTGGCCCTGAAACAATTGAGAACTAAATGAAACGATAGCCTATGGGATTTTACAAAAATTGCAATTTTGAGGCCTCTGGTTTCAGCTTTGGCACAAACTTGAACTTCAAACGCTTGTAACTCCATTAGTTTTTAGCAGATTTGCAAGATTCTTGTGTCAAAAATTAATTCCAAATCTCAGGAAAATGGTTACTTGACCAAGTGTCCATTAAGCGTATCATTATTTCTTAGAATTTAATCAAACGTCGAACAATTGTTTTGAGACACCCTGTACAAAAACCCCAGCACCTAACCATAATCTTTGCTAAAAATTAAGACATAATCTTCAAAATCGGTCAAGTAGGTGATTGATCGAGGCCTGTCAAAAGTGTATAGTTTATTTTGATGCATCCGCTAGTCCTATTCTCGGGTTTAAATATATCACAGTTCTTTAATGCGCTTAACAAGCTCACATTGAAAACACCACTTTCCTCCGCGAGGTTTCTTTGCCTTCCTTTATCAGTTCAGCAAAACACCATCTTCAGCAAAACTTTTTGCAAAAGACTAGATAAATAATTTACGCAGAATAATTCGCGTACCGACAAACAAACCAAAAAGTTGTGTAACTGTTGGAAATTTAGCATGTGCTGTTACTCAAATCTCTGTACATCGGAGCTATTAACTGAAAGTTCAGTTCGTATGTGCCCATTCTCTTCGTTGCTTGAATTATCAAAAACTAAATATCAGACCATAGAACTCAGTTTTCCCAACATTTCTTCCTAGTCATAAAATATGTCAATAAGCAGCGGACAGCAGTTCGTTCCTTTTGCACATTTCTACGATCAAGTTCAGAAATTCTCCACTAAAGTTCTCCACAAAAAGAAGCTCTCTTAAAAACAGCAATGCTACCCTTAAAGACTTCAAACATACAGCACGTAGCCTCCAAATATGCTCGACGAAATCATTAAATTCCGTGATAATAGCAAATGTTAGACTTTCTATGGTTACGTAACCCTTTCAAGTCAGCCTGCGTGCAGGCTCTACTGATTTCTTTTCAGAGAGGTTCTCCTCCAGTAGAGTCTGCGCATCGGCGACCAAATCCTTGTTCTGAGCCACGCGCGATTCCCTCTCTTGAGGAACCAAATCACTGAATTGGATCCACACACAATAAGGTTTCATTGGCCAGCTTTGTCCATGGAAGAGCTAATTAAATACCTGCAGACTCGAACAAAGACAGAGACGCTCATGAAAGAAAGGGAATATGCGTCAGCCAATCAGGAAAGGTTCCATGTTTCTCAAGAACTGACAACAAGGATTTGGTCGCTGATGCGCAGACTCTACAGGAGGAGAACCTGTCTGAAAAGGGATCAGTAGAATCTGCACGCAGGCTATTTCAAGTAGGATCTCTCATATATGATAAAGAGTGAGCGGTAAAATGAATCAGGTATCTTTTCATTGTATGCTTGTAGCCTCGAGCTTGTAGCCCTCAGAAAGTCCACTGATTAAAAGGTATACAATATAACTGAAAGGTATATAATATAACTCTTGCTTCAGGATTGTGCAAAATCAAAATCAACCCATTCAAAACAGCAAAAATATAACGTAAGGTAACGTAACGTAACATAGAGTGACGTAATGAAGCGTAGCATAGCCCTACAGAGCATAACATAACAAACACAACGCAACACAAATTATAACAAAACATGACACAACAGAACACAACACAACACAACATAACACAACACAACACAACACAATAAACACAACACAACACAACACATCAAATGATTATTATCATTAATTCTTTCATTCAAAGTTGGCTAAAAACTACAGCTACAATGTTATTATGAAGACATAACTTACAATAAAAAGCCTAAGTTAGCGTAGAATAATCTGCAGCTGCAGGCTTGGCATTTATGGGCTTTGATAAACCTTTTGAAAATCTGAAGGGAGTCTGAGTTTTTCAGTTCTGGTGGTAGCGTCTCCCATACTTTGTACCTCATTAAATCTGACTGTATCGATACCAAGGCAAGTTGTTTTCGCCCTTGGTGAATGATAACACAATCGCAACACAACACAACACAACAACACAACAGCAAAACAACACAACAACACAACACAGCAACACAACACTGCACAACACAACACAACGTAGCACATCGCAGAGTACGTAATTTAAGTCCTCATATCCTCATATCTAAGAATCAACAATGAATACCTCTGGGTTGTCTTAGGTGATCAAAAAGGAAATGATACTATAAATGCCCGCGAATAACAACAATACAAATGTTTTGCAAAGGAATTTTGCGTTATCGCAAATTTCAGATGACATCTAATTTGAGTTGGACTTTATTAACATAGCATTATACAGCATGCCATGATATGACATATCATTGCATCAATTTACATCAAGCCAAGTTACATTCTGCCAAACTTAAAAAAGCTTCAGTTGAGTCTCCAATTAGATTCTGTAGTCTCCAGCATTCTTAAGACTAGCTCATCACAGCCCGTTTTCTCATAATGAAAAAAAAACATTTGATTCTACTTTCGCTTCATTTGCAGATCGTAGCACATCCAATCCCTCAACACGTTATTACATCACTGGTATTCGACAACATTCCAAGATGGCGCTCCGGTGGCTCATTCTATCGATTCTCTTATATCATGGCCAAGTCGCTAATGTTCCCAGTTACGTCACTTGGATACTTGCTCTTTCCTTGTACCTCATTTGGGCAATCGGCACAAGAACCTTTAATCAAATTCATCAGTGGTGCTTCATCGTTTGTTACGTTCTTAGGTAAGCGTTCAATCTATTTCTGAAACCTAATCAAGTTTGATTTTAGCAGAGCGTAAAGGCGGATTTCCATTCAGCGACTTTTGTAGCGAGTGTGACAGTTGGCTATCGACTTTTAGCGATCGCACAACTTCCTTTCAATTCTCATAAGTAGTGTGGAAGCATCTCCGAGCTGTCCAAACTCAAATGATAACGTGATCAAAGATGGCTGCTATTAATAGACGATCAAAGCTATTGCTACACCTACGAAGGATAGGATGAAAACGAGAAGAAAAGAGGAACCAGGGCAAATACTCACATTGTCTGGCGTAACTTTCTCTGCTGGGTCTGTTACAACGCTGGCGATCGATCGCAAAATTAGGATGAGCTTCTACTGTTTTGTGCGATCGCGCGCTCTGATCGTGCTACCAAATATCGCAAAGTACGCATGCCCAGACTGCAAATCGATCGCAAATTGTCGCACGCGCGACAAAATGCACTGAATGGAAATCCACCTTATAGTAAATTTGACCCCACCATTTTGAAGTGCAAGGATTATGGTACTGGGTAACGGAATAGACTCGATTACATGTCGTAGTTTTGCCTTTTGCCTGAACTGATATCGCTATAACTACGACTTATTCCCCTAAGTGGCGTTGGAGCTACTACATTCGATTCAGTGGCGTTGGAGATTCTATCACTATTATTGTGTACATTCAAACTGTATCAAGCTGTCGTTCGATTCTGATTCTTTTCCAGAATTTAGCTATTGGGCCTAAATCATCTGCTACGTTTTTCTCACGACCATCGAGTCTAAAATGCCTCAAAAATCAGTCTTCTAGAACTGTTGCACCATAAAACTAGGTATCATTTCTTTGGTAAAAGGATCAATCTTGCCATAAAGCAAAAACCGCCTTTCTCTAAGCCACAAGCTGATCGGTAGACGACGGGGCGACAGAATCTCGTTGACAATTGAAATTTTTTGCCGTTTTTACAGCTCTATGGGAATCAGGCCCTCAGTGGAGCGATAAAACAACAACAATTCAGCTCAATGAGTTGAGCGTAACTTGAGGGTTCTAGTGTAGTGAGGCTAGTAGTAGAGCCCAAGGGGTTACTTTATATTCCATGATACAGGGTTGTGCCATTCAGAACCCAAAAGTACCACCCATAAATCGGGAAAATTTTCTGAAAGCGTACCCATAAATCGGGGAAAAGCCAAAAAGTATACCAATTAATCCGGAGGAAGTGGAAAAAGAATAGCCTTATGAGATTTTATTCCAAAAATTATACCTACAAATCCGGAAATCATTAAATACCCTTAAAGGCCATACATAAATCCGAAATCTATCGTGAGAAAGGTATCCAAAAAATGGCACAACCTTGTACCATGGTAGCAGAGTGAAAGGGAACCTATACGAAAGAAAGGGAAATTCTGTATAGGACAGTACCCTTTCCTTAGTTCAAAGCTTAAATGCTCTCAACATTCAAATTCTGCTGTTCCAGACTTCTTATTAATGCCTGTTGGTAACATTTTGACGAGCACAGCGAATTTCACCTGAAAACGCGATTGGTGTATTTCATCAGGCATATCGGTCTCGTAGATCTGTTCCTGATAGAAATTTAATGGATTCTAAAATAAATTGAAGGTTTTAAAATGAAATTAAAACTGAAATGTTTCATTAAAACCTTGTATTCGTTTCAAATCTCCAAGTTAAATTTTCCCTTATTCATAAACTATAAAGACTATACAAAATGTTGCATTTCTATTTAAAAAAATTTCATTTTTTAAATTTCATTTCATTTTAAATTCTTTAATCACGGTGGCCCTATCAACCAAGAGTGGCTGCTTTTCAGGGGGCCGTGGAAAAACCTAGTTACAATGCTACTAATAATAATAGTAAAAAAATAATATTTACAATGTTAAATGAAAAATTAAAAGCTATTTACATTTCAGTCTACATCTAAAAGTAGACAGAGAGGGGTCTAGCTTGACCTCATGTTCTAATTCATTCCAAACCTTTGATCCACGGAACGAAAATGCTTTTTGGCCATTGCTCGTTTTCATTCGTGGAGCAAGTAAGTAAGTCTCAGGATTTCTCAAATTTACAGTCTCCCTTGTCCAGTTTCTCACGAATAGAGTTGAGAGGTAAGTGCGCGCGAGGCCACTTAATGATTTGAAAACAATGGTAGCCCTCTCTTGTTTGATCATAACGTGGACTGTCGGCCATTTAAGCTCTTTTATCAAGTTTGCTGCTGGTGCATCATAGTTACTGTTGGTAACTATTCTCGCAGCACGATTTTGTAACTTTTGTAGCATTAACATGCGAGAGTCTCCACAACTACTTCACTAACAGGCGAGAGTCTTCAGCTTCTTATTTTGGCTATATCATATCTATGTCTCAATATATCTTTTCGGCAAATGTTTAAAAAACTATTGTGAGATCAAAAAATAATCAAATGATAGAAAGTCTTTATTTCATAGAAATTGCATCCAAATTCTTGTAAAAGGTTTCTTTTAATATGAAAATAACTGTGAGTTAATCTTATTGTAACGTGTGTGGCTTGTTCACAATGCAAAGGGGTACCGCAGGTGTGCGAGCTCGGTCCTTTGTTCTTTATTTTCAAATACGATTTACTGCATAGTAACTTGGCAAGCTCATTCAAGCAAACAGTTGAATTTGAAATTTGGCACCTCTTCTCAGGTCAAAAAAGAAGTGGTTTAAAATAAAATAGTTTTAACAATGATTTATTTTCAAATTATTGAATATTGCATTACTCATACTTCCAACTTTGTACAATAAAACTACCATAGGTTTGAATGTATGTCTGAAAATTCGCAGCTCAACGCAACTACACCTACATGCAGGAAGGAAATGACTTTTCAAAGGATTTGACTTCATTATCAGTTACTCAATCTGTTATAAACAAGTATTTTTCATGGTTTTTCTCTCAAGGAAAATTGCAAAAATTCCACAAGGATATCATCGTCTTATGCTTTACGCCAAGGGAACGGTCATTTTTAATTCTGGGTATCAGGGCGGAGGATAATTTCACACAATTAGAGAAAATTTCATACCCCGTCTTGAACGTAGGAAGAGTTTCCGTATCCCACCATCTTTCAGCCAAATGGTTTAGTACCCCCATCCAGAAGTCTTTGCGCATACAACATAGATATATGGACAAATGACTCATCATTTCTAGGTGTCTGTTAACTTTTCTTTCAATCTCTGATAGATGACATCCAAAATTTTTCAAGGAAATACTTTTGTACCCCACAAGAATTGATCTTAAAATTTTCGTACCCCTACAAGAAATGGAAAAAAGCTTCATACCCCTGCTAAAAAATCCTTCGCCCCGGTACCCAGGGTTGAAAATGACCACCCCCTAAGGATGTTTTATAGCAACTAACTGAAAATTGGGCATGTCTACTAGACTTATGACAATGAGTCTCTTGTTTCCCTGTGCTCTTTGACTTTATGATGGCACCTCGGTCAATATAGACTCATAGTATTACTCTGAAAACCTGGCCCTATTTAGGCCCAAACTTCGCAGTTCCTCCAGTACCAATCAGATTGCGAGATTTGGCCAAGAACAATGCTGTCGAATTTTCAGTTCGAACGATGCAGTTGACTAGATTTGAACGAAGCTGCTGCAGCAGGTAGTTGAAGACTTCGCTGGTTCTTTTTGGCTTAAAAACGTGGAAAATGTAGCGTTGAGAGACTTATTTTGCACTCACCAGGTAAAGGGAATTTCCTTCTTCATATTTATACAAGTTTCGTTGATTAAATGTCTGCTTACCGTGGTTTTCATGGCATTTTCTTTCCGAGGAGTGACCATTGAACAGAGCTACGGCTGTCGTTCAATCCTGATTCGATCGATCGAATCATGATCGAACACAGGAGATAGGGCCGGGTTTTTCACTGTTTCATTATGAGTCCCTCTTGAGCAAGGTTTACCGCTGGGATACAAGGGACTCATCGTCATAAGTCTACATGCCTACTACGAATTTTAGAAGTTTTCCTTAATATCGCAATGGTCAAGCTAACGCGTCGCAGTTCCTTCTAAATATGCCATCATTGTCACGGCTCTACGATAAAGTGTGGCAAAATAGATCACAGAAAGCCCAACTTAACTGAGCAGTAATAAGTTTACAATCTCAAAATCTTAAAATCGTTAATTGTTTAGTACCTTTTTTGTGTTATTTGTTGCACCTCTCCACAGCTGTGTTGTGTTTCATTGACTTCAGAATTGCACTGTGTACACTTAGGGTAAAAAAGTATGGAAACGATGGCCTAAAACATGGCGGCAAAGATGTCCTATGGCCTATGAGCCTCGTAACAAAAGGGAGATTTTCTCTCCAACCCAGATCTCAATTTAAACACTTATGGCGGGAAAATATTCGCCATCTCGTCTTCTGTTTATCAAACAGACAAGGATAAGTTTTAGAAAAACTTTTTATGAATTTTGAGACGAAAACTTCGAAGTAGTGTTGCTGTTTTGAGCTGAACGAAATGGAGAAGATATGAAACTGAAAAGTTGTCAAAACATCAGTTTGCTTCAATGAAGAGTTGGTTGAATGGCTTCATTTTATGCTGTTTATACTGGACATTTGATTTTGAAACAAACTTTTGGGAATAATCTAGAAATTTTCAGGACTTTGGCTGTCAACTCAAGGCAAGTTGTGAGCAGGTAAGTGACATCATTTTTTCAGGCGATGCTTTTCTTTTCGAGCTAGACAAATCTTTATGAAAGTACCTTAAAAAGCTGAAATCTGAAAACGAAACGTTATTTTGTTTATTTCTGGTTTATTCGTGTTGACTGAGCCATCGGAGGTTTGATGTGAAGCCATTACAAGGCAATAACTGCAACGGTCACAAGAGAAATCGAAGTTGCAAGCTTACTTGTTAGCAGCTTTCCTTGAGTTTGCAGCCAAAATTCTAAAAATTTCTTGATTATTCCCAAAAGTTTGATTCAAAATCAAAATGTCCAGTATAAACAGCATAAAATGAAGCCATCCCAACCAACTCTTCATTGAAGCAAACTGATGTTTTGACAACTTTTCAGTTTCATATCTTCTCCATTTCGTTCAGCTCAAAGCAATAACACTACTTCGAAGTTTTCGTCTCAAAATTCAAGAAAAGGTTTTCTAAAATTTGCCTTTGCCTGTCTGATAAACAGAAGACGAGATGGCGAATATTTTCCCGCCATAAGAGTTTAAATTGAGGTCTGGGTTGGAGAGAAAATCTCCCTTTTGTTACGAGGTTCATAGGCCATAGAACATCTTTGCCGCCATGTTTTAGGCCATCGTTTCCATACTTTTGTACCCTAAGTGTAATTGTTCGAATGCGAGAGTTCGATACGATGTAACTTGCTTCTCTTCAAGCCAAATTCAATAAACTGTTTTGTCATCGCTCGTAATCCGATATCCATGCTCCAAATTCGCAACGCAACATATCAAAATATTCCCAAATCATTGAGCTGTACTTTCCGATATTTTGTTTCTTCATCTGCAATGTCTGAAGTACAAAAATTTGCAGCTTCTTGATGCAGGTCTCGTCAGATCTGCTTTCTCCCCATGCTCCGGCCATCGAACGGTAACAGAGCGATCGAATTTCGAATGTTTTCGTCAGCCAACCTCGCTTAGCTTTTCACAGAATGTACACAGGGACCCCCTGGCATACCATAGAGCGCCGTTTTTGGTTTAAATCGATCGACAGATGGACCGGGGGATCCCTGTGTACATACTGAGCAAGGCAAAGCAAGACAGGCAGACGAAAACATTCGAAATTCGATCACTCTGTTACCGTTTGATGGCCGCAGCATGGGGAGAAAGCAGATTTGACGAGACCTGCATCAAGAACCTGCACATTGTTGTACTACAGACATTGCAGATGAAGAAACGAAGTATCGGAAAGTATAGTTCAATGATTTGGGAATATTTTGATATGTTGCGTTGCGAATTTGGAGCATGGATATCGGATTACGAGCGAGGACAAAATAGTTTATTGAATTTGGCTTGAAGATAAGTTTCACTCCTTGTTTACCTATTAGAATAACAGCAAGTTACATCGTATCGAACTCTCGCATTCGGACGATTACACAGTGCAATTCTGAAGTCAATGAAACACAACACATCTGTGGAGAGGTGCAACAAATAACGCGCAAAGGTATTAAACAATTAACGATTTTAAGATTTTGAGATATGTAAACTTATTGGCTAGGTTGCACTTTAGCGGACGCACTTTCAGCATTTCTCCGTGTTTGAGTTTTGTACCAACTTTAGATGGAAAAATGCGTCAGTACTAAGATCGAAGTATATTTACTGAATTAGCGGGAGCTTGGGGGCAGCAGCCCCCAAATATTGGTAACCAAAAGACTATTCTGATTGCGATTTTCCGCTGCAGATCTATGCCATATTTAGGCCATATTTAGGTCATTTTGACGCTCTGAAGCAAGGGTGAATTAATTGAATCACGTTCGAATTCTGCATTATCCAATCGGACGATAGGATTTCTATCACTATTGTTTAGAAAACCAATCAGCAATCAGTTGCAACAATTAAATTCAATTCAATCTCTGTTTTCCTTGAAAGCTGTGTCCGCTAAAGTGCATTTGTCCCAACTTATTACTGTTCAGTTAAGTTAACTGCCTGGGCTTCCTGTGAATAGATCATGGGCAATAATACACCGTGTTTGTGGTTAAAGAAATTAAAGTTTATTCCCCCGATATTACTGTTTTACTTTGTTGCTTTCTCTTCAGCTGCAGCCTAACCAGTGCTAGGAATCAAATTCAGATTGCTCCTGCGCGTCTGAACAGTTAGTTCCTACACAGCGTTCATCCTCGTTTCCAACTTCCTCAGTTTGAAATGAGGATGAACGCTGTGTAGAAGCCAACAGTTCAGACGTGCAGGAGTCATAGGGATTCGACGAACATTGAAACCAACGCAAATGCTTTGAAAACTGAGAAAACAGTTTGCGAAAAGGTCGTTGGAAAGACTATCTACACCATTAAGAAGCATGGAAAGAGCTTTTCCTGCTGTTTACAAGAGCGCAGTCTCAACAGTTCTTTAACATGAAATTTTGTCAATTTTAGTACTAAAATTTCCGAATTGGCTTCTTAGTTTTTAAAAGCAGAATTATCGATGTGACCGTCAAAACTGCGGCAGATATGTTTCCTGACATTTAAACATCATATAGGAATAAACAGTGTTCTGTTATGTTGAAAACACAAATGGCTAGTTAATACTGCTCAAGAATAAAAGTTAAACGATATATTTGCTATGATATCAATGCTTCTAACTTTTAAAGCTTCTTTGTAGTTCTCAGAGATAGTACTAGAGTTTCTTAAAATTTCGGCCATATTAGTACTAGTTTCTTATAAACCAGTTTCTTATAAAAAAAACGTGTACTGTCGTATTTAGTGCGGTTTGGACACGGGGAGGGGGGTTCTCGGCTAAATTTCGGTTAGGGGGGTGCCGCCCACAGTTTCAAAATGTAATAACCGTTGGCTAGACCAATTTTTGTGAAAATGACACCCTTGGCTAGACTAATTTTTCCTTCAGAAGTGCTCTGAATTGGCATTTTCTAGGCAAAACTTGCCAAATTTTCGCATTTTCTCGACCAAAATTCCAAAAAAGTTGGGTTTTTTACCAAAATTACCGAATTTTAACATCTCTTTGACCAAAATTCCCAAAAAGCATACCCTTGCCTAGACTTAACTCGATTAAAATTGCCAAAAAGTACACCCTTGGCTAGACTAGAAGGCCGAAAAAGTATACCCTCGCGGGCGGCACATCCCCAGGTACCTTTACTATGGAAGAACCCCCCCCCCCCGTGGGTTTGGACTGGATTTAGTAGCTGTGGCCAAGCGGTAAGAATGAGCCACGAATGTGTTTTTTGCAAAGATTCCAGTTTGCTTACCCTTTTAGGTCTCTTAGCATTGATTGCTGCATTGCCAACAAAAGGAATACGAAAAGGAGATGCTCCAACTGGATTAGAAATATTGGTTTTTGTTTGGCTTATTAGTCTGTTGGTGGCTGAGCTGAATCAGGTAAGTGATACTACAGGGTAAATACTCAAAGGCAGGAAGACCACAATAAAACGCAAATGAAATGATGACTATTGTTTAGATTAAATATTGATTATATATGGTATATAAGAGCTGATATTTCGCCTTGGCATGCGAGGCTTAGCATAGGTTCCGAATCTTTAAATCTACAAAAAAGGCAGGTGTAAAATTCATGACCTAGTTCTTTAAACTCAATGAATTGAAAGATTCTTTAGCCACTTTTGCATGATTCTACCGTTGGACTTTTCAGAAATCTTGATTTGTCGAGATTACAGCCTTTATTATATTTCAGCTCATTTTATGATGTGACGTCCTCAAATTTCTAAATCACAAACCACAAGAGTGAAAGAGTATCGCTTGATACCATATTGTAGGTATCCATAAACTATCGTTTTCTTCAAAGTTATTTGATCTTTCGTCAACAGGCTTAGAAATTACGATAGTTTCAAGTTTTTTCGTAAACTTTCTTGGAATTCTTAAAAAAGAAGAAAACACCGTAATTCTGAAAATACTGAAGATTTCAGAAAAGTCCAACGGCACATTTATTGTAAATTAGTTTAAGTTTCCTCGAAGCCGTTCAGTTCAAAGAAATAGGTCATAGAATTTTACACCCAGCTTTTTAAAGATTCGAAACCTATACTGCGAGGCTTCCTCGGAGCTAAACTAACGTAGCCACAAATTTGAATTTTACCTTTATTCAAATTATTGCACATTTGTGATCACGTTAGTTTAGCTCTGAGGAGGCCTCGTATGCCGAGGCGAAATATCAGCTCTCTTATATACAATATATATCAATATTTAATTCCAATATTAGTCGTCATGTCTTTTGCTTTGTATTGTAGTGTGCCTGCCTTCGAATGTTTTCACTCGTTCTTCGCAGCGAGTATCTTTCGTTCAAGGAAGTTTGGACGCACAGCCTGCCATCGTGGCATTTTCTCCATACAATTCATACCACATGGTATTTCAGAGAAAAATGCAATCCAACTTTATTTGAGATTCTTGATGAAATGATAACATTTGAGTCAATACGACGCATGCCATTTAAAAGCGCACTCTATCTTCTTTCCAATGATATCCCGGTCAAGCGCATTAGAGAGCTGTCATAAAGAATGGAGCAGAGGGGGTGGAAGGGATTTCAAAATTCACTGTGTAAAATTATGTAGCCCAATGCAAGAAGCAGAAACTATTTACATAGCCCCCTAACATCTACAAAAATGATTTGATGACCCAAGGACATCAAAATGAACTCTGTGGTTCAGAAAATTCTTCAAGAAAAGCTTTTGTACTATACAGTTTAACTTTCTTCCCATGTATCATGCTGTCAGTACCGTATTTATGGAACTGGTATTACGTTTAAAGAAGGCAGGGTAGAACCTGTGGATACCACTGTATTAGAAACTGAGATGGAGAATGATATCACAAGAACAGCAAATATAACGCTGACAGTGGTTAAAACAATCGTAAACCTTGAACTCAAATCCATAGACAAATAGCTTCATGGCTCATGTTTATCTTTTGAAGTAGTTCGTTAACCCAGCATTTTCCATCCGATAATTCTGGTGACCTTGTCAAATCCCTTCCGCCCCCTTCTGTTCCATATTCTATGACAGCTCCCTTAATGGAATAATTCATCACTTCATAGACCTGTTTACTTCTTAAACAAGAGGCTTGGATCGAGCGTCCAAACCTGGTCAAGTTGTGAAGAAAACAAAAGCATGATTTGTGAGCTGCAGCAAGAAGGTGCTTCCGACTTGAGAACACTTTTCAGGAAGTCTATTATCGACAAACTTGCGCTAATGGTTCAACCTACACAGGGGCGAGTGTTATTAGTCATTTTGCCTTGCTTCTCGTTGAAAACAACAAACTTCGATTTGCAACAAAAATGGGACGCAAGAACGACTGACTGAACGAACAAATGAATGAATGAAAAATAATTGATAAGAAATGAAGAAATTATTAAAGAAGTAATGAACTACATTTATAAGACTACTTACCATAAGGATCCCATTCTCATTTCAGCTGTCACAAGTTGGTTGGTTTCGCTACTTCACAAGCGGGTGGAATTGGATGGACATATCCATGATATCTTTTATGTTGACGTCATATTTCGTATGGATAGTGCTATATCTCGTCCAGTCGCCCAGCAATAGATCTGCTATTGAATCAACGAGGAAGGTTTCGAATGGACTTTTCACATGCGGCACCATAATGAGCTTCTTTCGACTTGTGTACCTCTGCCAGATAACAAGGTTCCTTGGACTGTTGCAACTTTGCCTGGGAAAGATGATTGAGGTATGTTTGACAATAAAGGACTTGAATCGAGGTATAAAGGAATTATCACATCATATACGCGTTTCGTCGTACACTCTTCAGTTTGGTTCATGCTAAAATATTTGGTGTGATAATTTCGAATGATAACGTTGTTGGTAAGTGATTACTAGATTTTCTTGCAGGCTTAACAATTTTCTCTCTAGTTACAGGTTTATCTTGTATTTTGATTATTGTTCTTTTACAGGAGTTACAGTGTTTCTCTACAAGTTACAAGCTGTACGTCCATAGATTGATTATGCTGAGTCCACTATTTAAGGTTTATCAACGATATAGTTTTTCTTGGTGATGAAAATTTCCAATGCTGTTTCTTCCAGGTGATATTTCAATTTGCTTTCATTAGCTGTGTTGTACTTTGGTCATTTTCTGTTGGAATGGTGTTCTTGCATAGTTCGCTGCATGACACAGATAAAAAAGTTAATGGAACAGAGCACAAAACGGCGGTGCAGAATGTTCTTGGTCAAGGATTCAAAGGGTATGTGAATTCTTCTTTGTCCCAGCGTGCTTGAAACAATCTTGTGACAAAGCGAGCTTTGCTCAACAAGAAATGCTTGACACGACTGACTCTCAAAACGACCACCCAATCATGGTCCCTCTAGCCAATTTCAGCTTTGAGCGTGGGCTTTAAGAAACATAGTAAGTAGCCATCCCTGCAGCAGTTCTATTCCCTCCCTGTCTAACTATACCCATGAAGGTTGTTGTTGTTGCGTAAGGAAACAGGGATACGAGGAACTGATAGGAAACCAGGTACAGGGAAGCAGGAAGGAACTAACCTGCTGTAGGAACAACAACTACCGACTTCAGTTAGCCTCAGTTACCTGACGAAAAGTGTTTACGCCACTCGGCCACTCACCCCCCCCCCCCCGTAAATTCAATTCCGTCTCTGTGAAGTCTACCGTTTTCACAATATGGTAAGTATTGCTTCAATACTGGACTAATTCTACCACTTCCCTTTTTTTTACCCCTTTTATTTCTTCTATATTCTTACAACTATTCTTCATCCGCAGACTGCCAGCAACGATGGTCACCCTTGCATGGGCAAGTCTAAATATGGTTGGGCTATCAAGTTTGAAAGATTTCGACGATGGAGGCATTATCTACCTATGGAGTGGATTTTTGTTCACGTTGTACTATGGAGTTTCGATGATAGTTTTGCTCAATATGTTGATTGCTATGATGAGTAACTCATACCAACAAATTGAGGTATGTTTTCCTTTCTTAGCTTAGTACAGTTACAGCTCTTGAAAACGTGAACTCCTCCTCAAGTCCAAACGTTTGCTCTTTCTATCTGCTTTTCCATCAATCTCTACATGCAATTTTCCTGTACAGCGTTGAGTCTGTGGGCATGCTAGGTTAGCAATCGAGGGTCTGCATCAATAAATAACTATTGACGAGAGTTTTTACCATCTTATAAAGTATCTTGGTTTGATAGAACATACTCCTTAAGAAACTGCATGGAATTCTCAACGACATTTAGAAGGATAAATTTTTAGACCTATTATTTTTTAATCATGAGCAATCACTGATAAAATATTGATCTAACAGAGCCCTAAAATGATAAAAAAGCATCGATCAAACATTTCAAACCATTTTGCTCAGTTTTATGAATTTTGAAATTAATACCATGTAGCACTTTGATATAACCGAACCAATCCTGACAAAGACTGTCAAAGCATCAAACATTGAATTTCGAGGCCAAAAAAATAAGAAATTTCGTTGTCCCCTGTTTAGACTGCAGGATAATTTGAACAACATTTACTGTTATTTTCCGTTGATCGAGAACAAAACTTTTGCAGTCATGAAGCATCAGGTTGAATAAATCAGGGCTAGTCTGTAGGTTAGCGGACTAGTTTTCAAACTACCAGGGTCAGCCAATTCATCGATTAGGGACAGTGCAAAGTTTATTTTATAACATGGCCGATGCAAAACGTAACGGGGCAACTACTTTTTCGAGCTTGTACACAACTGGGTCAACACATTTTATGAATCAAATATCAATGGGCTTGAACGGGGCAGTAACTTTTATGAGCTCAAGATAGGATGAACTTTTAAATATAAAATGGATCACCTTGAAGACAAAATTATAATAATAAATGCAAATGCACTACCTCTATATAAGGTATGGCCGCAATACAAGAGTGTAACAGAACATAACATTACTAAGAAGACTAAGATTAACTGATTATGATTAAAATTAGGCAACTAACTACTAAGAATTAAAGAAAAACGAACAGAAACGGTAATTTTTTTTGGGTGGGGGGCATAAAGAACCTTTAGGCACTTGTTCCATTTCGTATTTCATGCAAGTTGAGAAATGCTTGCAAAGATATGTGTAAGTGAAGCCAAATTTCCTTGTTAGTTTCTTGCAAGAAGAATTCATTGGCCATTGAGAAAGACTTTTATAGAGATGAACTGCCTTTCTTATGGTCTTACATGAGTGATACAACATTTGTTGTTCATGAATACGGGGCAGATGCATTTTGTAAGGAAAAGGTGACTGGGCAATTTTATTTTTTGCAATGATTTCATACGAGGCGAGCAGATTTCTTTGCAACAATTTTTCTTCTCCACCGGCCATGTAATATAACAAATTTTGCGCTGTCCCTTAATTTAAATCAATTCTCCGTTGCCCACGCAGACACTTGTAAAAGCAGAATAATGTATTTATCCTAGAATAACATCGAAGTGGAGCATAAATATGCCAAAACACAGCTATGGGTAGACTATATTGGAAATGAAAACTTTCTTCCTTGTCCTTTCAACCTGATTCCAAGTTGGAAATCAATACGCAAGATATATTTGAAAATAAAGAACGGGAAAAAGAAAAAAGAGGTTTGTATTGCGAATTTAGATCCAATAGAGTAATTACACTAAAGATAGCGACAAAAACCTTGTAAGGACGGCTTCAGAAGTCAGACGCACAAGGCTAATGTGAAAGTCCCTCTGCTCATGGTTGTTATGTCGCACCTTTAGGTTGTCCGCATAAGCAACGCTGAGGTTGATTTCCAGAAAGTGGAATTTTCCAAGCAGGTAGAAATCCTATTGTTTGCTAGATAAACACTCTGAAGTTGACTAGAAAGTTATGGTTGAGCGACCTTTTATTGTATAAAATTCCGTCCGCTCCGCTCGGAAAATTCCACTTGTTGCAAATCAGTCCTATAAGAGAGAAAATAGCAAATATGGTTATTCGACGGTTAACGAAGGTTTTGTCGGGAATAATTTCGAAGTAATCTCCCCCGCGAGGTTACTTAAAAATTACGGACCACGGAACCATGGACCACGGAACATTGGAACAAATAAAGAAAAACATTAAAGAAACCTCGCGGAGGAGAGAAACTTCGAAGCCAAAACTTTGCTGCATTTACTGGCTAGTCTTTTTACCAAGATGCACTACGTTCCAATTACGAATTTTAATCGACTCTATGGGTATTCGATTAAAAAATGCAATTCATCCTGGTAAAAACTTCCTTGTCCCCATCTCAAGCATAATTGTGTAGTTTCTAGATACCAATCTGACGGCGGAGGGGGGGGGGTGGGGGGGGGGTTGGTTGTCTCATATTGTTTCAAACTGCAACTAATCTAAATTCACCCAAGAACTAAAAGATCATATGATAATTCTAGCCATGAGACAGGCAGTACACATGAAGCCCTTCTCAAAGTACGGTACTACAGACCAGCTCAAAGTCTACTTCGAGTTAAACCCCATTCAGAAACTCTCTGACACTCTCTTTTCTACCGATTATGCGTTTCCTCTTGGTCAGTACCATTAAAGTGGCGTTAGATCTCCAATTCCGAAGCCTTCTTGAAAATCTTTGCTTCACAACAAAATCTAAAAGGTGATCTGAAAGGTTATCAGTCAAATCAGATCCCTATTTTAAAGAACTATTTCATGGTTTTCATTGTACATGAAGTCAAGTCATGCTTGCTTGCAAAATTGCAGATTCTGTTACACGGGTGCTTGCAGTATGTTAATGATAATGTTATTTCAAATTACAGGAAAAAGCTCCACAAACTGACCACCAAGCTCCAACAGAATATGAGGTATGTTTTACCAATAGACGTGCATGATCAACCTTGCATGATCAAGCCTGGGAATTTTGTCCATTTTCTTTCGAGCTTCCAAAACTTTTTCTCTCAGTAATTGATCCTTACTTAGGGAGCAGTCACTTTTAATCCTGGGTACCGGGGCGGAGGATTTCTGGCAGGGGTATGAAACTTTTTCCCACCATTTGGTGGGGGTACGAATTTTTAAGAGCAATTTCAAAGAGGTACAAAACTATTTTCCTTGAAAAAGTTTTTGGATGAAGTCAATGACCGAAGATTGAAGGAAAAGTTAACGGACATCTGGAAATTATGAATCACTTGACCGGTATGAAAGTCTCCAGGGACAACATGGTATCTGTCCCTATATCTATGTTTCATAGACAAAGACTTCTGGATGGGGGTACTAAACCATTTTGCTGACAGATGATGGGGTACAAAAACTTCTTCTTTCTTCAAGATGGGGGTATCAAATTTTAGGCCTGCTGCTTGTCCCATCAATATCATCGTATCCTCGTTCTCTGCGATCGCTCTGGTCATCAGAACTGCGATTGATCTTGTCAGAGGAATCCTCGTTACTGCCTGAATACCTTTCCCTGCTGTTCATAGAACTAATTGATGCTGATGACTCCATTTCTTCCCCGTCATGACGAAACTCCCCTTTCTTGCATTTGTAACGCGCTTGCGCAAACTGGACAATGTTCAGTTGGCTGGCAAAATGACCGAACATTTTCTTCAAACAAAAGAAATTTAATCTTGTCCACTGAACATTTTTGACTGCCTTAAAAATCGACTGAACAACCCTCAACATCGCTGAGCACGACTGAACAAGATTGGACAAGGTGGCAAACGACACAACATTTTGCACTGGACATTTGTCCAGTGCATGTTCAGTGTAAATGTCCAGTCGTTTTGCCAGGGCTTTAACCACATGTCTGCAAACTTAGAATTTTGAAAAGTTGCTTACAATGTTCACATCATTAAGAGCTGGCCTTATTAAAGAAAGCATGATGTAACGTAATGTACACAAGACGTCTCACATAAAATTCACTTATAGCCAACTAAGCTAAATTACAGCAAGGTCATTAGGACTACATCGTCAAATCTGTCTTCACTGAAATACAGCCAGGCTTGCTTGCAAAATTTTAAGTTCTGATAGTAGTAGTAGCAATATGTTTTGAGTAGGCTTGTAAGGATTGCTAGCTACTTAAATCTAATTTAGGCCCACTATGCATGCCGATTAAGTCAATCTGTTGATTGCAAACAAATGAACTGGCGAAGTTGCCAGGTAGAGTAGAATAGGGCTCAAATCTTTCAAATCTTTAAAAAGGTGGGTGTAAAATTACATCACATTTTTCTATGAATTGAATGACTTGAAAGGAACTTTGGGTAATTTTCTGAAAATCTGCCATGACAATTTTTTGATCTTTTGATTATTTTCAAAATGGCGGTATTTTCATTATTTGTGTAAAAATTCATTGAATATTTTGAAAAAATCAAAATTCTCGTAAATCATAAATTACTTGAAGAAAATTGATACAATCTTCAAGAAAACTATGGTTTATGAAGGTCGCAAGGTAGCAAGGTAGCAAGGTAGCAAGCCGAAATCTGTAGCTCTTTTGGTTAAGGACTTAGAAATTTGATGACTTCACAGCCTCAAATTAATAAATGCCGCCATTTTGAAACTTATCAAGATATTGAAAAATTGCCATGGCAGATTTACAGCTAATTACCCAAAGTTCCTTTCAAGCACTTTAATTCAAAGAAAAATGCAATAGAATTTTACACAATCTTGTCCCCAGAGTGAGTTCGTTGCTCTACCTCTACTCTGGGATACAAGAGGCCGTTCAGCAATCTGATTGGCTGTTCACCATTTTGCGCTGTAACTCCGTTTTGCGCGGGGTAAACGACCTCTGCATGTCAAAATTCAACTTAAAACCATATTCTTTACCTCATCCGACCATCATTTGCAACCTATTTTCCGAAATTCGAAGAATAACGAGGCATTTCATTTTGGAAGCTGCGGTGAAAGTTTCCCGAATTTGCAACTTAAGCCCATTTTTGCTCCAAACAAACCGAGCAATTTTCATACTAAAGACATTGACCAACCCCAGATTATTGTTTAAATACCTGCGAAAAGCTTCAAATAAGGTCCTCAAAGTGTTTGTTTTCAATTTCTCCGTTCATCTTCTGCAGAATTAGCGCCAGAGCAACAGCCATTTTCCATCCCTTGGCGTTGCCTAGCCAACCGTGAAATCCATAATGGCTTCCAAATTTTCCCATTTTTTGGGCAAATGTGATCGAAGCGTACCAGGGTGTTCATTCGACTTCGTGATCAGCGTATGACGTAAGAACACCCTGGGAACGAGGTTGAATTTTACACCGAGCCTTTTAAAGAATTGGTCAAATTGCCAGGAATTTTGCTAATTCTATATTATTATGACGATATTTCTTTTGCAGAAAACATTAAAATTATTGGTTAAAAGATATCTGAAGATGAAACACAAGATAGACATAGCTGAATTAGAAAATGAAAGCCTGAAGCAGCCAAGCGTTAAGGAAAATGTTGAATTCGAAGCAAGTGTACGATCTTTCATTGACCACCTTAGGAAAAATAAAAGGGGATTCCCGCAGAAGATGCGAAGTTTTGAGGTGAGTTAAAGACAAATGACGGCCTGAACTCAATTCGCCAGCATTTATCTATCCCATTAGTTCTTTATTGATTTGCCTCAATTCATTCACTAGGGACTTAGGCCCCGGGCTCCCTCTCGCGTAGGAAATGTAACTCACACTTGTTTACCACTTTTAATCACTTGTTTGTCTTAGGGTTTGAATAACTGTTTAACGCTTAATTATTTGCTGAAGATGAACCAAGTATGGTTCGAAACGTTCTACCGATTTTGTCTTTAATTTTAATTTTATCGTAATATCATGGATTTGTCAAACTGGATGTGTCTTAATATCATGGTCTTGTCAAACTGAATTTTGTCTAGCTCGAGCCTAACTGATGAATGATGAAAATACTGATAATGATTGTCGTCGCTTGCCTCATTCTACAAATGACGGATATATAGCTGCCTTATGTCTCCGTCATTTGTATAGTGCCTAACTTATGTCTCCGTCGGATATATATAGTGCCTAAGTTATAAATAGAACGAAGGAGGGCCGCCTGCTATCATTTGTCCTATTGTTTTGAGATCATCAAATACAATGGAAGACAATAGACTATTTTTATATTGCCCAGGCCCCTGATTTGACTTGCCCTATGTCTCCGTCATTTGTCTTTAAAATAATCTTCATTATCTAAATGCATACTTATTACAATTCGTTAAGAACTCTTGGTGCTATGAATTTTTTAAAGTGGGGACTTTTTCTGGCTCACCCGGCATGAAAATAATAACATTTTACTTATTTCATCGTTTCAACGTCATCGACTGGTGGCTTGTGCTGTACGCAGGTATGATAAATGAATGATAATGCTGTCTAAAGAATAAATAAAGAACTATGATTTGACAAGGCAGGCCCGGGGGGGGGGGGTAACTTGAGTTTCCAAGATACGGGGTTGTGCCATTCAAATCGTAAAAGTACTACCCATAAATCCGCAGAAATTTCTCAAAAGTATACCCATAAATCTGGAGAATTTGTTGAAAATCATAACCATAAATCCGGAAATGCCAAAACAGTTCACCAATAAATGAATTTTTACAAAAAACCATACCCATAAATCCGGAATCTATCATGAAAAAGGTACCCTAAAAATGGCACAAACCCGTACCATGGACAAGTTAAGTTACCCCCCCCCCCCGGGGAGGCAGGCTAACTGAGAAAGGATCTGAAGCCTTTCGCTGTTTACGTGCCACACAGTTCTAAGAAATTTCCTTAGATTATTATTTCTCGCTAAGAGCATTCAACAATACTAAAAAAACAGCGAAGATTAGAACACAGCACATTCCTCGGAAAGACTCTGTATTGAGAAGGTTTTACAAACATTGGAAATGAGTTGACTAAGAAGGTTCAACGATACAAGCTATGTTAACCAAATATAATACGAGGTACTGGACAATTTTTGATGCTAGGTTTGAAACTGAAAAACAAACCCCTGTATCTCGAAGACTTGCCAAATCAAATTCAAGCTTTTAAATGTCTTGTAAGTAAAGAGTTTGAATAGATGAATGTAAATTGACATTAGCTTTTATGTTGTAATATATCAACAATAGTCTTTTTTAAATATGCTTAAGATGTCACATGAAAATGGCCGCGAAAACAGCATTTGAAGCGTTTTGCATCATTGATTTTGCGTTATTGCAAATCTCAAGTGAAATCTACTTTGCGACCCAAGACTTTTCCATACATTGCAAATACCTTTGTCTGTATATTTTACCATTATTGTTTGGTATTTTAGAAGTTCAGTTCTTGGGTCACGACAATGGCTCTTACGAGTCATCAAATGACGTACTAGGGAGTTGTGGCCCTAAAGTTGACCTTTGTGTGACATAACAGTCGTTTCTGCCCTAGGGTTTTTGTTTGTTGCGCAAAAGGATCATTGTTTACAAAGGCTGGGACGCCAACACAAGAGGGGTAAATCTGAAGTTCTGTTTGGCGGATTTTGTTTATTTGATGCAAGAGCTGTGTGGTAATTTTTTCATATAAGTCCTATTACCAGAGGATCATCATGCCTTCTGTTCGTCTTCTGAATCAAATGAACAAAATCCGAGAGGCAGATATTTAGATTTAACCTCTTTCTTTCGTTACAAGTACATAACTTCTCTTAAAACCACCTTTCGCTTGGACAAGGAGAGAGTTTGGCCCATCGATTTCGGGCAAAATCTTGCGGCCGTGTTTGTTTTGATTTACTGGCTGAGAGAATCTCCTTTGTCTGCAGTTGAAAATTGCTTTGAATTGAGGTGTCAATTAAAGCAACTGTTGCTATTGTGTTACAAAAGCTGTCCTTGTTTATGCCAATGCAAAGTGATTAGTGATCGCAGACAAAGAGAGATCCCTCAAGTAACAAATCAAGATAATGAAGCCACAAGAGATGCCCTGAATCCACTGTGGCAAACTATCGCGTTGTGCAAGCGAAAAAGGGTTTTTAAGTGAAGTTAAAGGTATATATCAAAAGAAGAAGAATGGATCAAAACATCTGCCTCGCGGATTATGTTTGCCTAACTAAAAAGATGGATGATATGCGTTTTTATTTGCACACAAAATATACTACTAGTGCCTACTCCTTTGGCTGCTGGATTAAACAACTAAGTTTGGTGATGCAAATGTTCATATCTATCTTCTTCTTTTGATATATACTCTTGACTTAACTTAAAGCCCCTTCTTGCCTGCAAAACACAGTAGTTTGCCATATTCAGTTCGTGGCATCATTTGCAGCTACTTTTGTTATTACTTGCTGCTTGAGAGAATTCTCTTTGTCTTCGAGAGCTAATCGCTTTGATGGGCAAGGCAATAAGAAAACCGATATTATCAGTGCAATATCAGTCGCTGTTCTCAAACAAAGGTTGCAGACTAACACATCTGACACTTTCTTTACTTTTATTTTGCAGGATTCTGGGTTAGATATATCATTCGCTGGCGAACCAAGCACAGAGCAGTCCGAAATTAACGTTAAATTATGAGGAACATTGCAATAGGCACGACTAATGAATAAATTCTACTGTACCTGTGGCATTGTAAGTAAGTCAATGGACCATTCTTGCAATCAGAATGAAACTCTTGGACAATTTTGAATGCTGCCGATTTGACTTTGTTTGACAAGGAGGCATTGCTGTTGTTGTTCTAGAAAGAAAACGATAATCCTAAACACTGAATTTAACTACCGATCATATACACGCTTCTTCACCATTTGCAGGATTCACCAGAAGTTATAAATCACCAAGAGTTGACTTCAAATAGGTGAAGCTTTGCTATTTTTCCCAGCTACATGAATTGGAACACACTATGATATCGGGGAGATTATTTATCGAATCCTACTTTAGTCATTTCTTAGGATTTAATGTAGTTGCAAATGTCACAAAGCAAAACTAAATTAGCATCTAGGGATCTGATAGAATGATGCTGACTGATCATCAAACTGAAATTACAAAATGAATTTTTTTGAACTTTTCACTTTAAAATCCTTTAACCCTTTAAGGCGAATTAAACTGGGTGAAAGATTTCGAGGCTTCGAAACAACCCAGTTTAAGCGGTCTTTCAACTAGCGGGTATTTCAAACGATCGAAGGTCTTTATCAATACTGAACCCTTATTGAACAGCAGTCTCAACTCCGTACGTCATTTTCTTGTCAGTCATCAAAAGCAAGCATTCCCCTACACGTTGCATTATATTTAAAAACCCTACCAAAATTTGTCCAAGGGTTTCATACTAAGGATGTGTTTGATTTGCGATTCCAAACCTTTAAAATTCTTAAACCAGTAGACTTCGCAGAAATGGAAATTAATTTCCCAATCAGGCAAAAAATAATTAAAACATTGGGTCTCGTTCACCAATAAAATCAAGAATCTTTAAGTCTGCCAAATCTTCTGTTTTTTGGAGCAGAAGCTTGAGACCGGTTGAGACGGTCTTCCAAACATACCAAACATACTGTTGTGAGGATTTCGCAGTCATTTAAACACAAATTCTAAGACTGCGTTCACACGATGACGGCAAATTTTGAAAACGGTGAAAAATGCGACAGATAGGCCTTCCGTTCACACGAAAACGGCACATTTTTTGCCGGCAGATTTTGAAAACGGAAGATTATCAAACCGGAACACTAACCGACACGCTTTGGAAACGGCGTTGTGTAAACACTTTTTTGGACGATCTTGGAACGAAACTGATCGATTCTTACGGTGTAGTATATAGGTACACTTCTTTGGAATCAAAGTCTTGCAACAAGGTTTTGCAGTCTAGGTTCTTACCGTTTTCAAATTGTTCCAGTATCGTGTGAACGCTAGCTCAAACTTTGCAGCCGTCACATTTTCCACCGTTTTCAAAATGTGCCAGCATCGTGTGAACGCAGTCTTAGTCCATCAAGTCTACAGAATAGGCACTAGTCAAACACACCCTCAATCTTAGATCATCAATGACTGTCACACAGTATCTTTTCTTTGTAATTTCTGTTGATTATGACTATGAATACAATAATGTAATTCAAAATTCAATGTTAGACTATGAGATTAAAACTGTGTATAGAATGTACAAAGTTTTGTATGCGATAATCAATTTTGGGCATGTGGGCAAGGGTGAGGAGGAGAGGTAGGTTTATAATCAATTGAATCTGTAATGTCGCACCACTGTACAGTAACGGACGTCCTCGAATAAGCCCACCCCACAATGGGCTTAATTAACCCCACAATGGGCTTAATTCGCAAAAATATTCTAGGATGGGGGCTTATTCGCGAAAGGGGGCTTATTAGAGGGTGAGAGCCTATTCAGCAGCCACAAATACCGGATGAGCTAGAAAAAACTTCCCACTTTGGAAAATTCATGGCATCGAGAGTACTTCACAGATTTGGATGATTCAAATTTTATTCAGAAGCCGAAAGATCAAAGTATTTTTGTGATTTTTCTCGGTCTCTTACAAGCACTAGAAATATAGGTAAAATAAACTTTCTCTAAATTTCCAAGAAGCTACAACGAAGTTTCGCCTTTTTTGCTCTCGTTTTGCTTTTGGAGTGCATTTCCATTTGGTACTCATGTTGCAGGTTTGGGGTTTAGTTCCGAAGGTAAAACCAAACAAACAAGAAAGAGCCAAATAATTTCAATTGGAAAGCAGGCCTTATGGCTAGAGCCAGTTTTCAGTTACTGAAAGTTACCCGATGCAACAATACCAGATGATGAAAACTTTGACGTCTTTGGCACTCAATTTCTTAAACTTTTCAACAAAAGCATCCAGGAAAATAATCCACAAGTTTTCCGTGACGAGACTTTAGTCACATAAGTTACAGTGCGATGCAGTACACTAACATAATTTATCAGCATTTACCAGTTTCAAGCACGGGTTGTAGGAAACGCTGAATTTGGAAGAAAGATTTACGTATTATAAATCGAGTTATTCCTATTTCCTATCCTAATTTATCATTTTGTGCGCGTTATATCGATTTGTTTTCCTTCAGTTTCTCTTTCTCCTGCTAAGGCGCCATTTTTATCTCCACTTGTTGCGGCAGATTGACATGACCTCAGGCTCAATTGCCCTGTAGACATTATGCCACTCAAGTGTGGCATAATTTCTCCAGGGCCCTTGAGGTCACGTCAGCCGTCACGAGCAGGTATTAGAATGGCGCCTTCGCAGAAGAAATACAAACAGAAGGAAAATAAGTATATATATCGCGCAAGAATGATGAATTAGCTTAGGAATAACCAAGGACCGAGATACAATTTTTTACTTGAGGGGGCCATGGGAAAACCGGGCGACGAGTGAAGTGAGCTGAAACCTTGAAGGAGGTCTGGGGGTACTCCCCTAGAAAAATTATCAGACTCCTCAAATTCGCTTAAAACAACACTAATTTTTGTTCCTCTATACAGACTGATATTCCAGGTAAATCTATTTTGGATGTACGCATGGCTCTGCTGTAGGACAAGTTTGATGGCTTGTACATACCGCCAAAGGGCTTCCTAGACTAATGAAAGGTAGAAATTGAATGAGGTATAAGAAAATAGAGTACCTATCTGATATTCTGAAATACTGATAAAGGAATAAAGACTTTCAGCAGCTACTAATAAAGATTTTTGAGGGGGCCATGGCCCCCTGGACCCCCCTGTATCTTGGTCCTTGGGAATAACTTGATTCATAAAGCATAAATCTTCTTCTAAATTCCACGTTTCCTACAACCGTGTTTCAATGTGTTTCATTATCAACTTATTTTCAGTTCGTTGTAAATATTTTGAAACCTAGAGTAATTAAAATGGAAATTTTTGTTGGAACTTTATATACTTGTTGTAATGAATGGATCTGAACTTAGGAAAGTAATGAGTAAATTTTGAGCTTTGTAGAGCCAAGAAGGAACAAGAAGGGTTAATAGTCTATCGCTAGCAATGACTCCAGGCAGTCGTTTTAGGGTCAGATGAGCAATTTTCGCAATGATTTTATTACGTTTATTTTTAGTCATAAGAAACAGCTTATAAGAAACGTTAACCTCAGTTTTCAAAAATTAAGAAACTGTGCTACCTGGATCGAAAAACAAAGAAACTTTTTTCATTTGCGGCTTGTTTTTCCAGGTCACTCAACAGTGTTCAGACAGTACGTTGGGTGGGGCATTGTTTTGACAGTGAATTATGTATTTTCTTGAGACGCTGCTAAGTAATTTGGAAGTCCATTTTCAAAGTAAAATACATTAACTCTACCTCTAGCCCTTTAGAGAAGAGTTTGAAGCGATTTTGTTGAGCGTACGAGAAACTCCCACTAGTCTGAGCCATTTTAAAGAAATAGGCTCACTTTTTCCGAGTATGAGTCCCTATTGACCAAGTGATATCAGCAAATCAAAGAACGCAATGAAACGAATGACGAAAAGGAATAAGTCTACCAATAAAGAGCTAAATTTGCAAATTTAAAGGCAATCATAAGACCAGCTGTGTCTGGGAAAATAATTTGGTTTTTGATCTTCTTGACAAAAAAATTGATTTGAAGATTTGCAGTGTCATTTATTTTAGAGATTTTTCAAACTGGAGTGGTTGTATTTACGATATCGGCTACCGTCATGAATTCTTCACTGATATGAAATGCAGCGAGTTATGGGTTATTTTGCGAGGTAACAATTATCGAACATATTTCAAAGAAAGCTAAGAATTCCGAACATTTTCCGAAGTCAGCTTCAAAAAATTTAAGTGGACATGCCCTCCATGGAGCAAAAAAAAAAAAAATGACAAATATGCACCTTTAACACGTAAATGGATATGGCTTTTTTGCTTAAGCTCCTCAGAAAATAACTGATGCAATTATCATGTTATCAAAGCTGAAAACCGGGTGAAATTTTTCAAAACACTCTCACTCTTCACAGGACAAATAGCTTCCAAGTGCAATAATTTCAAAAATAGCGTATAAGGCAAATTGTCCATGACTCTAGCACGATGTGAAGGATTTTAGTGGAACGAATTTCAAACTCTACGTTAGTCTTTTCTTTCAAAAAAGTAAGTAGTGTCTCCCAATTGGTGTGTAATTCATGACTGTAAGGTTCAGAAAACGCTAGACTTGCCCCAAGTCTATTTCGTTCGTTCACTGTTTCAGGCAGACTTATTACAGCTGACGAAATAGACTAGGGGCAAGTCTAAGCAGACTGTCCCAAAAAGTGTCATTTTGGGATACCCAGTGGTTCAGTTAACGTTTGTAAAGCTAATGAAAGTGTTATTGAAGAGTCTCGGTCTGTCGTGGTTCGTTCTTTGTTAATTAGATTGATACACTTGTAAAATAATTATTAGGTTAAAAATCGATGCACTTGGTTATCAAACTGTTAAACCTTCCTGTGTAATTCTATATCCAAGCATGGGTGGAAGGAGACAAAATGTACGCAAATCATACTTGTTTCTTCATCGTTGCTTCTTTCTGCCTTTCCTTGGCTTTCTTTGCAAACCTACCTCAGCTCAACTCGTTGATTCAAATTAGAAATGGCCTAATTCCGGTTTCTCTGTAAAAGCGAGGCTGTCCTACCGCAAATGAGGGCATCCTCACTCTACACTGAAATTAGGCCATTGCAAACTTGAACCAACGAGTTGAGCTGAGGTAGGGATGCAACGGAAGCAAGGAAAGACACAAAGAAACAATGATAAGTACACAGGTATGATTTGGGGATATATTTTATCATGATTTTATTAAAGGATAAACATTTTGTTGCCTTTCACCCATGATCAAAGTTCTTCTTTAATCAAACTTCAGAACAGAAAAAATAATTTACTTTGAGTCTTAAAGCAGTCCACTATATAGATATTTCTTTATAAAACGATATGTAAGCTTATTCATAAATGACAACGATGACGTCACTGTCAACCCTACCTAACCATATGAAGAGATTTATTAAAGTCTCGACCAAGACATTGCTGAGCCAACTTTCTAGCTGAGCAAAGGCACATCTGACAGTAGAAATCTTTCCTCTGAAAGCAAAGAAACTTCCGACGCACTACTCCACCAGCAGATTTATGATGTAGTCCCACTTATATTAGTGTCCCGCATATAAGAAACATGAATTTAAGAAACACCAGACCTTGATTTTCGAAATAATACCCCCTCTTATAAGAAACTGGTGCAGGTCTGAAAATGCCTTGTTTCTTATTCAAAAACAATTTATCTGTTAGAAATTTGAAAACCATGACAAATTCTGCTTTGCAGTTGAATCAGACTGTATCTTTTCAAACGAAAACAATAATTTTCCATGCAAATGAAGCAAAAAGCACCTTCCTTGATTAACTGTAGCTTTTTGTGGTGGTGAAAATTTACAAATACAAATCAAAATAGTGTGTTTTATATAACAATCATACAGCATGTGTCTGAGTAGTTCATTGATAGTACATAATTTTTCTAATAAGAAACTTAAGAAACTCCACCCTGATTGAAAGTTTATATCTCATTTTATAAGGAACACATCAGACCTGAAATTGAAAACGTTGTTTCTTATATGCTGGACACTACTGTATCACAACAAAAAAACTTTTACGCACGTTTTACATTTTTTGAATTGAGTTGAATTTTATCCTCAAACTGGGACTTCTGGACTTTCACATGAAAGACTGAGATGGCCAGACAGATATATCAGTGTCTTCAAAGCGAGGCCAAAAGCGTAGTTTGAGTAATTGGCCTCCAAAATGAGGAACAGCTGGTTCACAGTGAAAAGTTTGTTTTACTCTTGGATTGAGGAAACATTCATCTGGATGCTAGCAGCTTTTGTTCATGACTAATAACACAAAAGCTTTAATTTTGAGGCGCTTTAGAACAAGCGGTTCAAGCCGCCAACTGAGGCCCATCCGCCACTGCCTGGAGCACTAAGCTTTTGGTAAACTGTTGCTACGGTTTCCATATCCAGACATGCCATCAAGGGGGATAAATTTCGTCCTAACTTTCAATGTGAATGTTCACGAGTCGTAGTTTGAGCGTCTATCAATAGCAAGCACTAAAAAGATTAACCAGTAACTTGTAAACGACTTTAGTACCTCACACTGTCTGTGGTTTGAGCGTTTCTAGGCCATACAATAAGAATGAGTTCTTGGTCACTCGATATTTTCAGAGGAAAATTAAGCTGGATGGAAAATCTGTATGACATAGGATTCATTATTTAGGTTACGACGAAACAGTCGCAAACAGTGTAGTTAATTTTTCATCGCAGTGTTGTAACGTTTCCGAATTGAATTACATGTCATGACTTGCTGAATTTGCACTGTAAAGATAAACTGAAAACATCGAAATTTCAAAACCTTCTCGCTACCGAAACTCTTTAAAACTGTGCATAGAAATACTTGGCAAGTTTTCAGGAATAAACACTCAGTTAATTTTGTTTTCTTACAAAAACCGTGGGATGATAGCGCTGATAAGCCTTGAAAGTGGTCAGTAAATGCTCACGACTCGCTGGCAAGATTTTAGTGAAAAACTGGGTCTAAATTCACACAAAGATGCAGCTATTTGCAGTAACCATAGCAATAGCGTTGCTCAACATTGCATCAGCAGCACCAAGGAGAAATTTGACTGGTAAGTGGAAATTTTATTGAATTCAGCCTTCTCATGATTTTCTGTATTGGGAAAGGCGAGGCAGAGAAGGAAAAGGCTGAAACAGTAAACAAAATAGTAAACTGCACTGCTTATTATAACGAAATTTAACAAAACTAAACTGAAATGACATTTGGAAAGGCTCTTAGATTGTTGATATCGGCATGATACCAGCATAGATTCCAAATCTTGGAGTAAAAAGGGGTGTGCATAATTCAGTGATCTATTTCTTTTAGTTGGATGGCTTGAAAGAAACTTTAGCTGCCTGTCTATATTGCTACCGTTGGACTTTCAGAAATCTTGAATATTCCTCGAAGGTACGGCGTATTTATATTCTAACTCATCTGAGGGTGCGATCTGATCAAATTTCTGCATCGCGACAGAAATTTGCTTGATACCATATCAAAGACATCAAAATGCTTAGATATTACGATGGTGTTAGTTTGAAGGAAATCTTTCTTGAATCCTTAAAGAAGAATACACTGGATACCAGACTTTGCACCCAGGGTGAAGAAAGGAGAAAACAATCAAATTCTGAAAATGTTGAAGAATCCAGGAAAGCTCGATGGTAGTATTATTGCGGAAAAGCTAAAATTTCTTTAACCCTATTTCACATGGGGTATTTTTCAGTGACCCTTCCCAGCAGCAATGTCATTGCAATGGTTTTAATGAGTCTTAATGAGTTTTAAGTCAGCTTAAAAGGAATTTATTCAAGTAGACTGGAATGCTTGTCCCTTTCGAAGTTATGAAGAATCTTCTAGAGAAGGTTGTTGCTTCAAACATCTTGAGACGTTAGAAAATCGTGATCAAACCAGAGTTTGTTGGGGAGATGAAGTGCTGACCCTGATGTCTTCACCGACTGTGATTCAGCTTTACTGAGAGCCAATCAACGGTGGGGCTCACAACTGTCATGTGCAACTTTGCTATTGTTTTCTTCTCTAGTTCTCAACGGTCATAGTCAAGCTAATTTGCATATCATATCATTGACATAAATCGCAACCACGCATTTATGTATGTATGTATGTATATTTTGCCATCAAATAAAATTACAATTTATGATAAAAAAACGAAAGAGAAATCTATTTACAATAATACTAAATATTACAGGCAAAAAAAGCTAAATGATCAATTTAAAAAATACCCCAGGCTAAAAATGGCAGGGATAGCATTAAAAAGGTCAATGCAACCTTGTTTCCATAATGGTCCCTCCTGAGGTATAACCAAAGAAATGTGATCTGAATAAAGGCTTTTGTCTGCAAAAAATGAGAAATCCAAAAAAGATCCTTAGTAAAAGACATGTATATCATCTTCCTCTTTTTGTAAACTTCGGAAAAAATTTTCTTTGATCTTATGCTTGAATGTATTAATGTTGTTTGATGACTTCAACTCGGATGGAAGGCTATTCCATATTTTGGGTCCTAGATAAGATAGGGATTTTTGTCCAGCATTACTCTTCCGGAAAGGAAATTCCAACTTGAATTTGGACCTTCGCGTTGCTCGGCCTTCGTTAACTGGATGGAACATCTAGTTAACCAAAAGGGCATGTGATCGGGCATGTGATCTGGAGCCCTTTTAGGGGGGATTCCTTGAGGATCGCAACTTAGCCTGTTCGTATCCCCAACAAGATTTAGGAAACTAAGTACAAAATTTGAAATGGATTTAAATGATGAAACTATTCCTGAATGCTAATTGCCCGGGGGGGCACTTGGTCCTAATATGTACGGGTGTGTGCCTTTGAGGTGCTGTGATTTTCACCCTGTCTGGGTGCATTTGCCTCAATTTAAATACCCCCGTCTGGGAGCAAAATGGCAAAAAACCACACCCTGTCTTGGAGCAAAGGGTCACGAAAATACACTGTAGTGCTGTCTGGGAGCAAAAATTCGAAAAGAGTATACCCTTTTGGGAGCATTTCTGCAGAAAACGATACCCGGCTCGGGAGCAAGAATGGTGAAAACTATACCCTGTCCAGCGGCACATACCCGGTACAGAAAAAATCGATCCTTGATATCTTGAGCAATGTCAAAATAATTTGCCATTGCGCAGAACATTGATGATGCATTTGAAATGGGCCAATCAGGAGAGCACTACACATTTTGCAAGGAGTACCCAAAATCCTTGCTTCTCATTCCATAAATCATGCACTGATTAGTTTAACTGAAATGATAAAAAACACTTTAGACAATAAGAGATTTGGATGTGGTATTTTCCTTGATTTACAAAAGGCTTTTGATACTGTAAATCATGAAATACTTCTCAACAAACTTGAACACTATGGTATTAGAGGAATAGCATTAACCTGGTTTCGTTCTTATCTTAGCAATAGGGAACAGTACGTATCAGTGAATGGTTACAATTCAAAAAATCTTAATGTTACATGCGGTGTCCCACAGGGATCTGTTCTTGGTCCGCTCCTTTTCTTATTTATATAAATGACATTCCAAATACATCTTCTAAATTTGCATTTTACCTCTTTGCTGATGACACCAGTATCTACTTTGAATCAGGAAATTTAGAGCAACTCCAAAAGGTGGTTAATTCTGAGCTCAAGCATATCAAAAAGTGGCTTGATGCTAATAAACTTGCTTTGAATGTTGACAAAACCAATTTTGTCATTTTTCATTCACCACAAAAACCTCTTTACGAGAATATTACAATAAAGTTTGGTAAGCAACATGTGACAAAGGCGAATCATGTCAAATTCCTTGGCCTCCTTTTGGATGAAAATCTGTCTTGGAAGCATCACTTAAGTGAACTGTCGAAAAAATTAGCAAGAACATGTGGTATATTCTTTAAGGTTAGACATCTTCTTCCTACAGATGTATTGGTCTCTTTGTATTACTCTTTATTTGCCTCTTTTCTTCAATATGGAATTGTTGTTTGGGGACTTACTTATGATACTTACATCAAACCAATATTCATCCTTCAAAAGAAAGTTGTACGAGCCATTACTTTTAACAATTTTTCTGCACCTTCTGCTCCTATTTTTCTCACTCTTCGACTTCTCAAGCTGCAGGATCTATTTGAAATGAAACTACTGACATTCGTTTACGAAGCTGTTAATAAGCTTTCCCCATCTTGTTTTCATGAGTTTTTTGATGTGCTTTCGCAAGTTCATCAGCATGATACCAGGCAGGCACGTAAAGGTGACATTCTTCTGACACGCAAAAACTCGTTGCAATATGGTTTGAAATCCATAAGATATGCAGGTGCAAAATCTTGGAACAGCATTTCGCATGTAATAAAACAAGCTCCGACAGTAATGAGTTTCCGGCGTCAACTTAAGCTCCATTTCTTCGCAACCAACTACAAGTCTTAGAATTTCAAACAACCACCCAACACAAGCAGCCTCATTTGAAAATATGACATTGTTGAATTAATAGAATCTTTATTTATAGTCAATCAAACTCCAAAATTTTGTTTTAGCCAAGGGGGTGCTCTCTCCTCGATTAGTTTACCTATTGAGAGAGCTCCTCCGTTTAAGAAATTCCCTGCATACAAATTCCCTTATGAATTTTTTTTCTTTTTTTGTTATTTTGTTAGTTTGTATTTGTAATTTGTTGCTTTGTAGTATGTTGTAATTATTTTAATGGCATTTGTATGTAGTGGAATTTTAAAATGAAAATGAACTGAACTGAATCCTTTTCCATTGGTCTCAGTTATTCACCAGTTTCTCATTCTCATTACAGATCTGTTGGAGTTTCGTTTCAAAAATGCAATTGATAGCTGTTCTGAAGTTGCATGTCAGCATCTTTGTGTATCTCGTGTTGGCCGTAAGCCACAATGCGCTTGTCGAAAAGGTTTTAAGCTTGACACAGACGGTAGATCCTGTACAGGTAAGAGTTCCATTCTCGATAATTGACCATAGATTCCATGCAGGGCCGTAGGAAGCATCTCAAACTTGTGGGGGGGGGGGCGGCATGACACTTCAAGGGCATTTTTGCCTTAAGCTAAAGGGGCATTTCCTGAAAATAAAACGGGCACTTCTTTGTTTATTGCAAAATCCTGGGGGCACGTGTCCCTAGTGCCCCCGGTTCCTACAGTTATGGTTCCCTGTCTTCAAACAAGTGGCTGCGGGGGCAATTCGTTTGGGCTAGTTTGGGGGCGGAATGTTGTTGTAGCTCTGCCATTCAGAAGCAGATCTTTGGGCCTAAAGCCACGTTTTTTGGAATGACATAGCAGAGAAACAAATAGACAAACAATATTTGACTTAATTTGGCTTGGTAAGTGATGAGTTAATCATCTCATTACTTTGCTTTTTCGTTGGGAGTTCTGAATCACAACAACAGTGTCCGAGCTGCCCATACTGCCATAAAAAACTAACAAAAATCAAAAAATTGCAAGATTTCGACTGTAAATTAAGAGCTATGACATTTCCCATTGTGTTTCTTCGAAAAAGAATGTTTTTCAATTCTCTGGAGATCAGTCTAATCAAAGCCAAACGGAGCAACAAGAATTGTTAACAATAAGTACAATAATAGTAAATGAAAAGGATCGGTAATTTGTACTTCACATCTCTTCATTTAGATTTTGATGAATGCTCTCAAGAGGATAACCCATGTCAACGAGGCAACTGCATCAATACCAAAGGTTCCTACTTTTGTGATTGCAAATTTGGGTTTTATTTTGATCAAAAGTTGGGAACATGCCAAGGTACACTAAACGCTTGTTTATCTTTTGTTTGTAATTCTCTTGCTAGAAATTGCTGTAAAATGGCATACCTTACAATCATAAGCGTACGAAGCGGGGGAGGGGGACCCCCAACTTTGGAGAAATTTTCAAAAATCAGCCCCATTCGGACAAATTCTTGCCCTTAGTCTAGCAAAAATGTTGGCAAACAATGGACTTTGTCTCGGGCAAGCCCCTTAGACTTTTTCTTCCCGTACGCTTATGCTTACCATCAAGCAAACATGAAGCCAACATATCAACTAAGATAACAATTTACTGAGAGTATTAAAATGATGTATCAGCATTTACAGAGCTGCATACCGAAAAAGCTCTAATAAGCCCCCGGGGGGGCTTATCTAATTTTGGACGCTCCAGGGGGAGAGGGGGCTTGTTCACAAAATCAAATGACAAGGACATATTTGGAAGCTTTTCTGTTTTTCCACCCCATATTTTGCGGCATTAGCATGCAATTTTACGGGTCAGGTATTTAAATTGAACACAGCTTTTCTCCCACACCATATCAGAATTAACACGCAAGCTTGCTTAGCTAAATGAATAGAAAAAACTGTTTTGTAAGTCACACTCTGATGAAGACACAAGTCAGAAAGGCCTCAGTGTGCCAAATATCTTGTCTTATTTGCATCCGAATTTCTTCTATAAGTTTATTCGTACAACTTCCTACCTTCATTGATTATTGAAAACATAGGTGGTATACCTCTTCCGCTTTGACTGTAAGAGCTGCAGACGTTCAACCGTCTTTACATATTGTCGACGCACCACGTCTTTGTTTTTCACGATGTTGTTATCTTTTAGACATTGACGAATGCACAGCTTTTCCTTCTATCTGTGGCCCTGGCGAGTGCAAGAATAAGCCTGGAATCTATGAATGCATTTGTTATGAAGGATTTCAACTCAATACACACAGCTACTTCTGTGAACGTGAGTCACATTTCTGCGAAGCATGGTTTGCAAAATTTTCACAATTTGGGGTATCTTAGCGTATCATAGGGTATATTATTGTAAACTTTGGTTATCTGCAGTGTGTAAAATTTGTTTTTTTCCTTTCCTTGTTGAAAGGATGAATGGTTGGACCATGCAATGAAAGATTCAAAATATTCTGGTCCTTTGAGCTCAAAAGCTCACTACCTTTCATGGTTCCAAACTTTTCAAATCTTCACTCGCAATTATTTGGTTGCAAGAATCCTTAACTTGTAGTTGTAGCTCTGTGCGTCTTTTTATTATCTCTTTTTTATGTTAAGACCCCTGGGTAGACAAAATGTTTTGCTCCTTGGGGTATCGTCTTCGTAGTAGGGTAGCGTTAGGTATAGGTATAATGTATTGCAAACTTTTAATGGAATATAAAAAAAAGCTCAAAAGGCTGGATCATATTTGGGAAAAACAATGATTTCACAGTCTCAAAGAGGTTACTCATCAAACTTTACTTCAGGGAATCCGTGCCAATATTTGGGGTCCGAAATCTTACGCTAAATCGATATTAGGGGCCTGTGGACAACAGCATAGACAAAAAAATCAATATTTTGGGTCCACAAATCTGAAGAAAGAAAGAATCGTGCAACTTAGCGCGATTAATTACGGTGACCAAATCAATGAATGTCGCTCTGCATATGTTGTGGATTCTCAGATGCAATATTTGGGGCCCATAAAACATAAGGCTGAATATTTAGTCAGAAAGAAGTAGTGTAGTGGCATGGACACCTCATGTTGAAAGTTAGGGAGTACCCCCTCTGGGTAACAGTCTTTGATACGAGCTACTCATATATAATTCTTTTTGACATAATCATCATCATAATCAATATATAAATATAAATAAAATCATAATAACCTCTATCTTTCTCCTTTCCTAGCAATGATCTACGAATGCGAAGATAAGATTCACAGTTGTCGCATCAACTCCCTGTGTCTTGATTTGTATGGGAGCTTCTCTTGTATGGAGACTGAATGCCCTAATGAGTATTACATTCGTGAGAACAACAAGTGAGTTAAAGCAAGGAATTCAAATATGACATCATTATTCAATCCTAAACAAATCAAGAAGGCTCGGATATTTGTTACAGAAGCTATCGTTTGCCTTTATCTTGGCTACGGACAGCGAAGACTACTTAACCCTTGTGAAATATACCTCAAAACTTTCTGAAAACGACTGAAGATATGTTGAGTGAGGTGGAAATTGTTTCTTTCAGAGGTGCTGAAATCCGAGAAGCGTTTACCTAGCAGACTTTTTCAGGGTCGGGATTGTGATCTGGATCACGATCCACCTCTGCATTGGGATCGAATTTTAGGGGATCGTGATGGAAATCAAGTGTTTACACGTCACATTTTATTCAGGACCAATTATACCAACCCCGGACTTGTACTTTAAGACTTTAGAAAGGGTCTCGAAAGAGCGATATCTTTGAAAAATGGCGGACATTCGAATGCATGCTTCCTGTCCTTCTCTCGAGCCATTGGAGTATTTGAACTGATTTCCAGTGACTGTTGATATATTTTGTTGAGCTAAATGAACCACAAGTTCTGTCTTTTTTATAGTGAATGTGTGCTCCACTGTCCATATATGGACTTCATGTGTGCCAATATGACAACAAGAAGTATCAAATGGGTAACCCATAGCTTCAAATGGTACATCCCATCAGATGCTGCAATTTATGAATGGCGCCCACCACTCAATGATATTTACCACCCTCAAGAATACAAAGTCACCTTAGATACAGGTAAGAAAATATATTGGCTATGGCGAATAGTTTGTCAGTCGCCTGTCATAGAACGCACTGTGATCAGTGTTTTGCTCCTATAATTCTTTTCATAAAATGTGAAAAAAATAACCTCGACCAGAGGCTATTCCGGAGTTCAAAGTTTCATAAGAAACTACTCTTAGGCTTTCTTAGGAACTTCTCATTCCCGAGGGGGGGGGGTACTTGACTAGGGAAGTGACGGGGGTGTGTGGCAAACCGCTCAACACCCTGTACCCTGTCGCATAAAAAATTGCCAAAAGTATACCCTGTCGCATAAAATTTTACTAAAATCCATTGCTTCATGATAACTCTAAAAGGTGTGCTTCCACGTGATACCCTGTCGCATGATTTTCTTATCAATTGTAATACCTTGTCGCATGATTTTTATCAAAAAGGGACACCCTGTAGCATAATTTTTACCGTAAAAGGACACCCTGTTGAGCGGCACATCCCGTCAAGTCAAGTATGGGAGTACCCCTCCCCCCCCCCCGGCTTCTCATTCGACCTACGATGCGAGGCACTGAAAGGATCTCCAGATCCTTAGATAGAAGACTGAATTTGCCAAAAAGGCTTTCATTACGCAGCTCTCGCATCATGGAATGATACACCTGCCGAAATTCGTGAGCTACCGACATCAGGTCATTTTAACAAACAACTGAAAGCGCAACTAAAGAGCTAGACTTTCAAACAGGGCCGAAACCGATGGGGGGGCTGGGGGGCGGAGCGCCCCCCCAGCAGACCATTTGTCGGAAATTTTGCTCTCTTGTCGGAATTTTTGTGTTCTAAATAACTAGTTTTGGAAGATTTTGAGGAGAAATAATGGAGAAAAACATGAATTTTTTAGTGTAAAAACATAAATCCCAACAGAAATTATTGAATTTATGGCATATTTTTGATTGATATTAACTAATTGTGTTGATTTCAACGTTGAATTGCGAAATGTGACCAAATTTCAGTTACCGCGGAGTTAGATCGGTACAACTGTTGTTGTTGCTGTTGTTGTTGATGGTTTTTTCGTCGGAAAATTTTGGTTTTTCGCCCCCCTACGCAGGCATAGCAGGTATCGGCCCTGCATTCAAACACAACTCCCTGGAAGAACAGCAATGGTTAGGTTTGATAGGACTGTAGGTTTTATTCTTAGGTTTTTTAGGGTTGTAAATGGAAGTATTTTTATTTGCTGAAGGGTCGTTTGTGTATAAATAATATCAAATGACAAATGAAAAAAAAATGAAAAAAATGAAAATTTATTTCCATGGAGCTGCATTTTCCACTGGAGTCGAAATGATCGCGAGCTCATGAAATACTGTAAGTAGGTTATAAATTTGCTGAAAGGACCTCGTGTGTAAATATTGATGAATGAAAATTGTTTGAATTGAAAAGAAAGTTACGGCTGAGCGACCTTTATTGTGTAAAATTGCGCAAAATGCGCTGTGTGGAAATAAGGCTTTATTGTATTCTCCTTGCAGATTCCTAATCAGAAGGCATCGTAGTTTCATAAGATGCCAAATTTGTTTTGCAAGAAATGATAAATCATAAGCTCCTTTTTATCAACTATATAAATATATTCAAGAATATCGACAAAGTAGAATGCTCAAATGACGCTTCCCTTTCGCTTCATCAGAAATAAACTTTACCTGTTTTGCAAGAAAGATATACAAATAAATTCAAATGAGTCGAAAGGGACTGAGGCCCCGGTCACACTGCTCCGTTTTTGTTAGTATCCATTTTTATTGCATGGAAGCTACCCGTTCACATTACTCTGTTTTTGTACAAAAACGGAGAGAAAAACATCCATTTTTGTCCGTTCACACTGATCTGCCTGATAACAAAAACGCAGCGAAAAACATCCGTCTTGTGCGTTCAAATTGCTTCGTTTTTGTGAAACCCATCGTTGAATATTGCGTTTTTGTGCATTCACATTGATCTGGAGCGTTTTCAACAACATCCGCTTTTGTGGATGTCCACTTTTGACAACGTTTTCGAAAACCTCCGTGTTTGTGGCGTTTTTGTGCGGATCGGTGTGAACACTTTCACAAAAAACGGAGGTTTTTCTATCAGTTTTTGTACAAAAACGGAGCAGAGTGAACGGGGCCTGAGCCTATCTTAAGTCTAAAAAATATCATAACGCTCGGAAGATTCAAGTTCCGCTCTCAAATCTGTTGAAAGATTACCTACATAGCACGTAGTATTTTGCAACACAACATTAAATTATTTCTAGCTCTCAACCATTTCAGGAAGCACACGAGAGTTCATTCTGGAGGATGTAAATGACAAATTCAAGCGTGTCACAAATCCAAGACCAATTCGGGGCCCAAGATCTTTTATTATGAGAATGAACATTGATGTCACATCCCAAGGGATTTTCTCAAGAAATACTGTTGTTATCATTGTTTCTGTTAGTGGGTAGAACTTTCGGTATCACGTGTGTGAACTTTCGGTATCACGCATTGCTTGTGTTTTGTGTTGAAAGTCTTGCAGCACAAGATAGCTGTCAGTTTGAATATGATGTTTTTCTGGTATTTTAAGATTTGTATTTTTATATGTAAGATTTGTATACTCCCTGTGGCATTATTTTACAATACTTGATGAGCCTAAAAAATGTAACCAATGTTTGAACAACAACATCCAGAGGGTGAGTCAGCAAAATTTATACATTGTCTGAAAAACTGTACAACAAAAAGTGAAAAATCGATTTTAAAAGTTGCTCGAGGTTTTCACTTAATTAACAAGTTTTTGGAGGGGAGGATTTCCGAAAACTGGCTTTCTGTGCTCATCAGAGTGGAAAGAAGAGTCACTTTAATTTAAAAAATTTATTCATAACTGACAGCACCACGCCCAATCTTAATCTCAAATCAAAATTGCTGAAAGCCAGCCTCTATGGGTTTTGGTTAAACTCATACGAGAACTGCTTCATTCAATCCACTGTTGGTCCTTTATAAAGAGAAAATCATGTTCTTCTAACCTTAGTGATTGTTTTTAATGAAATTGTAACTTTGCTCTCGCATAAATGCTGTGAGAACCAAAAATTCAAACTTGACGTGACAGTCAGCAGTCCATTTTTTGGTTGCTCCGTTAGAAGGAAATAACGCACCTCAGATCATGAGAAAAATCTTGACAGTTAAAGTGAAGCATCAGTAAGATCCAGGAATTAAACTTTTACGACTTGCTTGCATAGCTTTTCCTGTACAATTTTTCAAACGGTGCATATATTTATCTGACTCTGCGGGGTACCAAAATAGCGCAGCAATACGCCAAGTTGAAGCTTTAGTCAGGCAGCAGAGTATGCTATCTCTTTAACTCAATGCAAGTTTCTTCACCACAGAAGATTTTTCATATTGTTGATACAGTTTTTACCAACCAGGTATGTAATTCGTATTGTCATGTAAATTTGAGGAGAAAAATAAACAGCTTTTAATGAAGAATTCAAAAATAAAAAAAACAGCTTTTTATGAAAATAAAATAAAAAAATAAAAAGCAGCTTTTAATGAAGAATTTTTAGAGCTAGGATATCAAAATTACGAAAAAAGTTTTGCCTAGGAGTTTAGAAGATGCGACATCAACCGTGAAAGAAGATAGGTTATTACATTCCGTTAGGGACAGCGCAATTCTATTCAATAACATGGCCGGTACAAAACGTAACGGGGCGACTACTATTCCAAGTGTTGACAGAACCGGATCAACATTTTTTATACAGCAAATATAACAGCAGAATCATTTTCCAAGCTCAAGATTAAGCTTGAAATGCAGAATCGTTCATTTTGAGGACAAAATTGTAAATCATGCAAGAATAGAACTGGTTTGAATGGTGGATGCAAATGACGCGAAATTTCCTTGTCTGTTGCTTGCAAGAACCATTCATCAGTCATGTCCTTTCATCTTCAAAGTCAATGTTTTAGTTGTTACATTCAATAATTTCATACGGGAAGAGCAGACTTTTTTTGGAGGAATTTTTGTCCTCCACCGGCCATGTCAAACAATAAATTTTGCATTGTCCCTTAGCTTTAGGGATTATGCCTCTGTTCCTGTGTACTTATTCTATAGTTGCATGGGAAGTGGCACTTTAAGACTTTTTGAAAAAGATTTGACTTACTGTTGCATTTCTTTCTGTTTCTGCTTGTTCACTGCCATTCCGTAGTATGCTACATCATATCATCATGTGTAATGTAAATTTAAACTGAAAAGAAAAAGGATACTAAGAACTCCTTTAAAAAATATGCCGAAATGTAATTTTGAGCATGAAGTTTGATGCATTGGATACTAATATGAAGTACTCCGGTCTTGCAATAGTAGTCTTATTGATCGGTGCAAATTCCAAATCCGTCGATCACAGTGAACACATGCGTACAAAAACGTACAGGCTGATATTTTCAAATTAGACTCCTGTCTATAAAGAATCAATTTATTGTTTTCATTGTACAAGAACCCAGGCCCGGGGGGGGGGGTACTTGACTAGGGAAGTGACGGGGGTGTGTGGCAAAGCTCTCCACAACCTGTTCCCTGTCGCATAAAAAATGGCCCAAAAGTATACCCTGTCGCATAAAAATTTTGCCAAAATCCATTGTTTCAAGAGATATCTAAAAAAATTTCTTCCACTTGATACCCTGTCGCATAATTTTTATCAGAAAAGGACACCCTGTCGCTTAATTTTTACCGTAAAAGGATACCCTGTTGAGCGGCACATCCCGTCAAGTCAAGTATGGGAGTAACCCCCCCCGGGAACCCAGGTTGACTACTAAAATTGTAGGTTATAAAATGCGGGTATTTACTGTCAACTGTTGGACTACTTCTGCTTTGAGACACATTGATACAATTTGAAACATTCCCAGAAGAAAACTATGCGTAAAACGAAAAAAGCACTTTTTGCTGCATTTGAAGACAACAGGGAATCATTGCTCTGTCAGACAGGTGATCTTAATCAATTTTCAAGATTCTTTCAAGAATTACCAGCCAAATTAAATTTGAACATAGGACCAATTTTTAAGGAAAGCTTTCAACCCTTTTCCATTTTCAAAAATTGAATCTTGAATTTTGATGCCTGTCATCTGTTAGCCAATCTAATTTTTTTTTATATATCAATATAAAATATTACAATATATGCTACATTCTACTATACTTTAACTACTATGCAACACTACAAGGACGATGCCAAGAGGAGCAAAAGACTATGTCTACCCCATGGCTAACACATAAAAATACACAACTAAATCAAGAACTAAACAAGTGATATGACTATCCGATGATTTGCGCTCTGGTCAAATTCAATTTTAGATATGAATTTGAATTACTGCACAAAAATCGCCACTTGGAAGAGAAAACTACGGTTTGATGCTGATCCTTACAAACGTTACTATGGAAAGGCCGGCGAGCAGATTTTGATGTCTCACACGCTAATTCCTTCTACAAAGAAGCAAAAATTGGCAGACCTCCAATGATTCGCAAAGAGACATTGTATCAAGCTACAATAGTCAGTGAGATGCATGATAGTTTGGCTTTACTCGCAAAGGGGTTGCAAAATCTTTCTGGACTTTCGTTCCGTGTTTCCGATGTTTCATTTACTGAATCGAAGTGCGTGACAAATCAGTATAATGGCTTTTAGGCGCACAAAAACAAGAGTTATTGGCAGTCTGTAAACCACAGAATCTTGAAATGACGGAACGACATGACGAAACGCCAGAATAAGATGACGGGGTCATACAAGAGTGTAAGATATCTATTTCGTAGGCTCCTACTGAATATACGTAAACGACATATGAATGCTACAAGTTGCGCCTTTTTAATGGAAAACCAAAAATTTGGTAACACTCTGGGTAACATCTAAGAAGAGGTCATGTTCTTCCGACTTAAACTCTTAGTTTGCTCCCAAAAATCAATGAAACTTGGTCCTCACCAAAAACTGATTTGTAGATTATTAAATTATTCAGCTTCTTCACAAAAGGGAGGCTTTATTCCCCACTCGAGGCTAGACACTCTTATTTTCAACAAACCAAACTGCACTAAACAGTTTTTTTTATCACGAATTCACGAGTGGATAGGATCGAAATCATGTCAATGCATGCATAAATGAGGGAAATAACGCTTCTCTTACTGATATGGGGTTAGGGGCTTCTGCATGTCGTGCCGAAAGCACCGGGGATCTTCCAAAAATTTTCCATTCCCTAGTTTCCTCATTTCGTTCTGCCGTTTCGTAATTCCGTGTATTACAGACTGCCAATGTTGTTGGCTATGACGCCATTACTCTCCGGTTGACGCAGACAATGTTTATTCCATTGTTCACAGGATTCAATTTAATTGGCTATAATAGGAATCTTTATTATTTGAAGAGCTACATAAAACATTACATCATGGCTACATTTAGCCTGTACAAAGCTATCTTCCAATCAACAACCTCGAATTAGACTCTGGTTCACTGATTTCGAGCCTATTTCAAAGATTTGCTGCTTGCAGCGCAAATCAATAAACACCTACAAAATGGTACACATACGATACGATACTGGATACTGGAATCTGTTTCGCATTGGCATGCAAGGTCATCGACGGAGGCGCCGGATGCCGAACAATACATTGCGCCTTTAAGTTGTCGGGGTTTATGGATCACAACATTCTAAACTAATCTAATCATGCGAGCTGAGCTCTCGAGATCAACTGATGGCACAAAACTTGCTTTTATTAAACTGTCAACATTAAAAAGTATTGATTAATTCTCTTCAAAAGAGCTTTTATTCTTTGATTCCCTCGACAGTGAAGGGAGGCATTCCATTTGCAGAAGATACTGTGCCGCATTGCTGCGCTGATGCATGCACCGATATGCACCGAAGGAGCACTGGAAATGATACCGAGGCTAAGCCTAACAGCGCATGAGCGCATGCACAAAAAAGGATTATTTACAAGAAGGAAGCATAAGATCAACAAGGAAGTAAGTCATTGTTGTCTTCAGAAATCAAAACATCAAAGGCATCACACAGATCACAACCAACATGTTTGCTGCACTAGAACTCTTTGCAAAGATCGTCTGCATCATCATTCTGATGTTTCAAGGCGCCATATTGGATGTTTACTTAGTCAAAGAGTACGATCAAAAATGGTCTGCTTTTGTTGTGGCCGACGTGTTAGTCATTGGGGTATGGATTTTCAGCTTTGTTGCAGCTCACAGATTCTTCAAGCAAAAGAAAGATGAAGTAGACGCTGGCAAGGATCCTGAAGATTACCCTGATCAACTGCCTCTTGCTTTCGTTGCGTGGCTTGTCTATGCAATCCTGCTGACTCCACGAATTGTCGTTCTTTTCGGCTGGCAAGCTGTTACCAGATTAGACGAAAGAGATTTTCTTGGACCGAATACACTCAAAGCTGGCGCTGCTTGCACACCACTGATTTTCATCTTGCTCGTTTTTTCACATCACGATTCAAAGCCGCACACCCTCAGGAAATATTATATTCAAAGTCTAACTGGAAGCATTGCCTTTGATTTATTTGACAGCCTTGATCTGTTAGAGTTCTTGTTCCTTGATAAGGATGATAACAAATTCCCAGGCAGCTTGAAGAATGCAGTACTTGCATTTGCATGTCTCAATTTCTTTCTGCCAACACTAGCCTTGTTTGAGTTGAAAATCAACAGCTTCACAGGCCAGGTCAGCTCATTGTCATTCAAACTTCTCTATTCATGTGCATTTGTCTTTTTGGTTAATTTCCCCAACCTGATAATGAGGTCAGTACTTTGGCACAAGTATAACACTGATGTTTCAGTGCTTTTAATGAAGAATGTCATTTGTATCATCATTGGGATAGTGGAGATTATGGAGTATTTTGGTGATGAGAAACCACAACCTTGTCCCAAATGTGGAAAGTGGTACACACCAGAGTTTATTGAAAGGCACAAGAGAAAGTGCAAGGCTGTCATCCATCCCCATGTTGATGCTGAGCACTTGGCAGAAACAAAAGATGGGGGTGCAGAGGCATATGAGGAATTGTAAACTATTTTAATGGGTTGTCTTGAGTGAAAGTAGAGAAGATATTATCCCACAATGAAGGTCTGCTTTTTGCTTCAAACTGAAAAACAGACTTAAACCCTTCAAAGATGACAGGATTGCTGTGAGGAATAAGAGTTTGCTGACCAATAAATATCTGTTATTAATAAAACTTGGAGGGAGAATGTCTGGGCTTCTAGTTCAGACTTTACAACAAGGGATTTCTGTGCAGACTGTGAGCTGAACTTCAAACAGGATTGGATTTGTTGGAACTGCATTTAATTTTGCACATTTACAGTTGTTCAAGCTTTGACCATGGCAACTTTTTCAAATTTCACAGTGCTTTTTATGTCTTGCGAATAATTTTTGCAACACTTTCCACAAAGAAACCCAGACTTCTATGATTGATAAACTAAATGCCAAGATTAGAATGCACCAAACATTTCAGGCCTATCCTATTCTATTTCATCTATTGTGATGAGCAACATGGCATTTAAGCTGATAAAACTAAAATGGACAACTGTACACAGCAGCATGTCCAACAGATTTTGCTGCTTCGGAGAAGAGTAGAGTAGCCACAAATGAGGTAGCTATGAAGGAGGAAGAGATGGTGCTAAAGTAAAAATACTACATACTGTAATATCTCAAACCCATGTTTACTCTTTTTTCTGCAGCGTCAAATTCAAGTGCCAAATTCTACCATCAAATTTTAAAGTGTGTTATGCTCCACTTGTTTATCTTTTCTTGCCATGTACACTTTGTTTCTCATAGAGTTATGCCCAAAATGTTTTGTGTATTCTAAATCTAATCTTGGAATTATGGTTTACAGATCACAGAAACTGATCTGTTCTTAAACCTATGTATGACTGAAAGAATTTGGCTTCATTTTGATTGCAGAAATTGAAGTTGTTGCATCAGCACTGCCAGTGGCGGATTCCAGGAGAGGGGACAAGGAGGTGCAGTAGCCCCAATTTGTAGGGAGAATGATGATCTTTTGTTTGTGAATAATAACATAAATGATAGATTTCAGCTGAAAAAATGATTCACACCTCAATATCCAGCAATTTTGTCCTAACCAGGGACGGATCAAGCCCTGTTTTCTGACAAGCTCACAGACAAATGAGGAAATTTTTTGTGACCACACCCTTTAGACTCTTGGAAAACCACAACCTTTCACCATAAATGATGATAATCCAGTTGAGTATCCATAATTGTTTGCAAGGTGAAATCAACAAAAATTGCTTATGGATCAGCACAAATTACGAAGTATATTAAGAAATTTTTGTAAGCCCTTTAGAGAATTTTTCAAAGTACTGTTTCTGTTTGCTCATATTTGCTTTCTGAAATTTATTTTTGTGAATACAGTGTCTGATGCTTTTGTGATGCTTCTAACAAAAGTCTTTGCAGCCCATTCAAGCAGGAAATATTTCTGTAAATATTTTAATAGCAAGAAATATTGTTAGGGTCAGCTGCTAAGGTAAAATGGGTAAATTTGAGGTAAAATGGGTTTAGTAGCGTTTAGTGAAAAATTTGGATGAATGTTGCTAAAATTGTTGTTCAGAGTTTTCCTCTAGCTACCTTCCTTGACAACTGAACGTTGATTTATCAGTTCTGGATCTTCAGTAATGTTTTCAAGCGATCAATACTACCTTGTTGGGGAGATCGGTCAACCAGAATCTTGACCGTGTTTGGCAAGAGGCCTGGTTCAGCAAAAGTTGTCGATCCTGGGCACGCGCAGTAGCAATTTTGCTGACGGCCATGTTTTTTGTTGTTGTGCTGTCACACTCACAGTCACAAAACTTTGCGAAGAGGCCAAAAAGTTTGACAGAACCTTTGAAAGTGTAAAATGTAGATCGTAGGAGAGTTCCGAGGAAAGTAGAAGATCATTCAAAGCATACTGGCAAAGTTTAAAGGCAGCTTTGATCAACTAAATGGACGCACATGTAGAGGGTACATGCACGAGACTGTGGGAGATCTATCAAACTTATAGTGCGGATTTGACAGAAAGATGATATTTAACATGTTGCAGTTTACATCATAAGAACAAAATATCAACAATTGAACTTCCTATATTCACTGCAACTTTGACAAACAACTAAAGATGGGCAAGGAATATGCTAAAGATGGGTAATGGTGATGTGTGATCTGTCTTGATGCTGGAAATCATTTGTCAAACTACTGTAAACATCTGCCAGACTGCTAAAAGATATTTCCAGCCATTGATGGAAATGTTTTCTTTCTTAATGAGTTACCAAGAAGAGATAATATTATGGAATCTGAAATTCAGTCAAGTTTCAGTCATAATAGTGTGGATTGCTTTGTTGGACTAATAGAAGTAGCATCTATAAAATGCTGAAATCTGCAGCAATTTTTGTTGCTAAAAATGTGTGATTCATATGAGAATGGGATGGCAAATTTCTTGTAATACTTTGTAGCAACATGTACTTTTTTCTTTTGATACAATATCACAGAAGTTGCAGTAATGCTGACCAACATTTATTTCAGAAGAGTACTCATATTTTGTTTCATAAGAAACAACTTAAAAGAAATGGTAGGCTGAATTTTTTTCACAAGTTAAGAGACAACCCCACTTGAAGCCCCAGGGGGCACTCAGCACAAACACATATACTAGGGGGTCAGTCCAAGAAATTTTCAGGCAACCCTTGAAAAAGTTCAGCTTGCAGCAATCTTGCTAGAAGCATGATTTTTGCTTGAATGAACTGAAAATGAGTATTTTGGCGCTATTTTAGCCTGTTTGCACGTATGATTATAGCTTGATCAAGTATTTACCCAACCTCATGATTTAGTTCAGTGTGACATGACACATCAAAAGTAAGATGTGCAACTGAACTGCAATATACGTTCTAAAATAAGTACCTTCCATGGCATCTTGCAATTGTCAAACATAGGAGCTTTGCGCATGAACATTTCCTGTGCCCCTTCCCCCAGAAAATTCAAATTCTCCAACACAGTCCTGATCTAAAGTACGTTTGAAAGAACTGCAATAAGAAACTTCAGGCCCAATCTGTCAAAAATCACTGAAATTTAAGAAACTAATGAGAAACTCTTGGTAGCAGAAATTTCCTGACTTTAAGAAATTACCTGCCAGCCCTGGTCCTTAGTTTTTTTTTAACAAAACATAGTGTATTGTACATGAATGTGATAAGAATCTTCATCCCGTCATTTTTTATCAACAGCCTTATTGGCCTATCCCCTGCAAATAGGCCTAACAAAAAATCTCAGATGTCTTAAGAGAAAAATTGATTTACCCTTTTCAACGAAGTTGTTCCATATCTGCTAATGCTATGACAGGGAACTACTGTCAAATGCTAATCGAAAATACAAACGAAAATATACCCAGATGAGAACAGAAGCTTTGGCAGCCATGGATCATCAGGAAGGTAAGCAGTGGAAGTGTTTTCCCAGAAATTGTTGTTGTTACTGCACAGTACCTTGCACAGGAGCATAAATATCAATCGCTATCGCTGATTGGCTAATTGCTCAGCAATGCAATTCAATAATAAAGCCTACTTGCCATGCGCAGGGTCGACAACTTTTTTGGTCGTCGGTGATAGGCCCAGATTCTTTTGTTTTCAGACAAAGGTTTCTCGAGCTCGTCTCCCCAACAATACCCACTTTACCCTGGCCTACCCATTTTATCCTAGGGGACCATTTCACAAGAATTGTTAGATAATGATACACATTAAACAAGAGGGTTAGTTCGGTGTGATGCAGGATTAGCCATGTTTTATCCCAGGGGGTACTCATTTATCAATACTGCATGGTTTCATGCCAGTATTCCTTTGCTGATCCCACTGGGTGAGATGTTTTGGAGACCCTAAAACAGTTAGAGGATCCCAAATATTGAAGCTATTTTGCCTTGCATGTGAAGAGATGAACGAACAATGTGTGGTGCATATCAGGGCCATCAATAGGATTGCCTTATTTTAGATGTATAGACCCTAAATAGTGATCCAATGTTAGATTTCAGACCCCAGGTATTGGCATGGTTGTGAAAGTTATCAAGAGTACCCCCTAGGTAACCTAGTAGGTTTCTGATGAGCAGGACCGTCGAGAAGGGGGGTAGAGGGGGTAAGAGGTCCAGGGCCCGGGCCCCGAGGGGGCCTGTAAATATTTTGTGCCATACAATTTTGTTATTGTTTATTTGCAAGAACCGTTGACTTTGATGACAGTTTTCATGTCCGAAACCAAACTGTCGTATCGATATTTCTGATCAATCGAAACTGTTTCTATCCCAGCGAGTCACTTGTAGGTGTCGTAGGGTCATTGAGTTTCCGTTCACATTCATTCTTTTCGGCCTTTGAGTCGCTCATTCCTTCTAGCACCTCCAGCGACTGCAACCACCTTGTGTGAACAAGGCATTACTAGCATAAGACGACAACCTTGATTCATAAATACAATTTTTCGTATAGCCTTTACACGGAATGTTTAAGCAATTTTCTAGAATAATTAGTCACAAAAAGGGGCGTTTCCCTCATTTTCCGGGAGACTAAAGGGCGTGGTCGTAAAAAATTTTCTTGGGGCTGCGCCCCCAAACCCCCTAGGGCCCGTCGCGATAGATCACTCCAGGGCCTGAGCTGGCTCTCGACGGCCCTGCTGATGAGTGAGTGGGATACATGATTTTACATAATACGAAGCAGTTGTGCTAAAAATGGGACCATACATTTTGACCCTCCAATAAGGAGCAGATTTAACACCATTTCCCATAAACTAACATTGATTGGAAACACTTTGCTTGAGGCCTGATTTATGGTCCAGCCATATAGCCAATTTTGCACAATTTACAAAACTGTAAGCTGAAAAGATTCCATTTTTATACAAAAACAAGCAAGGGTCAGGTCATGCAGTTCTAGATTTTGACAAGCCAAGGAGAGAAATTCATCATGATTAGCAGGTGCTTCTCAACTAGCACAAATCAGTGTTCTTACCTCAGCAAATGATGTCTTTCTCCCACCGAGTGAAGCTTTGACTGGGAGAGGTATGGGTGGGGTTTGGGTTTTACCAAACATTGTTCCCCACCCCAGTTCAGTTTGAGTGCCAAAAAATTCTTTCTCTTTACCCCCGTCCTTACTTCGTCATTCATTAAGCAATTAAAAAAAGACGGGGGCAAATGAAAACAGCTGGAAATATTTATCAATACGAGGCTATTTGAAAATGTTAACCTATGAAAACTTTATGAAAACTCTTTCATTTCTCTCGCCGTTTTTGACGCACCACCGAGGTGAAGAGGCTCAGAATAATATCACACAAGAATGGAAAATGGCACTGATAAAAGATTAGAGGCGTTAAATGGTAAGATTATGCCGCACAAAATGGAATGTTATTACGTGCGCGAAGATATGGCTCTTTGCATATGCAGCATCAATTCATGTTAGACAAAAATAAATGGGGAAATTTAGGCCCGAAGCGAAAAGAAAGCTAGCAATCTTGTAACAGGATATTGTGATTTAACTGCACCTGGTCTCAGTCAGCGCTGACATAAGTGAAGCAAAACCGGCTTGCTTGCGTATTGAGATTGTGTGTGTTGTGTGATCTGAGATAAACTACTGTCATATATGGTCTGATGAGCATACAAGTCAAATCTTTCAATAGGGCACAGGGAAACCCATAAATCCTCCAATTTCACGCTTATCAGCCAATGGTGTTGCCGTATTCTCGTCACATGACCGAAAATAAGCTCTTTGAGACGAATTTTCGAGTACCCTTACGAAAATCAAAATGGACATTCGAGTAATAAAGATACAGAGCTGCTTTTGCCACGAGTCGATTCTACAGGCCCTACTCCATATTTTACATTTTGCATTTCAAGAAAATCTCATCAGGGATCAGCACTACATTGAATTTCATGCAACCGAAAATAGGCCTATATTCAAATATCATTTGGGAACGCAACAAATAAGATATAGCTTCCAAAATTTCGCACCTTACGTGAAATATAGCAAGGAATAAGCTGAAGATGTTTCTTTGCTTCAGTTTCCCAAATCCTTGACGAGTCTCAGCTATTTGCGACGAAGAAAGCTCTTGGGCCTACCTGCATCCACTTCATAATGCCATTATTCTGTTTCAAATCGGCTTCTTTGCTGTAGCAAGGTAGCAGAGCTATTCACCAACAACATAACACCAATTTCCATTATTCTCCACTGAAAAATTGCCATCAACTTTGGTAAAACGCGATGAACTTTCAACAGCTCTTCGCCACACTATCTATTCCAAGTTTTGAAACAGTGTGCTCACGTGGAAAAATTTCTGTTATTGTGAAAGCGCTCTTGATGTCATGGTCAAGAGATAAGTCTCGTATCACCCTCTCTCTACAAAGACTTGGCCTTTGTTTTAGTATGAAAAAGTGCAAGGGATTGAGGCCGGGCTTTCAAAATTACCTTTATTTTCTAAAAAAAGGAAAATAGTGAATGCATATTTCAAATGAATTCGAATTATTCAAATGACAGGGGGCCTAGGTATCTTCGCAAGCTCCAATACCCTTTAACTTCCATGAAAAAAACACTCATATTCATTCAAACTATTCTGAAATATGCATTCACCATTTTCCTTTTTTCAAGAAATACAGATAATTTTGAAAGCCCGGCCTCAATCCCTTCCATTTTTTCATACTAAAACAAAGGCCAAGTCTTTGCAGAGATATGATGATACGAGACCTACCTCTTGACCATGACATCATGAGCGCTTTCATAATAACAGAAATTTTTCCATGTGAGCACACTGTTTCAAAAGTTGGAATAGATAGTGTGGCGAAGAGCTGTTGAAAGTTCATCGCGTTTTACGAAAGTTGATGGCAATTTTTCAGCGGAGAATAGTGGAAATTGGTGTTATGTTGTTGGTGAATAGCTCTGCTACCTTGCTACAGCAAAGAAGCCGATTTGAAACAGAATAATGGCATTATGCAGTGGATGAAGGTAGGCCCAATAGCTTTCTTCGTCGCAAATAGCTGAGACTCGTCAAGGATTTGGGAAACTGAAGCAAAGAAACATCTTCAGCTTATTCCTTGCTATATTTCACGTAAGGTGTGAAATTTTGGAAGCTGTATCTTATTTGTTGCGTTCCCAAATGATATTTGAATATAGGCCTATTTTCGGTTGCATGAAATTCAATGTAGTGCTGATCCCTGATGAGATTTTCTTGAAATGCAAAATGTAAAATATGGAGTAAGGCCTGTAGAATCGACTCGTGGCAAAAGCAGCTCTGTATCTTTATTACTCGAATGTCCATTTTGATTTTCGTAAGGGTACTCGAAAATTCGTCTCAAAGAGCTTATTTTCGGTCATGTGACGAGAATACGGCAACACCATTGGCTGATAAGCGTGAAATTGGAGGATTTATGGGTTTCCCTGTGCCCTATTGAAAGATTTGACTTGTATGCTGGTCTGATGGTGTGTTTTGAACGGGCTTGCATAATCATCCTCATCATCTATCATGCACAAGACAAACCACAAACATTAGCACAACACAGGTGAAAAATTTTACTTTGTAAGGCAAGGCTACAGGGAGCAATTCTAGAATATCCATAGCATTTCTGTTAACAAAGGTGTATCATGATACACCAATACATCACCTTTGATCATCTTTTAAAATTTTACATTACATTCTTTTGTGAACATTTGAAGAACGAAAAATGTGATAGAGCTTGAACTTGTGAAGTATAGTTTTTTCTGATATGGCAATACACCGATACACCTTTGGAATTTTAAGAAGAAATAATTTGTCATCTATAATGGTGTATGGTTGTACTTTATCCGAGCTTGATGGCGAATCAATATATGATGATACATAATAGTCACCAGGTATTCTAGATACCTGGGTATTCTAGATCTTAGCCGGGTACACAAACAGTATAATAAGAAGCAGCTGTCTCTGCTGGACATGATGCTCTGCCGCAGAACACAGCTGCAAAGAGTCACAACAAATAAAGTTCAAGAAAGTTCACTTTAATGATATTCATGTCAAACTGCACTCTGGAGCTGCAAACACTATAAGATCAAAGTAGAAAAATACCAACCTCCACAGAATGATAATACAATGTCACACTTCTTTGATTTGACCTTGATGGTGAAACCTTAATGAGCTGGTGATGAGCAAGAACTCATTAAAATCAAAATTTTTGAATGGAAAGTTTAAGACAAAAAAACTTTCAACAAAAATGTTTCGACACTTCCTGAAAACAAAAATTTTGCAGCTTATGTATATAATTTTTAATTTCCTTATCGTCTTGCCTAGTCTTTCAAAAATTTTGTATTTTTCAAGCAATCTCTAACAGCTCAGGAAGTAGGTGGGAAAAATCAAAGAGAATGGCCAAATATAAGGTGGGATTTGGTTGGAGATTAGACCATCAATATGCAAAATTGAGGTTGTCAAAATTGTGATAATATTAATCATTCTTCTTTTTTCAATAGAGTTTCTAAAGCAAGAGAAGAAAGTTGTAACAAATGAACTCAAAGAAATAATCAAAGGTGTTGCAAAGAATGGCAAATATATGTAAGTTCATTTTCTAATACACCACTTCAATTAAGCAGCCTCATTTTGGAAATTTGTCAAAATTTCTTCCTATTGTTCATATGAAAATTTCAAGCCCAGATTTGGATTTAGCACCAAACTTTAGTTTAGCAACATGTTTTTAAACTACTGGCAATTGCGATGTTGATTTTATTTATACAGGATTTGACTGTGAAAAATCATTTGGAAACTACCCCAATTCATTTTCTCATTAATCAAGTCCTTTATAGATTTTCATACTTTGCATCACGATAAAGTTAACTGTACAACTACTAGCAACATAAAAATTTGTGGTTAGACTAATGTTTGGGTGCTAAATCCGAAATAGGTCTCTAAAATTTGATATGAAAGAATTTTGAATCATTTTCAAAACAAGGCTGTTAATTGTATTAGGATGAAGACACTAAGGATATGCAGTAGGAACAAAATGAAAATTCATTTTATTAGAACCATTTTTGACTATTGCAGATGTTGTAGCACAATGATGTTAATTCTCTAGTTTTTCTATTGAAATGATTCAATAAAGATAACAAACTGGGCAAGATGTGACACAAGCATAACCTTTAGTAACAATAGCAAGTTTGATAATGTGAAAATGAAAAAGAAATGATACAGACCCATTGTGTATCTTCTTGCAACTTTTTGACTGAAGTACTGCACTGTACTTACTACAGTAAGACCAGCAGCCTCAACCTTCCTTTGCTTTTTATTTTTGTGAATTCATACAGTCAGGAAGTTGTGCAGAGCAAGTTGCTGACTTCATGCAAAGCGTGCTGTTCCTTGTACCCCCTTTAACATGGCAAGAATTGATAACAGTATGATAAGAATTCTTTATTCTTTAGGCATATGCAAGACTGTAATTTTCAAAATAAGAATTCTAAGGCAGGAAAACCAAGTCTGCTTTTTGATTGCCTGATTTTTTGTAAATACCATTGTTGATCACTTGTAATGTTAGGCTTGACGAAACACAATTTCTTTAACAGATATCAATGGGAAACGTTAAAGCCTCTGTATGCACATGAGCTGGATCAGGTACATTAGGGTGATTTTGTTCAAAATGAATGTAAAAGTATACAAGGCTTATCTAGGAAGTAGAGGGCTCATTGAGTAGCCTGCACACAGCCTCCACATTCTTTCCTTGAGAAGTGTTCTGACTGTTCAGAGGCTGCCCATTATGATGCATAAGTTATTCTATGTGTGCGTGTGATTTTTGCCATTTAGAATTAAAGTTTAAGAATTTTCCAAAATCTATGAAAAGAAAAGATCTAATTACAAAATTGACAAGCATAAATTGATTTATCAGCAAAAATACTAAAAGTCTATTTGAAACACCCCCAGTTTTAAAATAGCAGGGATAGCATTAAAAGGAAAGGGTCAAGGGTTGCAGAAAAAGATGAGAAATGTATTGCATTATTGCTGACTATGTATGACTACGTCAACCCTGACTATAATGCAAAAAAGGATGAGAACTAAAACAGAGAATAAAACTTTCCTCTTGAATGTTTAATCTACCTGGTGAGCCAGAAAAAAGTTCCCAGTTTTGAAAATTCATAGCACCAAAGATTACTTCACAGCCTTGATTCATTCAAATTCTATTTAGAAGCCATAAGATCAAAGTATTTTTGTGATTTTTCTCACGGTCCTACCAGCACTAGAAGTATTGGTAAATTCAACTTTGTCAAAATTTTATGGTTGCAAAATGATGGAAAAAGGGCCTAAAACATTGATCAAATTGTAAGGACTCTGTTCACACCAAACAATAGGCAACAGGCGTTTCACCTCCCTCAAGTGTGATAAGACATCAATTTTCAAACAAATACTAAAGATTTTCAATCTCATGGCAATTAATGAACAGAGGATATCTCTCGTCCATGAGAAGTTGCATTTCCTTCACTACTTTAGAGGCAGAAACTTTCGCGGGCAGAAAGTTTGGTGAGAAGAAAAAATCGCGAAATTAAGGGCATAAACTTTCGCGAATGACGTTTTTTCTGGAAATTTTGCAACAAAAACTTTCGCGATCAAGAAAAAAAGATGCAATCTCGCGTGAAAAAACTTTCGCGACTGACGAAAAGTGACAGGAAAAACACAATTTTCTATTCATTTTCAGTACTACTTATTGTCACGGTGACAATTTACAAGGTTTTATAGCTCAAGAGACTAAAGATCGGGTTGATTAAGGAACAGCAACACAAGATCTTGAAGAAACGAAAAAATTTGAAAGAAAAAACTTTCGCGAGTCAAGAATTTTCTTTAATTTCGCGAGCACAAACTTTAGCGAATTTTGACTTTAGATTATGCCTTGGCAGAAACTTTCGCGAAAAATGCCAAAAAACGCGAAAATCGCGAAAGTTTCTGCCCCTAAAGTATTCTGTGTGAGGAGTCATTCATGCTTTGATTGTAAAAGATTCGGATGCAAAAAACGAGAAGATTCAGCACACTGAGGCCTGCCTTTCTGACTTACGTCATCATCAGAGTGTGACTTAACAGCACACTGAGGCCTTTCTGACTTACGTCATCATCAGAGTGTGACTTAAACAGCACACACTGAGGCCTTTCTGACTTACGTCGTCATCAGAGTGTGACTTAAACAGTTTAAGACACACTCTGATGACGATGTGCTGTAGTCACACTCTGATGACAACGTAAGTCAGAAAGGCCTCAGTGTGCTGAATCTTCTCGTTTTTTTGCATCCGAATCTTTTACCATTTCTTGTTAAGTACCTTATCTACCAAAGTATGCTTTGATCAATGTTTTAGGCCATTTTTCAGTCATTCTGCAACCATGAAATTTATGTAAAGTTGAATTTACCTATATTTGTAGTGCTCGAGAGACAACAAGAAAAATCACAAAAATACTTCAAGCTTTTGGCTTTTCACTAGTATTATAATCATTCAAAGCTGTGAAATACTCTTGCTGTTGTGAATTTTCAAAAGTGGAACTTTTACTGGCTCACCCAGTATATGTATGCCATGCCACTAAATTTGCTGCATGAGTTTAGATAATGCTTGGATGCATAAGAATTGAAGTTATTTGAGGATGATTTCTTCCTTCAGATTTGTTACAGCTGTTGAGAGATTTATATTTAGCATTTTCAGTATTTTGCTTGAAAATTCCCCTCTAAATCTCTTCTTGAGTGACTAATAAGCATTTTTCAATCAGTGTCCTTGTATGCAGACTTGCAGCAGATAGCGTAGTTCCTTTTAAAAATTTCAGGTAATGGAAAACTTTTTGGAAAATTTTCCACCAAAGAATGCAGATGGAATAGACAATGTGAAGGTCAAGGAGCTTGACAATGAAAGAAATGGTATCCTCAAGACATTCAACAAATTTACAAGGTAAATTTATTTTTATTTCCAGGAAATACAGTGAATTTTGATACAGTGTGCTTTGCATGTACTTTTTGTAAGTTTATTGATATCTTGATATACAGATCAAGGGCAATTTTTTCCAAAATATACAAAGAGAGGAAAAAGACATATATGTGCTCTATTAAAACTGCATATCCTCTCTCACATTCATGATTTGGCCTTATTGAATTATGCTTTATCCAAAAGCACATTAAATTATAATGTTTATGTTTGCAACCACCTCTAAGGGGACCATTATGGAGATACAGTCAACTCAATCTTTAATGCTATCCCTGCCACTTTAATTAGGGGTGTTTTTAACTTGTACTTAACAAATTTGCTATGTAAATTGTAAATATTTCATGTATCTATTTATTCTTTTTTACCATTGCAGATTTTTTGTTTAGTGGCAAACTTTTACCTTTCCTATCTACGTTGTCCCAAACATTTTGTGCTCCATTTGTGTTGCCGCTAACTTCAGTTGTCCCATTTAAAAATTGTGTGCTCCATTTGTGTTGCCGCTAACTTCAGCTAACTTCAGTTGTGACGTTATTATTTTTTATATATTTAATCAATTAAAAGTATAAAACACAAACAAATACAACTGCTGTGCCAATCATGGCAGGAATAGACGTTAGGTCATCGAAGTTCCCACCATGAAAGGTAGCCTCCCATTATTTATATTGTTACTTAGGATATGCTGCTTCGATTTGTTGTTTCAGACCTTATTTTAGTGAGCCTGACAAGGGGTAGTCGATTTGTTCCACAAGAAGTCGAGATATTTTGTTGCTTTAAAAAGACCAGTTTCTTTGCTCATCAAAATATCAAAATCAAGTAAATGTTGAAGCAATTGTATTTGAATTTTGCCTCATTTTAAAAAGGGTTACCAGTATTGTTTATTTATAACTGATTATTGGCCCTTTCAGATCTTGCAGAAATTATGGGAGGGTTAAAGGAAAAGTTCGGGGTTGATAAAATTATTGTTAAAAAGCAATCTTACCAACTGCTGAACACCAGTCGTGAGATCTTTCCATCTTTTCAAGCCTTGAACTTTCATAAGTCCGAAGATTAATTTTCGTTAAGGGCAAATATCGTCGCCATTTTATATTTTGTACGAGTGTGTGAAGGCACGATAAGGAGGCTAGCAATGTGAGTGGTGTGATATCAACGCATTTGGCAGCTTCGTTTCGGTCAACGTGAAGTGACGTCATACAAAATGACGTCATTTCGCACTTTTAGCAGATTGAAGTATGTAGTTTCGCAGATTAAAAGAGAAAATAATTGAAAAAAGTACTACACATCATTCACAACAGTGTAATCTCATGAATAATCAACAATTATATCAACCCCGGACTTTTCCTTTAAGAGAAAAAGGAGAAGACAAACAAAAAGTCCTTCCAGTAATAGGTTTCTTTTTGTTTTAATCTGTGTTTGGCACTCCTCTAATCATCGTTTTTATTTGCAGTGCACCATTTACGTTACAAAGGATATCAGAATTAATCATACAACCCAGAAAGCATTACAAAACATGTGCAAAATTCTTTAGAGGACTAACAAAGGTCAGTAGTGTAACGTTTTACCATACGTTTTCTTAATTTTACAAAGCCATTAGGTGTACGAAGCAAGAATTGCTGTGCTATCAAACATTTCGACCAAAATTAGATATGAAATTTGAAATACTTCTTGAGAGTTGTTTTGCAGTTATTAGGATTCATAAAAGCCTTCAAGATTCTCCTGAAAACACACTATTTTGAAATAGCGTATAATTAATTTTGGACAAGGGTTGAGTATATATGTAGAAATAAACATCCGTCATCGAAAATTGTAAATTTTAACATGCTTTTTATCTTATTTTTTTCATACTTATTCTTAATTCAGATTTTTAAATTGTAAATAGGACTTAAACTGTAAAGCGCAACCGAGTATCATTTTGTATTGTGGCGCTATATAAATTTTGCATTATTATTATTATTATTATTATTATTATTATTATTATTATTATTATTATTATTATTATTATTGTTATTATTATTATTGATTCTCGTATAATGGCTTCTTTTCTTGTCTAGTTCATGGAAATGTTTCTGCGTATTCTAACAGACGATTTGCCGTCAAACTTTCATATCTTTGATCAATATCCTTGACTTGTAGGCCAACACAGGCATACGGTATTTGTCTCCAGGTACTAAGTCAAAGTTTGGTGATAATAAATCGAAATTTTATCACTACCTTGAAAGCTGTAAACAGGCAAGCTTTTATGCGTATAAAGCAATATATCTTTCACGTTTGCTTCCCTGTGTTCATTGCTGTTTTTGCTGGAAGAAAACATTCTCTTTGGTTAAGACCCAATGAAATGCTCTCAACTTTTTACTCAACAGCGCTCGACAAAAATCGAACGATGTCGAGCATTGTAGAGCAATGGGTGGACAAACGCTCTCGACATTCATTCGACTCTGTACTTGACTTTGTGGTAGCTTTGACGTCGTGTTTTTGTTCTGTTTCTCTGGTATGAAAGCCCGCCAAATCTTCTTGCAAAAAGAAAATATAAGGCTTTAGCTGCCTTGATTTTAATAGCAATCTTAGATGTAGAAGAAGGAACTGCTGCAAATAGGTTAAAATATCTTCACAGAGTCCAGCATCTAGAATTCTGGAAGTTTGAGAGATATGATGAGAATGTCCTACGAATACGCTTTGCTAGTATTGCTAAACGTCCAATCCAAGGATACATGTTTGTCCGGGCCTTTTTTACAGCGATCTCGGTAGGAAATCTCTTCAACTGTGCATGCGCAAGGTCTTCATTGTCGAGAGAAAATCGATAACGCTGGACATCATTTGAGATCACTATCAAAAGTGGGCAAATGCGTTCGATATCACTCTGCACCAAAGTCGAGCGTTGTCGATTGAAAATTCGAGAATGTTTAGCTGGAACTGTATAAATTGCCTTACTCAAAACGATACACAAAGTTTCTTCCAGTGAATTAAGGTTCCCTTTCTTGTTTCTTAGAACGTCTTGGTAGTAAGCACGATAGATCCTGAAGAGTCTGATACAAACACTGTTGATCTCCAAGATTCCGATGCCGAATCTGATGAAAGGCCTAGCAAGTAAGTCGCAAGAAAATTTCTTTCGTTTAATATTTGATAAGTATACACTTGAAGTGCAGTGAAATAGAGCTATAATAGATAAAGTAGTAAAAACGGAAAACATTCATCGTTAATAATAATATATAATAATGATATTATATACTGGGGGGCTCGGTTGGCGGTCCTCTGCTATCTTCCTATATGACTTCATGTTTTTTGCATGTGGCGTTAGGGTTGAATTCCCTAACAAGCCATTCAAGATTCAGCAATTCGCGAATCATTGAAAGGTCGTATGGGGGGACCGTGGAATTGCCGGCTGTATCCCTTCGGGCTTTGCACTGTGATTTATTTGATCCACCTGGGGGAATATTTGCTAATATGCCAGCTCTTTCATTTTCTCGTTTACATTGAAAAAAGTTTGAAATAAAAAGTGATTTTCATTCCCACTTGGTTTTAATGTCGGGGTCAGTCATGTTTACTAAGGGTAGGGTTCTTTGTAGTGAAATGTAATTTTAGTCTATTTTTCATTTTATTTAGGCTGTTTACCACACAGTATAAGTCTCGGTCGTCCTTTTAGAAAAGTAGTAATGACGAAGATTTTTAATCGAAACGTTCAAGTTTTTAACGGTTTTGTTTCTTTTTCATTTTCTTACCTGTTAATTTTTGATGGAGGTTTTGTTTACTATATAAAATAATGATAGTAACAAGACAAATAGTTATACAGAATATACACTTCAACGAGTTAAAACTACTGTTATTAATGTGTGTCGTGTGTTGAGGGTGATATTTATCATTATAAATCACAGAATGGTTCTGATCATAAGATTTCTCTTTTTTGCTTTTTTGTCATGCGCCAAATTGATTTGATGAGAGATGCCTTTTTATCATAGCTTAAAAAATCTTATGTTAAGTAATTATCTTACATTAAGTTATTAGTATGCACGAAACATGGTATTTTTAGCTAGTTGTTTCCATTTCCAATAAAAGTTTCCGATGAAATCTAAAGTTCTGTCTCTCGAATTTTGTTTAGTTGATTCAGGAGCTGTGTGGTAATTGTTTCGTTCAATCCCTAAATACCCGTGAATTATAACGCCCTCTGCTCAGCCTTTGAATCAAATGAACAAAATCCGCGAGACAGAACTTTAGATTTGCCTTTCATCTTTTGTTACAAGCACATAACGCCTCTTGAAAAGTACATTTCGCTTGCACAAGGCGAGAGTTTACGTTACTGGTTTGGAGCAACTTTTGCGGCCGTGTTTGTTTTGATTTCGTGGTTGAGAGAACTTCCTTTTCTGCAGTCGCTAATCGCTTTGAATTGAGGTGTCAATTAAAGCAACTGTTTCTATTGTATTACAAAAATCTGTCCTTTTAACTCCTTCCTCGAAATCACAAAAATATCACATACCAAAATCACAAAATCACAACAAAAATCACATACAAATGCACAAAAACCACAAATCATTGAAATATTAATGAAAAGTCACGTAGAAAATCACTAAAAATTACTAAAATCACAACAAATTGTAGAAAAAGTTCATGTGATTTTAAAATCACAAAAGTTACGTACGCTATTTTATTAAGTGATTTGCCCTTTCGCGTTTTTGCAGGTTTTAGAAAGGAACCTTCTGCAAAGAATCTCCCATATCAACGGAAAGGAATGGCCGATTTAAGGCTGCTAGCTAAATTACTGAACCTAATTGGACATATTGGGAATAAAGCAAGACAGTTTTCAACATCATTGCTTTGATATGCAGGGAGCAGCATTATAGTCAAACGCCTGGCCTTCTTTTTGTGTCACTAAGTGTCTGATTTGACAACTTCCTTCACCTGCTTCTAATATTTTTCTGTTCTTCACTATAGGAAAATGAGACTAGCCACTGAGGAACATACAACCGTAAGCAACCCTAACGAGCTCCGGCCTCCTGTTTTGCAAACAACCAACAGTGCGATGCTGGAGAGTGCTGTCTTAGTGAATGGCCGTGTAGATGATACTACTGGACAAACTTCCAATACAGAGCATAGTTTGCAAGCCGAGCAAGCTGAAACTCAAACGCCAGCAAGTGATGCAAAGAACGCAGATACATTAGACAGACTAAATGCAGATAAGAAGGAAGAAACGAATGCGGGTACGCAAGAAAAACAAGAAGATAAAGGTATTATATGTAAGCTGTTCTTCGTTTTTTGCTATAAATGTGCCAGGTAATGTAAGGCTCGAATCTTTGCAAAACTTAAAGATTAGTCATGTAAAATGTATTGCCATATTCTTTCAAATGAATAGTCCATTTTGACAATTAAAATCGGAGGCTGGGGAGAGCGGTTTGTTCTGGTAAATGGCGGATGCAGTTGTTGTAAATTGCTACTGCGAGGTTGGCCTGTTCCATTGAATAATGTAAACATTATTCATTATTCAGTGAATAATGTAAACATTCATCTGGGCAAACTTCGGTGAGGATCGCTTCGGGCTTGAAAACAAAAATTGGACTGTTTTAGGAGTTATCCAAACATTTGTCCATGCTAATTGCAGATACCAAATGCGAATGTAGGTAAATTACATGTAGATCTGCAATCAGCATGGGCAAGTGTTTGAATCTCTGACCTCAGGATTCCTTTGTGTAAAACTTCAAATGGGCAGCGAAGCTTTTCGTATCGAGGAGTTACTGTTTGGAACCAATTAACCCTTGAAATCAAAACTGCTTCTTCGCTAGCTGCTTACAAAACGAAATTAAAATCTTTTTTGAAAGATCAAAGAGGTTGATGATCTAAATCAACGTTGACCACATATTTTTGACTTCAGAGTCCCCTTTCTTTTTATATATTTTATTTTCTTTCTTATATATTGGATTTTAATGCCGATGATAATTCATGTAATTAAGTAAGTTAGGGTTTAAAGCAGGGCACATTGTAAAATAGTAGATGTCCATAGTGAGTGAATGTATTTACCCTGTTGAAATAAATGAAAATGAAATGAAATAAAAGCTGCTTCAATGCTGTGTTTTTTTGCAGCAGCGATCATCGCCACAGCTTGCCCAGCTCAATGTTTACATTATTCACTTCAACGGGCCAACCTCGCGGCAACCATTTACCAGAACTGCATCCGCCATTTACAAGAACAAACCGCTCTCCCCAGTCTCCGATTCTGAATGTCGAAATGGTTTATTGCTGGAAAACAGCTTCAAGTCACTTGCCATAATCTCAGAGAGAGCATTCTTGATATCGCCTGGTTTGAGGTAGCCATTAATTTTGACTTTTTTTACGCCATAAATCAGCAACTACTTTTCAGATCCACTCAAACTCAGTCCCAACTACTAAGTTGAAGTCTCCCACGTTCACAAATCGGAAAAAACAGAATTGTTGGATTCATGGCTCCTTCACAGTAGCTGCCCCAACGGCGCTCATGATTTTTGAGACACCCTGTAAAAAGAATCGAAACTTTGATTTGAGATTAACAAATTTCTCAGGAAAAGCATTGAATATAGAAAAAGTAAGGCAACCAAATTTCGCTTCACCGACATTCATTCGATGTCCAACCTTTCTTTTAGCGTTGGCTGATTTGGTTAGGGACTACGTTTAGAAGATACTTGATCAACAACCCTCATTTTCTACTCGGTGAGTCAAAAATATTGTCATTTGCCAAACGTATGATTGGTTATAGGGGGCAAGTGAAATCCGATTGATGACCTTCCCGATGCCTACTTCGTCGTCTGTTGGAAGGAACATCAAACGAGGGGTCCCATGCCTGGGTATGGCATGGGTAGTAGGCCTGAAATGTGCTTTAAATTGCTAGAAATTTGTTCAGTCCATTTCACACAAAGTAACGAATAAAGATTGCGATACGTAATTTCGAAGAGAACTCACAAAGGAAGTTGAGAATAAGTATGATACACCATTCATAACAGTCTTTCATTTTATCATTCATCGTTACCAACCCCGGACGCGTCCTTTACAAGCTCTCACTCAAAAGCTAGCTTTCAAAAACGGGTTCCAAGCAAAATTGCAACAAAATGGTGTGGCCCGATCAACGTAGTGAAATTGAATTTACACATACAAATTAAGCTTTCAAATGAACTACAATACGTTGAAATTTATATATAATGCTCGATCGTTTATTTTGGTAAACGCCAATGTTTGGGACTCACCGTATTTGTCAGCTACGGGATATTTCACAGGTATAACCAAAAAGACGTTTCTGCAGGGTGTCTCAACTCAAAACTATGTGCCCCATTTACGTGGCTGCTACGGAGGAGCTGTACCCTCTATTGTTCTGGAATTGATACAGTTGCAGCAAAGAGCTTCGTTCGTAAGTACTACTGCGAACCTAAAATTCTTTTTCGATTCAGATGAAAAGATGACCGATGAAAGAAAACCACATGTGGAAAGCACATCAAATACAGAAGACGTCCATGTGACGATAGCTGAAGAAGCTGAACAAAAAGAAAAGCAGGTTGAGCAGCAACAACAACCAGAACTGCAGACTGAACAAAAACAACAATCAGAACAACAACAACTTCCAGAACAACTGACGGAGCAACAGCGACAGCAGACTGAGCAACAACAACAGCCAGAACAGCAGACTGAACAGCAACAGCAACAAACAGAGGAACAACAACAACAACAACTAACAACAACAATAACAACAACAACAACAGGAAAGGAATCAGACTAATGGATTTTGTAAAGCTTGGTTTTCTGTAGGCATTAACATGCATTTAAGGATTTGTGTTGTGTTATGCAAAAGCATGCATTTGCAAAGAGCAAAATAATCTAAAAATATCCTATTGTACACGCGTCGTGAATAACGTCAGTTAACATCAATAAAATGTCGCTGACGCTGCGTTAATTCGGAAGTTGAAATGAAAAGTTTTGTCTCCAACTTATTCGTGCGAACTGGCTATGCGTCATTTGCCCTTACATAGCTTGAGTGCTTGCGATGCTTATATGAGGCAATCCTTGTCAGTGAGCCACTGCCTTTTGGGAACCAAGCTTCACAAATTCAAGTTTCTGTCCTTCTTGTTTAGATGGCAGTGCTTTGATTACTTTGTGAATATCTCGCAAGGGAATACCATGAAAATCTTATCTCAATTTGGTTGCATGTAAGATGGACAAGATTCCTTTGTTGATCTGAATGATATGTATTTAATGTGAATACAGGAGATTTCGGAATTTTCTAAGAATTTTGCAATGCAAGAGATTTCTTTCCAAGAACTCGTCGACACTGTGAAAGGGATATTCCGCGAAAATCAAATGCATGCAATGGTTTATATCGTTATCTCCATCGAAAAGCAGACTTTGTCAGCCCTCAGAAATCGTTTTCCTTTCCTCGATCGCACTTCTCAAAGGCAAGATATGGAGAAAAACATTTGGACCGATTTCAGTTTTAATACCCTACTATTTTTGTGCTTCGTTGTTGGCGAACACAGGTTGCAAATTTTCGTTATTGTCCGCCGATTAGGCGTCGGCGAGCATTGGTGGGTTTGTTGCGTGTCGCTCTTAGAATAGAGTTTGAAAATCCTGTTGTATTGGTTCACTCATGTGTCCACGATCGACTGCGACCAAGAGAAATGATCGGCTTTAACGACAATTCTCGGTATCTGTCTCGGATTCAAATGCGAGGTTATGGCTGAGCTCTCGGTCTGTCGTTTGTGGTCGGTTTGAGCTTTATCTAAGGTGGAGAAATATCGGGAAATGTTGATAATGATATGAATGTTCGTTTTATATGCAAACGACGCAGTTCGCCATATCCAGTTTTTTCCCGCGGAATGCCCCTTTAAAGGGAAGTGACACGGTTAGAGCATTTAACTTGCATGGTGTTAGCAATATAAGCTTGTAAAGTCCTGTTAAATGGCGTTTGAAAGTGAAGGTCCACTGTGGATGGTACAGTGTAAGTATAGAAATTGTAGTTGTTCAATCTTGATAAAAAATTCTCTAGATGTTTGGGTATACTTAATTAAATGCCCGTTTAGATAGCTCACGGTTTCGATTCAAGGAGTTATGGCGCGAGTTATGGCGTTATATCTTTGTAGGGCCAAGCTTTGTACGAGCAGTTCGTATCGTAGAGCTTTGTTTATGTACAAATCTTATATACCTATTAATGTGATTGCATAACTGTAACGAAGCTCTTTTTAAACGTTGTATTATTATTATAAGAGTAAATGTGCAATTCAGAAAAAAGATCAAATTCTTCTGGTTAAACAGTCGTGTTGTGTTCTGCCATGCTGTGCCTGGCGTCATGGGGGGGAGGCAAATCACTTTTTGAAATAGCGCACGTGATTTGTGTAATCTTAAAATCTCATGTTCTTCAATTGATTTTTACTTTGTTTTTGCCGTGATTTTGCCACTTTGCTGCGATTTTCCAATGATTTGTGTGTGATTTTTGTAATTTTAAGGTGTACCAAAAAAATCAGTGATTTGCCCCTCGGCATCATATTTCCTTTCAGCTCAGCTCAGCAGCCGATATTTCCGTCGCTCACGCAACACCACACTTCGATTCCAAATATCTCTGTCTGGATACTGTCTTGCTTTCCGGCATGCTTCTTTCCAACCTTATGAGGCAAGCCTTGACTAAGATAGCCGAGACCAATTCAGCTAACATCGCTTACACTCACTTTAGATCACGTGGTTACCTCCTAGCAAAGGTGTCAGGACACGGATGTTTTAACTGATTATTTTTTTACCTTGTTTTGGTCCCCGTGTCTTGTTTTGTTGTCTTGTTTTCTGTTCTGTTTCGTCTTCAACTGAGCGTGGTTAAGCCCAATAGCTCTCAAGTTGTTCGAATAGAGCTCCCTTGTATTTCTGTGTCCTGGTGCGCCTTCGCACAAGATAGATTTTAAAACCGCAATGCGTCTTTTCGGTTTTAAAACCTATCTTGTGCAAAGGCGCACTAAGACACAGAGATACAAGGGAGCTCTATTCGAACAACTTGAGAGCGGTTGGGCCTACTCACGCGCAGTTGAAGACGAAACAGAACAGAAAACAAGACAACAAAACAAGACGCAGGGATCAAAACAAGGTAAATAAATAATCAATTAAAACGTCCGTGTTCTAACACCCTTGCTTCTAGAGGAAATTTTGTTTGATGTTAGTTGAGAATTTCGTATCATGAAAAGCGTGAAGGGAGACGGAGCAGAAACTGCGAACACAAAGGCGAAAACTCGTAACTTTGAGCCACCATAGCTCCCTCCAACTGATCTGATCCCGATTATCTGAAAACCAACCAACATGTCTAAAGTTGGGGAGTCTCGTCAGATTTGCGACTCGCAGTCGCATACATTGTTTGCTTTTTAAAACCAGAATATGTTTTCAAACAAAACAAGTGATCTTCTTCAAAAAATTTTCGGACTAATTCTGATCATCATAAAGCACTGTTTCGTCCAGCAGAAAAACGTTGTTTTTCTTAATTTGGTAATTTGCCTTTCATGAGGTATGTTTCTAGCACAGCAGCAAAAACAGACTGGAAAGAATACCACTATTTCTAGATCTCTTTTTAATTCAAATCAAATCGATAAGCAATGCTTAAACAGAGACACCAGTTCTAAATGCAATACAAGACTAGAAGCAGGAGACCAGCTACAGTCGAAAAGTGAACTTAACATTGGATGAAACTATTTCACGAGTCTCATCATAGGATACGAAACAACAAGCTGTAGTGAGGTGAGAAAATGATCACAGTATCAAAATATTGCCACAGAAGATTTACAGTGAATTACCCGAAGTTTCTATGAAGTCATTCAATTCATAGCAAATTGTGACAACATTTTACACCAACTTTTGCAAAGACTTGAAAGATTTGAGTCCTATGCTGGAAACCCAAAAAATACATAGAGAGGATTTGTCATTAGGGAGGATGGGGGCATACCTATATATAAATCTGCAAGTAATTCCAAAACTAAACACAGGCTATGAAAGTTGTGAAGAGATATTTTCTCGTTGCGTCGCAAACTTAGGCTTTAGAAAATTTGATAGATGTTGTTGATCAATTTAGGCTATTCCCAGGAAAAATGAAATTTCCAAGACACCGTTTAAAACTCAGTAAGCAGTCGCCCGGAAAATGAACAAAAAATGCCGATTAGTAATCAATCTTCAGAATGTGTCCATCCAATATATTTTAGATCATGACTTATCAAAAAGAGGGCAACTTTTTAGAGCATCTAGTTTTTTCACACATTTTTTCAAAGACAAGCTTTTGGTCCTAGAAATCAAAATTTATTTCCACCCCTGTAAAGGCTGATTTCCACTCAGTAGAATTTTGCGAGAAGACAGAATTTGACACACTAAAATGTTAGTCTCAAGCAACATTCTATTTGAAATTCATAGCAGCATTTTCTCACGTAAGCAAAGGATTTCCTGTCTAATCAGAAAATTCTACTGAGTGGAGATCAGCCTTAAGACAGTCCCCTCCTCTCTGAAGATACAGTCCATTGAAAAGCTTAATTCCTCTTCATGGCATCAAGGATTTTGAGTATTTCCAAGAACAGGTTGATGATATCCAGGTATAAATTAATGGCTGCAACAATGTATTCTTCCGGTGATAATTTATGGATGAGCATGTGTGTGTCGAAGACGATGAAACAGGAGAAAAGGACAGCACCAACAACAGCAATACCAAGATGTAACATCTTACTCGGCATTAGAATCTGCAAAAAATAATCAAATTAATGTATTAAAATTAGCCTCTTTTAGGCTAGACCACGAATAGCTCACATGAGAGGACAAATCCTATGACAAGTATTTGCCTTCTGAGACTTTCAGTCGGCCTTTTGACGACTTGTCAGTGGAGGCAAACAAATCGTATTCGAAGATCGTCTGGATAGATAGACCAAATCAAGATGTCCAACGAGTAAAGTCTGTTTCAATTCGTGGGCCTAACAAGCTATGGAACAAATCCAGCTCAGATGTCAAATGCAGCTCCTATTCTCAGATGTATACCCTGCAGCCTTCAGTCAAAAAAGGTTAAACGAAATATTGTAGAGAAATGTTTTCTTTTGATTTAGTTTCGTTGAAATCTGTCACGGGCGTTCTTATTTCTATTTACTGCATCTGCACGGCTCCCAGTAAAGATGTCTCCACAGATCTTTGTTTCTATTCACATAGAATTTACAATAATCTTACATTCTACAATATTTTCTTATGAAAATACAACACTACAGGAATTGTACTATGGGCAGCGAAAGACAATGGCTACACCATGATCAATATAAAAGGCACGTAACAATGTTAGACTAAATACAACTAAACTACGAACGACTGAAAACTAATGGATACTATACTAGATTCTGTCTTACATCACATGCCAGCTGGGGGTTCCAATGAATTTAATGTCACGACCGCAACCACAGGGAGCCCAGGAATAATTGGCAAACTTGTTGTCTGGAATAGGAGCTGCGTAGGAATCTGCGAAGGATTTGCGAAGCCTTGAAATAATAGCTGCGTAGAAAACTGCCAAGGTCTCTTAGCACTTGAAGCTGGGAAAGACCTGCGAAAAACGGATTCACAACTCTAGGCAGTCTATCACACATCTGATTGGCTGCAACGGTAAGAGCTCAATTATCTCTGTTTACGAACAGACAAATTTTGTAATGCAATAGCAACAGTTGCTTTAATTGACACCTCAACTCAAAGCAATTTTCAACAGCAGACAAAGGAAATTCTCTCGACCAGTAAATCAAAACAAACACAGCCGCAAAAGTCGCTACGAAACCATTACGACAAATTCTCGCCATGTGTAAGCGAAAGCTGGTTTCAAGAGAAGTTAATTCGTATAAAGACAGAAGAAAGGTAAATCTAAAGTTCTGTCTCGGAGATTTTGTTTTTTTGCGTCAGGAGCTGCATAGTAATTGTTTCATATAAGCCCTAAATGCCCGATAATTATAATGCCTTATGCTCGACTATTGAATCAAATAAACAAAATCCGCGAGATAAGACTTTAGATTTACAGTAGACTCCGGTTATAGTCACATAAATGTTTTCAAGAAAAATGTGACTATAAGCGGAGTGTGACTTTAAGCGGAGTTACCTACAATAGCTGTATAAATACCAGAAAATTGATTTTTATAGCCTAATTTGGGCGTATGAAGTCTCTGCAAGGACTTTGACTGCAATGAATAATGTTTCCTGTCTTCTTCTCTCAAAAAAGACTTCATAAGCCCGTTTATAACCTATGATTGCTCAAAACATTCTTACATTTGACTCATTACATGAAACATTGCTAGATGGAGTAAATACTTGCTTCCTCCTGTTTCGTACTAAAAACTCCTTGTGATTCTTTCACACATTGCTAGGTGCCCAGGGCTGTTGCATGAATTGAAGTAGGTCTCCCAAAACTTTACTAATGAGAGTAATATAAACATTCATCGACTTTTTTCCCAATATGTGACTGTATAAAGAGTAATTTGTTGTTTGGGAAGGAAAAAAGTAGTGATTATAAGCGGAGTGTGACAAAAAGCGAAATGACTGTAACAGGAGTTCGTTTATAAGGGTTTGACCACAACTAAATTCGGGAAACAGTAATATGGTGATTATAACCGGAGTATGACTATAAGCGGAGTGACTATAACCGGAGTCGACTGTACCACCCTTCTTCTTTCCAAATAAGCACATAACTTCTCTGAAAAACCACCTTTCGCAAGCACAAGGCGAGAGTTTGCCCTACTGCAGCCGTGGTTGTTTGATTTACCGGTTGAGAGAATTTCCTTTGTCTGCATTCACTAATCACTTTGAATTGATGTTCCAATTAAAGCAACTGTTGCTACTGTATTACAAAATCTGTCCTTGTTGTATTCACGCGAATAGGGAAAGGGTACAGACCTGCATGAATCCAGCCAACACCAAGATCCATAACACGTTGAAAAGGCTACAAAGAAAATGCAAATGGATTAATGGAAGTTGTCCTTTTATGAATAAATGAATGAATAAATAGATAGATAAATAAACAGATAGATAAATAAATAAGTAAATAAATAAATAAATAACGTAAAGAAACACATCAAAATGCATAATAAAAATCTTAACACAGGGTAACATCTTCAACACATGAAGTGCTGTTTTCAAGGAGGGCCCGCCCTTTTACGAAGTTTTCACAAAATACTTTGTAAAGGGAATGTATCCACATAGAAGAACATTATCTACCCAGCCTGTCAACATCCATCATATTCAAGGGAAATGATTGACTGATTCGGACAAATTCTCCAAAAGAAGTTTTCCTATCGTGGTGCAAAGATGTGGAGCGAAACGCAATTTCAACCAGAATAAGTTCCACCTAAAAGGAAACTGGCTCATGAAGTTTTACAATAAAGTATACTGAAGTTCATTTCAGGGCATACCTTGCTCCCCATGAACTGAAATCTTTCTTGCTTTGGAATGTGTAGACAGTCAAGGCAATAGTCGTTCCCACTGTCAGGATGAAAGCTTGCAGCACAACGAATTGGTCAAAGAATGTAACTGAAAAAGAAGATTAGTTCGTACTTTGATAGCGTTAAGTTAGAACTATAAAAAGAAGGGAAAAATGAAAGTTTCATCGATGTGAAATAATGTTTCTTTACAGATTGCGTTTCATTCTGTCAGTCGATTTCGTATTCATTGCTTGTCTAATGAACAGGGTGTCGCAAAGAAAAATTAGCTGCAGATACAATTTAGACTGATGCCTTTTCGTCCCTTGTTTCCCTGCGTTCCTTGGTCAAGAGGGACTAATAACATTACTCTGAAATAGTGGGCCCACTTTAGGCCCGCGTAGGATGGTTCCGTATTCACCAATCAAATCGCTAGAATTCAGTTTTTAACCAATCAGGGGCCGCTATTCAGAATGTTGTTGTTGTTGCTCTTAAAGAACGGTTGAAGAAGCCTGGAGTTCTCGCAGCTTCGATCGATCTATTTTGCTTCTACAGAGGAAGATTACTGCCTGAAACGTATGCATTTTGCGATTTGTAGGTCAACATAACATCATTCTTTGTACTGAAACTTCACTTTTCAATGTTCGGGCTCTTTAAACCAGATTTTGAAGCGATTTTGTTGGGTGTACGAGAACTCCCACCTTTTTAGGCCATTTCGTAAAAGTGGGCCCATTATATAAGCGTAATATTATGAGTCCCTATTGACCAAGTGATATCAGCAAGTCAAAGGACGCAGGGAAACAAGGGACGAAAAGGCATAAATCTAGATTCAATTAGCTCGGTTTCTACATAGTTGCTTAGGTCATGCTTCAGCTTAGAGTTTGAGACCTTGTATGAGTCAATCTGACAAGTGGTTGCTGATTTATGGCAGAGAAAAGGATAAGTTGGCGGTTGCTTCAAAAATAGTACTTCTATGGTTGGTGAAGGTGAAGGTGAAGTTGCATTTTTCAGCGCCAAGCACTGGGATTGCAGAAATAGAGTAGACCTAATCGAGTCCGCGACCCCTTGTCATGACGCTCAAGTGGTGGGGCCCTACCGGGACTCGAACCCACTCCGCCTGACTGTTCTGGCTGCAATGTCAGAGGATTACACCACGGCGCCACAACACCTTAAATGGTTCTCCAGCAAGGTCAAGTAAGTCTTCAAAGACAGAGTTCCAGCATCCGGCATTGCATTAATATTTACAGCTCCAGGGAAAAAAGGCCCTCGGTGGACCAATAATTCAACTCAACGATATTAGCGTATCTCGAGAGTCTTTATAGAGTGAGGCTATGATGACAATGTAACTGGATGCAAGAAAACTGAAGATACCCTACAGATTTTAGTTGCTTGGTATAATGCACAGATTATATACGACTCTTACCCACTGTCCCAATTGTGTAAGCTTCACAGAGCGTCTGAAAAAAATGAAATATTCAAGATTAGGTCTTGCTGGATATAGTAAAACTTTACTGCCGCACAATTTTCGAGAAAAAAGCTCACTCTAAAAGAATAAACCCATACTTTTGAATCAGACATGGTATCAACAAACCCGGGGGGGTAACTTCAATAGACGGGTGACGGGGGTGTGCCATTTGATGTCTGAGATCGCACCCTAAAATTTATAAATTTTCGCGAACACGATACCCCAAAATTTACAGACCATTGAAAATGTATGCCCTAAAATTGTGACAGCCATACAAAATTTTAACCAAGTAAGTGAAATTTGATCGAAATCAATACCCTAAAGAGTTGTTTTTCTAAAATGAGACCCAAAAATTTATGACTACTTGTGTTTTTACCAAAAATGATACCCCAAAATTTATTTTCTGCTCGAAAAAAGGCACCCCAAAGAATGGCACATCCCGTACCTGCATATATGGTAGTTACCCCCCCCCCCCCCGGGTCAACAAAAGCCCAACAGAAAAGAATTACAATCTTCCATTCAAGTTTCGAATAGTTCTAAAAAGCTTTGGTTCAACAAGAGAGGCTATTTGCGATCTCACTGGAGTCTTCCACATTCTACAGCAACAGCCTCCGAGTCCTTGCATCTCTACCATCGTTGTCGGAAAGTCCTAAGAAAAGGTGTTAAAATCTCCTGAAAATCTACCGAAGACAGAAACACTAACATAATGGGTTGCCTGGTGTTATGTTCTAGTACTGCGAAGGAGGACGAACCACAAAAGAGACGCTAAGGACTCGGTAGATGCTTTTTATGACTTGTCACGCTGGCTGGCTGTAGAGTTTGTTCGGTTCACAAAACATGTAGTTTTCAATAAGCGTGTGATCTGCATAGGTCCCAAAAATACAACATTGGCGACGAGGATTACGAGTTATTCTGTAATAAATCATGGCTATGTTAGTGCAGAGTATGCCGCAATTCGATCCAGATGTAGACGTCGGAGCTTCGGTTGGGCCTAGATGGCGAATATGGTTGGAAGATTTTGAGACCTTTGTTGTTGCAAATGCGATCACGGATGATACACGCAAAAGAGCTTTGCTCCTGTATCAAGCCGGCCAGAGCGTCAGAATGCCTTCGGACGCTCGGACAATGTCCGCAGGAAACTTTGTATTTCGACAAACTCAAAGGAAATTCATTATCTGTAACTTAAATATTTTTACCTTTGTGGTGATTACCCTGGAAAGTTTTGAAGATTGCGTACTGATAGCATTGGCGTAACTGACTAAAGTTACCTTTAGTTCAAAAACTAAGGGCCCCCGACCTCTAAAGGCCCCGAAGGGACCCCCAGCAACAAAAATTGCTTTGTCGTTTTACTGTAAAGCTGGTGCTGTTGCTATGATAAAATGAGAAAGGGGCCCCGTGCCTGCATGATTTCTCACTCTAAATTAATGGAAACCGTCACTTTTATTGCAGATTTACGCACTTTTCCGTCAACAGAAGCTTTGACCAGCGGAATTGCCATGAGAGGGGATGGGACATTTCTCTGTTTTGTCAAAATAGACTGGGTGAGCCAGTAAAATTTTCCCACTTTTGAACATTCACAGCATCAAGAAAATTCATAGCATCATGAAAATTCATAGCTAGGGATTTGAATGATTCAAATTCCAGTTAAAAGCTTTTGAAGACTGAAGCATTTTTGTGATTTTTCTCACCTTCTTACCAGGACTAGAAATAAGAGAAAAATCAATTTTGCAAAAATTTTACGGTTGCAAAAGGGCTAAAATAGGGCCTAAATCATTTATCAAATCATAAGGATTCTCCTCACACAGAACAATAAGAAATGGGCGTGTCACCGTTCTCGAGAGTTATAAGACATTTATTTTCAAGCAAATACTGAAGATTTTCTCAATCCTATGGCAATAATTTTTGTTTCAATCTTCTTAAACATACATGTACATAAAGGTATAAACCTACAAACAGCAAAGTTTAAGAAGAGTAACAAAACAAAACAAGAATACATTAAACTAATCAAATACTGTTAAAAGTAACTAAGTTTACAAAGGGGGTGCAACAATGAGCTTCTCCGCCCGAATTTTTGACAGGTTGAAAAAATATGAAGTGATTTCTTTCATCATGTACCAAGGATATCTGTCATCCTTGGGAAATGGCATTTTCTTTCTTTTTCTGTGCGATGAGTCCTTTATGATTTGATCGATGTTTTAGGCCCCTTTTCAGTCATTTAGCAAACATGAAATTCTTAAAAACTTCAATTTACCTATACTTCTAGTTCTGCTAAGGCAGGAAGAAAAATCACAAAGATACTTCGATCTTTCGGCTTTTAACTAGAATTTTAATGATTCAAATCGGTGAAGTAATCTTTGTTCTATGAATTTTCAAAAGTGGGAACTTTTTCTGGCTCACCCGGTATAATTGCAAAAGTTCGTCCAAAAATTTTCATCCAGGCTTTTGAACCAATGTCTGACTGTTTCTCATGTTGATCGATTCAGTTGTTCTGATGGAGAACTGACAGGAAATTTAAAGCAAAAAGTTTTCGTCCGCAGGAAATAAAAAATTTTCTGACGCTCTGAAGCCGGCCCTCGAGTAAGAGAAATTTTTAGACAGTTGCCTAACACGGGGGAAGCGAAAGATTATAAGAAAGCTGTCGAGAAGTTGACCGAGTACTTCGAACCCCAAAAGAACAAGTTATACGAAGTTTATAAATTTCGCCAAGCAGCCCAACAATCAAACGAAACCATCGATCAGTTTCACACACGCCTGCGTTCTTTGGCACAAAGCTGTGAATTTACAACCGACGAGATGGATTTCCAAATCATGCTTCAAATTGTTACTGGGGGTAGTTCCACTCGCTTACGTAAAATGGCACTCCGTGACCCTAAGCTGACACTGAACGAACTTTTGCTGGAAGGAAGACGTGCTGAGATGAGCACATACCAAGCTGCGGAGATCGAGAAAAAGGCGGACAATGTGCACGCTGTGAACACCCCGGAGGGTAGAAATAAAACACGCCCAAGAAAACAAACGTGCCGAAGTTGTGGGGGAAAGTTCCCACACCAAAACAAACCTTGCCCTGCACAAGGCCAAACTTGCCATAAATGTGGAAAACCCAATCATTTTGCGAAATATTGCTTTAGCAGTAAGACGTCAGACACAGCCAAACCAAACGTACGCCCCATTCATCAGGAGGAAGAAGAGAACAGCGATTCATCAGACTCTGATTATTGTTACGCTGTAAATTCCACAAAACAAAAACAACCAGAAGCCTACGTCACCATAAAAGGGAATAAATGTCATGTTCTGGTAGATACCGGTACAACAATCAATATCATTGACAATGCCACTTTCAAGAGAATGAATGGTGTTGACCTGAAGAAAACAAAGGTCAAAGCTTATGCCTACAACTCGAAAACACCCGTGCAAATGCAAGGGAAATTTGAAGCCCTGATTGAGACAAAGAAGCGTTTTGCAGTTGCTACGTTCTACGTCACTGAAGACAATGGAGGGTGTCTTCTTAGTTCATCAACCGCTCAGGACTTAGGCCTTATCAGTTTTCACATCAATAAAGTCGACAACGAAGAGTCTCCTGTTAAGGACAAAGGAATTGCAGGCATACTCAATAAGTTTCCTGCTGTATTCAAAAATCTTGGAAAACTGAAAGGGAAGCAAGTAGAGCTTGTCATTGATTCTGAGGTCAAGCCTATTGCCCAGCAACAACGAAGAATTCCATTTCATTTACGTAAACAAGTACAAGTCGAATTGGATAAATTGGTTGCACAAGATATTATTGAAAGGGTTCCTGAGAACGAGAAAACAGACTGGGTGTCTCCAATAGTTTGTGTACCGAAAAAGAATGGAGAAATTCGATTATGTGTGGATATGAGAGCTGCGAACAATGCAATTAAACGCGTAAGGCATCCAATACCTACTGTGAAAGATATTTCAATTGACTTGAATGGCGCGACGGTATTTTCAAAATTAGATCTCACACAGGCATATCATCAACTAGAACTGTCACCTAAAAGCCGTCATATCACAACATTTACGACACATATGGGCTTATTTCGTTACAAGAGGTTAAATTATGGCACAAACAGTGCAGCTGAAACCTTCCAACACATGTTACAAACAAGCCTTCAAGGACTGCAAGGAGTAAGAAACATCGCAGATGACGTCATAGTTTTTGGAAAAGACATGAAAGAACATAATCAGGCACTAGAAGCATGTCTTAAGCGGATGAGTGAAAACAATCTCACGCTCAACTTGGATAAATGCAAATTTCTAAAGAAAAACCTCGATTTCTTTGGATTTCAGTTTTCGAAAGATGGCAAGCGCCCAGACCCCAAGAAAATTGACGCATTCGCAAACACACCAACACCGACAAACGCAAGTGAAGTGCGCAGTCTCCTCGGTATGTCCAACTACTGCTCGCAATTTATACCAGATTATGCAACGATCACTGCACCATTGCGTGAATTGACTAAAAAGAACACTCCGTTTCAATGGTCAGAGGCATGCCAGGAGGCGTATGACAAATTAAAAGATGTGTTGACAAGTAGCCCAGTTGTCAGTTATTTTGATGTAAACAAAGAGTCGATTGTGTTAGTAGATGCTAGCCCAGTTGGTTTATCAGCAATTTTGGCACAACGAGCACCTCATTCCGAAGAAACAAAGCTTATTGCGTATGCAAGTAGATCATTGACAGATGTTGAAACAAGATATTCTCAAACGGAGAAAGAAGCCCTTGCCATTGTTTGGGGTATTGAGCATTTTCACATCTACTTGTTTGGCGCTCCTTTCATCCTTTATACGGATCACAAGCCTCTAGAAGTCATCTATGCTAATCCGTGTTCTAAGCCTCCAGCTCGCATAGAACGTTGGATGTTGAGACTACAACAATATGATTTCTCAGTAGTTTACAAGAAAGGTGCAGAAAATCCAGCAGATTTCATGTCACGCCATCCTTTGCCTATGAAACACTCTCGTCCTAACATTGCAGATGAATACGTGAATTTCATTGCACAAGAAGCTTTATTTCCTGCCTTGACCCTTGAGGAAATAAGATCAGCTGTGAAGAACGACAACCAGTTACGTGCAGTATGTGCAGCTAAAAAAACTAACCTATGGAGTTCGGATCTCGTGAAACCGTTTCGTTCTATAAGTGAAGAGATTACAGTTGATCACAAGAATCATATTGTTCTTAGAGGCACACGAATCATTATACCTCAAGCACTCCAGAGTCGTGTTATCAAACTAGCTCACGTAGGACACCAAGGACTCGCAAAGACCAAAGCTCTGTTGCGCGAGTATGTCTGGTTTCCGGAAATAGAAAAATTAGTGAAAGAAGAGATTGACACGTGTATTGCTTGTCAAGCAACCGGAACACCAAATCCACAAGAACCACTCCAACCAACACCACTGCCAGAGGGACCATGGAAAGAGTTAAAAGTGGACTTTTATGGTCCATTGCCTCAAGATCAATATCTTTTGGTTGTTATAGACACATATTCACGATATCCGGAAGTTGAACATGTCACAACAACTTCAGCTAAAGCTACTATTCCTAAACTTGATGCTATATTCGCGAGACACGGTATTCCTGACGAAGTCAAATCTGATAATGGACCACCGTTCTTTGGGGATGAATTCACAACATACATGAAGTCATTAGGGATCAAACATACAACATCTACACCATTATGGCCACAAGGAAACGCCACCGCAGAGGCATTCATGAAACCACTTGGAAAAGCCATTTGCACTGCTGTCTTAGAGAATCGTAAGTGGAAACAAGAATTGCATCGTTTCTTGCTGAGCTATCGTACAACGCCACATGCAACCACAAAGGTACCACCGGCACAATTATTGTTCAACAGAATAGTTAAAGGAAGACTACCGCTGTTACCAACAAAAAGTTGCCCAGTTGACAGACACGATGAAGCAAGAGCTAACGATGAGAAGTCGAAGAAAAAGTCGAAAGATTATGCAGACGCGAAACGAAAAGTAAAGGAAAGTGAAATAAAAGTTGGCGATACCGTTATCTGCAAGCAAAATAAGCAGAACAAATTTTCAACAAAATTTGAAGCCAATCCTTATATAGTAGTAACTGTTAAAGGTTCGAAAATCGTTGCTAAGAGAGGAAGACACTATATGAAGAGAAACTCCTCGTTCTTCAAGAAAATATTACCAAGGGCAAATAGCCGTCCAGATGATAATGATGATGAGGATTACATTCCACGCAATGATGATGTGAACGATAGAACCACGAGAAGATCAACGAGAGCTCGTGTACAAACAAGACGTTTTGGAGATCCGGTAGACTCGTCATTAATACACTGACTGGACAGTTTTTTTTTTTATTTTTTTTAAAGAAAAGAGTGATGTTATGTTCTAGTACTGCGAAGGAGGACGAACCACAAAAGAGACGCTAAGGACTCGGTAGATGCTTTTTATGACTTGTCACGCTGGCTGGCTGTAGAGTTTGTTCGGTTCAGAAAACATGTAGTTTTCAATAAGCGTGTGATCTGCATAGGTCCCAAAAATACAACACCTGGCTTCTGTGAAGTCTACCATTTTTGGAAGAATGGCACCAAAAGAATAGGGCTATACTGTGGTTGCTTCCAAGTTTCCAGAATATGGCCACATCAAAAATCTCTCTTACTCTCTAGGCACCATGCTCATCATGGGTGTAGGTGGTCATGACCTTCCACTTTCTTCGATCTTTTGCAGCATGTAGTGTGTCATTTGTTGTCATCATACAATCTTATACCATGGATGGTAACATCATTTGTCTCTACCTTCCCCTTGCTTTCTTGCCTTGAATCTTTCCTGTCATTAAGATTTGTTCCAACTCTTCTTTCCGTATCAAATGACCTATAAATTTTCTTTGCCTTTCTCTGATGTCTGTCCACATAGTTCTTTGTATCTTTGCTGATATGTCTTGTCCAAGATATTCTTCCGAACATTCGTCTAAGAAACCACATTTCTGAAGCTTCAATCCACTTCCTCATCGTTGAAAAAACTGTCCAGAACTCGGAACCATGTGTGAGGATTAGAATGATGTAATATTTTAGAATTCTTATTCTTACTCTGACATCTAAAAAACCACTCTTAAAAATCCTCGAGAAAGATCAATACTCACAAATGCCCCCAGAAGGTAGAAGTTTGTAGGTGTTTCTTTTCTTTTCACCATAAGTGCAACAATGAGCACAAGTGACATGATCACACCAACAAGGAGAAAGCCAGGACTGAAAGAAAATAGAGCAAATGCAGTTGTCATCTACCAGGTGAGTGAAAAACGTTGACGGTGTTTGAAAAACACTGTTGCTTGAACTTGAATCTGAAAGCAATGATAATGGCAAACATCTTGTTTGATGGCCAACATCTTAAGTTGTTTTGCATGTTTTCAACAGAATATATACACAAATCTTCAGTTAGAAATTTACCTGGTTTTGAATTGGCCCCGGGACTGCATTCCCTATTAGTAGGTGACACTGAGGGGAGGGATTGGGGGTGGGGTCAGACACGTTTTGGGTTTGCAAAATGCTGTCTGGTACACCTTTTGGGTTTGCAAAATGCTGTCTGGTACACCTTTTGGGTTTGCAAAAGGCTGTCTAGTATACCTTTGGGTACGCTGTTTAATGCATAATCAGTAAATTTTTGGGGTTGCTGATGAGAATGTTTGACAAGGTGAGTGCTAGGCTGAGTTGTTCATCAAAATATTGCAGCACAGTTGCTGACAAAGCTATAAAACCCCTAGTTTTTAAGTACCAAGAAGCAACGAGTATACTTTTTGGGTCTAAAAATGTCTTAAATATAGTATAGGAGCTTCCTCATTAAAGGAGCTTCCTCATAAAGATTCCTCATGAAATTGAAACAGAGTGGCCGATTTCAGACATGATAATTCTAAAATAAATGCCTACTATTGCTTCAATATTTAAGGAGCGGTAGCCTTTCAAATGATGTGTGTTTTTCTGACTCACCCATGATGAAACCATAATTTAGATGAAATTACTTACGCTTCCTGTTTCTGTGATATGATATCATTTAGGTTATTTCTAAGAAATCATTCCCATATCAGGTGCCCAACCCAGATTAGCCTATGTGCAGACTCAAACCTCAATGAAGGAGGAACTTTCCTGACCAAAGCTCCACTGTAATCGTTCCTTACATAAATTATTTAAAAATGCATTACCCACATTCAGTTACTAATTTTTCAACAAGAATATCAAAATCACTAAGTGAATCATACTGTTCTTGATATAAAAATTGTGAAAATCAACACCTTTCCTAGTACCAAAATCATGAACACTGAGACTGTTATACAAAAACAGTGAAAATTGATACCCTTTGCCAGGACATGCACTCAGTACTCAGAATATACAATGTGCCCACCATGGGGAATACAAACGATGAATCAACGTTTTCCTGATTGCACATATACAAATTAGTCAATTGTTTTTTCAATGAATTCCCAATCATGGGATTAATTCCAAAACATGAAAATTCGAGCATAGGCTATCTAAAAATATGCTAAGAGTTAGATTTCATAGGATTTTTTGTTTCACTATAAAAGACAAATTCTGATGTTTTCCAACAGATGACTTGGTGCTTAAAAATTGTGTACTCCATTTTGAAAAAGAAACCTATATAGATATGTAGGCTTGAAATTTTAAAGGTTTAATTGGCATTTTTGAAAAAGAGTAGATGTATTTCTGCCTATCTGTAAAACAAAAAAAAAATTTTTTTAAACTGGCCTTCCTAGTGACCTAGTCAAGGATTTTTGCTAGTAATTTTTTTGGTTTGTACCTTTTGATCGATACTGCAAACATTATGCCAGAAATAGTAATGCAAACAAAACTTCACATCATATGCAAACTTTAAAAAAAATCATAAATCTGGACTCACAACTCGGTTTTGGAAAATTTTTGTTTTGTTCAATAGTATCATGTCTCTTCCTTATGATGAAATCATAAAATAGCTGACATTCGAATTTTCCTTCTTGGAATTAATTCAATGATTTCTAAAGAGCTGGATCACAGTGTTATGGCTTGACAATAAGCCAAGAGTCACATTCCTTATAAAGAATTTTTGCTGTCATGTTAAAGCATGCACATTGCAATGGCAGATTTAGGGGGGCAGATGGGTGCAACTGCCCCCACCTTCACGATGAAAATTCAGCTTAGGCACCCCCTTTTGGCAAGAAAAGCGCCCCTTATCCTGACCCGAATGCACTCTTTTTTCAGTGATTCGTTCTGAATGCGGCGAAACATATAAACTAAGGCATTATTCAGTAGAAAAACCAGGGAATTTTCTCGAACAAAGCCCCAAAAATTTTCGCGCCTTCGGCACGCTAACTTTTCACTGTGTTTTTGGCGCCCCCTCTCCAAGTTGCCCCCTTCAACTTAAGTCAGGATCCGCCCCTGGCACATTGGTTGTTAAAAAAGTCTCTAACGAAGCTAATTAAACAAAACTAAAATCATCTTGTATTTTAATCATTTCTTTGCTGTAGTATAAAATTTACCTCTTCTGAACAAACTCTTTGATTGGCTGTGTGAACATAAATAATGCAGCAGTAATTGTAGTCAAGAGGAGCTGTGCAGTTAGTATGCCATAAACCTTTCTTATGAAACCTGCAAAAAAATAAACAAACATTAGAAAAAAAGTTGCAATAATCTAACACAGACAAAGATCAACATGATAGCTAACAACAAGTATAAGCCTGCAGTTGTGCAAAGAGGTTTAAAAAAATATTGTAAGACATCTTTTCAGTTGTAAACTTCCAAATTTTAAACAGAAATATTCCTTCCAGATTTATATATGTATATACTACATCACAAGAGCACATCTTAAAGTTTTGATGATTTACCAAATTATTGATCAAAAATACAACTTTTTATTAGTTCCAATGAAGCGCAAAAAGGTGAAAAAAAAATGTTAAAGCAAGCTCTACAAAGTGTCTTACAAAGTGATGATAGCAATCTTTGCCATTTTTACATAGTGATCAAGGAAGCTCATGATTTGTCATCTTTATATTATGAAAACTTGCAAACAGCCAAACAGTATACAGTAAATAGCACGGTTGATATCCATCCTGATGTAGGTTTACACAGACAGATGGGATAACGATTGAAGGAATTTTTTATGTTCCTACAAATTGGTGGAAACTTTCATGATAACAGAGCATAATCAAGAAAATTGTATGAACTCCTTTAAGGCAGAATGGATTTCAGATATGAGCTCAGTATCAAATTATGGCAAATACCACCTCGCACTTGCCTATGCCACCAAAATTCAATATTTTCATTGAAAGTAAAATCTGCCTTTACCAATCTGTGCATAAAATATAGAGTCCTTAGATCTTGTGTGGGATCAGAAGTACTGCCTTTACATTATTTTTTCAACCTTTTGTGCTTTGGTCTTGTTGTCAGCAAATCAACGTGCGAGCTTAACACGTTATTCTTTTCTCTCTCGTTTGCAATGATCAAGCAACCAAAATACGGAATTTTATCCATGGAAAATACATCCACTATGCCCTTTTTTTGGGGGGGGGGATCAATCATTCATTCAAGATCATGGTGTCAATTTTACTTCTGGCAAAAACAATATTCAACTTGTCAGGAATGCAAAAAGCCAAATGATGCCGACTAAAAGTACACAAATCAATGTTGGAAAGCCAACCTAATAAAATGTAAATGAATTTCCAACAAAATGTGTTGATTTACACATCAAATTGATGTTAAATTTATGTGTCTGGAAATCACCATCAGACAACAATATAGGTCAAAACAGCTCTAAAGAAAGGAAGAGCAATTACACAAAAACTATAAACAGTTAGGAAAATACCCGGGGGGGGGGGGGTAACATAACATGTTGAGGATACGGGTATGTTCCACCCATATGGGTGGGTTTTTGGGCATGAAATTCTCTAAATAAGGGTCCCTTTTTTGGCAGATTTCCATAAACATGGGTGGGTTTTCCAGAAATTTGCAAAAATGGTCAAAAATGGGTAGTTTTCCGCCAAAATTCATCATAAAAGTGGGTATGACGGCAGCTGTCTGTAATTAGAAGAGGGTAGCTTTCTGAAAACCGGGTGGCAGACCCCCGTCCATCAGCAAGTCATGTACCCCCCCCTGGGGAAAAACACAAAATGATGTAAGCTAAATGTCATAAATTATTTTCTGGTTGGTTGGAAGGTTTCAGCACATCATGCCTATGAACCTTAAAGGGAACAGACATAGCTATAGCTCGTGGCCGCTATAAATAGGCAAGAGAAACGCCCACAAATCCTTTGTTTCTTTAGCCACACAATGAAACCGGATGCGTCTAAGTTATCGAGTACAAAAGATTATATTTTTGACCTGGCCCAGGCCAGCTTTTAACTATGTCGATTCCCTTTAACCTTGCAGAAAACACTGCCAATACCCTACCAATTTTACCCCAAGAGCCCTAGTGGACCCTGTACCAACAAATAGCTGCATTCAACCCAGACTGCACTCGATGTTCATTGGGCGGGTGAAAACAATGGCTCAACAATAGACTCTATTGTTTTAGCGAAAGTGGCGCGGGGAAGATCTTCCCCGCGCACTACAAAGAATGCAAACTGGCATTCAACATTGTATTCAACTTGAAACCAATTTCAAATTCTTTCACTTAGTTTCTACATCAGTAGTACATGGGCAAAGCAATTTCCTTACCATGGTAAAATATTTTTATAAGGTGTTAAACTGTTGTTCTCGTTATTTTGCAAGTGCCAATTTTTTTGAGAATTTTGTGAAACTGGCAGGGAAATCGGAAAGGAAACTTCTCATCTCACTGCAATGTGAGAGCCATATCAAAACCTTGCCAACTCTTGCTAAGTCAAAAATATGAACGCAACAGGGCTGTCTTTTGACTTATCGTGAAGAAAACGGCGGTCCGGGCTTTCACGAATAGATTTTCCAGTAGTGAAGGCTCTCTTTTTAGGCCTGTTTGTTTTGTGATGTTGTGTTCGATTGAAACCGGATTATGAAGCTTCTTACCAAGTCTGATTTGCAAACTGGATTGTGCGACAGTTGCAGAACGAAACATATCATCGTGCATAGATCCTTTGTCTCTACTTTCAAGAGGATCATCCATCTGAATTGCGTGAAACGTTGCCATCTTTCCTCTTCGCGATTTTGACTTTCACTTTGACTTGTGACGAATCCTAATGGCAGCAACAACAACAAAATCGGAAAATGAAATCATATGACGTCATTACAAGAGAGAGGCAAAGATTGCAGAGATGGCAGCAACGATGCAACGATTGGCAACGATCATGTTCCCTTGTAAGGAAATTTGAAAAGCAGGGTTTTTTGAAGCCATTCTAATGTTTAGACGTCAATCAAGTAGCTTCAGAGAAAGGCTAAGGATTTCTCTTTGTTGAATTTCTTTTGTGCAGTTCTTCTAAAAAATTCCTTTATCCCAAACCGGGGTTAATACAAGCTAGCAACTGATAACAAGCAGGACAGCATTAACATGATTTTACTCAAAAGATATAATAGAGAACCAAGTTTTTGGGATGATTGGAGCCACGGAGGGGGGGTTCTTCCATAGTAAGGGTACCTGGGGATGTGCCGCCCACAAGGGTATACTTTTTAGAACCTCCAGCCAAGGGTATTCTTTTTGGCAATTTTTGTCGAGTTTAGTCTAGGCAAGGGTCCCGGGGGGGTCACTCCCATACTTGACTTGACGGGATGTGCCGCTCAACAGGGTGTCCTTTTGAGGGAAAAATTATGCGACAGGGTGTCCTTTTCTGATAAAAATTATGCGACAGGGTATTACAATTGATAAGAAAATTATGCGACAGGGTATCATGTGGAAGGAAATTTTTTAGATTTCTCTCGAAACAATGGATTTTGGCAAAACTTTTATGCGACAGGGTATACTTTTGGGCCATTTTTTATGCGACAGGGCAGAGGGTGTGGAGAGCTTTGCCACACACCCCCGTCACTTCCCTAGTCAAGTACCCCCCCCCCGGGGGCAAGGTGTAACAGGACCATTGTCATTCATGATGTCATATCCGTAAACCTCGTTTCAACGTAAGACTTAGCATTTCCGTTCCGTTACACATGCGTAGTAGTTAGCTGTCAATCACTTATTGTTTGTATGATTATTTCCGTTTTGTAGTTAAGTATAAATAGATTGATTCCTCATTTTCTGGAGCTTTTTTGTGAATAATTATGAGACATGAAACATGACTTCTTCTCTCGACTCAAAGCCTGTCACAGAAATGGTGTAGGACCCGTTCGCGTTTAACGTTCTAAATATCGATCCATGTCTTACGAAGAAGTTCTTGGCCTTGTCAGTGGTCTTGCTTCCGTCGTCAAGGAGCAACAGCTCACTGCTAAAGATGTTTCGTCGCAGACACAACAACAGATTCAAGATCTGTCGCATGCCATTCATGAACTATCTCAATCTGTGCGTGTCAAAGAACTTTCCAGCTCGCCACTTCGCCTCCCGCAGTTAACGTTACCAGAGTTCACGGGAAAAGAAAATCTCGATCGGTTTGCTGAGCAACTAACAAATGTCCTTTCTTCTTCTGGCGTTGCTGCCAAATTCTGGTTTACGTATCTTAAACAGCAATGTAGAAAAGATGCTCGAGCTTTCGACATTATCTGCACCTACGAAACAACTAATGCTGAACGAATCAATGCCAAAACGTCCAATGATGAATTTATTCAATTTTATGAGCACTGCCTCATCCAACTTACAAAGCAGAGAGGTGTGCCTAAAGAACAGCAAATTCGTCAGATGCTTGCCACATATTATTCTATGATCCAACAACCCAAAGAATCAGTGGCAGACTTCTCCCATCGCTTTTTGGAAACGCAACACAGCTTAGAAAAACTGATTCCGGGTATCCACCGTTCAGATGATGATGTAGAGTTGATCCATGCATTCATGCTAAAATTACAACCGTCAATTGGAAAGGAACTGGTTAGCCGCGACTCAACTTTTTCCAGTCTCACAGCCGTCATAGAAGCTGCGAAAAGGTTTGAATCTGTCGAACGTACACCACCCAAGGAAATAGAAGATTCATGGAAACCCCAAGCTTTGTTTGCCTCTCAGCCGCCGCGAGGAATGCCATCACGAAACCCTCATTCAAAAAGTCGTGACACAACATCAGTTATGAACTCAAAACCAGCACAGGACAATCCTTCAGGTATTCGAATTTGTCGATATTATAACAAATTTGTAACTGCTCATTGTGAGTTGCCAAACAATCAATGTTCGAGGGGTTATGTTCATAAGTGTTCAACTTGTTTTAAGATTTCTTGCAAGGCACATCGTCACATTAATGCCCCTCAAAACAATGTTGTGCCTTCTCCCCAAAGTTTTCGGAATCCTCCTCGCAACTCACCTCAGCCTAATAGAATTAGAGCAAATTTTGTAGAACCTTCTAAAGCTGAGGAACATCAACCTTCCGTCTCCCTTGATTCACTTAAAGAAGTTGTTAGTGAGTCTTTTCAGTCTTTAAAGAAAGACTTAACAGCGAGCATTGAGAATGAAGTCAAACGACAACTGCCCCAGCCGTCCCAGGCTCCACTTTCTAACGTGGCTACGACGCAAGATCCACTTTACGGCATGCCGGCGATAACATCCCTGCCCAAAAATGCTACATTTTCGGCCCTCGATCTTGCGGGAAAACATATTTTGTGGACCAAAGTCACCTCAGCTGGTGTCCTTTTGCCCTTACCCCTGGATAGTTGCTGCTCGGTTTCGCTCGTTAGCCAAAATCACGCGGAAACCGTAGCCAAATTCAACCCTGCGCTTCAGTTTTCTAAGTTAGAGCAGCCTATCCCGGTTTCAGTAGCTGGGCCTAATTCTTCCCTCCGGGCAGTTGGCGTTATGCAAGTGCCTATCGTTTGGGAAACAGGAAAATCCGCCATTTTCACAATGCTCGTTGTTCCAAATTTGACTTGGCCACTTCTTTTTGGTCAAAATCATTTACGCAAAACTGACGCACGTATTTATTCCAAGGATTTGAAAGTGTATTTCGCCGATTCCGCCATGGATTTTGAGATAAATTGTTATGACTCAAATCCGAACGAAGCATTTACCGCTTTGAGAAGCCATCAGCCCTGCCGTAGCTCTACTGCCAACGTTACATGTTTATTGACCGCCATGCCCAAGCATGACGCACCAGTCGAACCCGTTTCGTTGAGCAGAGGGCTCAATTTTGTCACTGTTTGCATTTTTGTTGTTGCATCGCTCATAGGTTCCCCCTCGTTATCGGGACCCTTATGGCTGGAGGGCACTCAATTTTCGCCAGGGCTTCAAACCCTTAGTGGCCCCATAGATTTGCAGTCGCTAAAACGCGTGCCTTACCCTGGTGAAACACCGCCCCAGTTTCCTCCTACCAGCCATCCCGGGTTTTCAAAATGTCGCCCAAGTCGGCCATTGCCCCCGATCGAAACTTCATGTGTGGCTGTTTTGGCACCTCAAAGCGATGACGTTATTCACGGTCATGAACCGCATGAAATGGTGTTTGTTACCAATGTATTAATTCGATCAAACAAAGGTTCTGCCAAATTGCCTTTTAATGTGTCACTTGGTACAATCCGGCCTTATTCGGATGCCGACACAATTGTCTATGAGGACGCCGTGAATCATACCGCAAAGCAACTGTCCGATATTTGGTATTCACAGGTATTTCCTAATGTGCGTGATTCAACTCCAAACTTAGAACCGCTTGTATCATTGCCAACGCATGCATCAGAGGCCTCAGGGTTGGAATCTTCATCATTGTCTGATTTTCTCGAAAATACCACTGTCGAGCACGAACATGCATTTCCGCCAACAGAGAAAGTGAGTGTTGAGCCAAGTTCTTTAGAATTTTACGAACAGCTCATTAAGGCTTTGGAGCTAGACACGCCTTCTTATGCGCATGTGCCAAGCACGATAATTGAACGATTCAAAGAGCTTTTAGGCAAATATCCGCATGTTTTTCATCTACCGAATTCATCGCTTTCGACAATAAAGGGCTTTCATCATGACATAAACACAGGTGACTCTCCGCCCGTTTATCGGCTTCCATATCGAAAGAGCCCTGCGGAGTTAGCAGCCATTAAGGAGGAGCTTGAGCGCATGGTGAAGCTTAAAATTATTCAGCCTAGCCATTCCCCATGGGGGGCTCCATGTATTTTAGTACGCAAACCCCTAGAAAAAGGGAAGCCTCAGCCCCCTCGTTTCGTAGTGGATTATAGGGCTCTCAATGCAGTTACCCTGGGAGATGGGTACCCAATCCCCAACGTCTCCAACATTTTAGACGCAATAAGTGGGGGTAAAATTTTTGGAAAACTGGATTTGGCCAGTGGATACTGGCAAGTCTCAGTTAATCCAAAGCATAGGGAAAAAACTGCCTTTTGTACCCACCTAGGCCTATGGGAAAATTTGCGTATGCCTTTTGGATTAAAAACCGCGCCCCAGACGTTTCAGCGCATTTTAAACACAGTATTTGCTGATTTTTTATACAAATGGCTGATTATTTACATCGACGACTGCGTAACCTGGTCATCATCGTACGAAGAAGCGCTAGGCCATTACGAGCAAATTTTTGAGCGAGCATCAAAATTTGGAGTTCAGTTCAAACCCTCCAAGTGCTCATTTTTCTCCAACAACATGCAAATTTTAGGCCATCGTATCACACCGGAAGGGCGTTTTCCTACGCAAAAAGGTACCGAATCAATTTCGTCTTTTCCGAGGCCTAACAATGTTTCGAGCCTCAAACGTTTTCTTGGTATGGTCGGCTATTTCCGCGAATACATCAGGAATATGTCCCATAGAACACAAAATTTGCGCTCTTTACTCAGCCAAAAAGCCTCATTTTCATGGTCAGATCAACACGAGGCAGAATTTCAGGACCTAAAATCGGCCCTACTTTCTAAGGAAATCATTTTGTTCCACCCAAACTGGGACTGCGAATTTCAAGTTCACACCGATGCAAGCAAGTTAGGATGCGGAGCAATGCTTGCACAAAGACACAACGGTGTCCTTAGGCCCGTTCGTTTTGCCTCAAAAGCGTTCACTGCTGCTGAATCACGTTGGCCCACAGCGCACCAGGAATTATTTGCCGTCAAATGGGCTCTCGAACAATTTCGCCATTATCTTATAGGCCGCAAATTCAAGGTTATCACAGACCACGCAAATTTAAAGTTTTTAGCCTCGATTGCGCCTCAAAATTCAAAACTCGCAAGATGGTGTCTTTCTTTGGCTGAATTTGATTTTGTCATTGAGCATCGCCCAGGTAAAGACAATGTTGTGCCGGATGCTTTGAGTCGAGCGCCTTTACCTAGTCCGCACCCAGAGGTTAAAACACTCTTGTAATTCCTCCCTCAGAAGTCTCTCCATTTTTGCTCACTGCACTTTGCTTTGATCTCTGCCTAAATAACACTAACACAGAATCTCAGCTTTCAAGTTTTCCACTCACTTGTGTAAGTCTTGCTTGCTCTACACAGTTACCTCTTAATAACCAAGCTCTACCACATTCTAATTGCAAGAAACCTCTGGCTATGCCTTGCACCGCCACCGCAGCGGACGACAATTGTACACTTCAAGAAAGTTTGCCAAAATCTCAGCCTTGGCCTGATGATTTCGAACAACTGCGCCCGTTAAATTTCGACAGGGTACAATTTGCGCAAAGACAACGCAAAGATCCTTGGTTAGCACCCCTTGCGCAGTTTATTCTCTCTGGAAACTCAGAAAAATCAATCTCCAACTACAGCCAAAAAGTTAGGAAATGGGTTTTCAGTATTGCAAAACGTACCAAACTTATAGATGGTCTGTTGTTTTATTCGGACGAATTCATGCAAAATCCAGACCATCTGCGCCTGTTTGTTCCATCAGATGTCGATTTGCAACGTCATATTTTGCATTCATACCACGACTCTCCATTAGGAATGCACCGAGGGCGCGATGCCACATACAACGCTGTTTCGCGAGATTTCTATTGGCGTAATTTGTCTAAGCATGTCCGAAACTGGATTCGCCGCTGTCCGCACTGCATTCGGTTTAAAACACTAAAACAACCTCACGGTCCAATGCAGGTGCGTATGTATCAACACCCGTTTCATACTTTAGGTGTTGATTATGTAGGAGAACTCCCATTGTCCCCTTCTGGGAACAAGTGGATTCTCACAGCTGTTTGTCCTTATTCCAACTTTCTCAGGGCTATTCCAGTTCCGGATAAAACCGCCCCAACTGCAGCCAGAGCTTTATTGAATGAAGTATTTTTGCAGTTCGGTTTTCCCGCCGTTTTACAAAGCGATCGCGGTGGAGAATTTCTCAACGCAGTTTTGCATCGACTTACTGCCCTGCTTTCCATCAAACAGGTTTTTACATCGGGCTATCGACCACGCCTGAATGGTTCCACAGAGCGCGTTCACCGTTTTCTTAACAGTGCCATCGGAATCTATTGCGAACAACAGCAAGAACATTGGGAAAATTTTTTGCAGCCAGCTGTTTACGCGCATAACACGTCATCTATTTCAGGAACTTCGGATATAACGCCATTTTTCCTAGTTTTCGGCCGCGATGCGCCTTCGCCAGAAACACTTTCGCTACAGCTGCCACCAAAGTCGCTTCCAGCTGATCATTACGCGAAGCAATTAATCGCACGAATGAAGGACGCACATACACAATTTCGCGAAATTAAGTCAGATTTACGCCGTCGCCAGCGCGAAATCTACGATACAGCTTCACGCGATCTGCATATTCCGGACGGTAAGCTTGTTTACGTGCGAAAAGATTGTTTACAGTCTGCATCAGGCAAAGTTTCTCGTTTTATTCGAAACTTTGATGGTCCTTATATCGTCGCAGGTCATCCATACAATCGTTCCGATCTTTTAACATTGCGCAACGCAAACACAGGAGAGAATCTGCCACGCCCCGTCAACATAGAAAAAGTCGTTGTGGTTCCTGAGGTATCAGCATCAGATATACGCGTTCCAGGTGATGCACCTAATACGCCCGAGATCGAAACATTCGCAGAGCAATCTAGAACAAGCGCAAACCCAGATTTAGTCTCCGTCGCCTTCGAGTTCGGAAAATACTTAGAAACATTACCGAACAAATCTGCCGTATCATCACAAGCATGTAAGTTCGTCTACGAGCACTTCCCCGCCGCCCGCGATATACTCGCACGCCATGGTCGCCTTAGAGGGCTTGTGAGATCATGCCCATACCTCCAGATAGAAGGAGGCATGCATGGAGGAACTTATGTCTTATCTCTTAATCAAGAAATGTTCTCACGAATTTGTCGTTCGTAACTTTATTGTAGTCGTAATTTAAAGGGACAATTTTGCTGGACATTCCATTATTGTAGTTACTTGATTGTAGTTGTGCATTCTCAGAAAAAAAATTAAAAACAAGTTTCTAATTTTTTTGTCGACGAGGGGTAGACTGTAACAGGACCATTGTCATTCATGATGTCATATCCGTAAACCTCGTTTCAACGTAAGACTTAGCATTTCCGTTCCGTTACACATGCGTAGTAGTTAGCTGTCAATCACTTATTGTTTGTATGATTATTTCCGTTTTGTAGTTAAGTATAAATAGATTGATTCCTCATTTTCTGGAGCTTTTTTGTGAATAATTATGAGACATGAAACATGACTTCTTCTCTCGACTCAAAGCCTGTCACAAAGGGTATGCTTTTTGGCAATTTTGGTCTAATGACTGTAAAAGTTCGGTAATTTCCGTAAAAAAACCAACTTTAAAAAAATTCTGTCCTGAGAATGCGAAAATTTGGCAAGTTTTGTCTAGAAAACGCCCTTTCACTGAAAGTTTCAGGGTTTCAGGGCACTTCTAATGGAGAAATTAGTCTAGCCAAGGGTATCATTTTCACAAAAATTGGTCTAGCCAACGGTTCCATTTTGAAACTGTGGGCGGCACACCCCTATCCGAAATTTGGCTGAGAACCCCCCCCCCCCCGTGATTGGAGCACTGCAACATCAGCAAATTGCTGAGGTAAGTGTTTCCAACACGTTCTGATTGTTTCACATGTGGCAAGAAAGGGGACTGGACACCAATGGCGCGAAAATATTTGCCTCTTTTCCAAGCTGAGAGTTATAAAAGGGACCAGAATTTGGTTGTCTACCAGCCAGCAGAAACAATAGAATAGAAAATAGAACAATAGAACTAAATTCCTTGTGTTGATATGGAGGCAAGGCTGGCCTCTCCTCTATGTGTTGATAAAGAGGCTGGCCTCTATGTCGTCATACCTCGACCTCGGTCAGGTGTTTGGCTGATCAATTCAGCTTTTTCCCGCTCCCACCTTCCCGCCTTAATTTCCTGCTCGATCATTCCACGTTACCACACCGGCACTGGTTATTTTCTCTTAACATGGATCCTCAAGAAGAAAGGATTGCCGAAGAAGTGAATGATGTCGATGTCACTACTGAAGAGGTGAATGCTGTCGGTGGCACTGCCGCAAATTCTGAGCAACAAACAAGTAGTAGGAAGGTAGGCTTGTCGATGTCTTGTCTAGGGCTAGCCTCTGGCCTATATGACTCTGGTGCTTTTGATTTTCATCGTTTCGTCGAGATTCATGTAATCGGATACCTATACCTCTGAGCTCCTTTGGCCCTTGCAACTATTATCCACCCTTCGTTGGAGATTATCCAGCCAGTGCTAAAAGTTTGCAAATGCCTTGAACATAACAAAATACCTACTTTTTGTTCTTATGTTTTAATAAATACCACAGTGCTAATTTCAAAAGACAAGACATGAATTAAGAATCTTTTATTATCATGGCCCGATCCAAGTTTCTCATGAAAGAAACATGTACTTTGGAATATGGTTTTGCGGTAACCGCATCTTTGTCTATGAAGTGAAATTTGGTTTTTGCAATGTTCAACAGCTTGTTCCTCCTAAAATCCTTTGAAATGGGTATGAAAATTGTCCCCAAAACCCTTAAATCTGAATCTTTCCTGGAAAAGTTGGGTCTCCCCACACCCTTCAATATGGACTTTCCTATTATCCCAGGATTAAGTTACCCTATGGGGGTTCTGACAATACCCGATTTGTATATAGGAAATTCCCAAAGTATATCCCATAATTTTTCAGGATACTGATAATTCACCCTTTTGTAAACCACAAAGGAAGTGATGTTAACTCTGATTGGCTCACTGATCAAGTGGATGAGCGAAGCGTTTTGGGGCATGTGCAATTTCATAAAGGAAGGATTAAGGGTGAACCCTAAGATCACAACACTGCGCAGACTCCAAAGCGCTTCAACTGGTGTCCTGCTCTCCTGGGGAAAATCCGAAAGATTTTCGCTGATAGCATCCCGAACAAATAAGCTAATTTCCAAAGCTTTTTTGTGGGGAGAAGAAGTTTTCTCAGGATAGTGCTGAAATAAGGTAAACACATAAGTTGCAATTACCAAAGTTTTGAATTTCAAGCATTCCTAGCAGTCATTATTGACTTTGATTCCTCCTTGGTATTCATCTGACTGGTTCTAATTTTTTATAGTTCCATAATGTAACTTCACAACTCTCTTTGAAAGCCCTCCAAGTTTACATAGTAAGGTCCTTGGTTAACCTGAGGATGTTAATGTGTAGACCAAAAGGACTTCAGCAATAAAACCATACACTTTGATGATAGCATTGGGAAGAAGCAACCCCCAAGAATTGAAGTTATGGAATGAAAATGAGATAAGTCAATATTTGCTTTCTTTTCATTCTGATGATGGGGACTTTTGTATCATGTCAGTTTCATGAAGTATTGAATTGAAAGTATATATATTCATATTGGATGTATTGAAACAGATGCTGTTATCAAGGTTGGCATCACTGGTATATATAGTTTTGAATGAGTATTTCCCTTTTTAAAAAAATATTTCCCTATTCAAATTTGAAGCTGTGACCAACTTCAAAGTGTATTTGTTTCCCTTTTCATAATTTGGTTTCCTTCTTATTTTACAAATGCTACATCCCCCTTTAGAGACGCCGTGGGCCTGCCATACATTCTTTCAAGTCAAGTGTTAAAGATAGAAATAAAACAAACAAACAAAAATTCAAGAGTTTGGACTCTTTGGTAAGTCATAAAGTTTAAAGGTGGCATTCAAATACAAGTTCTTCAATGTTTTAGCTTTAGTTTTGTCTGATGACTGTTGACTCCTAAAATTGACACTCAACACAGTTCTTTCATACAATTCTTCCACGTAACTTATCAACAAAAACTGTTTTTGTGAATTATTTTCTGTGAATTTAGGAATTTTTACAAATGTAAGGGAAAGAAAGCTCCCTTAAAAAAATTATTTGAAACTTTATCATACCAATCTATTTGGACCCAATTGTTACAATGTGTGAAGCATGGTTTCCTTGACTGAGGCCCCATGTTTTTACGTGGAGTGTTATTTGGACAATTTGTGCAAGCAATTTTGTGTTTTTGACATTCTTGACTCGTAAATTTGTGGTCAAAGAGTCTATCATGCAGCGTGATTAGCTAAATGTTTGGATGCTATTTCGTGAAATGGACTTTAAAGCATGTGTATTTTGAGCTTTAAAAATAATGCTGTTTTTCAATTCTGTGATGGATGTAGTTTCAAGAAAATTTTTTCTGGGGGCAAACCCCAAGACCTGTTTGCTTTGGCACAATCTGGCCCATCTAGAGAATTTTATGTGCTAGGAACTCTGAAATGAGTAGGCTGGAAAATTGGAAAAGAGCATTGATTTTACATGGGGAATTTCTAGATTACCAGAAAATAATGCATGGTACTACTCAAATTACCACCAGCCAAGTATAGAATGCAGTATGTTTGAATAAAAAACTGACTTTTTCTCAGAAACAAATGATGCTACTAGCCTTCAATTTCCACAATACAGTGTTTTTTGACATTCTGAATTGTGATTACTCCAAAACCCCCAGCCCCAGTTATCTCATGGGGGCTCTTCATACAGTAGTTGTTACAAATTTTTTATTTTCTCGGAAAACATCATCTGGAATGTTTGATTGATTCTGGCCTCTATTGACAGGTCCTACCTACAGTAGCTAAATGTTCCTTTTTCCCTTTTATATCTTAGTTGAGTAACTGGTATAAAGAAACTGGAGTACCATCTGTCTGCCTCACCCTACATGTTGATAAAGCAGGAAAGATGCATGTTAAGCCAACAGGTATAACAGATAATAAAGATTCTCTTTTGCTTTACCTTGCATTGTACGCCAACCATACATCTATAATGCCTTTGCAGTCCTTTTCACATTTTCAAACCCCTCCTTTCCCTGTGCGGTAAGGTCTTGTGCACTTGACATGACAAGAATTCTTTCAAAAGCAATAAGAATTCTTGGCCCATTTGAAAGAAAGGTTTCCTAAGTACAATTTCTTAAAAGAAGCCGAAAACATTCTTCAGAACTTAATGCAATAAGTTCTTGAGGATTCTGGGACAGGAACAATATGAATGTGTGATAGGACTGTAAAAGTAAAAAGTAAAGTTATTTCTTTTATATAGCACCTTTACTATAATTCAATATTCAAAGGCGCTTTACAATTCCATTACCCCCTCAGCTGAGGCATTTTTTTCTCCCTTTGGGCGTATTTTACACAGCATGCAGCCTTACAGTTGGCACTTCTGATGTTTTTATTGCCTTCATAACCGAGGTACCAATTTTACACCTTGTTGAGGTGCTGTACCTACAATACTGGTTGTTTCCAGGTGGTCACCATCCTAGGGGTAATAACCTGGCCCAACCGTGCTTAATTTTGGTGATCAAATGGGAACCGGTGTATTCATGGTGGCAAGTTGCAGGTCAAAACTGTACATTGTCTGAACTGTGGAGACAGGGAATTTCACATGAAGGTGTTGCGGCACCGTGGTGTAATCCCTTGACATTGCAGCCACAACAGTCAGGCGGAGTGGGTTTGAATCCCAGAAGGGCCCCACCAATTGAGCGTCATGAAAAGGGGTTGCGGACTCGATTAGGTCTGCTCTATTTCTGCGATCGCAGCACATGGTGCTGAAAAACGCAACTTCACCTTCTTCACCATACATGGTGCCTTTTAGTTTTGGAGGATTTACCCACCCCTCTCACTAGCTGATAGGTGCTTTATTGATGCCCACTATATGATTGGGTTTAGTTCTTAAAGTGTGACCCAATAATGCATAGTGTTGAAAGCTTCATTTTCCAATTCAAGGTCACAGTGAATTTCAAGAATTTGCAGAGAATGTTACAGTGAAAGCTGAGTTCTTGAGGATTGCTGAAAAGTTATACCTCCAAGATGTGCATCAGGGAACTCAAGGAACCAGCCATGGAGTCAACAGTGAGATCAATACTGAGCTATAAAATACTAACAAGCAGTAAAAGTGCCCCAAGCAAAATTGTACGGATTATCTTGCACATGAAATTAGGATTGTCTCCCTTTAAGTTTTGATAGACTGCATTTGATTTGATAGACATTCAAAACTGCATTTGGTTTTGAATGCAAAACATTATTGAAGGATTTCATAACAGAAGTGATCATTGTGAAATTATTTCCATGGGAATCCCAGGAATGTTTGTGATAAATTCAAACTTGCAGAATTGCAAATAGATCATGACAATCCTATTGCCAGATCTTCTCTATTACAATGGATTTTGAAGGCAATGACTTTGATACAGTTCTTGGTTACTTGCTTCATGGCAGGAACAACTAGTTTTTATCAAATATTGACTAATGTGTGTGCAGTACAAGCTGATACTTTGCCACTGCTTACAAGGCTTCTTTGTAGCTAAAAAATGATTTCTTGTTAAATTTAGATGCAGACTTTGAGGAAACCGTAATTGAAACACTCTTAACACAGAATGTGATAGAACTGGATGTTGACAGCAAGAGAAAACTTTTAACAGCGGCTGTTTTGGGAAATGGTAAGCAGACACCCGTCCATTAAGGCCCCTCTCCGATAAGACCCGCACCACTCTCACTAGACGTTTGAGTAAGCTTCCCCACTTATATTCAATCCCAGAGATGTTCCATAAGCCTGTGCGTTAATTTTGATGTGGTTTGGGATAAAGAATTTGTCCACTTTGTGTAATTGAGTGGCAAAATTCCACAAAATATGGGGTAAAAGAATTGAACAGCTATAATATCGTTTTTATCTTTTAACATGAATTATTGAAAAGACCCCATTTTCAAGATCTCTTTTTAGCCCCCTCTGGAGTCTCCAAACTTGGATCAACTCTCCATGGGTTTGATAGAGCTTTTATGGCATAATAAGTGTATACTTACCTAGCATGAAGCTTTCTTTATGCTTCATTTTAAATGCATTGCATTGTTCGTTACTGCTTTGAGTCAAAATGGAATTGGGCAATGCATACAATTTTGATGTTGTCAGTGCATTGATGCTTTTCGTGAATCAACAATATCTACTGGAAGTCATCCTTTCTAAGAACTTTAACGGAAGCATCAACATGTCTGCTAATCATCAAAACTCTCGGTCCAGCGTTGTTTTGCATGGATGTTATTGTTCTCATAAGTTGCTTTGCATTTGGAGTAGAGAACCTACTAATGTTTTCCAAATGTGAAACATGTGAAACACCTCAGAAAGGCAATCTTCATCTGATCAGTTTTGACAAATTACAGAGCCTCTCTTTCAGAAAATAACTTCGTTCATCAATGATGAGTGAGTGAGTAAGTAGTAAATGAGCTGTCTTCTGATACCATTTTACTACAACTGACTCTTGAAGAGTATACATGTAAGATTTTGGCACTTATCATAACGACAACTTTATTGAAACAAACTGATACTCTGCTTACAATTTCTCAGCCAGATACACAGGCCACTAATGGGAAATATTTCCCCTTGGTTGGCTGTATATTAGACCAACATTTTTATTGTTATTGTTATTGTTATTATTATTGTTATTATTTTTATTATTATTATTATTATTATTATCATTATTAATTTCTTTGTAGTAGGAGTTAAGAATAGCTACTACAGCTAATTGATGCCTACTAAAACATAAAACAAAAATTAATATAAAATAATTACAAAATGGAAGGATGAGGCAAGCGACGACAATCATTGTGTTCAACTTCATAATTAGAGACATTCCATGTTAGCTATATTTTGACAAATCCAGTACAAATCCAGTGAGACAAATTCGAGGTTACGACATTTCCAGTTAAGATAAAAAATTAATTAATTAATTAGACGTAAACATGTTTTATTTGTAATTCGAACGTTTCGAACCAACTAGGTTCATCTTCAGCGAATCTAACTGATAATGAGTGGCAATTTAAACCAAGAGACAAACAAACTAAAAGGCGAGGTAAACAAGCGTGAGTTACATTTTCTACGCACAGGGGACCCGAGGCCTGAGCCTCAGGTGGATAAAGTGAACAAACTCAGAGGAGAACCAGGGGAATAGACGACTGTTGGGAATTGAGTTCTGGTCGATCCCGTAGAATTAAAAGGCTTTCATGAATGAGTAAATCAAACTCATTGTTGGCTCTGTCCAGAATGGAGAAATCTTTAGGCGACGCGGCGTGCCCTGATTGGTTGATATGGTCCCGAATGGCAGATGGACCACCTTTTACTTTAAGACCAACTTTATTAACTCCCTAGTGCTCTCTGCAACGAGTAATCAAATTACGTGATGTTTTCCCATAGTACGAGGCATGGCAGCCAGGACACTGAAACTTGTAAATGACAGATGAGCGCATAAGAGCAGGAAAGCGGTCTGTAAACGGAAAAAGTGATCCAATGCGTTTGGGGGACCGAAAAATAACTTTCAATTGGATATTAGGGTAGCATTGTTTGATAATTCTATTTAGCCTAGTTTTGATTTGTAAGCTATACTGCTCCAGGTAAGGTATACAGAACAGAAGAGGGACTTTATTATCCGGTTTAGTTGAAGAACCGGATTCAAATTGGCGATCCAAAAAGTTCTTAATGATACGGTCAATCAGGCTCTTTGGGAAGCAGTTGTCGGTCAGGATCTTCTTAATGCGAACAATTTCTTCATGAAAATTGTGATAAGACGAAATTACAAAATGAAAGTGAAATCTAATCAATTTAACAATAAACTGATATCTACATATAATACGTATTTCAGGTGAGTTTTCATGGTAGATAAAACTAAATTAGTTCAAGAACCCAACCTGTGCTACAAATGTCTTGCATAATCGACGGTTGCACTCTTCACCCATCCATTTTCTTGTGTGCTTTTTGAAGACGGAAACATTCGGTGACTGTTTAATGTCGTTTGAGAGTCCATGCCACAGTTTACATCCCAAGAAAGCAATACTTTCTGTCCCAAACTGAACTGTTCGGTCTTTGGGCGTCTGTAAGAGGCTTTTGTTTTCTAAGAAGATGGGCATACTTCTTCTCAATGAAAATCTCCGTCATAAAGCTTGGGGCTATATTAGATTTTGTTTTGAAGATCCCTGTCCTCAGCAACTGCTGTTTCCGTTTGTGAATAGACACAGAATTTTCTCTCGTCAGCAATGCGTTTTTGTATGCGATACTCAGTACCTCAGAACGTCCACACTAAGTGACAATAGTTAAACTGGGATAGAATGAAAGCCCGCATTACCTGCTTGACTCTGAATTTGAATCAAAAGCCAGCATTACAATGCTAGATTCTCAACAAACTCTGTATCAACAGGAATAATGCTAATGCCATGAACTTCATGCAACTTGACAATGTAATTTTCTTTCCAACAGGAATAAAGCGGAGACACTTATGGGACGTGTCAAGGAAACCTGCCTGGTGGCCCGCTGATACTCCTTTTCGCTCCCCAAATGCACAGCCAAAATTCAACGTATTCGATCTGGACAGAATTTTAGAAAGTTGTTGTCTGTATGTTGCTGAACGTTTTGGTAGCAGGCAGGTAGTAAATGAAGAGGAGGGAGAGGAAGAGGACGAGGAAGGCATGGATTGTTCAGATGGAACGGGAGAAAGTAGGCAGGCTGGCGAGAATGGGAATGGGGGTATGGAGGATGTTGTTAATGGTGGGAATGGAGAGAGTCAGGCTGGAGGAACTAGAATGTATGATGCAGGAATGATCGATTCGGAAGAAGGGACAGATGGGGCTGTTTATGAAGAAGTTGTTGAGGAGATTGTTGAAAGTGTTGATGATGAGCAGGATCGAGTTACCGCGGTGGATCTGGTTCGCATTGAGGTGGATAGAAACATGTGCAAAGTACGATTTCATTGCATTCTCACTTACATATGAATAAAACAGGTTTTTGCGTGTGGTAATATAACAATTAATTGACAATATGAGAAATAAGAAGTTTCAGAAGAAACAACAATAAAGTAAACACCTACTTCGAACATCTACCTTATATGGTACTGAAAATACTTATTTTTCATAGCGCCGTTTTTCTCTTATATGGTTTGCTAGCGCGCTTTTCTTTTCACTTGTTTCAAGAAACTTACGCTTGCAAATCCAAAGCGCGTTCTATGCCATGCACAAACAAGAAACTACAATTCTAGTCCAACTGTGTCTTTGCTATTGCATTTCCATTTGAATGCAATAAAACTAAAGAAAATATGTGACCAATATCTGATGGGCCAATCGAAAATCTCTTGTTACGCTCCAATGCAAATGTAAGTGACAAGAACTATCTGTTTATGAAAGAAAACTGACCAATAATAACAGGAAACAGAAAGGTGGTTATTATTCCCTTTTCTATGATAGCGCTCTTGTGGAGTTTCAGCCTATGGAAGAATCTACTTGAGAACCGTTTCATATTTTTGTTGCTTTGCAGGAATATTCTTGGAACCCAGCTCAATGCGAACTGTTCTTGGAAGGCTTGGGTGATGTAACAAGACCTGCTTTATTGAGAGAACTTCTGAAACTGTTGCCAAAGGATTGCCCATACGAGTTCACTTCCAATGTTGGCAGGAAAGATATCGAATTTTGGTAGGTTTAAGGTTTGGTCGTTTTGTTTTCAGGGCAGCTTTAGAGACGTGCAGTCTTTAGCCAAACTCTATCTTCTTGGCATTCCTTCTAGATTTTTAGAACAAGTGCAAAGAACAGGAATTGCACTAATGTTAACAGCTTTTACGATCCTTGTTGATTGACCCTTCGCCTCCCCATTTAGCATTGTGGTTTTGTTGAACTTTGCGTGTTTATACGTATCTCATTGTCGCAATGGAACTGATGTCAGTCTTCTTGTTCTTGTCATGGTGATTTGATAAAAATTTTCTATCACTAGATAGCTTTCCATCCCTAGCGATTGGTTGGAATTTTAAGAGGAAATTTATCATCACAAAAGAAGCTCGTGAAAACATGCTGTCTGCTGAAAGAAGTTGGTGCTGTGCTACTAGTAGCACGTCTATGAGGGAAACGCGTTCTGAAAGGTTGGTCTGCGTAAAGTCATGCGTAAAGTGCTGATTTTCTGATTGTTTGTTGTACATTGTTTGTTTTGGCTGCAATAAACGATTTTGTGCTCTATTTTAGGTACCGCCATCTTGTACCAACTGACCTGTTGCAGCAGTGTTATGAACCCGTCAATGTGAAAGGAGATGGCAATTGCCTGTTTCGATCGGTTTCCATGCACCTTTATGGAACTGAAAAGAACTGGAGTTGGGTGAAACTTCGTGCATTAGAATATGGATTGCTCTCCCTGGAAACTATTTTTGAACAAGTATGTGCTACGATAGATTCTTTGCATTAGAATTAATGGGGATTTTGTCAGATTATTCTCCTTAAGAATTTACTCTTAGAGCTAAAACCATCTTACGCTCGCTGTCAGCTTATAAGATTGACATTGTCACGCTTCACAAATCTACTAAAGAATCCCTAAGACGTTGCGGTTATCTGTCTTTAGTTCGATCTTACGATGATTACATATGTGGCAGACCGAGTCCCTTTCTCTTTTGGTTTCTTAAATTAGCGCGATTGTTCTCGGAGCTCTTCATGTGTCTCATTTTCATTCCAATTTCTTCTCAAGCTTGAAACCATAGATATCGACAACAGAAACCTGGCGTTTCATGTGACGAAAGATGATGTTTCCAGGAATCATCAACATATCATGGACGACGCAAGGTTTTTACGTGCATGTGCCAAAGACGAAATCATGCGCACAGTGGAATGCTACAGAGATGGAAGTATGCTTGTGTTGATATTTTAACCCCTTTATTCATCCATAATGCATGATGGTACAAGAGCACTGAAAAAACTGTACCATCTTATTTTCAGGTACGTTTCGTTGCGATTTCAGCAGTTTCTATGCGAGATCGCAAGAAAGTGCTTCCATGTTCTCATTCGCAATACTGATGAGGAGAGAAAGGATGTGTAGTAATTAGTAATCGGACCTCATTGAACATAAGAATCAAGCGGACAAGCTAATTCTGATTTGATAGCAATGCTAGAGTTTCGTTCAAGATGCTACGAGAAACATGAATATTTTCTTGAGCAAGCCACTTCGAGAGCGAAAATTATTTGATGCTATTTTGGAGACACGATATTATACACTGATGCTACTCATTCACAGTATGATTAGGATACTGACGAATTGCCTTTCTGTCAATGCAATAGCAGTGAAATAGAACTGTGAGCTAGAATACTTTAATTGTTCCTCTTTCGATATCAACTGAGAAAAAATCTTGCTACATCTGCCAAGTAAAGTTTTACCATACAGTCAATTACTAAACAGTTTGAAATTTTCAATACTTTATGCATAGTAATTCAATGGTATCTTTTTGCATGCATTTGTTCGATTGTGTTCATTTTCTTTGTGCTTTCAGTTAAAAATCCATTTCAGATGAGGTATTATTTCAGCTAAGTTCCTTTGATTGGCGCGGGGATTTGGATTACTTTTGTATTGAATTGTGCGAGGTTGTGTCATTTTTAAAGGTAGCATTTTCACTGTAGAATCCGGATTTATGGGTATTATTTTGGTAAAAAACTATTTATCAGTATATCTTCTCAGTTTTCTCCAGATTTATGTGTATACTTCATCGGCTCTTCCCGAAGATATAGAAATGCTTTTCAGAAATGCTTGCTGATTTGTGAATGGCACAGCCCCATACCATAAAAACTTAAGTAGCACTCTCCCATCCCCCCCCTTCCCACCAGGTTTTCATAATCCAAAGAACTAAAATATCTCAAATGCTGAAAACATAACATGTAACTTTCCTTTCCATAAAATGCGAATAATCTTCTTTTGTTAGCTATACTTCACATGATGATGATTTCTGGTGCTTTTGGAATTAAAATTCACTCCTTTTCAAGCTATAAGCTGATGGAGCGAAACTTTGGGCCTGAAAGTGCAGAAGAAATCTGTCGATTAATGTGGGTTCCTTCAAGCCTAAATGGTTCTGTCAACCATGTTGTCCCGTTGCTGCACATGGAGGTCGAAGAAAGGGATGAAGGTCTCTGCAGCATCCAAATTGACAGTCGCAACGCATGTTCTAATTTATTTGGTGACAGGAGAGACTCCAGGACCATGACATGCAAGCATTGTTTGCGGGATTACCACGCAAAATGCATCCTGGCAACTGGTGGTGATGAAAACTGGTCATGTCACTGCTTTGTAAAAGCTGATACGTTAACATGGTAGGCAAGTTTTCATGGAAATTACAACATACTTCATTTTCATTTTTATTTATTCAAACAAGGCAAAGTTATCAAATTGCATACAACAACTGAATTCCTAACTGCCCTGTGCAATGAAGAAGGTAAACCCTAAATTAACAAGATACCGTACATCAACGTTTAGTACATCTATAATCTGCACACTTGTTGTCTTGTCGTTCATCGGGGATTGTTAAAGTCGAAAATATTTGTTTGGTGCTTTTAAAGGTGAATTGAATAGACCAAGGCTATTTCAAAGCTTGGTAATATGAAAAGTGAACGCCTATGCCATTAAAAATTCTAACTGAATGAATAGAGATTACAGCTCTGCGTTTTTGTTGCTTCATCTTATGATGTCATTTGTAACAGCACTCCTGTCTCTAAAGGTTCAGTCTTTCATAAATTTCCTTCCTGACTATTGTGAGACTGTTCAAACCTTGTTATTCAGATGCTTTTCTTAGGCTGCCATCTGAAAATCACTGATTTCAGTTTGTGGTATCTATAATCTTTTCGACAGCATTCTTCAACTTCAAGTGTTCCAAGAAATGAAGAAGCTACTACACACTTATTCGCCAGATATCAAGGTATAGCATAATCTATCGAATGGCCTTAGGGTAAATACAACAAGGCATATTCTACTTCAAGTACACTACGGGATTGTATTCCACAAAAATCAGATTGCGTGATAATTTCATGTTTCTAGCAAATGCCCTAACCATCTAAAATTTACCGGCACAATCAGTGATAGTTGAATAAACTGATTTCAATTTCAAACATTATTTGCCATGAATCATCAGATTACATTAGCCAGCAAAAAAACTCTCTGCATAAATAATGTGTTGATAGCTTCTTCCGATCTTCCGATTGTTGCCTTTTTTATTGCAGAGGTTCATTGCTGACATAGCAAAGGGAGAATCTTACTCTCCAAGGCTTGCTATGTTTTTGAAGAGGAGTGACAGATCATTACGGCAATCGTCAGAAAAGATGTGGCTTGTTAGTGATGCATCGGTAAGGGTTATTTGATTCTCAAATCATTTTCAATGAAATTCGAATTATTCTGAGGCCTTCCTCCTTGCACCATGTTTATTTTCTATGATGGCATTTTCACCAGCAAATTAATTTCTCTTTGGTACCAACTCTTGGCTCACCCAAAAATAAGGGTGCTACATAGGGTGTTGTAAAAAACCTTGGGGCTCTTCATGCTCTTAGAAACTTGTAACAAATATACAGTAGTACACATTACGATCCAAAAGTCTTTGGACGGTCAAACTTTTTGACAAAACCTTCTCTGCAAGATTTTGGTCTGATCACAAACAGCCGAATATTCTTTGGTTACATTAGTTTAATCCCATTAGTTTAATCTTATTTTTGTGATGGTTCTCTTGAGTATGTATCATTAATTGACTTTTTGTGCCTTTGAGTTTCTTCAAAGAACTTTGGGGAGCAGCCTACATCACAGAAGAGTAAGAAAGAAAACCCAAGTTACTCCTTTCGAAGAGGCTTGGTATTGAAAACCAATCAGAGTTTTATATGGTAGTTTGAAAAACACTAAAATATTGCAGGGTTGTATAAGAGGCATTTTCCTTTTGATAGCTTTCTAGAAAGCCGTTGCGAGAGGGTTTTTCAGAACACCAATTGATTGAAGAGGTTTTACAGAAACACTTTGAAACGGGTTGTTTAGAAAACCCTTCAAGAAGGCTCCTTGAAAAGCCCTTCGAGAGGATTTTCTATAAATCCTCAATAAAGGAGTTCTTCGAGCAGCTCCAGGGGTAGCATATTTGTACGCTGCTGATAACCTTAATGGTTTTTTCTCAGCACCTTTATTGTTGGAATGTAAATATGAAATGTCTCCATCAATCCCAGTCACATTCAATCATTATATTTCTTTTTAGTGGGACAAAGTTGTAGAACATGCTTACCGGAACACGAACCTTCTTGCAAGATTTAGAGGCTTGGCTACATCACAAAGAATTTCGCTGAATACGTGTGTAATTGCTCCGGAAGTACGTATTCCTTTTCTCAGCTTTATTTGAATGATTTGGCATAGCGTATGATGTGCTGTAATCTTCCTTGCAGATAAATAAAAGAACTAACAAGAAGTATCTTGCTTCAAGCGGCCCCAACCTGGAGGCACCAAAGCTGTTCAACTCTCCTTGAAGCCTTTTGATGCCGGTTTATGGCCTTTTCTGGCAAGATGATGTGCTAAAATTGCAATACAGAAAGTAGTTTCTGGAATTTGTACAATGTATCTGTGTCACAACTGAATCTGAACAGCTCCGTAGTTTTCATTTAGCGTTAGCTTGTGATGCGCATGTCTTCAATAGTCTCTTATCTTGCCTCACCGCCATGCCACCTTGCATAGCAGCTGGGTCTCCTTACATCACCAGTATACCTTCCTTCGTTGAAACCTTGGCTGCAAATTTTTCAAGTGCATTTGAATCTTGCTCCGATACTTGATACTTAAAAAACCTTAAACACAAAGTTACTCAAATGTAAATTGATCTTATTTTCTTTTCAGGTGCTCGCCTTCCTTGTTCATAAAATTGCAGATCTTCCTTTGCAGTGCAGCAGAAGAATTGTAAACGACAATCCGTATGATGCCAAAAATGAGAAATAGAATGTTTCCATTTTAGCTCTGATAATGTAGTTTATATTCCATCACTTTCACTTTACTGAAATGATTGAGGTACTATTTTAAGTTAGCCATAATTATGTTACCATATCAAGATTTAAAACTTAGTGGCAAAGTTGTTTCTTGATAAAAGCAACAGAGAGGTTGCAGAAAATGAAAGTTCATACATACCAATACTTTCAGAAAACGTTTCCCAGACAGCTAACCATTCCTATTAATAACATCAAAAGAACATTAAGTTTAGTTCCATTACTATTCTTATCGCTAAAGGATTTTCCTTTTCATGAATTGCAAAATATCACATACTTCAACGAAAGGCAACATACTTCAAGCATTTTTACATATACTTGATTATGATAAGTATACTTTAAATGGTGTGATGATTCAGGCCATATTGAGTATTGGCTTAAGATCGACGCAACTTTTTTGGAAATGAAAGCGATAGAATCATTTAAGTGTCTTTTCTCTTTGTTTATCACAGGATTCACGCTCAGTAGGCCAGAATTTGGTATTACGGATAGACGATAATATTTATGTGAAATGAAATTGGTCAAGATTGTGTAAGAAATGATCGCTAACATGATTAAAGGTGAAATGACCATTTGAGTGTATTTTCTCTTAGCTTATCATAGGATTGGCGCTCAGCAGGCCAGAATTTGGTCCCTTATGGGCCATTCAATAGATTATCGTTATGGAATGATATTTGTGTGAAGTAAAACTGATCAAAAGTGTGTAAGAAATGATTGCTAACATGACTAAAGGTGAAATGACCATTTGAGTGTATTTTCTCTTAGCTTATCATAGGATTGGCGCTCAGCAGGCCAGAATTTGGTCCCTTATGGGCCATTCTATAGATTATCGTTATGGAATGATATTTGTGTGAAGTAAAAATGATCAAAAGTGTGTAAGAAATGATAGCTAACATGATTAAAGGTGAAATGACCATTTGAGTGTATTTTCTCTTAGCTTATCATAGGATTGGCGCTCAGCAGGCCAGAATTTGGTCCCTTATGGGCCATTCTATAGATTATCGTTATGGAATGATATTTGTGTGAAGTAAAAATGATCAAAAGTGTGTAAGAAATGATTGCTAACATGACTAAAGGTGAAAAGACCATTTGAGTGTATTTTCTCTTAGCTTATCATAGGACTGGCGCTCAGCAGGCCAGAATTTGGTCCCTTATGGGCCATTCTATAGATTATCGTTATGGAATGATATTTGTGTGAAGTAAAAATGATCAAAAGTGTGTAAGAAATGATTGCTAACATGACTAAAGGTGAAAAGACCATTTGAGTGTATTTTCTCTTAGCTTATCATAGGACTGGCGCTCAGCAGGCCAGAATTTGGTCCCTTATGGGCCATTCTATAGATTATCGTTATGGAATGATATTTGTGTGAAGTAAAAATGATCAAAAGTGTGTAAGAAATGATAGCTAACATGATTAAAGGTGAAATGACCATTTGAGTGTATTTTCTCTTAGCTTATCATAGGATTGGCGCTCAGCAGGCCAGAATTTGGTCCCTTATGGGCCATTCTATAGATTATCGTTATGGAATGATATTTGTGTGAAGTAAAATTGATCAAAAGTGTGTAAGAAATGATAGCTAACATGATTAAAGGTGAAATGACCATTTGAGTGTATTTTCTCTTAGCTTATCATAGGATTGGCGCTCAGCAGGCCAGAATTTGGTCCCTTATGGGCCATTCTATAGATTATCGTTATGGAATGATATTTTTGTGAAGTAAAAATGATCAAAAGTGTGTAAGAAATGATAGCTAACATGACTAAAGGTGAAATGACCATTTGAGTGTATTTTCTCTTAGCTTATCATAGGATTGGCGCTCAGCAGGCCAGAATTTGGTCCCTTATGGGCCATTCTATAGATTATCGTTATGGAATGATATTTTTGTGAAGTAAAAATGATCAAAAGTGTGTAAGAAATGATTGCTAACATGATTAAAGGTGAAATGACCATTTGAGTGTATTTTCTTTTATCTTATCATAGGATTGGCGCTCAGCAGGCCAGAATTTGGTCCCTTATGGGCCATTCTACAGTTCATCATTATGAAATGATATTTGTATGAAGTAAAATTGATCAAAAGTGTGTAAGAAATGATTGCTAACATGATTAAAGGTGAAATGACCATTTGAGTGTATTTTCTTTTATCTTATCATAGGATTGGCGCTCAGCAGGCCAGAATTTGGTCCATTATGAGCCATTCTGTAGATTTGATGCTCATTCCGTCAAAATATTGTATAACATTTAGTTAAAGGTACTAAAACATCACAAAGATCTGATGACAACAGCCACAATAGCAACAGCAACAACAAAATTTTTAACGCGAAATCTGATCGCTCGAGTCTGATTGGTCACGTGCAAAATGGAAAGGAATGGTTTACGTTGTGTTTTATATGAAGTGGAAAGACTTTGTTCATAACCCTAAAAATAGCGGAAATAGCCAAATTTTGTCCGCGGATTTGCGAAAACAGGGCCGAACAATTGCGGAAATGCGGATTTGCACGGATTTGCATACCCCCAGTGACCCCCCTGTAGGCACACATCTCCTACCCGTATAGAGAGGGGGTTTCGTCTAAACCACTCATGACAACTGAAAACCGACCAAATTGACTCAATCGATGAAAATATTTGGAAACGTCAACTGATTTTGCTATTTTTCGCAATGTTTCATTTTTATATGAGCATTAACGTTCATTCCAGAAATAACCCTATCATGTAGGCACACATCTCCTACTCGTAAAGAGAGGGGGTTTCGTCTAAACCACTCATGACACTGAAAACCGACCAAATTGACTCAAACGATTAAAGTATTTGGAAACGTCAACTGATTTTGCTATTTTTCGCAATTTTTCATTTTTATATGAGCATTAACGTTCATTCCAGAAATAACCCTATCATGTAGGCACACATCTCCTACTCGTAAAGAGAGGGGGTTTCGTCTAAACCACTCGTGACACTGAAAACCGACCAAATTGACTCAATCGATGAAAATATTTGGAAACGTCAACTGATTTTGCTATTTTTCGCAATTTTTCATTTTTATATGAGCATTAAAGTTCATTCCAGAAATAACCCTAGCATGTAGGCCAGTGGCGTGCTGGCCGGGGGGGCAGGGGGGCAACTGCCCCCCTGCGAGTGAAATACGAGGGGCGCCAAAACGACAATCTCAAAACATGGGCGCCGAAGGTGCCCTTTTTGTAGTGCTAATCAAATAGTTTCTAAATTTTCTCCAAGGATTCTTCTTCAAACGTGAAACGTTTTTCAGGAACACACAAATAGAAACGTGGAGATGCCTGAAAGTATCAAACTTGGGGAAGAGAACAAGAATATAGGCAGATGGGCGACTTTTGTCGGATTATGAGTGACTTCTACCCTGGGTACCAGAGCCTCGAAGTTTAGGTGAAAGAAAAAGTGACTTCCTGCCACCCTCAAAAACTTCGAAACGGAAATGAAACGGGGGATAAACTTTTTTTCAGTCTTAGAAAAAGGAGAGAGAAAAGGAAACAATTTCGTTGATTGGAGGACAAGCGATAAATGTTAACTCCATGCTTGAAAACAAAATTATAGCTCTTTCCAGCTTCGTAAATTGTGCCAAGTTTTCTTATCATTTATAAACAATGCCAGAAACAGCTTCCACGACAAAAAGCTCACAAGTTCTGACCATGAGTTAGAATTTAACTCAAAAACTTCTTGGTGATGCTAAACTATATTAGAAAATTGTTACAAAATATATTTTAGCACTGGAAAACATGGTAATGGTTTGGAGACGTTTTGAGACAGAGTAGAGGGTGCGTCCTCAAAAATTTTCCTGGGGGCTTCGCCCCCAGATCCCTTCATTCTACTTTTCCCTTGCCATTTCGCTCCAAATTTATCAGCATCTTATAACGTGACTTTTAACTTAATGTATCTTTAATGCAGTAAAGACCGTTGAAGGCGACTAAATCCACGAAAAACATGCGGTAGGAGAGCTATGCAGAATGCATAAAAGTGGGAATTTGAGCATGTTTTGAGCAATAACTAATGAGGGGGCGCCATCTTCACATTTTGCCCCCCTTGCTGAATGAGCCCCAGCACGCCACTGATGTAGGCACACATCTCCTACTCGTATAGAGAGGGGGTTTCGTCTAAACCACTCATGACACTGAAAACCGACCAAATTGACTCAAACGATTAAAGTATTTGGAAACGTCAACTGATTTTGCTATTTTTCGCAATTTTTCATTTTTATATGAGCATTAACGTTCATTCCAGGAATAACCCTAGCATGTAGGCACACATCTCCTACTCGTATAGAGAGGGGGTTTCGTCCAAACCACTCATGACACTGAAAACCGACCAAATTGACTCAGACGATTAAAATATTTGGAAACGTCAACTGATTTTGCTATTTTTCGCAATTTTTCATTTTTATATGCGCATTAACGTTCATTCCAGAAATAACCCTAGCATGTAGGCACACATCTCCTACTCGTATAGAGAGGGGGTTTCGTCTAAACCACTCATGACACTGAAAACCGACCAAATTGACTCAAACGATTAAAATATTTGGAAACGTCAACTGATTTTGCTATTTTTCGCAATTTTTCATTTTTATATGAGCATTAACGTTCATTCCAGAAATAAACCTATCATGTAGGCACACATCTCCTACTCGTATAGAGAGGGGGTTTCGTCTAAACCACTCATGACAACTGAAAACCGACCAAATTGACTCAATCGATGAAAATATTTGGAAACGTCAACTGATTTTGCTATTTTTTGCAATTTTTCATTTTTATATGAGCATTGACGTTCATTCCAGATATACTCATGATAGATCAGTTGCTCTTTGGGTGGAAATTGACCAAGTTCTGGCATGTTGTGCGCCAAAAAGAAAAGACACTTCAATGGTCATTTCACCTTTAATCATGTTAGGAATCATTTCTTACACACTTTTGATCATTTTTACTTCACACAAATATCATTTCATAGCGATGAACTGTAGAATGGCCCAGAAAGGACCAAATTCTGGCCTACTGAGCGCCAATCCTATGATAAGCTGAGAGAAAATACACTCAAATTGTCATTTCACCTTTAATCATGTTAGCAATGATTTATTACACACTTTTGATCAATTTCACTTCACACAAATATTATTTCATGACGATAATCTATAGAATGGCCCATAAGGGACCAAATTCTGGCCTGCTGAGCGCCAATCCTATGATGAACTATTAGAAAAGACACTCAAATTGTCATTTCACCTTTAATCGGGCTTTAATCATTTTAGCGATCATTTCTTACACACTTTTGATCATTTTTACTTCACACAAATATCATTTCATAACGATGAACTGTAGAATGGCCCATAAGGGACCAAATTCTGGCCTACTGAGTGCCAATCCTATGATGAACTATTAGAAAAGACACTCAAATGGTCATTTCACTTTTCATCATGCCAGCAATGATTTATTACACACTTTTGATCATTTTTACTTCACACAAATATCATTTCATAACGATGAACTGTAGAATGGCCCATAAGGGACCAAATTCTGGCCTACTGAGTGCCAATCCTATGATGAACTATTAGAAAAGACACTCAAATGGTCATTTCACTTTTCATCATGCTAGCAATGATTTATTACACACTTTTGATCAATTTCACTTCACACAAATATTATTTCATGACGATAATCTATAGAATGGCCCATAAGGGACCAAATTCTGGCCTACTGAGCGCCAATCCTATGATGAACTATTAGAAAAGACACTCAAATGGTCATTTCACTTTTCATCATGCTAGCAATGATTTATTACACACTTTTGATCATTTTTACTTCACACAAATATCATTTCATAACGATGAACTGTAGAATGGCCCATAGGGGACCAAATTCTGGCCTACTGAGTGCCAATCCTATGATGAACTATTAGAAAAGACACTCAAATGGTCATTTCACTTTTCATCATGCTAGCAATGATTTATTACACACTTTTGATCAATTTCACTTCACACAAATATCATTTCATGACGATAATCTATAGAATGGCCCGTAAGGGACCAAATTCTGGCTTGCTGAGCGCCAATCCTATGATGAACTATTAGAAAAGACACTCAAATTGTCATTTCACCTTTAAGCATATTAGCAATCATTTCTTACACTCTTTTGATCATTTTTACTTCACAAAAATATCATTCCATAACGATAATCTATAGAATGGCCCATAAGGGACCAAATTCTGGCCTAGTGAGCGCCAATCCTATGATAAGCTAAGAGAAAATACACTCAAATTGTCATTTCACTTTTAATCACGTTAGCAATGATTTATTACACACTTTTCATCAATTTTACTTCATGCCGTGCCTTTTAAACTGTTTCATGTGAAAAATGAGTGTAATCTGGAAAGTAGCAATAAAAATTCTTATTGCAATTTAATACAAATGTACCACAGTTTGCTCTAGCAACTAAAACATATCTCTACTTAGTGATATCGATCTAGAATCGTTGTGCAGTTGCAAAAAGCACTCAAAAGGAACTGAACTGGACGTGAATCGATGTTTACAATGTAAGATAAGAGTTTGTTTTACTCAAAACGTAACTATTAACTAAGACTGCGTTCACACGATGCCGGCAGATTTTGAAAACGATGAAAAAAGTGACGGTAGCAAAATTTGAGCTAGCGTTCACACGATGCCGGCACAATTTGAAAACGGTAGGAAATTTGACGATAAAAACTCGTTGCAGGATTTGGTGCCAAAGAATAGTACCTACACCCTAAGAATAGACTTGTCTCGATCCAAAAGTGTCGAAAAATGTTCTGTTTTCATCTTTGTTGAGTGTTTAAACGATGCTGTTTCAAATTTATGCCGGTTACGGTTCCGTTTTCAAAATCTGCCGTTTTCAAAATCTGCCGGAAAAAAATGTGCCGTTTTCGTGTGAACGGGAGGCCTTTCCGTCGAATTTTTCACCGTTTTCAAAATGTGCCGGCATCGTGTGAACGCAGTCTAAGTTATGCGCTGCGAAACGAATACAACGTTAAAAAGGATGTTGTGATAGTCAGACTCCATTTTCACGTTTAGCTCTATCATTGCAATGAAAAAGAAGCAGCTTGACATGGCTCAGAAAATTCTCTTCGTTCATATAGGAAACTTGACTCTTTAGCGTCTTGAGTGTTGCATTTCTCTGCTCATTGATCTGAGTATTGATGCGGTCATATCTTGGATGTACAGACGCATTGTAACTGTCAGCACAAGCTGTAGGAAGAAAGAAACCTTTACTTTCAGTGGCATTTACGCTACATGCGTAAGAGGGCAGATCTGTTCCCTTTTTGACTGGACAAAAACTTTAACAAAGTTTGCTTTTCTAGGTTTTTCTTCACTATTCCTATGCTTTTAGTTCAAGCATATTTTCTTATTGCTTAATGGTATTTTCTCATAGTAGCCCAAAACAGTTGGTCCAGTTTGTAATTATAAAACTCTGTCTCGCAATATTTCATCATAATGTTCTATCTTATGTCGTCAGAGAAATGTTTCTCGTTTGTTCATTGCACCCATGCAAACTTGATTCTATTCGAATCCATAATGCATGACATTATGTCAACGTTAGTGGGTCACAGTTATAATGACCATGAACATATGTTGCAGGTGACTACAATCCCTGTCAGGAGAACTATCATTGCTAGAGCTAAGATAGCGACAACACAACACAACACAGGGGACTACAACACAGAGGAATATAGCTGCTTGCAACTACATCAAGTCACAGAACAAAAATCTACGAACCTTTATGATTTTTCCAATGGAATCTGTCTACTAAGAAATTACAGTGCTTGAAGAATCCAGGATCTCTGTTTAAGCAGTAATGGTGGAGGTGGCAACAGTTATCGTATATGATCGCTTCTGGGGCTGCAAAGGAATTGAGTAAGGACTAAGAAGCAAGAACTGGGTTGGAACGAGATATTGCATTATTGCTTAGACCACATATGGTGAATGTGTAACATTTTCCACAAAAATAACGATAAAAACAAGATTAGAAAGCTAAGACCACTTTAACCATTTAAATATTTACATTGCTTAGTACGTCACGATTTGTAACAATTTTTCGCAAAACAATTAGATCAAAGAATTCACATAATCGAGAAGAAGCCGTATGTCTTTACAATTGCAACACAAACAATATGCGTGAATGAATGAACATCAATTAGGCCATTAAGAGAATCCCATGATGTGATAAATCCTCCATAGATACCTTCTGGAAATTTCGTTCTCATTACAGTAAACGGGACATTAGTAGACTCTTGGCATTCCATTACTTCAAAACCATAACAAATCTCTGAATGAACGAAATGAAAAGATATTCATGAAGGAAAGTTTGAAAGTAAGGGCATAAAGTTGCAAAATGTGATGGCGATCTCATATTTGCTGCTTTTTATCGCCAATGATAGCCAAAGATGTTATCGTCCTTTCCTACTATCTGAAAAAAGGACTTATTTCATATGTCAATGTGCCCAGTACATCTTCAAATACATCTTCAAGTTTCTTGATGACTAAGTACTACACTACGACAAATTTTTCGTTTGCTTTCTAAAGAACGGAAAGGGGAGCAAATTCTGGTACTAGACCATGATTCGACAAGGTTTTATCATCATTTTGTACGTTGAGCTAAGTCAAATTTGCAGAAGTGGTGTAGACATTTTGCAATACACATGTTTCAGAAAAACACTGTAATATGACTGCATTGATAAAAGTATTTCTACCTTCCTGCTGGGTACCATGGATGTGATGCATTTATGAATCACATACAACTTAAAGGACATATGTCACATTAGAAATTGGCTAATACAACAAAGAAGTTTGGAGTGGAATTTCCATTGTTTTGAGACTGTCTGTTTCTGTTTTATGAATCTTCATTGCAACGAAAATTCAAAGTGCTATGAAACAAACAATAGAGAGTACTGTGTTGCATGAACCAATCAAGTTCATGGCATATGCCCTTTAAAGACGCAATCTGCTTTAAGGCAGAAATGGTTCATTAAAGAACGTACCGTGTTGACAGTAAACAGTGAATATACCAGGTAGCAAATTTGGATGACCTCGGTAATTCTTAGCGCAATCCTCCCCGGAATTACTCTTCGCTTTATCCATTGAGTAAAAGCCGCGATCAGACAATTGGGGCCATGAAGGGAAAAAACCCAAACTGTTTGACAAGAGGCTATTCGATCTTGCATCCTCATGCGGCTGGAAATTTGTAATGTACGTTGACTTGACAAGGAGTTCTTCAAGCAACGTGATCCAGATTTCTGGCAAAGAGGCAGCAGGCAGACATTTTAGAGCTCCGTAAACAATGGGGGCACACATCTGAAGCTCTGACAGAGCCTCTGGATCTTTCCTTATTATCAATCCCGAGGATAAACGTGCTGCTAAGTGAGCGAAGGAGGCAGTCGGTGGTATGTACGAACAAACAGGTGAATTTGATGAGATGCATCTAAAGAAAGCACACACTTCACTTGGCATTTGCTCATACCCTTGAAAGAGCTCCTCACAAGCTTCGAGTGCATGCAAAATGCTTGGGTGTTCATTACCGAGAAGGCTGTTTAATGATGCTCTTTCTGCGCTTGTCAATTGCTTTGATGCAATAAGTTTTCGAAGTAGGAGCCTTGTTTTCTTCTTCTTGATGCAAACTCTTTCGTTGAAGCTAGTAATGATAAGCAATCAAACGATAAGAATCTCAAATTAAAAGTGAGATAAATAATTTAGCATAAATAGTTGTCAGTCAAAAATCAGGGTTTAGCGTAATGTGGCAGAAAAACATAAAGCTGGCACGAATTTTCATAACGATTACAATGATTATCAGACCTTGTTGCAGAATCCTAGAAGAAGTTATGAAATGAACATCAGGAAAATCATTTCCAACTTTCATTTATAATCTTCGATTATTCCAATTCCTCTAATCAAAATGAAGCGAAAAATGAAAATTGCGATAATAATAATAATCGACAGCTTTAGCTTGCTAAGTATTGCCAAGCCTCATTGCTATGACGCTGCGATCATTCAAAAGCTACCATTTCTGTAGCATATGAATGATTCAAAACGGTTGAAAGAACCAGGTGTCTCAAAAAAGATTATGCAGACTTGGTATAATGCAGCGGCTTAAATTCAGTTCTGATCAATGGCTAAAGTCATTCAAAGTGTTCTTCGGTAGTTAACTCGAACAAAGATATATCATTTTTGGTCTTGGTGCTTTGGGGGTGGGAACATTGGGCCTGGGGGCACGAATTTGCATCCACCTCGAAAGCAAACTTCGATGCTTTGGCCTAAAAAATTGTTTGAAGCACAGCGAATAGATCAGCGACAAACTTGATAAATTTGAACAATAGCAGTTCAGATCATACTCTTTTGCTAGCTAGAAGTCAGCCATTTTGATCTGTCTTAAGCTTTCCTTTATTTCAGGTTTTAATTCTGGAGAGCTGCAAGGATTTGCTTAAGCTGAAAGGTGAAGCTCTGGTTTGGAGTTAGACGCAAATTTTTCAATGGTAAGATTTCAATATTACCATTAAGAACGGGTAATTAACATTTGCACATAAAAGATATTTTCTTCACTTATCTTCCTTCCAGCATGTCACGATTGACTTCATTTGGGCTATCTTGAAGACTTCGAGAATACTTCCTACGATAGCCAAGTGATGTTGCATCGCACAGGATGATAGAAGGATACTGTCCGCATTCAGAACAGGAAAACCCAGAAGTGAAATCAACATCTAGCAGGCGAAGAAACGAGTACCAAGCCATTCGCCATTGGTCATACGTCAAATAAAGTGACATATCAAATCTTGAAGCACGAAGGTTGAGTTTCCATATCTCTAAGTAGCTGACAAGGCTTTGGCTGGAAGAAACATGCATAGCAGATTTCCATGAAAATGTCTATCAGAAAGCATCGATATTCATATGAATCTTATATTATTAGCAAAAAGAAATTAAAAAAATGAGTTGAGGTACAATCTACAATTTAAAGCTCCTGAATTTCGGCGGGAACCGGGAGGCTCTTCTTTCAAAAAAATTACAGGCAGGCGCAGGCTATTTGAGGATTCCACATATGAAAAAACGAAAGAAGTAGGTCTCTTGTGTTGTAGTTAAGGCTAGATCCTACCAAAAGCTTGGCCAATGTTTTTCAATGTGAGCCAGAAAAAGTTCCCACTTCTGAAAGATCACAGCACCAAGAGTACTTAATGAATTGGATAAATCTAAATTTGCTTCACAATGGAGAGATTGAGGTATTTTTGTATCTTTTTTTTACATTTTTGAGGACTGGAAATATATCTGAACTCGACTTTATGAGAATGTGAAGGCAGAGGAAATACCTGAAAAAAGGTCGAAAACATTTGAACAAATCATAAAGAGCTCCTTCCACAGAACAAAAGTACAGTTTTTCACGAGTGAGAGATCGCCTGCTCATATATTACTACGGAATTGAAGATGTTTAAGAATTTATTCAAAAAAGACCAATTTCTTCTAACTCCGGAGGAAGGTGCAATGCTCTTGCAAATTTTTCTTTGTGACGAAGAAATTGCTAGAGGAAAGGAAATTGCTATCTTGATCTTCGAGGAAAAATCAAGCAGTAGTCTTGAGACTAAAAATGCTGCTAGTCAATTTCTTTTTCAAAATGAACTTCAACTAATCTGAAGAGAAGCTGGAAGGTACCTGTGGCCATGCAGAAAATGGAGCATGTAGTCTCTTAACACATCATGTCCAACCAGAAAGTCACCCATGTTCAAAATACCTTTCAAGCAACCATCATATGGTTGAATTACCTCGCACTGTTCATTCTGGCATTTTCTGTAAGGCACTGAAAAAATACATGCAGTTATTAGATAATTAGCAAACGATCTTGCCTAGTTCATGATTGCTTTTCTAAGTAGAAGATGATCGCTTTCCCAATTCAGATCACAAGAAAACAGTATTAGATTACTTGGGAAATAAACGCAGCACTTTTCATTTTATCAGTACCTGCACAAATTTTCTTTTGAGAACTATAGAGTTTCATTCACATTGTCTATCGACTGACAATTAAGTGTGAATCACAATGAACTAATTATTTTGACAGTCCATAATTTGATAATTTGATAATTTGATAATAATCAAACTGGCTGATGCTGAAAGCTGAATTTTCATCTGGTCAGTGCTTGGATCACCTTCCAGAGGTAGGTAGTTTAAAAGGCGGAATCTGTGTACTGTACATGGACTGAATTTTCTACAGTCTCGTTGCATATTCATGTAAATAAAATCTTTTAGGTGCATTTCCAAATGTAGCCAAGATTTCAATAATTAATATATCACCTCGCACAGCCAGAATCATTTTTGTGGTAAACAGTCTGTATGATCCCTGACTCCATTCAACTGGAGCCTCGTCAAGATCATAGTCGCATGAAGGGCATACGTTGTTCGCAAAATCAGGGCACAGCTTATCATCTTCCTGCAATGTCGATGCATCAACGAGAAATGTACCATTGAATATGCTGGCTTGTGAAGCAGTTGGCTCATACGGGATCCGTCTTACTGAGAGAGACAATCTGGTGTACGTTTTCGGGTGAGTTTTCTTCAGAACGTCATGTCGTTGTACCATTTGAATGAGGAAATCAGGGGTATCCTCAGCCTGGCTATCAATTATGGTGTTAAGAGCTTCCACATGGGTGCACGAGTGGCTACCAAAGGTGCACGAGAAACAAACAAAGCCTTTTCTGTCCACACTGACAACGCCAAATTCTTCGCTGTGAGGCTTAACACACACTAATTTTTCTTTCGAGAATGTCAATTCAGTTATCAAAGGACGTTCCTGAAAGGAATGACAACAGCCTAACAAGAATACCAGACATGATCAAGATCAATATTGAAATTAAGCACTTTTGCTTCCCCATCAATCTTTTTATGGGTAACAGTTGTGACCATTACATGGAAAATCCCCGAAAACGAGATGAATTCAGCACAAACAACGTTCCTCTTCAGTTTCAGATCAGAATGAAATTCTTGATATTAGTTTTCTAATAAGTCATGGTTTCTTGTAAGCAAAAATATGATCAGCTGTGATTAAGATGTCTTCAACATACCAAGGTCTTCCTAGTTACAGAGAAGAATGTGTCTGTAATATCAAACCTGTGAATACCAGTGTTCCGAATCTTCTACTGCAAAGAAGAAATTAAAATGATATTGTTACAGATAGTTCTACCAAAGGCAGAGATACATAATATTGAATAAAATTGATCCTCATTTCATGGTGAGATCAACTGGAATAATTTAGTTGTGCTCGTAGGGACGAAACTTTGATCGTCCAAAAGTGACAATACATGTCAAGGCATGTACGAGTCATCGTTATTCAGGCAGAAATATAAAAGGAAAATTTGACAATGATTTTGCACTGCCTTCGAAAATGAGTAAGTAGGAGAGTAAGTACATAAGAAAAGTAGGTAAGTAATCATTTGCCATTAAGATAAATGTTAACTTATAATATCTTAAAAACTAAAAGCAGCAAATCTTTGATGATTTAAAAAATTGATTTGACCATAATTAAGGGATACATTTGCCAATGTTTGGTTTTGATATCCGGGGAACAGTGGCCGTGCAACCAAGGGCTGTCTTTATTGACTCACCCAGCAGGCAAATAATATCTCCTCAGACCATAACTTTGAGAAAGCTCAGAAATGACCTTCATCTCGTTATCCTTTTATCAGTTTCCAATGGTGTAAATCTGCATTCATTAGCTTTTCTACACTGCCTGGTCATACAGTACAACATGTACCTTATTGTCAATCAGTGGAGACCCTATGCCAAGCACAAGATCTTCAAAGATAAACCATGAGGCACTTCAAAATGACCACTTCAAAATGACCACTCTTCATCTTGGATGACCACTTGTGCATCATGGTACGGCTAAAGCTTCACTCATGGGTTCATCGAAATTCACAGACAGATTATGGATACAGCATAACATACCAATAGGAGTAAAACTTTCAATACTTTCATGCAATTTCTTCCCGTGGATTAAAATAAATGTTGTTTAAAAGTAAGAGTGAATGACAGAAGAGCAAATACAGTACTTACTTTGGATGAACTGTGAAGGAGAAATGTTGTGAATTCCATCCCATTGATTCAGAACTTTCAAACATAACTCAATATGAATACAAGCTGGGTATTGTTGCCTCATATGTTGATCAAATTCTGCAATAATCAAACTTTTGACTGAATTCATGAAAAGTAAAATATCACCTGACAGATGCAGACATATCATTTGTCAGATTGGATATGATCAAGAAACTGTTTTACACACTAAGCATAGACACTTTCCAAATCTTTGTACAAAATCTGAAAGACAACATATAAAGGTATGCTTCATTTGCAAAGTGACTATTGAAGGTTCACATCAGCTCCTCAGAGCTGCCAAATTTTCAACTTGCAGAACATATACAAAATAAGTGTATGTATGTACATAATGATTCTTGCAATAAAAGTATTATGTCAATGATAATACAGTACCTTCATAAATCTGCTCAGTGATACTGAACAGTCCATCAACAAATGCTCGTCTTGTCTTGTCACAAATGCAACTATATATCCAGTAGATCCCATCAATGAATGAAACAGGTCTTCTATTTACAAAGCAAAACTTCTTCAGCTAAAGAAAATCAATTTAAAGAGAAGCTAATTAGTTGTAGAACCATTGAAACACAAAATATTACAAGACAAATTTTTCTTAATGATCTAACTACTGCAAGTTATACAAAAAGTCATTTTCTCTACTCTTTCATACAGTGGTGGACACTTTGCTACATATTGGGGGGGGGAGGGAGAAGCAACTGTTTTAGTAAAAATCATTGTTTATTTCTATTGTTTTCAAACAAAAGATATATGTTCTAGCCAACACTAAGGGCAATTGCATCTGCTCACCACCCTTAACTGTCCGCCACTGTCTTTAAACAGATAAGAATACCTGTTCCAGAGAATCCAAAAGTACATAGCAAAAGAATTCAATCATAGATACTGTGTACAATGATAACACAGGAACTGTAAGGCAACAAAACCACCTGATACCTGCTTTACTGTTCAAATCTGAGTCAGTTAGGAGTAATTCTTCTCCTGCATAATTTTCATGTTCCGTTTTCCATGGTCTCTCTTTTAACAGTCAGACATTACCTTAAGTTTCTTCTTTGATACATCAAAGTCTTGCAATAAAAAGTCCACATTTCCATCCAACATCACAAAAGACTTTGCCATGAGGGCATGAAACATGTAAGTCTGTACGATTCCACAGTCTAACTGGAGATAAGACATAGATGTTGCAAAATCTCTAGAAAACACAATAAACAGTAACCACCACATCTTGATAGGGTTCTGAAAATTTTCAATAACTGCAGTTGCCATTAGCTCAAAGCATCTTCAAATAGACTTTGAGACTAATCACGAAAAACCAAAATCAGGGGCATTTCATCAAATGTATCGTTGTCAAAGGAACTTTATCATATTCCTCTCTAGATCTAAGAATTTTGATTCTCTGATCACATTTCTGATTTGTAAACAACTTTCATGTCCTCCACAAAGAATGACTGCTTGTTAATAAAACCTCAATGAGGCTATCTCAGTATGACATACGTATTAGACTTATCATGATGCAAGACAGCTCCTTCATATTATGGCATTCATTCATAGTCAAAAACATGGTCAAGTAATCAGTCAAACAAATACAAGAAAAAATATTGTGCGTTTTCCTAGCATGCATGGCTGACACCAGATGGCCAAATCTTCAAACAAGCCATTTCCTGAAGTATAAAGTCTGTTGGCATGCAATGGGTCAAATAAATTTAGAATACCTCTACATCTGAAAGTGAAAAGTCTTCATGCACTTCCTCATCACTGCTACTATAGCCTTCTTCGTTACCTTTAAAATACAAAAATACTACTTTCAATTTGACCTATGATTTGACATATCTATTTGCATTGGGCAATGGTTTTAGATCATATCACATCATGAAGAGAGAGAGAGAGAGAGAATTGTGATCAAGGTGATGCAATTGCTGCAAGTAACCCTGAAGTAGCTACCAATTAAAATCATTAATTGCTCTGATTAATCCATTGCTGAAGGTATTGCGCTGCAGCGTTGCAATCCTCTGACTTTACAGTCTGAATAGTCAGGCGAAGTTGGTTCCATATCTGATAGGACACCACTACTTCAACATGATGACAAGGGGTCATGGACTCAATTAGGTCTGCTCTACTTCTGCCATTCAAGCATTTGGTGCTGGAAAATGCAACTCCAAAGTAATAGGCAATGAAAACTCTGTTTTCTTGTAAAAATCGCATTTCCTCCCAGTTGTAAAAATTCATTCTGCTTTAAAGTCATTTGCATCTTATTCAAGGTAGAAGAACTACTGTAATTCAAGAGTAATCAGCTAAAGAAGCTAGGACAAACCTTGGGGATTACTATCTACTGCTGATGGTTGTAGCTCTTCTGTATCACTGGACATAACATGCATATCAGTAACTGAAAGAATAAATAGAAGGTGCATTTATTCACAGAAAAGGTTCTTAAAATGGAATGCTGAAATCAATGAAATTTAGTGCAGGATGCCCTCTGTGCTCTTAGGTTTTCCCCATTTGTGTCTACTTTAAGACCAGTCTCCTCAGGATTTGATCCAGAAGTGTTTGTGTTTCAGTTTTCAGTTTCAGATTATTACTTAAATTCTCTACATACAATTTATAGTTCTGACAATACAAACAAATGACTAAACTACAAAGATAATGATGTTACGAAAACTTAATACTTCACTTGGATCCTTTGAAATTTTGCACCCTGATAGACTCTTTGTCTCACCCCTGAACTTTGCACTCTGATAGACTCTTTGTCTCACCACTTTCTTTTAAATTTCAACACAGCTTTCTCACATCATTCCTTAGCCATTCCAGCTTGGATTTCAGATTGGAAAGTTTGCCTTGTGTGGCCTATTTCCTTGTGGTTTGGCCGTGAAATTTTCATGCAGCAACAAAAGAAAACAATAGGTCTATTGTTTAGTAAGATAAAATCAGCCATGCAAGTGATATGGATAAGGAGAGATCTCCTGCGCATTCTGCAAACCTTCCAATCCTGCCCCTCCATGTGCATTCAAAACCCCTACCCAGATCAAATAAACTAAGACCCATCTACCAAATTAAACGGAATGGACATAGCTATTGCAGCCACTATAAATAGGCTAAAGACACAATTAGATTATATCAACCTGGTCCGGGCCAGCTTTAACTATGTGAATTAACTTCAAGGTTAAAGGGAATCAACACAGCTAAAAGCTGGCCGTGCCAGGTAAAAAAAGTAATCTATTATACTTGACAGCTTCGAGGCATTCCAGTTTCATTTTTGTAGCTAGGGAAACAATAGGGTTGTGGGGGTTAAGCCTGCTTATAACAGCTATGTGATATTGGGGTCAGTTTCCTTTAATGTCCAAGTTTCAGTGATACAAGGGCGGGGAAGGGAGGGGTTGTAGCTGCTAAGGCAACAGGAGCAATCACTAGGAAACAATTAATAAGTGTAAAATGTGGGATGAAAGTAGTACAAAATGTACTACTCTTTTTGAACACCTTTTCCTTTTGCACACCTTGCACTACTCTTTTTGCATATATATATTTAATTTCCTTCTTGCAAGCAGAATAATAATGGATAGGGAAGCCTGAGAATTTGCATGAATTAGTTACAATAATCTTTACCTTCAGTTCTTGTTGGTGCAGATGTACTCCTTTCGCTTGCAATACTACTGGTACTTGTTGGCACATGGCAAGGTCTGGTAGGAATAGGATGTCCATCATGATCTTCCGTTGATTCTCGCTCACCAACGCCTTCATCTGGAATTAATGATCTTCCTCTTGTTTTCCTCCCTGTTTTCCGAGGTCTTTTACGACGAGATAATCGCTTTCTTAGCGAAGAAGGGAAGGTGTAGGACGGCAATTCCGTGTCTGTTATCCTGAGGACGCTGATACGGTGAGCTTGTGTATCATCATCATCATGCAAACCTCTTGATGGTTGAGGTATGGGTAAAGCACTTGAAGCACTCAAACCCAACTCCGGTCTTGCTCTTACATTCCTGAAAATCGGCGCTTGAGGGTCCATACTTTAGCAAAAGTGCTTCGACCTTCCTCGCATCCTGCTTTTGCTGCTTCAGGTGCATGTGCAACTAGGCCGCCCTTTTTATTGGCCGCCCTACCACTGACATGATCAATGCCGGCCTGCCTCGTACCGGCCCAAGGTTTTTTATTATAACGAGATTTGGCTGGCTGGTAGAGAACCAGAATATGGTCCTTTTTATTCCTGGCTGAGTTAAATCGTTGAAAGTCGAAATCGGATAAAAGGCACAAGCCACTGAGCTGTGGTCATGGGATTGGCGTTATGTTCGCTTGTTGAGACAATATGCGAGGAAGTTGTTTATAAACAGACTGAGAAAAGATACACGCACGCAGAATGAGTATGAAGAAGAAGCTGTTTCTTTTCTTTTGACTTCAACGCAAAGAAACAGCCACTTGTCATGGTGGCCTAAATTTAGGCCCTTCTTTATTTTGCTGAACGCCGGTTGATGCTGTCCCGTCCGTTATCAATCAGCTGGAAGAGTTGCAAGGTTTGATTGTGAAGGAAAAGTAAGTATTCAAGTAAGTTTTGTAGTGCTTGTGATCTTCACTTTATATGTGTGTATATATTAACCCCCTGGTCACAACAACCCTGAAGTGAACAGGCCAGATTAACAACCACATCATGATTCTTTTTCTACTTTTTCTGGGTGTAAACATTCAGCTTTACCCTTGCGGTCAATCCGTCAATGCATGCAAGGACCTTGGGGTGTTTTGAAAGTGGATGGGTTGACACATGCAAATTTGGGAGTCTGGGAGGTTGGGAGGTTGGGAGGTTGGGAGGCCAGGTTGGAAAACATGCATGATTTGGCCTACACACAGAAGCGATTGAAAAGCATTTGAAGGTGCGATCTGTGAATAGACTTCAAAAAGCTGCAAGAGGTGCAAGATTAATGATAGGTCGTTTGTTCTCGCATGCAAGAACCTTTTATTGTAGCTGCAAGAAGTGAGTTTGACACAATGCCATAGTTGCAATAAGTAAATGCAAGTTTTCTTGCCTGGTCTGGGGAGGGGAGGGGGCTTGCCTCATGGAAATTTTTTAAGAAACACCCTTTGAGATTGTCAGAATGACTTATCTTGAGGGACTGGCATGTCAATGATTCATTTCATGTGGGAATCTTTTAAGCCAGGTTTACATGTTGGCATTTCTTGGCTCTCTGTTTATTCTTTTACAGCTTCATTTGGAAATGAAATCTATTTCAAACGGGCAGAAGTTACTTCTGGATTTAAAATGTTCTTCCTTTACAAGAAGAAAGTCAACAACATCTCCATGGAGTCTACCAGAATTGCTACAAAAATTGAAAATCCCATCTTTGCTTCCTGACATCTTCACAACGAAGCATGATGACTTTGATGATTTTGATGAAGATGATATGATTGAAGAAGTCAAAGAACCTAAGCTCAGTTACAAATACACAAGCTCTGGGAAGACTGTTGCAAGTATTCAGAACAGGGCAAGAACTCTTCTGAATAGCCTTAAAAAATCTGAGACTGATGAGGCAAGATTACGAAGGTTAGGGAGGCTGATTGAGCACATGAAGAAATATCCAGTTACAAGATCTTTGCTGAAGCGAGAAGGTGGCGTATCTTCTTTGCTTTATATAAGGGAGGAGACTAAAGATGATAAGTTAAAGATGTCTGTGAGAGCAGCTCTGACTATTCTTGGATTTGCTGATCCAGTGAAGGAAGCTGGTATTAGAATATTGTCTCTTGATGGTGGAGGAACAAGGTACTGATGGAGTGATTTGCCTTTATTACTTGAAAATAAACCATGTGCGTAATTAAGAGTGCCAAGATAAGCTAGGGATTAATTAAGCCTGAATGCTGTTAAAATGTGAAAAATTGTACAAATTAAGCCCCACCTATGTGAAAAATCTTTGAAAAACATGAAAGGGTAAATTCAATTGTGTGGCTTGATTATGCACACAGTTTATTTTTGTGTAATAAGGTAACTAAACAGTGACCAAAAGGAGGGTACCCCTGAAATATCCAACACATTGCTGCCTAAAACAATTATGTTTTCACTGTTGTTGCCTTGGAGAGGTAGGATGAAGAGGGGTCACTGACTCAGGACCTGCAGCTGAAGGGAGCTAATTTTCTTCAGGATAAATGACTTAATCTCTTGGTCTTTCTCACTGTGCTAGAGATCCTAGATAAGTTTTTATCCCTAGGTAATAACTAGATGAGATTAATTCAATAGAAAAATTTACAAAAAGTGCAGAGGCTGTAACGATCTCCTCATTCAGTATAGGTCCAAGGTCTCTTTTTCTTTTAAGAGAAAAGTGCAGAACCAGTTTGGCTAACACTGATTGAAAAACAACAGCTCTACTACACAGGGCATTGCCCTTTTTTTATTATCATAACTATTATTATAATGTGGCACCCAAATCTTTCACTTTATAGCTGGCAAGCTTGACCCAACTTGCCTGTTATTCTTGACTAAATCTGCCCACGAAAGCAGCCCAAAGGGTCTACAGCAACTTTACTGGTTGCCCATCCACATCTCCAAATTGAACATACAGGGTGAGTGGCCAAGCGGCTCACACGGTTTTTGTTGGGTGACTGAAGCTCGTTCAAGTGGGATCAAACTCCCAATGGGTGACCTCTGAGACCTGGCCTCACAACTCACCTCATCGTCCTTTGGAACAGGCATTAAACTAGGGCTCCCATGCCTCACCGTAGCATGCATAGTGGGCTAAAATTTACTTTAAGTAGCTAGGAATCCTGACAAGCCCTCTCAAAACAAATTACTACAACAACAAAACGTAAGATACTGTACATACATAGATCATTCAGCATGGTGGGACCTGACCTCGGCTGTGGAATGAAATTGTTAATGGTGTGAAAAACAATATGCTGACATTGAACCATTTGAGATAGGTTTAAGATATCTCTCTTCAGTTTATTGTAAAATGATCATTGCATAGGTTTCTACAGACTCTTAGGAACAGTAAAGTGCAGTTGAAGGTATTTATCAATATTGCACGATATTATGTACTTCATTTGTAATTTTGTAATTCACAATTCATATTTCAGGGGAGTGATGACAGTGGAAATTTTGCAAAGACTAGAACAGCTCACCGGAAAACGAGTTCATGAGATGTTTGACTTGGTAGTCGGAACGAGTACTGGCGCCATACTGGCGTTCTTATTGGCCATCAACCGAATACCACTTAGTGAAGCAATGAAATTATATGAACGTCTAAGTGCAGAGATCTTTCGAAAGAATACTGTGTTTGGCACTGGAAAGCTCTTCTTCACACATGCGTTTTATGATACAGAGAATTTTGTGGATATTTTGAAGTAAGTTGACTGAATTTCGTTGCGCCATTAATTGTGTGTTGTTGATAGGCGCAAGAGTATTCCCTAAGTTCTGATAAGAGAGATGCCCATTTTGGAAAAAGATCTTAGGAAATGCTTGCTTTTAGTAATGCATATTTTACGGCATAGAATTCCTGACGACAGCTAAGGGGTAAAATGTGATTTTGTGCACAACTATATTTTGAACTAACCGTTAAATCAGACCTTGGCTTATTCAACAACCATGGAATGCAGGGGTTTGTTTCTCTGTTCTAACGACCATTATTGAGCTCATCTCACACCCTGCAGAAACTTTACAGCATTCAATACACATTACCGTCTTAACTATACACTTCCAAATGGCAAAAACCACTTGATGTTATTTAATAGCACGAGGGCCGTCGCTAGAGGTGTCAAGCTAGGGGGGTGCATGCTCTCCGCTTGCCGACTGCTGGGCATGGCTTTTGAGCGTTGCTTTTTGTCACACACACACACATACTCCTTGTTGAGGGGCTCAAGTTCCTCTCCACTAGTGGCGTAGCCAGGTTCCTGCCTTCAGAGGAGGGTAAGTTGCGAGTGAAGGGGGCACAAATGGGGGTCCGGAGGCTTGCCCCTGGAAAATTTTTGGAGGTCACATCCTTTAGCTGTAGACGCTATTTTTTAGCCCAAGCCACCCAGAACCATTTAAGAACCTAAGGATAGAAAGGCCAAGTTCAATGAACTCGTCGCTAATATCTAGGGATCTGCACTGCCTAAACTCTTAGGAAAAACAAGAATGTGCCCAAAGGAAACAACAAGAAGAATTTGAAATTTGGCTTGTTTTAAAACTCTGATTAAAGTCCAGAAAGAACAACGATGCTCATGCAAGGGAAGGGTGGCTTGTAACTCCACTCTTCCCTTCCATGAGCATTTTACTGAATACGTGGAATACGAAGAGAATGCGAACGAAGCAAGCTGAAAATTTTTAGAAGAGCACAAGCACACAAAACGTTTCCCCAGACTTAATGATTTCACTACTTTGTTGAAATATCACGGTATCGTAAAAAAGGATACAATGTTGATGAAAGTTAAGGAAGGTTTAAGTAGGATGCATAGAAGTTTGTAACGCTGGATGCTTGGGGAAGTGGAGAAATCTTTAAAGAAGACCAGTGGCATCATGTCACCAAAGTAATAGAGGAATACACATATAAAGATAAAGATATGCCTAAATTGTGGTTCATTGGATCATATGATTAATTGGATCTAATAAAGGTGCGTGCATGCACATCATAGCAACCTAGGCGGTACTACAATAATACACTGACGCATGTATCGAAATGCGAGCGAAGCGAGCAGAAAATTTTTATGCTTCTGTTGCCTTAAATCGTGCCAAGATGTCTCTAAGTAAGTAGGATTTGTAAATTGAAGTTCAAATGACTTGCCGACTGGTTTATGCTAAATTAACGTGCAGATTTCAGGAATTTTCTCAGTTTGCCGACTGAGTGTAACTTTCACTTGATTTGCCGACTGAGATATGGCCAAGGGGGGTGCCGCACCCCCAGCACCCCCAATGTAGCTACGGCCCTGAATAGCACCTGAATATCAGGATATTTCTCAACAACTATGAGTTGAAAAAAGTTAGTGTTTAGAATATTTACTATTTAGGGCACTAAAAGAGGCTTGAATATCAGACTCATCTTAATAAACCCATGGACGCAGAATAACATTGTAGCCTGTAGAGAGAACACTATCAACTTCTGTAAAAGAACATTATCTATCAACTTCTGTAAAAGAACACTATCAACTTTTGTAACTATCATGGAGGTTGTTCTTCCAGAGTGAGGCCTCTCCATTACAGTTAGGATTGGCTGACCCCTGCGATTACCCCCCAAACGTGGCTAACTCGACTGTATAGTTTCTGTTAGATAAAGTAAAATCAATGAAAAATATCAATCAAAGTTCACAAAGGGTGTCCCTTAAAGAAAAAGTTCAGCTTGGAACAAGCTAGTGCAAGCTTCAATCAATCGAAATATAAAATAAACCTGTAGCTAGAGAGAAAGCTGTTAAACCTGCAAGAAGATCCAGTAATTTCTTACCAAGAACGTTATTTTACCAAATTATTTTCCAAATGCTCATTTCTATGTTCAAGTGATACTCAAATGTCATTTGTTTGTTTGGTATAAAACAGCCCCGTCGTGTCATTTATCTGTCCTTCGCATGGACCAAACTGAAGAGTTTGCGACGAAACGCGTATTTGGTAAATAATTTGGTGAAATAACGTTGTTGATAAGTGATCACTTGATTTTCTTGCAATGTCGCTTGAGCTTTCTCTCTAGTTACAGGTTTATTATAAATTTTTTGACTGTTGTTCTTTTACAGGAGTTGATAATGCTTTCTCTACTGGCTACAATTTTATTTTGCGTCCATATTAAGACGTCTTTCATTCTTCCATTCCCATAGTAAAACTATCAATAGGTATTTCATCGTGTTATTACGACGGACAGAGTCACAATTTCTCCTTCTATCTCTTCCAGGTCTGAACTTGGAGCCGATAAATGTTTGATTGACACGTCTTTTGACTTTAGGATACCGAAGGTAAGATGCTGCTGTTATATTTGGCCATCTCTTCTCGTCAATGTGTTGGCTGTTTTGACCTTTAAGATAGACTTATGACGATGGGTCCCTTGAATCCCTGCGGTAAACCTTGCTCAACAGGGACTCATAATGAAACAGTGAAAAAGCTAGCCCTATTCTCTGCAATCATCAATGGAATTATGATGGAATCACGGCTTCGAATCTTAATCCCGTGGGAGTGAATTCAATTCTTCAGTCGAATCGAAAATTCTATCACATTTACACCGCAACAATAGTAATTCACAAATCTCACAAACTGATTGGTACTTTAGGAATGGGTCTAAATAGGGCCAGGTTTCCAGAGTAATGTTAACAAATGTGAAACGAATATAATGATGGGTCGAAAATAAGCTAGATAAAATCAAAGAGGGTGGGAGTGCTGCAGTTTGAAACGAATGAAATAGTGGGTCAAGTAAAATGGGGTTAGAGTGCTACAAACAGATTAACTGTCCAGTGTGAACAACAGTGATATAAAATATAACGCCATTCAATTGAACCTTTCGAGTGACAGTATGTTTGATGCAGACGCTTTTTCAGAACTGCTGAAAGGTCTAGGTATTTCGTTAAAATTCGACATTAAATTTCTTCGCAGTCTTTTATGTGACAAGGATCTGTATTTATGAAACATCGGCCGCAGATACAGCATGCCGTCCTTGTTATACCCCAGATTCAGGCTAATGGCAATTCCAAAGCTACCGAATTCTGAAAACGGTAGACTTCGCAGAGACAGAAACACACTTCCCAATCAAACACAAAATTCTTCAAAACTGCAGGTTCCAGATTCATCCTGACGAGAACAAGGGTTTCTCAAATGAAAATGATAATCTCTCCAAAGTCCCTGCCAAACCTGCCATTTTCGGCATTTGTGAGTCAATCAAACACGAATTTTGAGTCTACTAAACAAGGACAGGTTTTGTAATACAATAGCAACAGTTTCTTTAATTGACACCTCAATTCAAAGCGATTAGTGACTGCAGACAAAGGAATTCGCTCAACCGGTAAATCAAAGCAAGCAAACACAGCCACAAAAGTTGCCCCGGAACCAGTAGGGCAAAGTCTCACTTTGTGCAAGCGAAAGTTGGTTTTTAAAAGAAGTTATGTGCTTAAAACGAAAGAGCAAGGGTAAATGTAAGTTTTGTCTCGCGGATTTTGTTTATTTGATTCAAAAGCTGTGTGGTAATTGTTTCATATAAGCCCTTAGTACCCGAGAATTTTAATGCCTTCTGCTCGGCCTCTGAATCAAATAAACGAAATCTGCGAGGCAGAAGTTTAGATTTGCCCTTCTTCTTTCGTTATCAGCATATTACCTCTCTTAAAAACCTCCTTTCGCTTGTACAAGGCGAGGATTTGCTCAACTGGTTTCGGCGAAACTTTTGCGGCAGTGTTTGATGTGAAATACCGGCTGAGAGAATTTCCTTTTGTCGACAGTCGCTAATCACTTTGAATTGAGGTGTAAATTAAAGCAAATGTTGCTATTGTTTTACAAAATCTGCCCTTGTTTGTCTACGAAGTCTACCGTTCCCAGAATTGGTACCAATCAAAGACGCCCATAATAAAGCTGCACTTTCCGAACGTTTCATCTTTGGTAGTCCTTGTCAAAGAACTTTGCGTTTGCAAATGAAACTCATTGTCAAATTGTAGGTCGCAGCAGTGTCTACATTGGTAAATCATCAAGTATTACAGCCATATGTCTTCAGAAATTATTGCCTGCCTCCGGGAACAACACAAAACTTCTATGGAAGCAGTTCACATAAGCTTTGGGAAGCACTACAAGCTTCATCTGCAGCGCCTGGGTTTTTCGAAGAGTGCAAGCTAGGCCCGGATATACATCAGGTAAAACAAGGCTTCTGTTACCATTCAATGGCCCCAAAATTTAATCATTACCTTTTCCTATTTTTGCTTTATTCAACGCAAGTATTTGCTTTAAAATACTCTTGTATGAGAAATCTTCTATCTAAACCGATACAAAGACGAACTTATTTCATTATAAATCATTTCCACACGAAAAGTGTATTTGAAGGATCTTCAGGACATGGCTTGTTTAGACATAAGAAGTTACTGAGAAGAGGTTCTAGTACTATTCTTCAATTTCACTAAAAGTCTTTCAATGTTGAATGCTAAATAAAATCTATTTTATTTGTTAAGGAACTTGCCTGTAGGGATCGAAAACTGTCAGTTAAAAACTATCGGTGCAAACCGCGGATAGGGTTTCTGATAATTAAGAGCGACCATTGTGGAAACAACTTCGTATTGACCTTTTTAATGCTATCCCTGCCATCTTTAACTGGGGGTATTTTTAGACTAAATTTCTAACTTTTGCCTGTAAATTTTATACCTGTAAATCTATCACTTTCTTTTTCTTAATTTCTATGTTGTAATTAATTTGATTGCAAATTATACATATATACATACATCAGCTTTTTAAACCATGTGACAAATCCAAGTTTGTTATCATAAAGACGATTAGGCCCCGTTCACATTGCTCCATTTTTGTTGCATCGAACCTACCCGTTCACACTGCTCCGTTTTTGTACAAAAACGGAGAGCAAAACATCCGTTTTTGTGCGTTCTCACTGATCTGCCTGATAACAAAAACGCAGCGAAAACATCCATTTTTTTTTGCGTTCACATTGCTCTGTTTTTGTGAAGCTCGTTGTTGGATATTGGGGCGTTTTCAAAATCTCCGTTTTTGTGCGTTCACATTGACGAAATGCGTTTTCAAAAATCTCTGTCGTGGATATCCACTTTTGACAGCGTTCTCGAAAACCTCCGTTTTTGTGGCGTTTTTGTGCGGATCAGTGTGAACACTTTCACAAAAACGGAGGTTTTTCTCTCCGTTTTGTACAAAAACGGAGCATTGTGAGCGGGGCTTTAGTCGTAATATTGCGCAATATGACTTAGATATGGCAAAGTGAAATCAAATGTGCGCATCTTCTAGGATGGTGGACTGCTGACGAATAATCCCTGTGCTCTCGCAATTCATGAATCAAGACGTTTGTGGCCTAACACACCGCTGCAAACAGTTATATCAATTGGTAATGGAGTATATCATGGAAGATCTGGTCCCCATACCGGATCATTTACAAGCTTGAGAGCAAAACTCATGAAAGTGGTGGCGAGTGCAACTGATGTAGAAGGTATTATCAATTGTTTCCAGTTAAGCCTATTATCCTGGCCATAAGGTGTTGAGAAAAAATCGACTTTCCGTTATTTTTAGACGTCACTACCATGATACAGTCAAAATTTTCACTTCCCCCCTCCCCCATCTCAATGTTGTTTTTTGTCTTCAGAAGACATTGCAGGTATCAGATTTTAGGATATCTATGCAAGCAACATTGATTTGGAAGAGCAGGGGGTTGCTAAGTGGAAACATTGGAGATTTTCCAAACATTCTCAACACTTATGGCTAGGATTGTAGTTCACACCGCAGCGATTAACTTATTTGCTTGAAAGTGATTTTAAACATGAAGTAGGCTCCTCGTTCTCTGAAGAGATGCTTCTTGATGTTCTCATATGAATACGCAAGGTAATTTTTAAGACCATTTGAATACTCAGGTAGCCCCTTTAAAGCGAAATTGCTAACGGCCCCGAGCTGCTCTGTTACGCCACTGGTCTGAGGTACTAGAATCCGCAAACCCGGACCAAACTGAGCAAAAACCCGAAAACCCGCATGCAAAAAAGGCAAAACCCGAAACTGCATTTCTGAACAAAAATCTTCAGTTTTCGTCAGTAATCTTCGATTATTTCCAGCATTTTCATTGTCACGGACTCTCTGCACCTCCTTCTAAGTATCCGAAAGCTAGTTTTTCGATCTCGGTTATTTACGTGTAATGTATGATTTTGAAGACCCGAAAAATAGGAATTTTGAATGAAATACTCGAAACCCGAGCACCCAAAATGGCAAAATCTGCAACCAGTGACACATAAATCCCGTAACCCGAGAGCTATAAATGGCCCAACTCGTGACCCGCGAAACCCCAAAGCCCCCCTCGTCTGAGGGGTTCCTTTGTTGTATGTACTGGGAGCCTAATGGAGCTTCTGTGATTCAGTGAATGCTGTTTATTCATCTTTCTTAGCTGTTCACATAACACTTCAAGATCTTCTCCCTGACACAACATATTTCAGATTCAACCCAAATTTATCAATCGATGCAACGCTGGATGAAAGCAAGCCAGAAGTATTAGAGCAATTGAAAACTGATGCAAAGAACTATATTAACAAATATGAATGGAAATATCGTAAAGCTGCAGAGTCTTTGAAGAGAAAAAAAACGACTGGACAGTATGCAACAGAGCAACTAATCCTGAAGTTGGAGATGAGAAATTATAGATAGAGTATAGCGTATATTTCATTTACGATTGCAACAGGTAGAATCTTGATAAGGCACTACGGACATTGAAGTGGCTATCTATTTTTCGCTCCGGGGGGGGGGGGGGTATCTCGACCTGTCATCTGACGGGGACGTGCCATTTTCCCCGAAAGATTGGTACCTATAATTCTGTAAATTCGGAACACTGTTAGGCCCAAAATACCGCTATTCGAATGAACATCTAGGCCATAATTTCGAACATCATAAAAAATTCTTGAAAGGGTACCCATAATTACGTTAAATGTCTGAAAATTGTGAAAATGATACCTATAATTCCGTGATGGCACGTCTCCGTACCACAAAAAGTACCAAGATACCCCCCCCCCCCACGACATTTTCGGCAGTCCTCTGAAATAGGCCTCGTGTTTCTTCGAACAATCAAGGCAAATCTTTCTTTTTACGGATAAAACAGAAAAATTTAATTTGTCTTTGGTCTTTTTATGGGGTTCAAGCTTCGTACTATTGGAATTTATCATAAAAAAAAAGAATTTCCGTTAAATTTGAGGTGCAGATTTAACGATCTTATTGATAAGCCGTTTTTAGCTCTTTCTTGAACATTTCAGGTATTCTGTTTTTCACGAAAAATAATTATAGCAAATCAATGCGCGTAGATACAGAAATGAAACAAATACTCTGATCTAAGTTGAGCATTGTAAAATAGACCTCTTTTATAATTTTTCCAGATAACATGCACTTTTACTAAAATGACAGCTTAAATAGGGAAACTTTTTTTTGGGACAGCCGGTATACTATAAGTCATCGGGGAAAAGAAACTGTAGTATCTGCTTTATGCGTTGTCTTTCAAGACACTGTAAAACGTCAGTTGTGCAATGCAGATGAGAGCTTGCATCTGTTTACTCGCAAGTGAGGAAAGGAACTATCTACAGTCTATGTGTTTCGTTAAATATATTTTGCCAGCCCCTTCACTTAAGTATAATTTTAGAACCAGATTTTACTGGTTTTATCGAGCTCGACATCACAAAGATGCCATATTTTATCTTGCTAGCAGTAATAGATAGTTTATGCAAAATATTCTTACTCTTAAACAACTGAACGATTTATTCATTTCATTTTTCGTTTGAATTGACGTATTTATCTGTTTTGAACTTTTTTATTCATTCAACCTTAATGATAATGTTTTTTAAAGAATGTAAATAGATATATCATTAAATGATGAGACTGATGCTAGTGTCTGTATGCTATGATATAAGCTTATCAGTAAGCTCAAAGCGAGAAATGAATCCCTGGAATCTTCTAAGATTTGAGATTAGCTACTGCCTCATTTATTCCTTCTCAATGCATGCACAAAGAATGCGTAATGCTGGACTTGCCCAAGTCGTCCTGGAAGAAAGGAAGAGACGACTTGTCGCGAACAGCTCACTGCTGGATAACACAGCTGGATGCCCGGACGGTTTTTGGTACGGCATAGACGGCACCTTTGATCATAATGTTTGGCCAATAGCCTAGCAGAAAAAATACTGCTTTTGGGCAAACCAACATTGAAACATAAATGGCTGTATGTCAAAACGAACAGATGTTTATATATTGGCGCCACCTTTCCAAAACAGCGCCCCTGTGTAGACAGATACAACTGACCCCTGGTTTTCAAGTTCCTTGTGGTAAGGTCCTTTTCTATTCATTAATGAGCAGCTGTTCGCGACAAGTCGTCACTATCTTTTTTGCATGACGACTTGGGCAAGTCCACCATAATGCCGTTATGGTCTCCACTTAGAAAAGAGTGTTCAAGGACTTGTGGTTTTTGTTTTTGGGAAGACATCGATGGGCCAAAGCCAGATTGAGGTCCATTCGTTTCTGACTTTTTGAACTTTGCAGTATAAAGCAATAAATGAACGAATTGATAAAGGAAGGAATGAACTTGTGAAAAAGAGAATTGATCAATGAATACAGACATGGTCAGAAAAATGACAAAGTTATTGATGAAATATTGGCAAAACCTGGAGAAGTATTTTCATCAAAAGCCAGTAGAGCTGGCAATAACCCAGGGGTACATAACATGTTGAAGACACGTGTATGTGCCGCCAACTGGGCGGGTTTTTGGGCCCAAAATTCTCGAAGCAAGGGTCGTAGTAAAATTGGACAGAGGTAGGTATTGGAAATTAGAAGAGAGTACCTGTCTGAAAATTCGGGCAGCAGGCCCCTGTCCATCCCCAAGTCATGTACCCCCTGGGGAGATAAGGTGCTATAACACAAGTAACTCATGGATTTAGTTGTTATGGGGCATATTTACGGGATATAAAACTTTCTGGCTTCAAATTTCATTCTGTTCCCTGCTGTCCTCTGCGTTTACTCTACTATGTTAATGGTTGTGTCTTATAAAATGTCTCATTGCTATATGTTGCAGAAACCTCAAAGATAATTTGTCTACGACGAGACTGCTTCAAGACAAGGTCCCGACTTGCTAACAAAGCTGTAGGAATTATCTTAAACTTGGAGGGGAATGTCTCTTAAAGGACGCCTCTTAAAAGGTCCGTTGTCATTCCAAGGGTGTTACGACACGGATGTTTTGATTGATTATTTGTTTACCTTACTTTGATCCGTGTGTCTTGTTTTGTTGTCTTTTTTCTGTTCTGTTTCGTCAGCGTGCATAGGCCCAATCGCTCTCAAGTTGTTCGAATAGAGCTCCCTTGTATTTCTGTGTCTTAGAGCGCCTTCGCAAAAGAAAGGTTTTTAAAACCGCAAATAAAACCTTTCTTGTGCGAAGGCGCATTAAGACACAGAAATACAGTACAAGGAGGGAGCTCCATTCGAACAACTTGAGAGCGCTTGGGTCTAGCCACGCTCAGTTGAAGACGAAACAGAACAGAAAACAAGACAACAAAACAAGACACAGGAATCAAAACAAGGTAAACAAATAATCAATCAAAACATCCGTGTCCTAACACCCTTGGTCATTCACTACAAAACAAAAAAACAATACAAAACAAAAAAAGAAGTAAAAATAACGAAGTCACAAAGTGAATAGGAAAAAATTTGGATAACATTCTGTCTGTATTGGCACCTCCTGGAACAAAAGGGCACTGTGAAGTTGGTTAAAAAACTTTGGGCATACTTATCATTTTGAAATGTTTTCAGTTCTGGTGTGTTGGTTGCTTACGTGTGGGGTTAGCCTGTTAACAGGCCTGCCTTTTGTTGATGAGGCTAGTGTGGGGTGAAGCATAGTCACAAGAGGTGAAGTGAGGGTGCAACAACAAGCATGGTGGAGAATTGTGGAGAAGTGGGAGTGGGGGAGTGGGGAGAGTTGAGAGTTGTTTTCGGCAGCAAAGGCTGCCTCGTTCTGGGGTTGAAAAGGAATTGCAAAATACAAAATGGCGTTTATTGATGGCGGTTGATTCAGAAGGCAAGGTATGAATTTGCAAGTCCAACAAGCAAGCAGTCAAGATTTTGGCGCAATTAGACTATAATAGTGTTAGCAGATAGTGAAAGTAGGTACGGTATGATTTTGATATTATCATGTTCTTCGCCGTTTTGTGATCGGGTGATGAAAAAGTTTTGAAAAAATTTAGGCCCGAAGCGCGAAAGGAAAAGTATAAGGTAAATGATTATTAAAAAGTAAATTAATGAGAAGCTGCAGCAAACAGACTGCAAATGTGGAATGGTCTATCAACTATGCAGATCAAAGACTGATATATGAGTTTAGATGACAAGAGCCATCAACACAAACAAATGGAAGTCTTGAGATTCAAACTTATCACAGGTAAAACAGTGCTGAAATAGGCTGTGAAATTGGCTGTGAAATTGGCTGTGAAAGTTGCCACAAAATAGAAAGTGGTCAGCTAATTGCCACACTAGTGAAATTGGCCAATTCATCTTGAAATTCACATCTCGGGTGACAAGTGGTCAGCTAATTTCACATGCCAGCAATTGTACAGCAATGAAGTGAAATGGGCTTTGAAATTGGTTGTGAGATTAGCCACTACCTAAAGAGTGAAATTGGTCAGATAATTTCACTAGGAAGAAATTTTCCATGAAATAGACCATTCATATCAATATCCTGGTGAAAATTCCTTTTGGATTCTATTTAGATCCTTATAGGATCTTGCTTCAAGATCCTAATGATCCTGTGTCAAGATTCTGTAGGATCCCACATACAGTATCCTGTAAAAGATCTGATAGGATGTTGAATATCTTTAAGGGATCCTATCATTCAGACCGTGATCAGAATCTTTAAAAAGAACTTAAAGGATCCTAACATATCTTGTAGGATATCTACTTGTAAGATCTAAAAAGGATCCTTTTACAGTAGATCCTGCACAGGATCTTCCAATCTTTTTCAACATCTTATCAAACACTGATGAATCAGATTGAATAAGCCTGACACAGCACAGCCTTTGCTGCCAAGACAATGATATTCACAAACTTCTTTTCATTCAGAAATCCATAACCTTCATTGATCTATTTTTGTAAGATGATTCTTGACCCTGACATTGAGGCAATCAGTCTCTCAGTTTAGCCGCATTCTTGCACAATCACTGTTGCTCATGATGTCATATTAGTTTAAAACAATCTATATCAAACTTCAATCAGGCCGTCGTCACCATTACATCATCAGCATGTAAGCTTTTCAAAACACCACATATATATACAGTAGCTACAACTTCAAATGTATCATTTCAATGTTATCAGCGCTGGTGTTTTTTTATCATTCAAAAGTTTAAACAAAACTCTCCAAATAATCTGATGTGATAATGAAATTAAGGCACACATTGCTTGTTATCAGATCAGCAATAGTAAACTGTCTTTTCTCCTTCATCTATTGTAAATGCTTGTTAACAGGGCTTTACTGCAACATATTCTACCAAGAACAGTGCATCTTTTTCACTCAGCTTCTTGCTTTAGGCCCATCCATCAACCACACTCCATTTTCCATCATAACATGTCTCTTCTATCCTCTCTTATTCCAAAAATTCACTTGATTGGTTCTTCCAACCTCAACAACTTATCTAATGGTACATGCTTCTAGTCCATGTGAAATTTCATGGTTACTTTCTTCTTGAAACAGCCTTCAGAACTTCATTTCTCATTGCTTGTAGGACTCTCTCTGATAATTTAGGCCATCATCATGAAAAATTTGAAAATTTCAAATTGATCAACTGACATCCATTCAAATGCTTCTTCCTGGCAATTATCCAATCAGAATGCACCATTTGAATCTCTATTGTATAGGCTACAATACCCTATTGTTATTTAAACCAGTAAGACAAAAGAATATGTTTTAAAAACTGTTTGGGTGAAAGATGATGACCAATTTCACTTGCTAGTAATTGTGTGCACTTACTATGTGAAATTGCTCTGTGCAGTTTCAAGCAGTGTGAAATAATTGACTAATTTCACACATGAGATCATATGGCCAATTTCAGATAGAACAATTTAGTGAATCTGAGATGTCACAGCCAATTTCTATCACTGTGAAAGCAGACACTATTGTCCTATTTCATAACCACTTTCTTATGCATAGCCAATTTCCCACATAGCCAATTTCACCAATGTTTTACCTGTGTATAACAAAACAGCTTCTTCTTTGTGTGTACATACAAACAAGGCCTGCCCCCTACCCCTAGACTGGAAAGTTTGCATCTTGTGTGTGCAAGTAAGGATGGCCTTAGTAAGGCTGCACAGAAAATTTGCGGGCTGAGAACAATATGTTAAAACAATATATAGATCCTTTATCACCAACCAACTGCATAGCTCAGGTTGAAAACTGCGTCTGTAAGTTCCTGTGGTCGTAATGTCTTTTGTGCGCATTACAAACTTTCTAGTCTGGGCCTGCCTTGGCCACCCATGGGGTCTACTTTTACTTAATACCTTGAGCACCCAGAATGCCAGGTTGGAAAGTTTGTCAACTGTGCACCGAATGAAAAGAGACTGATAAAATTTTGCGCACCAAAATTTAAATTAATGAGCGCACCAAAATTACGATGGAAATAAACATGGACTAGTCAAACATAAACCTTATTCTAACTATCTTCTAACTTTCGGATTGTCTTTACTGGAAATGTCGTAATATACTTGGAATTGTCAAACTTGGAATGTCTTTTTTGAATATCAACATGATTATCGTCGCAATTCTTGTACTCCGTTTTTTGATGATAGAAATAGCAAGGGATGGCCCAATTCTGATTTTTTATGATAATGTTTTATAATCTTATCATGTTCAGCGAGCTCTCATTCAGTTGAACAAATTTTAATTTCTGGCTCATCTCAACTTTAGGTAAAATACCAATTACAACTCAGCGCCCCTGTTGTTCTGACTCATTGTGGCAAGAATGTGTGCCAGATGTAACTAAAATCCCTGTGTAATTCATGCGCGCTGCGCACCAATTTTTTACATTTGCGCACCCAAGTTTTAAAGTGCGCCCCGAAGATCTTTGGCGCGCAGTACGAACTTACCAACCTGGCCAGAATGCCTCCTGCCAATAGAATCTCATTTTTAGCCAAAATTCCATGACAGGATTACGGTATATCCCAGCCTGATAACTTTGCAAAGTGCTCATGGAAGGTGCTTGCCTGACCACTGTTTCAAACAATAAACTATTGTTTCTTGGAATTGCGCATGGGAGATCTTCCATGCGCACAACATAGTTAGCAGTCTGTTATATACCTTTCATGTCTTATTCCAGCGCAAGTGTATCTATTGAGGCTATTTTTCCAGGACAGGTCACATTTAAAATGGAAGACTTAAAATGATTTGCAACAGACATTTGGTATTATCCAGAATAGATATATATCGTATTTTCAAGCGTTTATTCCAGGACAGGGTCACAAATCTTCTGTCAGGCACATCCCTGTTGTTTTTTTCATATCCATATGAAATTCTTACAATATATGTTTACCTACTCTACATATCTATACTATTATATATAACTGCACAACACTACAGGGACAATAACATGAGGGGCGAAATTGCATGGCTACCCCATATAACAAGAAACGACAAACGCTACTAGGACTATGCACAAAGAAGAAACGAAAAATACATGTAAACTAATCACTATGAGCTAACTACAACCTAAATCAATCCCAATGAACTATTGCGGCGCGGCATAAAGACTGTGGGAGAGGAAAATCAGAATAATGTCCCTGCTTTCTACCGAATTGTGTCCTACCGAATTACCAAATTATTCCTGTTGTTTTTCCTGACCGTAGACCCCAAGTACTGGCTACATGAATGCAGAATGGATAACAAGATGATATTATCAAGCAGGATGTCTTAAAAGTGATTTACAGTAGTTGATATTAATATTAATCTAATATCAATTTAATAAGATTTAATTGTAATATTAATTTTTCCCTTAATCAGCAGTCAGAAGGCAGATCATGATTATTGGAGAATAAAGAATTCAAATTTTCAAAATCAACTAACAATGGAGCAAGCTTTGAAAGGAAGAAAATGCAAGAAAATGCAAGTTTGCAAGAATAGAACAGTTAATCTGTCCTCATCACATGACAAAAGATATGTCAAAAGTTTCAGTATGGAAGAGCTATCATCCATGGCTCGTGAAATTTGCGCAACAAAGAGCAAACAGCCATTTTATCAAGTTGGATTAGAATACACTTTTGAAAGGACTGGCAGCTTTGAGAACATTTGCAGATCTAGCCAGGAAAAGACAGAACATAAGCAGAATTATCATAGCTGGCCCAAGACAAGCTTGCAGAAAAAGAAATACAGGAAACACATGAGAAGAATAAGTAGGGACAATAGTTTGACTTTAGAAATAATTGAATCTCATCAAGGAACTTCTGTTGATCGAAGATTGGCAAGGAAGGACGGAGAAACTTTAAGGAGATCAGATGGAAAGAAATTTTCCTCATGTTTGTTTTACAATGCTTCTGAAATAAACAGAAAAGATGATGAAACAGCAAGTAAAGTCAAGGCTATAACAATGGACAATACTTTCTCACAATCTACTGGAGTGTTAGAATCCAGGGAACAGCTTAATTCGGTCACAAAAATTGTGAAAGAAATGCCTCAAAAATCAAGTTTGTCATTACCAGTTCTTCCATCCGATAAAAAGGATGACAGTGGTTTATTTTACCATGAGTATTGGCCAGAGAGTCAGTGCTTGTCACCATTTCTTGTAGTTGACAAAGTTGATAATAAGAAAGAGTTGAGTTCCACTGAAAGTTTCCCATGTGATACCAAATCTGCATCTTACTTGGATGAACTCCAAGACCAGTGCCAAGAGATAAGAAGTGATGGAACTCCAAGTGCACCAATTAGAGAATTTATGATAGAAAATGTTCCAGCACATGTCAAGCAAAGTGAGAGCAAGATTTGCAAGGGAAAGGAACAGTCATTGAAATGTAATTGTGTTTCACATGAAATTAAGATGGATCTTGGTGATAGAAGGAACCGTTCCAGCCCATCTAATTCATACTGTCTAACTGACAAGGCTAATATTAGAAGTATTCCGGGCAGAAAGTCTACAGATTCCACTGTTACCAGATTAAGAAAGTTTGGGAAGAAACATAGGAGCAGATCTCTGGAACTTTTAACACAAGGTTGCCATTGGACCAACAAACTAGAAATTGAGTCATGTTTGTCACAAAAGGTAGCATTATTACGTATTGGAGCACAAGCTGGCACAAGTACACCCCAAGTGCAGACTGATTTACCAACGTGTGGCAGTTCTGTTCATGAAGGAACTGATGAATCAAAACTGGAAAGGAAGGATAAAGCTAGCTACCCTGTGATAAGAAATGTGACTGAAGAAAGCAGCGAGAGTTCAGATTCTGGTGTTGGAAACATAAAGTATGATATTATCATGAAGAACTGGAATGAACCAGTAGTCAGTGGACCACTTTTTAAGAAGAGGCTTGAGGTATGTGATCCATTTCAGATACTGATGCTCAGATTATGGCTACCTTTTTTGAGCATTTGTTCAACATTATTTTACACCATGTGTTTATCTGTTTAAACTTTTACATGAAAATGTAAGGGAAGAATGGCTTTTTGTTAGATGAATGGATGGTGAAATTCTGAATGTCAGCAACCCTTTTAAATACCCATAGATCAGGTATGTATATGAGAAATGATATGGTTTAATGGAAAGAAACGCATTTAAAATTCAGAGTTTAGATCTAAGTGTGAAGCTTGCATTCTGTAAGAAACTGTGATTTTATGTTTTTCAAAGTGGATGGGGAATATTTGAAGGATGATTTCTGAAATAGTTGATACCTTTTGGTCACCCAATAGATCTGATGATTGTTGAATTTGAGCTCAAATTAGATGCAATTAGTAATGCTTTTGACATATTTATTAAACAGGTTGATTTATCTAATTTTTTTGTCTCCTAGATCTTGAAGCAGTGGTATCTTCAGTTTGATGATGAACAGAAGAACATTATACTCAGGATGTTGATGGTAAGTTCTTGTCAAATAGCTTGATGATTTTCCATTATATAATCTGTAAATTATCATTTAAGACTGTATTATGTTGACAATTTTTACAATTGGTAGAGCTATTCAACCCTCAATAGAAATCTTATGTATTGTGTCCTCTATGGTATTTTCGAAAATTGTTTCTGGAGTATTTGCATGATCTATTGACCAAATTATGCTGTTTTGGAGCAAGCTGTTATCAACAACTTGTTGTGGCTGAAGGGGGCTTACTAATCTGTATGTAGCTGAGGGAATTTGAGATTTGAGCACATACCTTGCTAATTAGTTTATTGTTAAAACAATGGCAGTCACATGCTAAGACTTTATGTGATTGGTTGAAAGGAAGGATGAATAGGTTATCATTGGCCGGTCTAACAATTGATAGGGCTTTTATTGGCTGACTCGAAGAAAAGACTATCCAACAATTGAGTGACACAGCGACTGCGACTGACCAAGGAAAAATTGCAGTGAAGTTGGGAAGGGGCTGGAGTTTGAAATTTCATTTCAAGTTACGGACAAACACTTGGAAATTGCCGACGTGGAAGGTGGAAGCTTTTATGGGACCTAGTAAACAACAAGAAAGATCCAAAACTTACAGAGATACAAAGCTGTGCTCGACTGCAGTGGATAGCGTAAGAAACCAAAACATCTCTCTTTTAAGTTTCAGTTCCGCAGGATCCAAGCTAAATTCCACATGGGTTCAATATAAGAAGCAAACTCTCCACCAAAAGAGTTTGTTACGTTAAAGGAACTTTAACATTCTCTCTGTAGAACATGGTAGAAGCTCAACCTTTGAATTTCCAGGCACTTCAAAGTCACAAATACTTGGTAAACTTGCTTTGAGATGCATCCTAAAGTCAACTTTCTTACTCATTCCTTCCTTTCAACACAAGTCAATGAAAACAAATTTAAATAACAAAGTAATTCATTTCCATGGTTGCAAGGTCAAAGCACCAAAGGTCAAATTCTATGCTTCTTTCAAATGTTTCTTCCATTATTTCAAATCCTCCGCAGAAGCAATCTTGTCGAAAGAGCCTCCCGCTGCAGTAAAACAGCACTTTTAGCAGATTTGCCTCAAGTTTATTTCGTCATCTGTAATAAGTCTAACTGAAAGACTTTGGGGCAAGTCTACACTTTTGGGGACGATTTTTGCTGATTCAAAATCATTTTATATCCAACAATACTATGATTCAGCTACCCGGCCGCATGTTTGTAATTTACAAGTTACTAGTTTGTAAAAGATTGTGGTCTGCAATACAGCATTTTTGCTTGCAACTAAGGGCATTCAAATATAAGGAAGTGAAGTATCAATTTGAATGTGAACTAATTTATGTAATAAGAACTTGAATGGGTCATTAAATATGGTTGTAAGTATGTTGTTCTCTAATGGTTTTCAATCAATTGTACTTACAGTACAAGGTTGAGTTTGGCATTCAGATATCAGTTATTTAGCATGTTCATTTTGAGAGGATCTGATTATATGATAGTAGAGAAATCTAATTTCTTTCAATATGTAAATTCACAAATGTTCTGAATTAACAGGACAACAGTGATCTGCCTCAGATGCATATGCTGTCAGTGAAAATGCAGCCAATACTTCATAAAGATTGTCCAACAAATTGTCAAGATTTACTTATTTGGCTACCTACATCAGTTGTACACAACATTCTAGAATATCTTGATCCAGGTATTTTTAAATTATTTACTTGTTCAAGTCATGGATAGCTATATGTTGCTCTAGCCAACGTGTAGACCCATTATCCTAAAGAATAGGGACTCTATAAAAAAAGTGTTGAAGCTTGTTGCCTCTGCCCAAGTAATTATGTCAATCCTCTATTCAGATACATCTATAAAACACATGTTTTCGATGTGATGGTACAAAACTGATGTCAGACCTACGACACAAGGGTTAGACACATAGCATGGTTTGAGTTCAGGGTTGCCAGATTTGAATTCTAAACATAAGCCAAAATGTGCTAAAAAACAAGCCAGATGGCTGGAAAATAAGCCAAAACGGAAAAGTTAGCGCATGATGTCATTGTTTCCTTCACTGCGCATGCTCAATAGTTTCTACTGTGCATTACATCATTGGCTTTCTTCGCCACGCATGCCCAAACAAGCCAATTTTTTGAGTCTTCCTGTGTCGTTGAACTAAATATGGCATCCAGGAATGGCCTAATTTGCTAAAATGGTGCATTATTTCTACCATAAACACCTAGACAATGAAACTTTTGAAAAGAAAATACGAATCTCAAAAAAGCCAAAAATAAGCCAAATTTAAGAAAAAAGCCAAACTCGAATTTTCAAAGCCATAAAGAATTGAAAAAAGCCAAAATCGTGAAATTTGGCTTTAAAAAAGCCAATATGGCAACCCTGTTTGAGTTTGGTGTGGAACTGCCAGTCCCTTTATCTCCTTTAATTTTTGCTTCGTATTCCTGTTTTCTTTTCCTGTTCCCAGTATTTTTCTTTGGTTTTATTTGAAGTTGAAGTTGTATTTGAAAATTGTAAGTGCCGTTGTTGGTGTAGGCCAGATGACCTTGTGTCTTCTTACACCAAGAGCGGTACAGTATTAATGTATTTCAGTTTCTTTTAATGTTAATTTATTATGAATAGAAAAAAAACACGTGTAAACAAAGGCTGCATGAATCAACTTTTAGAAATCTCGATGTAGTAGCAAGCTTTCGCTCATTTATTTGAAGACCCAGTCTCAGTTTGGTAATGGGTCTCCACATACGTAATGTGGTTCTTGAATGAAATGAAAATATTGCAGTCTTTGCAATGAGCAAGCAGTAAGAGATTATTTGAACTGATTACTCTTGTTTTGTAGCTGAATTCTACAGAATTCTAAATTTTATCTGCAATTTAAGTATTGGATGCTTGACCCCTGCCCATCCCCAGGTTGTTTACCCCATGGAATATATCCCCTGAGTCCTTGGATGTGTAGTTTTTTCTAGTTATCAGGGTCTTGTTTCATTTCAGTTTGTTTAGCAAGGGCAAGTCAAGTCAACAAATCATGGTATGATATGTGTAATGATGGACATTTATGGCAACGTTTTTGCAGGTATGTATATGTTACTCGCATTAATTGCAAAACATACTTTGCATAATAGATGGTGCTGCAAAGCTTGCCAGTAAAATTCATTGAAGTAAAATAAACAATTTAACGAGGGACCAGGATTCAAACGCTGTGCATTGCGAAGGATTTAGCCTATTAATAGTCAATAGACGATTACGCTAAAGGTGGCGGCAAGGAACTTTTTACCAAGATGCATTGCGTTCTAATTACGAATCCTCAAAGATTCTATAGCAATTCGATTGAAGAACCCAATGCATCTTGGTTAAGAGTTCCTCGCATCCATCTTTAGCGTCATTGTCTATTAGGCATTCGTACGTGCCAACACATTTTCTCGTTCGTGGTCAGCCCCTTATTCACGAAACGCCTTTTAACCCTGCCGATTACAGTCAGAGAAATATTTTCTTTTTCAGGTATCCTGACTTGCAACTTTCTCCTGCAAGGGAAAGAGAGCAAATTATTAAGTATACGGGGTCAGATGGTACCGTTCAGGTAAATGTTTCAATTAAGTGATTACTTGTTTTGACCATATAACAGCAACGGTCTCATGCAAAAGGGTTTTTCCTTTCTTATAAGTGTGTCATTGGAGTATAAGATTGATGCATTTGAAATGTGGTTATATAGAAAGATGTTAAAAGCTTCATATCTAGACAAGATTAAAGATGAAGAAATCCTAGGACGAGAAATAACAAGACAAAATTGCTATCAGAAATTAAATTGAGGAAATATGCATTACATGGGGCCAGATACTGAGATCAAATAGGCCAAAAGACACTACTTGAAGGACAAAAAGAAGGAAGAAGACGAGGAAGCATGTATAAAGTACTTGCAAGGATGGCCGAGGACAGAGCTAGTTGGAGAACAATGACATCCAGAGCCTCAATAGACCTAATCAGCTAAAGTTTGTTTTACCCATTTCAAGTCATGTGACCATAACATTGGGAAGTTTTAGTATTATTCTACTTTTTGCATTCATGGCACAATATTGCACCGTACGAAATATGTCAGAGAAATCAAAAGAAGTTTTATCAAGAGATTCATCACATGACTTGAAATGGGTGTAAACAAACCTTAGCCGATTCTGTCTATTGGGCACGGAATCATAAAGAAAGGCAGATAGATGTAATTGGCCACAATGATCCTTTGTACGCCGAATGGAAAACAGGACAAGATAACCAAGGCCAAAAACGACTTTTAGATAATACGAAAGGCGACTTTGGCACCGCAAAGGATCATGGTTGGCAAAGGGTCTTTAATATGCAATTTATTGAAAGCGAAGCAAAAATATAGGCTAAAGACATAACTTTTAGACATGTCTTACTGCCTTGCTGATCCTCCCTTCATTTTATACTCATCTATCATTTTGTTTTAGTGGAAGAAAGTATTCAAAGAACGATACTGTTTACGCAAGAACTGGCTTAACGCAAATTGCAACATCAGAACTTTCACTGGACATACTCAAGGTATGTTTTATAGTCAGTTGAAATGGATGAACAGAGATGTATTGATCTGGGGTCCAAATATACCGGGTGAGCCAGAAAAGGTTACTACTTATGAAAATTCATTGCACCAAGAGTATGTCTCAGATCTGAATGATTCAAGTTGTAATTGAAAGCCGAAAGATTAAAGTACTTTTGTGATTTTTTTTCGCTGTCTTACCATTACTAAAAGTATCGGCAAATTTAACTTTACAAAAATCTCTTGGTTGCGAAATGACCAAAAAATGACCCAAAACATTGATCAAATCAAAAAGGACTCCTCGCACAGATCAATAAAGAAAATGCAATTGTTCATTAGTAAGAGATATCCGCTGCACATTTGTCGCCATGGGACTGATCAGTTTCTAGTATTTGTTTGAAAACTGAAGTGGTATAAGTCTTGAGAGAGTTGAAACGTCCATTGCATATTGTTCTGTGTAAGGAGAGTCCATACAATTTGATCAATGTTTTGGGTCATTTTTCGGTCATTTTCAAACCATGAAATTTTGTAAAGTTAAATTTTGTAATGCTTCAAGTGCTGGTAAGACAGCGAGAAAAATCATATAAATACCTCAGTCTTTCGGCTTTCAATTTGAATTTAAATCATCCAAATCTGTAAAGTCCTCTTGATGCCATGAATTTTCAAAAGTGGGAAGTTTCTTCTGACTCACCCGGTAGAACAGAGGAATGACACGCGCCACTTATGCTTCTGTTGTTTTCATCAATCGAAAACATGAAATATTATATGTCGATGTTCGATTAAATATTGAAAAATAACGGTAGGATGGACTGGCTCATGGAAAGGTAACCCTGTTCGTCAGATTTTCAAATAAGTTTAGAGACCAGAATCTGGCAGATTGGTTAAAAATCACGGGGTAAAGGTACCTTAGGATGTGCCGCCCACAAGGGTATACTTTTTTGGACCTCTAGTCTAGCCAAGGGTATACTTTTTGGCAATTTTAGTCGAGTTTAGTCTACGCAAGGGCATGCTTTTTGGCAATTTTGGCCAAAGAACTGTAAAAGTTCGGTAATTTCTGTAAGAAAACCAAATTCAAAAAAATTTCTGTCCTGAGAATGCGAAAATTTGACAAGTTTTGTCTTGAAAACGCCAATTCAGGGCACTTTTACTGGAGAAATAAGTCTACCCAAGGGTACCATTTTCACAAAAATTGGTCTAGCCAACGGTCACATTTTGAAACTATGGGCGGCACACCCCTACCCGAGATTTAGCTGAGAACCCCCCCCCCCCGTGTTAAAAATCAATTGAGTTGTGAGCTCTCGAAGATAAAAAAAGCCACAGTAGTAACCAGGGACCCCCAGATTACTTGTGATGAAGAAAGCTCAAAGATCGAGGTAAATGAAGGTCATCCAACGGCATACCTCTTCTTGATATCAGAGCAAACCAAATAAAACTTCTAAAATATTTTAATCCTTACAATCATCGTCAAATTTGCCTAGGATTGCATGTAATTCAAAAAGTAATCGACGACAGACTGAATTTCTTTCTCAAAGCAATCAAACCCTTGACAGTAAGGTTATCGAAGACCTGTTCAAATTCTTTTTTTTTTGCCCTGAAACTGTTGAGAAACAACAGAAACGATGGACCATGAGTGACCGTGTTGGCTTTGTCAACTGTCTCCCTAAACTTCTATATGACCTCAAGCAACATGGTAGTATCGAGAAAAGTCATTATTATTCCTGTGGGTTTCTACCTTGATGGCGAGTTAATTCACATTGTTTTGTTCAGAGCGCTCCATCAGTTCATGTGATATGCCTTATCTTTAATCTGTCATCAAAGTGTGTGATATTAGATGTGATTTTTTGCATGTAAAGAGGATTTAGCATTGTAAATTTCACAATGTCGAGCCACAAAAGCCAAAATATATTTAAACTTTAGACAGTCAATTTTGATCCATTCTCTCGATTTATAAGGGGAATGAAAACATGGAACAGCAATTTTCAAACATGCTGAAGTCGCTTTACTGGCGATTGGCCACCCGTGCATTTGCGCTATCCATTTGAAAGAGTGTATAGACACTGTCTGGTTGTTTAGTCAAAGCATGTACAATAAGCATTGAAAATAGAAACGAGACAGGTTTGAACGTAATGCTCTTTGAAAGAACTTGACAGTGACATAGGTTTCGCTACAATAGCCTATTATCTCAATCGCACAGCAACCTTTGGAGCTCGTGTCACCATGGGCGATAGGACACCCATTGTGTAGCAGTTTGAAATTTATATCAGAAGCGAGCCACCTCAAGTAATTTTTTTTGTGTTTCGAACTTATCTTTACTTGTTATACAACCACTTTTCATTGTTTTGTAATGTTGAAAGTTTTCGGTAGTGAGCCATCTTAAGTGGAGAGCCATTAGACTACATTACATAAGTCCCTCTAACTTACGCTCGTTGTTGTTGTTGTTATCGCTTCAGTTGAGGGACTTATGTCTTTACGCTTCAATACAGGGACTAATTAGGCCTAGTCCGCCGCGTTCACGGCGCGACCAATCAGATCGCTACTTTCTTAATATGGTCAACCCACGTGCCTATTTGTAGCGTTTGATTGGCTCATTAGTTCAAAGTTCGAATTCTCGAAGCAAAGCGACGCTCGAAGTGGCATTCGAAGGGGCGTTCGAATTTTCTTTCGATGTTCGTAGGATGGAAGATGTTCTAAGTTTCTTCTGATTCTTCGTAAGATTTTAGTCCCAGTTTAGAGTCCGTTTGGTCGTGAGTCCTTTGTATGAGTGAAATTAAAACATCAGATTATAAATGTTGAACGAATACAAGGAATCACGTCGTCAGTCTAGAGAGCCATCTTAATCGTAAAGCTTTACGATTAAGGTGGCCTTGCACTTAAGGTGGCTCCTTATCGAAAAACTTTCAAAATTACGAAACAGTGAAAGGTGGTTGTATACCAAGTAAAAATAAGTTCAAAGCACAAAAACACAATAAGTTAAGGTAGCTCGCTTCTGATGTAAATTTCCAACTGCTGTACACTGGGTATCCTATCGCCCATGGTGATACTATGTTGTAAATAATTCTGAGTAAAGTATCAATGCTAACCATCCTAAACATCGATATTTTGATTGAGTGTTTTGTATATCTCGGGAACCATTTATGGTTTATTCACTTTGCTCCTATTTCTCAAAGATTTTGTAGAGATTAAAAAAACAACTTATTCTTATCGCCATCTCTCCTAGACTTATGCCTTTTCGTCCCTTGTTTCCCTGCGTTCTTTGACTTGCTGATATCACTTGGTCAATAGGGACTCATAATATTACGGTTATATAATGGGCCCACTTTTTCAAAATGGCCTAAAAAGGTGGGAGTTCTCGTACACTCAACAAAATCGCTTCAAAATCTGGTTTAAAGAGCTCGAACATTGAAAAGAGAAGTTTTAGTACAAAGAATGATGTTGTGTTGACCTACAAAACGCAAAATGCCTACCTTTCAGACAGTAATCTTCCTCTGTAGAAGCAAAATAGATCCATCGAAGCTGCGAGAACTCCAGGCTTCTTCAACCGTTCTTTAAGAGCAACAACAACAACATTCTGAATAGCGGCCCCTGATTGGTTAAAAACTGAATTCTAGCGATTTGATTGGTGAATACGGAACCATCCTACGCGGGCCTAAAGTGGGCCCACTATTTCAGAGTAATGTTATTAGTCCCTCTTGACCAAGGAACGCAGGGAAACAAGGGACGAAAAGGCATCAGTCTACATCTCTCCTTGAAACAGTAGACTTATGGCTTACAAGCATTAGAAATTTCCCAGTCAAGAGAGTTTTACGGGATGTAAATATTGGAGTTAACATCTTTCTCCACAGATTACATATTTATCAAGGTTACGAAAGATGATATTTGTAAAACGGGACACAAAGCCACGTTTGAAGGCTTTTCTGTTCTCACTAAAACTGATAATACTTTTGCTCAGAGATAGACCTTTGCTCAATTCCCAATAGTCGTCCATTCCAATGGCCTTATTATAATCTTTTCTCACCTCTCGTTAATTTATATGTTTGTAACTTGTTCGTTTTTCTCTACCATCTGTTTATTTTCAATTTAATTTCTTTCTGTTACGTTCTATCAATTATGTTCTCCCGTTTGGAACTCACGTGGTTTTCGATTCTCTATTGTTTTGATCTCTAAAATAGGCCCTCGCGCCTTTACATCTCTGCTGATGATGACTCTACCCAGAGTGGAAACGTTCAATAAATTTTTCATAATCATGGCTTAGTCGTATTTAACTTGTTTTTCACCGGATGTGTCTTTAATTATTTGCTGTTATCAATGCGAATCGTTTGAAAAATGTCTATATTTTTCATCGTACTAGCTCTCAATTTTATAATCAAGCTTCGCTTCCCAAGAACTGAATAGATTACAGTGTTTTCGTTGCGTTTATGAGTTTAGTCAGATGAGTTTAAAGTTGCTTTTGTTTTACTTCTTGTTAGGATTTGCTTTTGCAAAGTCTTCAGCAAAATTTAGCAAGGAATTGCTGCAAAGAATGCCCATTGAATTATCAATAGGAAGCCTTTAAATTTTGCTTGAGTCACCAGCATCACACCGCAATTTAATATGACCTGATTGTCATATTAATATGACATATTATATTATATAATATAATATTATAATTATATATTATATTATATTACATTATATTATATATGATATGATATAATATAATATGATATGATATAATATAATATAATATAATATATTTTGTAATTATTATAATTATTGTCATATTATATTAATGATTTAATATGACCTGACTGACCTGTTTGGTATCACCATCTATTTTTCTTTTAAAGGTGTTTCTTGTGTCCAGTTTGACGAAACAAGGATTGTCAGTGGATCCTCCGACAAAACAATCAAGGTATCTCTTGGTATATCTGTTTATAGGTTTAAAAAAAATGTTTCATCAAGAGGTTGCTCACTAGAAGACTTGAATCGGGTGAAAATAAACCTTAGCTGAATACTTCTGTTGGAATGCAAAATTCTACCATCGAGTGTGTCAGACAAAGGCACGTCGTTTGAAGTATAGGGCTCGAATCTTTGAAATATTTTTCAATCCAGTATATTTAAAATGGTATTGCTTACTTCTTTCAACTGAAGGTGAAGGTGAAGTTGCGTTTTTCAGCGCCAAGCGCTGGAATCGCAGAAATAGAGCAGACCTAATCGAGTCCGCGATCCCTTGTCATGACGCTCAAGTGGTGGGGCCCTACCGGGACTTGAACCCACTCCGGCTGACTGTTCTGGCTGCAATGTCAGAGGATTGCACCACGGCGCCACAACACCTTCAACTAGCCTAAGTGGTCTGGAACACAGGCTACTTTCAACTGAATAGATCGAAGGGAACTTCAGGTCGTTCACCATAATTCCAGAAAGAGCATTTTTGGTATCTCCAGTATTTCTGGATTAGCAGAATTTTAAGTTTTATGAAAGGTTGTACGATAGGAGGTGTCTGAAGCTTTGACAGACAGTAAAAGCATCATAAACAACAAGGGCAGATTTTGTAATACATTAGCATAAGTCGCTTTGGTTCACACCTCAATTCAAAGCGATTAGCGAATGCAGACAAAAGAAATTCTCTCAAGCAGAATTTCAAAACAAACGAAGCCACGAAGTTGCCCTGAAACCAGTACGTCAAACTCTCCTTTGGTGCGGGCGAAGGGAGGTTTTTAAGAGAAGGTATGTGCTTATAACGAAAGAAGAAGGATAAATCTAAAGTTCTGTCTCGCGGATTTTTTTTATTTTATTCAGAAACCAAGCAGAGGGCATTACAATTTTTGCATATTTATTGCTCAGATGTACGCAATCACTTCTCAGCTCCTGAATCAAATAAACAAAATCCGCGCGACAGAAGTTTAGATTTACCCTTCTTCTGTCGTCATAAGCACGTACCTTCTCTTAAAAACCTCCCTTCGCCCGCACCAAACGAGAATTTGCCATACTGGTTTCAGGGCAACTTCGCGGCTTCGTTTGTTTTGGAATTTCTGCTTCAGAGAATTTCTTTTGTCTGCATTCGCTAATGGCTTTGAATTGAGGTGTGAACCAAAGCGACTGATGCTATTGTATTACAAAATCTGCCCTTGTTATCATAAACTCTTAACTGAAAGTCAAAATGACCAATCAAAGAAATACTCAGGCTTTGAAGATCCACAGAACTGTAGCAAGCAGAAGTCTGTTGCTGTTATGGTTTACGATTTAGCAATATGATGATGTGACAACTTCAAAACTTGGAGAAAACAGGTGGCGGAGAATGGTTCAGTAATACATACAAATATACTGCCAGTTAACTGTGTTAAATTTCTCTTGAATCCTCTATCAGTTACACAGATTTTCGTTAGGCCATAAAATTGCACATTGTGAATACAACTGCAACAACACAACACAATTTATGGCCTAACGAAAATCTGTGTAACTGACAGAGGATTCAAGCGAAATTTAACATAGTTAACTAGCAGGTATGATTAAATCTTAGTACATTTGCATGTATTACTGAACCATTCTCCACCGCCTGTCATGATATCAAAAAAATGCTCTCTCTGGAATTATGGCGAACGATCTGAGGTTTCCTTAGCCTGCGTGCAGTCTTTCTTTTGTAAAATTGAAAGAAGGTAAAGTTGAAAGACTGCGCATCTCCAAGAGATTTATCGTATGGATGACTCAGCAAAATGAAATCAATGAACGTAATCTAGTCTATCAATCTGTTCAATTTCAAACGAAAACGAAACAAAGACGCTACGTAAGCTGATTGTGTTGTGGTTCGGAAAATTCCTAACCAGGCTCTAATTGGCTCATATTACAATGGATTACTTCATCAAAATACTAAGAATTGTTTGCTAATGCGCAGTCTTTCTATTTTCTCGTACTTTCAATTTGCACAAAAGAAAGACTGCACGCAGGCTAAGGTTTCCTTCGATCTATTGAAATTTGAAAGAATTTGGCAATTTACACGTTTGATTTTAAAGAATTGCAAAGATTCAAGCCCTCTGCTGTCGTTCGAAATTTCAAATGAAAGGCTACTGCTTCCTAATGAAATAGGCAATGATATTTTGCTATGTCTGACTGAATGGCCAACATGTCATAATCACGAGCAAATTTCCCTACTAATTTCACTTTACAGCAATGACTTCAACACGTCTTAGCATGTTCTGTCCCCTTGGGAGAGAATGAAACATTCTCCCCCCGCCCTTGCATGAATAACTTATTCAACGAGATTTCATTCTTTCAAGACGACAAAGTAAATACTGATAATCGTAAGTGTCATTATTCTTAGGAAGGGAAACCAAGGAAATTTTGTCTATCGTTTTCAGCTGTCTTTGCTGGTTGATTTCTCCAGAAAATCTCCCATATCCACAGGAAATAATGACCCGGTGAATAACAAAAACACATGACTAATAAATTGTGTTTAGCCACGCTGTCAGTGTATGCGTTTTGATAGTTACGCCATTTTATCTTAAACCATGGACGGGCTTCATGGCTCATAAGAAAAAGAAACAGAGAGCCTGCAGGAATAGGCTGCTAAACGTTATTGTTGTTAGTCCAAAATTTCAATAACACAAGTGATGAAAATGGTTTTATTGATCAATCTTATGTGTCACTACTCAAATATATCATAGTGGGACTTCAAAAGATCAATTTCAAGGGCAATACCTCAATTCAGGTATATTTAATTCGAAAATGCAGCCCATTCCTACAGGCCCTTCTCTCTTTCTCTCCTCCTCTGCAGCTCCCAGATAAGGCATTTCACAGGCTAATTCTATCTGTGTGCATGATAAAGATCGATCTACCTCTCTGAAGTTCCTTATTTGTTTCATATCTGGTCTACTACAAATAGCCCTTCATGGAAACTGGATCACTTCTGAAGTCGCATTGCTCTCCTCCTATGCCCTAAGGCCTGATGCAATCATTCATCTTTTCAGGTTTGGGATATCAAATCAGGAAGAACAGACCCAGTGCTGACATTAGTTGGACACTCTGGCACTGTCAGATGTTTACACTTGAGTGGAAATCGATTGGTCAGTGGATCTGCAGATACAACAATCAAGGTAACCTCAAAATGATATGTTGCCTTGAATTAGCGTAAGATGTCTGTCAAAAACCTCTCATGTGCAAAGTATCCGAAGACCTCATTTAAGACCTCCCTTACTAACTATGATCATTTCTTTCATTCATTCATTCATTCATTCATTCATTCATTCATTCATTCATTTATTCATTTATTCATTCACTCACTCATTCATTTCATTTTAAATTCTTTATATAGGGTGAAAAACATTCAGTTAATTTTGAATTAGGGTTGTTTTACAATGCGCCTTGTTAAAATAGAAAAAATAGACAAATATCTAATACTTTTTAATGCACCATCGGGGAATTACAAAAGCAAGACCTATTTTTCAAATTAATCAGATAAAAACTCAATAGAGACCTACAGCCCAATCTCACATTGGACTGCAGGTTAAAATTTTAATTAATAGAGTGATGGCTATTTTTGGATAAGTGGCAAAATTTGACGGAAACCTAGCACGCTAGCTCCTAGACTAATTCTCTGCCGTTTTTAGAAGATCCACAGAAACAATCCACCGCATTCATGGTGAGGACCCGGTGACCTCGTGTCTTTCCTCACCATGAATGTCACAGTTTAATGTAATTGTAGTTGTGTAATATTATTGTTGTTTTTAATTGATGAATAATAGAGAATCCATATGCAAGTACCGCCGCTATTTAAGCTTAGCCAAGCAAAGGTTCTTAGTTCTGTAGTATAGAATTTAAGAGTACAGTAAATCCCCGCATATAAGAACCTACTTTTTTGAGAGAGAGGCTGAAATAGGTTCTTATTTCAAAGGCAGTAACACTAATTTGAAGATGTAGAGGTTCTTATTGGAAGGATACTTTTTGTGGGCCTTTTTAGAGTCTTACAAAGGGTGTTCAGTCCCATTATTTGTTCTGGAAGGGTTTTTATGGACCTAATAACTAATTGGGGAGGAGAATCACACTTAAGCAACCGATTGGCACCAAGATGAACTTCATAACTACAATTAAAGATCAACTTTGCTACACCTGCAATAAGAACCTATGTTTCAGCAAACTGAAACCGGTTCTTAATTACAAGGTGCATAATTTAGGAGAAACAGTCTCTAGGTTCTTATTTTGGTAGGTTTTTACATGCGGGGATTTACTGCTTTGCACATACGAGGGCAGATCACCACATTAGAGCCATTCAAATCACATGGTTTGTGCATTTATCATTTGAAGCAGCTTTCTCTCCAATTTTGGTGACCCCATTGCAAAGTTTAGAAAAGCCGTATTCATAATTTTTGCCAGAGGTTTTTATCAATTATGGTTTGTGTGTGGGTTTTTGCTGTGCTGATCTCGCGAGGTCAAGTCTCGCTGATGAAAATAGGTTTTCTGACGTCATGAACAACTTATCGATATAACGACTTCTTATTGAAAACTTAAAGGCTTTTGGACATTGTCAAGCTTGGTTTAAGAAGAGCGAAAAATGTATTTGCCATGCGCGAAGCGCGCACAGGGGATCAATGATAACAAGTATGATTTCTGATTTCACGCGAGCAGAGCTGTGGTGGTGTGTGGCCTAAGTTATTTCATGCGATGTGAACTAAGATGTCTTTATGCGAGCACAACTTCTTCTGAAAAAAGTTTTAGGGATCACTGTTCTGTTTACTGTCTCATCAATTGTTGAAACCAGGCTATGGATGCAAGCTGACATACATACAGATTGATTTTTTCGTCGTTTAAATGGAGCTCAACGTGTGGTTTCTTTGGCTGCTGCACGGTAAAGAACACTCCTCTACTTTCGGAAGATCTCACGCAAGAACTTGTAATTAAATGTGAATACCTGCTAGCAAAAATTGCTCGATATACGAAAACTGTTGTACGATATGGATGAAAAGTTGGCAATGAAACATGCATATCTAAATGGTTTATTTTGGCTCTTTTGTGCCATTGTTTGAAGCCTGGCCCAAGCAAGCATTAAAGAATCATGTCTGGGAACAACAAAACTGAATCTGTTAGATTTAATCTTATTTTGACAACATGAACTGCAGGAAGAAGATGGTTCAGTTTTCAAGTGCCTGAAAGATTCATGACATTTTTTAAGAAGTTGTATGAAGTACAGAAGAGGAAAAACTGGTTGTTATGTCAAAATTAGAAACAATGATTTGATGATGAACCTAGAGATGTCAAACAGTCTTCGCAGGGGGGCATGACTTATAGATGGGGGTCTGCCACCCAACTTTCATAGCAGTACCCTTTTCTAATTACTGAAACTTGCTTTCAGGGCCACTTTTATGATTATTAGCCATTTCAAACCATTTTTTGACGAGTTTCACCCAAACCCATCAATGTTTAAGGAACATCTGTCTAAGGATGTATCAAAATTATTTTCATGAGTCTTCATCATACATGTTTGGGCTGAATAAAAAAATTATTTTGGTCATAATGGGTTGGGCCATCAACAGCTCATTCTTCCACTTGAAAAAACCACTAGATTTTTAGCGGCTTTTCTTTTGCCATATGCCTACCACCAAAGATTCTTCTTTCAGCCCTTTATGTCTCTTGGGTCAGACAGACATATGCCCATGGTAACTTTATCATCCGCATAGCAACATGAAAATTTGTAGTTCACAGCTGAAAAATTACCTCCTCAAAGTTGATCATGAAATTCCCTATTTTAATTTGATTTTAATTTTCAACAACACACTGAACTCCCCACTTGCCTATTAAGAAACCAATTATGTAAATTGTGATGGAAATTATGCCACTAAACCCATCTTACTCATTTGGACTACCATCTTACATACAGTACAGAGCTACTGTATGGTAAAGGCATTGAATCATGATAAATAGACCTGCTTTACCACATATGATGTGACCCTGGTGTTAAATATCAATTATCACTTCCAACAAAGAAAAGGACTTAGTGTTGCACAATCCATTACATCTGATCAGTGTGATCAGCCAATGAGATGTGCGATCAAGAAACATGAGTCAGCAGATTCTTGAAGTTTGGGTACACACAGTCCACTTAACATGAATCAATGCCATTAGCCATCAAAACGTTTGTTTACACTGTTAAAACTTTTTACAGCCCCTCTTGCTTGTATTTAACAAAAAAGTAGGCCACATGAAGTTGAAGTGATTGATGTGACTGCTAGAGACTGCTTCATTTCATCTTTCTTGTTGCAATTCATATGTGATATTACTTCAATATTAGTAGCTAGAGTACAAAATGTCCACAAGAGCAGAGAGAATTCCAGGAAAAAAGATATCAGTTTGATATCATTTCAATTGATAGATTTCAGAGCTATCAAATAACAGTAAACACAGAGAGTGAAAAGTTTTGGATGGCTGGACTAAAGATGCATACCAGGTGACCCAAAAAAACTGGCTTAGCTATCTTTTGAGATGCCGCATGGTCATTTTAAGAAATGATCACCATCCGAAAAACCAGATTAAAGGAAAATTTTGAATCCAGGATTCCTCATTTTGAGTGAAATAATTGCCATCACTTTCCAGTCAATATTTTGTGAAAACTCAACATAGCGATGAATTAGAAATCGCCGGGGGAAATTCTTTGTTTTCTAAATGATTGACTTCTGTTCCTCATTCACATTTCATGCTCCAAAGCACAGTTGGAATTCAGCGTTTTTCGCATTTTCTAAGAAATGGACTGGAAAGCGAAGGGATGGTCCAAGAAATGGATGAATTGCCATATTTTTTAATTGTTTTTTCGGACAGTAGGCATATCTTAAACTGACCAAGCAATGTATCAAAAGATAGAGGAGCCTTTCAGCTACATGCTGATACCCTGTTTGTCTCCATAACATTTTTCTTCAAGGAAATATCTGCAATCTAGCTAGTGAAGTTTTTTTGGGTCACCCGGTACTCTAGAGAACATGAAATTCTTTTGTTCTATCAAAAACCTGATTACAAAGACATGCATTTTCTTTCACAAAAATTCACCCTTACTGATCACAAAGTTACAGTTGTGACATCCCCACCAAAAAAATGAACATCTGCTAAACCCACTCACAAACTTATGAGAAACTTCAATGCTCAGAATAAGAATATTTCTGTGCTAGATAAATTTCTTAGTTTCTTTCAACATAATGTTTTTTAAATGTATGATAAGTACTGTGTGTATAAAGAAACATTTCAATTTTTGTCCTTCAAACAAATCTTCAATGAACAAACTACAAACAGTTGATAACTGCTTAAGAGCTACTTTCATTCAGAGATATTTTATGCAAGAGAGCAATATACTGTAGTTTTTCTGGAACTGGCATACTGCAAGTCCTTGTTTATGTAGTTCAACTTCAATTGCTAGGAGTACCAGACTTTGCCCTAACAGCCATCATATGAAGCCACTGCAGTCTGTATGGTGTGAATCCCTTGCTCCATCAAATTTGAAAGTTTACTTATTCTATGATGAAAATACGACAATTATCAGTGATATAAAGTGACTTGAGGATTCTGTCTGTACTAGGCATGTCTGTTCTCTTACTTTTCAGGAGACACAAAAATTTCACTATATCCGACATACATAAACATCCTTCTAGAAGCATGTATTTTGTAGTTTTGAATAATTTGTTTGGTAAAATTAACTACTTTTTTAAAAATTCCCCCTAAATTATGCGGTATTTCTAGCTAGGCCAATAAGGGGCTTTTATTGGGTGTCTGTGTTGGGCATTTCTGTTCCACTATTTTCCTGAGACGCAGTAATTTCACCATATCAGACATCCATAAATATCCTTCTAGAAGCATGTATTTTGTAGTTTTGAATTATTTGTTTTGTAACATTAACTACTTTTTTAAAAATTCCCCCTAAATTATGCAGTATTTCTAGCTAGGCCAATAAGGGGCTTTTATTGGGTGTCTGTGTTGGGCATTTCTGTTCTATTATTTTCGTGAGACGCAGTAATTTCACCATATCAGACATGCATAAATATCCTCCTAGAAGCATGTATTTTGCAGTTTTGAATAATTTGTTTTGTAACATTAACTACTTTTTTAACAATTCCCCCTAAATTATGCAGTATTTCTAGCTAGGCCAATAAGGGGCTTTTATCGCGTGTCTGTGTTGGGCATTTCTGTTCCACTATTTTTGTGAGACGCAGTAATTTCACCATATCAGACATGCATAAATATCCTTCTAGAAGCATGTATTTTGCAGTTTTGAATAATTTGTTTTGTAACATTAACTACTTTTTTAAAAATTCCCCCTAAATTATGCAGTATTTCTAGCTAGGCCAATAAGGGGCTTTTATTGGGTGTCTGTGCTGGGCATTTCTGTTCCATTATTTTCGTGAGACGCAGTAATTTCACCATATCAGACATGCATAAATATCCTCCTAGAAGCATGTATTTTGCAGTTTTGAATAATTTGTTTTGTAACATTAACTACTTTTTTAACAATTCCCCCTAAATTATGCAGTATTTCTAGCTAGGCCAATAAGGGGCTTTTATCGGGTGTCTGTGTTGGGCATTTCTGTTCCATTATTTTCGTGAGACGCAGTAATTTCACCATATCAGACATGCATAAATATCCTTCTAGAAGCATGTATTTTGCAGTTTTGAATAATTTGTTTTGTAACATTAACTACTTTTTTAACAATTCCCCCTAAATTATGCAGTATTTCTAGCTAGGCCAACAAGGGGCTTTTATTGGGTGTCTGTGTTGGGCATTTCTGTTCCATTATTTTCGTGAGACGCAGTAATTTCACCATATCAGACATGCATAAATATCCTTCTAGAAGCATGCATTTTGCAGTTTTGAATAATTTGTTTTGTAACATTAACTATTTTTTTGACAGTTCCTCCTAAATTACACAGTACTTGCAGCTAGGCCAATAAGGGGCTTTTATTGGGTGTCTGTGTAGGGCATTTCTGTTCCCTTATTTTCGTGAGACGCAGTAATTTCATCATATCAGACATGCATAAATATCCTCCTAGAAGCATGTATTTTGCAGTTTTGAATAATTTGTTTTGTAACATTAACTACTTTTTTAAAAATTCCCCCTAAATTATGCAGTATTTCTAGCTAGGCCAATAAGGGGCTTTTATCGGGTGTCTGTGTTGGGCATTTCTGTTCCACTATTTTTGTGAGACGCAGTAATTTCACCATATCAGACATGCATAAATATCCTTCTAGAAGCATGTATTTTGTAGTTTTGAATAATTTGTTTTGTAACATTAACTACTTTTTTAACAATTCCCCCTAAATTATGCAGTATTTCTAGCTAGGCCAATAAGGGGCTTTTATTGGGTGTCTGTGTAGGGCATTTCTGTTCCATTATTTTCGCGAGACGCAGTAATTTCACCATATCAGACATGCATAAATATCCTCCTAGAAGCATGTATTTTGCAGTTTTGAATAATTTGTTTTGTAACATTAACTACTTTTTTAAAAATTCCCCCTAAATTATGCAGTATTTCTAGCTAGGCCAATAAGGGGCTTTTATTGGGTGTCTGTGTTGGGCATTTCTGTTCCATTATTTTCGTGAGACGCAGTAATTTCACCATATCAGACATGCATAAATATCCTCCTAGAAGCATGTATTTTGCAGTTTTGAATAATTTGTTTTGTAACATTAACTAGTTTTTTAACAGTTTCCCCTAGATTATGTAGTACTTGCTGTTATTCCAATTGGGCAGTTGGATTTAGGCCTAAACATACAGCCTGACTTTGACCCGAAATCTTAGTGTTGGAAGTCTGTTTTCATCTATTTTTTTAAAGAATTATTGCATTATAACTTTTCAAATAAAATTCAATGTATACTTAGCTTCTACTTGAGTTGATCGGGTCCAGTAGCGTTTTACTTCGTTGAATACTTCCATCACGTGCGTACCAACCATTTTTTGAGATTTCCTCGAAGTTGCGACGCGGCGCGTGTGGTGCCCGCGTTGCGAATCGGCCATGACCAGCGGCATACAATTTTCGCTCTTCTTGCTTGGTTTCCACAAGGCATTTACTCGTGAAAATGTGACAGAACCAGAGGGTTGGAGCTGGGCTCATTTTAAAGTCGATTACAGATAATAAAAAAACTTCATAGCTTTGAATAATGGGCTTGAATAATGAAATCAACAAAAATATACTCGAACTGACACTAGTTTTCATCAAGATATCATAAAGAACGGATACATCCAAAACACAGCAATTGCCCAACATGCAATGTGAACCCTACTTTAGTATTTATCTGTAGAAATTGTTTGTGCGTAGCCTTTTGTATTAATGTTTGATTGTAAAAAGAAACTGAAAGCACCATCTAAAAATAACAGAAAAATAAAATAAGAAAACACAACTGTAATTTTGCCAGACGTTTCGATTTAAAATCTTCCTCAGTTTTTTGTTTGATTGTATATTTAGATTTAGCTTGGCTTTAGTTACCTGTCGCGATGTTATGACCATGGGGTAGTCATGGTCTTCTGCTCCTCATGGCATCGTTCTTGTAGTGTAGTAAAGTAGTTTGAAACTGTTGTTCTAGGTACTGTCGTTATTGTAAATTTTTGTATTGGATAAAAAATGGCCTCACCTATAAACCCATAAACGCAACAAACACCGTTATCTGTAGAATGCAGACTGCTAACTCCCGTCAAAGAATATCAGCCAAAAAAAAATCAGTAACTAAAAAGAAAATTGTTGAATCCTGCAAAAGAAAAACGAATTGATCTTAAACCCTGAAAGGAAATAAATGAGTTGGTAACTGCGATGAAGAATAACGTTGAATTACCAAAAATGCATTTATCGCAGTAAAGCCTCTCGGTGGCCTGGGTTAACGTGGCGATAATTCGAAAATTGATACAAAATAAAGTTTTCGAACTTTTTCTTCTGCAAGCTAATTTGCGTTGACAGCGATATGATTCTTGCATTTCGAGAGAACAGTGCTTTTCATCTATTTCTAAGTAAAGTAGCTTTACAAAATACCAAATTTATTCATAGATTTTTTGAAGGCCGCTGTGGCCGTCATTTTTCCTTTCCTTTCATATTTCATATTTTGCTGTTATCAGGTAACCAAAAATTCCATCAGAATTGGTTCGATAGCTAGCTAATATTATAGATTTCAGCTGTAGGAGTAAGTTTATTCCCACTTATTAGTCTGGGAAGGCTATACGATACAAAAATGGAAGCACTACAAAACAGAGCCTTTGATATAATTGATTCATCCAGATTGAAGGATTCATGGGAAAGAACGTCGCTAAATGTGAATCAGCTAATGAATTTTGATCGTTCACTTATGACGTGCAAACTATTGAACAATCTTTCTCCCGAAATCCTGCAGAACAAACTTCTGGAAAGGTCTTCTATTTCCAAATATAACACAGGAAGCATTAGAGATCTGCATTTTCAAAGGCTCAGCTTAGAATGGGTAAAAAGAGCTTCTTTTATACCGGGGCACGAGCATGGAACAGCATTTCACAATCCATCAAAGATGCATGGTCAACAGTCGCATTCAAAAAAGTCTGAAAACTCATTTTTTTAAGGTGAAAAAGAAAAAAATTCAAAAGTAGGATCTTATGCGCAGGTTCCTATGCGCGGGGAGTTACTGTACTTACAGATGCCATTGAAATAATTACAACACACTAAGTCAAAACAACAAATTGCGATAAGGAAATAAACTAGCAAAAAAGTAAATTTATTAGGGAATTTGTATGCAGGAAATTTCTTAGATGAGAATCTCTCTCAATAGGTAAACTGGTCGAGTAGAGGGCACCCCCTTGGTTAAAAACCAAATTTAAGAGTTTGAGTGATAAATGAAGATGATTGAATCCTTTCATATTTTAAGTATGACTGCTAGTTGTTCGAAGCTGTAGGGCTGGTAGTCTCAGGCGAACGAATGGAGCTTAAATTGATCCCGGAAACTCATTACTATTGAAGCTTGGTTTATAACATGCGAAATTTTTTCCAAGATTTTGAACCTGCATACCCTATTTGTAGATTTTGAACTAAAGTACATTCTGCTTCTGTGAGTAACCCACGTTCTAATTTGTCTTTAGGTTTGGGATCTTATCGTTGGCTGTGATTGGAGCAGCGCTGCTTGTAAAGTGACAATGGTTGGTCATTTAGATACTGTACGCTGTCTGCAGGTAAATTCAAAATTCGTTATCATTTGTTTGTCTTTGAGTCTTGAACTTACATCTGCACTCGTTTAACTTCTGTATTGGGTTGGCTGCACATTGGGCCTCGCAGTAGTCCTGTGCGCGAGGAAGCACCCTTCCGTCAAAATCCAAGATATCCACCTGCAACACTTGGGAAAAGAAAGACATGGAATATTATTATTCCCGTAAGATTTTGAGGTGCGGAGCACACTTTGTGATTTTGGCACGCGGGTTTGGGCAAACGAGCAAACATTCTGTGCTGAATTCCTCAGTTTTGTTTCAAAAAAGAAACAGCAACGCTGACCTATAAGGCATTGAACTCGCTTGCTCCTCAATATTTAGGGGAACTTTTCAGTAAATGCTCAGAGGGCAGTGATCGCATTCTTCGCTCTACCGAAACAAACTTACAGATACCCCTGTTAAGAACATGTACAGGCCAAAAACATTTTCTTATCGTGGAGCAAAATTATGGAATGAGCTGAATAAGGAAACTAAATTGGCACCGTCCTTAGCTACCTTTAAAAATCCATATGAGCGGTACATTTTACTTTCATATTTAGTTCTTTTATGCTCTTTTGCGTTTACCTTATTGTATTTTATAATTCTCTTTAGTTCAGGATTTTCTGTTTTTGCACAGGTTGATTTGTAAAACAGTTACTTTTTACTGAAATCTGTAAACCTGTATAAATATTTAAAAATGAAATGAAATGTTTTTTGCCACTTCGCAAGCAGAATTTTGTTGGTTAATGTTTTGAAAAAATTCAAAAATATATTTTGCTTGTCAAGCAATCTGGTCACATCGCAGCAATGGAGCTCTTTTGACTGAAAGTCTTCTATTCAAGTGAAATATTGTAATTTCTCGAAGTTCATGTCGGAAAGAATCGAGATTCACACACTAGCCTCGCTGCTTTCACCACTACGGTGCCTGCACCAGAAAGAGCAATACTGTTCACATGTACAACACTAGAATGGTATTAATTAACGGCCTTTCTCATTCTGTTGATATTAAAAGTTGCCTTTGCCCCCCCCCATTTCTCGCAGCCTCTCATTCTTGCAGTCAGTTCAGTTCTGTTAGTATTGCATCATAAAATGACTGCCCGTCCCTTTGCAGACAAACATCCATTAAGAAGGCTAAATGAACGCGAGAAACTTATTTCCATGCTTCAAGATAAGCATTACGTGTCATGGCGCATGAGCTTTATTTGGGCTGTAGCGAATGTTAATTGGTTATTTTAGGGACGGCAAGAAACTTAGGACTGATTTGAAAATTTGAAAAAAAATTTTCGAATGTTTTTCGATCTCCTGAGCTGTGGCAAATCGCGAATAATCGAGAAATAATCGAGAAGTTTAGACTCCCATATGTTTTTTTGGGAAATATCAAATGGCAAAGTTTGACTCCCCCACAAAATTTTGGCCGTTGAAAGATATCTGGGAATGGTTACGGTGAGAAAGCAATGGGCAAAATTTCTATATTTGCAACAAATATGGGAAAAATTGCTATATTTGTGGAAAATATTGCCAAAACTGCTATATTTGAGGAACATATTTGAAATATTGCTATATTTTTGGAAGATATTTAGCCCTGAGTAATCGCTAAATCACTGATGTGATCAATAATGTTTTTGCAGGTTGATGAAGAGAAGGTTGTTAGTGGATCATATGACAGAACTCTGAAAATGTGGGACATTAAAACTGGCACATGCAAGGTAACATTCAGGTAATGGCACATTTCTCTCCATATACGTTCATGCTTCAAACCAACGTGCAAGTCTAATTTCCGTTGCCAAACTCCAAGGGCACTCTCTTTCAAAACTCCAGCAAAACTGTCACGGGCACTCTGTGTAGACTTATACCGTTCCGTCCCTTGTTTCCCTGCGTTATTTGATTCGCTGATATTGCTTCTTCGATTAGGACTCACAATATTAAGCTTTAATAGTGGGCCCATTCTTTTAAAATGGCCTAAACAAGTGGGAGTTCTCTTACACTCAACAAATCGCTTCAAAATGCAAACTTTTAGTACGAAGACTAATGTTGTCTTGACCTATAAATCGCAAAATGCATACCTTTCAGGCTGTAAACTTCCTCTGTAGAAACAAAATAGTTTCTTGGAGCTACTAGAAATCTGGGCCTCATTAACCGCATTTTCTATGCAACAACAACAACTGTCTAAATTGCGCCTCCTGATTGGTTAAAAACTGAATTCTAGCAACTTGATTGGTAAATACGGAATCACTCTACTCGGGCCTAAAGTGGGACCACTTTTTAAGCGTAATATTATGAGTCCCTATTGACCAAGTGATATCAGCAAATCAAAGAACGCAGGGAAACAAAGGACGAAAAGGCGTAAGTCTACACTCTTTTCTCACTTCTGCATTTCTGACAGTGAATCCAAAACTGTCGATTTTTTCGCATCTTTACTCTGAATCTTTAAAACCACCGTAATGTTAAAGATATCATGGTCAGACAAAGTATCGAATAAAGAAGTGTTGAGAAGAGCCAATGCGAACAGGCAGCCAATGAAGACCATACAACAACGATCATTGGAATTCTTTGGACATCTGGTCCGAAGAAACAACATAAACCGAGTTCTAATAGAGGGAAAGATTAATGGAAAGAGAGGGAGAGGAAGGCCAATAGCATCATGAGTGAATAATATTAACCCCTGCACAGGATAGACCTAGATGGAAGGCCGTGTCATCCAACCCACACCCAGTGGATGGAACATAGACTTATGCCTTTTCGTCCCTTGTTTCCCTGCGTTCTTTGATTTGCTGATATCACTTGCTCAATAGGGACTCATGATATTACGCTTATATAATGGGCCCACTTTTTCAAAATGGCCTAAATAGGTGGGAATTCTCGTACACTCAACAAAATCGCTTCAAAATCTGGTTTAAAGAGCTCGAACATTGAAAAAGAAACTTTTAGTACAAAGAATGATGTTGTCTTGACCTACAACACGCAAAATGCATACCTTTCAGACAGTAGTCTTCCTCTGTAGAGGCAAAATAGATCCATCGAAGCTGCGAGAACTCCAGGCTTCTTCAACCGTTCTTTAAGAGCAACAACAACAACATTCTGAATAGCGGCCCCTGATTGGTTAAAAACTGAATTCTAGCGATTTGATTGGTGAATACGGAGCCATCCCACGCGGGCCTAAAGTGGGCCCACTATTTAAGAGTAATGTTATTAGTCCCTCTTGACCAAGCAACGCAGGGAAACAAGGGACGAAAAGGCATCAGTCTAGATTGAACATAGAAGAAGAATACCAACTTTTACTGTTTGGTAACCGATGACCTGTATCTTGAACAATTATTGCTGAGAAAACAACGCCTGCAGGCAGGGCCGCATTTATGTCTGTTGGGGCCCTGGGCCCAAAACTGATTGGGGCCCGTTCAAATATACCTGAAAATAATTTTTTCACGTGCAGCACAGTACTCGGTAGCGTATTGATATGATTTTTTATGGATAACGTCCCAAGATTCAGTCATAACAGCACAAGTTAACATCAACTTAATACTGTACTTTGATGCTTGTACAAATTTATACATTTCAGTACAGTCCCATTAAAACTACCCTTATCCCTCGCCGGTTCGTGGTGCTAATGTCTTTCTTCTTGACCACAATGCTGAAAAATTTCTGATGATTTTGCTGTGGTCTAAAACGCTCAGGACATCAAAACTTGCTGCCTTTAGGCAAAAGACAAGAATGCGCTCTTGTGACATTGTGGACCTTAGTTGACTCTTGACCCATTCAATGCTATTCAATTCAAACACAAGGCTGACATCAACAGCACTTCACTGGCTATTCAAAACATGGCTCGGGGCCCCCCTAAATTTAAGAATTTTAGGGGGCCCCTGGGCCCGGGCCCAGTTGGCCCATGGGTAAATGCGGCACTGCCTGCAGGTGTTTCCCAACAAAGTTGTGTCCCGTTCAGCGGCTGCTAGGGGAGGAGCTGTAACTTAATTTGTTTCGTTTTATACACAATTGCATAGGATGTCATTCAAATAAGATTTTGAGACCGTGTTTGAATCGAAATAATTGCTGATTTATGGTAAAGGAAACGTCAGTAATTGCTTCAAAAAGCACTTGCTTTGTTCTCCAGCAATGTCAGAATCAATCAAATTTTGGCGTTGTACTGTAAAACCCCGCAAACAAGAGCATAGCAAAATATGAACCTGCAGACTGATTTTGTGAAAAAGGCACCCAAAGATATGAACAAAAACAGACTGATTTACTCCAATGTTCTTATGAGATGGTACACTTAATTTAGAAATTTCATCATATCAGTGTAAACCAACTCCCAACTATTGATAACACCCCTAACAGTTTTCAGGGATAATTGTTTTATCAGGCTGTATGATATAAATTGCTTCGTCAACAACAAAATACCATACCCTCTAACATTTACATGCAGTCATTCTACCCTCAAGTTTATTTAACACATGCTGTATAGCTATGTATTCATCAATAGTAACAAGTGTCCTTGCGATAAGAACCACACCTTGAAAATGTCATAAGTACCTCATTTATAAGAACCTAGTCTGTCTGTTTTTTAGAAAAGTATGTTCTTGTTTGTGGGATTTTACTGTATATACGAATTGGTTCTTCATTTTGTAAAATGAGTCGGTCGTGTCATCTTATTGATTAATGAATCTGTCTAGATTTTCGTCTAGTACTTCGGAGTAACACAGTATAAGAGACAAGTAAATTCGAATGAAAATGTGCTACCAATTCCTGGACAAAACGAAAACTTTCTTTGGATAACTTTCCCAGTACTGTTTATAACAGAGTTGTTATATAGGGTTTCTTTCTAAAGAATTTTGTATATTCATGAAATTTATAGAGCGAGGTGAACCTGCCTCGAGGCTACCTACCTACGTGGCTGCAAATTCTATCGTAAGAGCTTTTAGAATTTGAAACGGTTATATTATTAGCAATACCTGCGAGGCTTAGGTCAATAGCTTGGAGACTTCTTATCATGCTTTCATGGTTAGGGAAAGGCTGGCGTTTTTCTGATAAAGCAGCTCTTTTCTGATAATGAAATCTTGACCCTTGTCTTCTCATCTTATCACTTAAAACCATGCTACGACATACTTCCTGCGGTATTAGTCAGTATAGTATCATTTAATTTTGTTCTTTGGAAAGCGAGACACAAAACAGTATTGAGACAATTCTGTTAGATACTGGCTGCGGTCACGTTAGTTTCCTTCGAAACAACGCGCTTACTATGCTGTGGTATCTGACCACTCTCCCTGTTCACAAATGTAACACCTGGTTGGTGGGGCTCGAGAACGGCGGTGTCCATGCTCAACGGTAGTTCAGAATCATCTTCAAATAAACTCAACTTTCTTGGCATTTTCATATATTCATTCATCATTCTCTCGTTACCATTCTGCTTTATTTTAAATCTAGACATTGCTATATATATCTATCTATAGCTTTGGCGGGGTTCGGGTGGAGACCATAAGGTCCCTGCCATTGAACCCCTGGCTACGAACTGCACATAAACTACAGTAAAACCCGCGCATAAGAACCTACAATTTTGCAAGTCAACCTGATTAGGTTCTTATATATTGAGTATTTACTGGGAAATCAGGCTGTTCAGGTTCTTAAATTGGTTCTTATTTCATCCAGGGCTTCCCAGATTGAAATTTCAAGCACATTATTTACTGTCACTTGAGATGCACCTGAGTTCATGAGGCCTTATTCAAAACATCAGTTCGTGGAAGTATCAGAAATTTTACAGAATACAATGAAAAGCTTTCAAAGTGTCATTAGAGCTCTTTGCAATTTGCACATATGGCAGAATCAGTACCTATAGGCTCAATCACAAAGGAACTAGAGTTTTGATCTAGTTTGATGATCTCCACGAATAAGAACCAATTTCAAATCTCAGGCTGAATGGGTTCTTATATATTGGGGGTCTAACTTCAGAATTTTCAGCCTGTAGGTTCGTAATCATTAGGTTCTTATACGCGGGTTTTTACTATATTCCAAACCATAATCTTTATACCTTATGCAATACATACTGCATTGCAGTATTTCCAACGTGCTGATACTTTTTAACAAGTGTTGACAAACATACATATTGCGTGCTAATACCTTCTTAGCAGTGGTTATCATGGGTACTCTGTGGGTATTCGGGAAGAACCTTTGCTCAGATATGCAACTTGTTTATCCTGAAGGCGAACTTCAAATCCTAAACCCATTATTGCGACGTATTTCCTAAGGGTACTTCTTTTTTATGACTAAATGATACATGCGAAAGTTCACCCTACTACACATAAAGCGCTGTTATAATTATTCGTTCGTTGGGCAAAAGGCCTGAAAAAGTACAGTATCCAAAACAAAGGGATAAGCAAGGTGCCAACCTAAATTACAGCATTGTTTAAGCAAAATGAACGAATCGTGATTTACCATGACGATTGCTTTCCCGTTGTGCTCGAATGGGCACAGTGTCACCAAAGATCGTTCACCGTTTTCAAAATGTGTCGGCATTGTGTAAACGCAGTCTAAGGCTAACTTCACATCGCTGGAACCAACGAAGTCTGTATACTTTTTTGGGATGCTCGATGGTTTATTTTTAAAGAGAGTACATGGACCAGCAGCCTTTGCCATGGATTGTTTTTATTTTTGTGAATTTCTGTTAGTCACTTACTCTGGAAGCTGTGGAGAGAAAGTCGCTGACTTCACACAAGGCATGCTGGTATTCGCACCCCCTTTAAGGCATGTCTATTCACTAGTAACTAAAAATTCTTATTTGTATTTTATTTACTTCAGGGGTCACTTGGCTGCTGTCTTGTGTGTTCAATTTGACGAAGAGAAGATAGTTTCTGGCTCATCAGACAGGAGCATAAAGGTAATGATCATGTTTCTGTTTCTTAGACTTTTTCCTGGAGTCCATTGCTTCCCTGCGTTTTTATCTGCCTATTTCACTCCGGTAAACAGGGGCTCATAGCACTATTATGAAATATGACTTAAACTGGCACATTTATGTTGATTGGCCTAAACCAGCGGCAGCTAAACCCCAGTCGCTTTGCAAATTAAGATAGTTTTGCAGGTTGAAGGGACATAGCTATATATTCAGTGGCCACCATAGATAGGCTAAAGAAACCGCCTACGTGTCCATTGTTCTTTTAGCACACAATGAAGTGGCATATGTCAACGTTAGTAGATATAACAGGGTATATTTTAAAATTTTTGTATTCAAATATTGAAATTTACATTGTATTTTACATTTACTATACCTTTCTAAATTACTATACAACACTACAGGTACGGTACCATGGGGAGCGAAAGATAATGACTACCCCATGGCCAATATAAAAGACACGCAACGCTCAACTAACTACGACTATGCTACAAACGATTTGAAACTAATGGATAATGCACTAAATTCTTTTCGACATCAGATGTCAGGTCAGGATTGCGATGACTTGAATGATGTCACAAGTGCAACTCGTTCGTTGTGGTAAGCATAGGTTCCAAATCTTTAAATCTACGAAAGAAGGCGGGTGTAAAATTCAATGACCTATTTCTTTAAACTGAATGACTTGAAAGAAACTTTAGGCACTTTTCAAGGATTCTACCGTTGGACTTTTCAAAAATCATGAATATTTGTCGAAATTACAGCCTATTTTATAAATCAGCTCATTTTTTGATGTGACGTCATCAAATTTCTAAATCACAAACCTTAAGAGTGAAAGGGTTTTGCTTGATACCATATTGTAGGCATCCATAAACTATGGTTTTCTTGAAAATTATCTGATCTTTCGTTAACAGGTTTAGAAATTACGATAGTTTTCAGTTTTTTTCGAAAATTTTCTTGAATTCATAAAAAAGAAGAAAAACACTGTAATTCTGAAAATATTGAAGATTTCAGAAAAGTCCAACGGCAGATTTACTGTAAAATAGTTCAAGTTTCTTCGAAGCCGTTCAATTCAAAGGAATAGGTCATACAATTTTACACCCAGGTTTTTAAAGATTTGAAACCTATGCTGTTGTGGTAGAAAAAGGAAAATGCCTGACATCTGATGTGAAAAGAATTTACTTTACGGGACATGGTGGTTGCTTAGTACTGCAAAGATCTAAATCAAACCGACCAGTTTCGTGGATATAACGTTAAAGTCAATTCGAGTAAATTTTTAAGTTGGCCCGGGCCAGCCTTTAATTATGTTAATTCGACAGAGCAGAAACTGCGCACGCATGCGCGAAAACTCGTAACTTTGAGCCCCCTTAGCTCCCTGCAACAGATCCCAAAATTAGACAACACTTGATATTTTCTTCCTAGGACATAAAACTCTTGATTTATCATTTCAAATTGCTTATCGGTCCAAACACTTCCTTATCTCTGATTGTCTGATGACGTAATTTTACGCAGATTCTGCTCTGTCTGTTGATTCCCTTTAATGCATGCAGAACTGGCTTTATTATAACTTATGATAAGGCCTGTTATGTTTGCATTAAAGACCCTGTGCTAACCATGGGCCTTTGTGGTTGTCAACTATCCCACGATACATTTTCAGGGACCCTAAAAATCCCATAGATCTTTGTGAATAATTTCCAGTCTCCCAGAAAACAAAGGAATCCCGACATCTTGAAGGCTAATAGGAATCCCTACGGGACTTGGTATTTCGCCACATGTTGAATTGTTTTCAATGCTTTGCTTCCTGTCAGCTGCACGCATACAAGCTTTTCTTTCTGACAATGAAAGAAATCACTGCAACAAGTTTTTAAATGAATAGCCTGTTAACTTAGACAAAGCTGTAGAGTCCAAATTCGATATTTCAATTTCTTCAATTTCAAAGGAGTCATTCCAACCTACATTCCTTGTAGGTGTCACCTTGGACAATGTTGTTTATTCCACTTTCGCACAAAGGCCGCTGGTTAGCACAGGGTCTTTAAAGGGTCTGTTTCATCCAGCATTCCTTGCACGTGTCGTCTCTTGGTTTCCCTTTGTTGTCGCCATTTTCATGGGCCATGAAAATGGCGGCAAACAAGGGTTAGCCAAGAGACGACACGTGCAAGGAATGCTGGATGAAACAGACCCTTTAAGGAAATCGACAACTTGAAAGTAAACTTTGTATAACTATCAATAAAATTTTAATAGGTAAAACCGGATTGGTATTTTTTTCTATCAATATTAAGACTGTTAAAACACAAAGATTTGTTGCATTCTACTGTGCCATCCAAAGCAAGGATAGACACAAGGTCATCTGGTCCCCACTTTGGATGACACTTACAACTCTAATACTTCTGCGAAAAAAAAGGTATAATCCAAGGTAGCTTTGTACCAAATAATACAAAAACTCTAAACATTTTTAACGTGAAATCCAATTAGGTTTATACGTCGCAAGGTTTAATTGATTATTTGGTACCAAGCTACCTGATAAAAACTAACAAAAAGTATAAAGGATAAAAGGATAAAAAGTACGCAAAATTTTGTTAGTGGTTAGTTGATAGTAGTTAATTAATAAAATCTAATGTTTTGCACTTTTTAGGAACTATACTGCTTGAGATAATAAAACGAAATGAAACTTAGTAGTGCAGTGCGGGATTATTGTGAGTTGTGGGGTGATCGGTTCGTGTTGAGCAGAATTAATTTCCCAAAAAGACAAATTAAATGAAGTAAATCAAATTTAAGTTTCTTCAGATATAAATAAAATAATTAACGAAAAACAGGTTTTGCTCGCTTCAGTAATAGCTGGAGACATTTAATAAACATTTCCAGTTATTGCTGAAGACATAATGACATAATGAATTAATAATGACATGATATATCATCTATAGCTGTCTTGAAGAGCATAGGGCTCGAATCTTTGCAAAACTTTAAAATTAAATGTGTAAAAGGTTATTACCTTATTCTTTCAACTAAATAAATTGAAGGGAACTTGAGGAGTTTTCCATGATTCAAGAAAGAGCATTTTTGATATTATCATTATTTTCAGAGTTACAGCATTTTTAACATTTCTGCTGGTTTGAAGTTGTGACATCATCAAAATGCTAATTCGTAAACCATAAAAGCTACAGACGTTTGCTTGCTACCATCTTGTAGATCGTCAGAAACTGAGTATTTCTTGTATTGATCATTTTGACTTTCCTCAATCAGTTTACAATGTATGGTGCTTTTAATCTTTTTCGAAGCTTCTGATACCTCATCTCATACATTCTTTCATAAATCTTAAAACGCTGTAATTCCAAGAATAATGATGATATCGCAAATGCTCTACGTGGAATTATGGCAAACGACCTGAAGTATCATTCGATCTATTCAGTTGAAAGAATTAGGCGACAACATTTTACACACTCAATTTTTAAATTTTGCAAAGACTCGAGCCCTATGTTGTCTTGAAGCTACTTAATGACTGGCTTTCTCTGACGTAAGGAGGAACTTCATTCCAGATTTTGATAGATGTGGGGACAAACGAAAATTTGTAACAGTATCTTCTGCAGAAAGGCAGGATAAATACTGCTTTAATTCTACGAGAATGACGAGAATATTGGTTTTTTATATTCAGTTTAAAGATTGTCACAAAGACGAATTACATCACTGGAATCTATGCATTATTACGACCACTTGGATACGTAAATCTTAAAAAATGATGCTCTGTTGCAACTCTTATTGTATGGCGGTGATGATTTTCCCAATTCATTGAATCGACATATTCTGGAGCTTACTCTACAGTTTATCCACGAAACTGGTCGATTTGAATGAAGGTCTATCATTTACCCTATCCAGTCATAACCATCCAACAGTTATTGGTAAATTGTTGTATGTAGCTTTTTGTATTCGTATATTTAATCTTAGTTTAGTTTTATGTTTTTTTATGGACTGGCGTCGGGGTAGACAGAGTACTATGCTCCTCGGAGTATCGTCTTTGTAGTGTAGTTAAGTGTAGTTAAGTGTGTTGTAAGTAGTGTCTTAGGTAATTCGTCTTCGTAACAATTTTTAAACTGAGTATAAAAAAAGTAAGAATATTTTTGAAATAAATTTTGCGGTATTGCAATCAGGTTGTCAGTATTGCAATCAGGTTGTTCTGAATCTTGTACATCATCACTGCTTCTGCTTTTGCTCTTCGTTCAGCAAGTGACTGCCATCCTAATTCTTTATTCATTGCTGTTGGACTGGATGCCCGTGGTAAGGTGTGGATGCCCTCGTAATTTATAAGGGCATCCACGCCTTACGAATCCAGTCTACTTAATTAAAGATATCGCCCAACATGATCTAATTTAATATCCCATTCACGCTGACAGAGTTAAACTAGCGTCATCTAAACCACTTTAAATGCCAACCAGTCTAAAGGTTGGTTTACACGATCAGTGCAAGATATCAAATTCATGAAGGCCGGTTTACACGATCATCTTCACGTAAAATTTGCTTCACATTTTTTATGTGATCATAGAATGATGTCGTGTAAACGGGTATCACAAGTTGCTTGAAATTATTTGCAGCGACGAATATTAATCCCCTTTGATTTGCCATCACAGATTTTCCATTTGACCAGCCTTCAAATGAAAAATCTGTGATGATAAATTAGTCGGGGTTGATTTTAATTGTTTCACATTACTTCAAGCAACTTGTGAAGCCCGTTCACACTACCACATTCTGTGATCACATAAAATTGAGGCAAATTCTACGTGAAGATGATCGTGGAAACCGGCCTTAATGAATTTGATATCTTGCACTGACCAAAACGAAAGCAACTTTTTGCAATGTGGTTTAAAAACGCTGCTTTGATTCAAACTAGCCAAACTTGCTCAGTGTGATTGCAATATTTGGTGTTCCGAAAATGTCTTCTTCATTTTATCAACTGTTGCTATGGTTTAAATGGAAAGAGATAATTTCTGCTTTCCGGCTTGATGGGCCTGAAAGATATGCAGATAAATCTGTATCTGTTGCCTGCAAGAAGAATTTGCTTCCCTTGTTGGGCTTTTTCGTTGCTGTCATGAAGCCTTCACTGAACTCTCTCTCTAACTGTTTCCTAGTGAGCATACTATGTATCACACTTGTTCTCTTCTATCCAACCTTGTCTGATGTTTTTTTTGACTAGTGTTACCAACTTCAGAAGAAAATCTTCAGCAAAGATTCCATTGTTTGACGCCACTGCCGAAAGAGACATTTTGAACGTTCTGTTTTGGTACACTTTGTTCGATACCCCCTTTCCCCATTCACACTGGCAAGTTAAAGTTATCAGCTGTTTCATTACATTTGGTTAGTCCAAGAAATCGAATTGATTTGATTCGTTGAAATTGATTGCCTGGTTTAGATCGCTTGATTTTGATCGCAAGGTTTAGCTGTGTCTCCTAGATCTTTACCATGGTCTTTACTTTGTCTTTCAATTGGTGTTGTCTTAAACCATTGTCACAGCTTGGGGTACAGCTGCAATTTAAATTGGATTCATCTGATTGATTCAAAATGGCTGCCTGGTTTAGATTGCCTAATTTGATTTGAATTGCCAGGTTTAGATAATCTGGTTTAACTGTGTTACTCTTTACCCTTTAGGTCTTTACTTTGTCTTTCAATTGGTGTTATCTTCAACCATTGTCACAGTTAGGGGTACAACCGCCACTTGCACCACAATTTAGAAGGAATCTAAGCTTCTATAAGCCTTCAATAAAATAACCTTGGAAAGACAATAGGCCGTGACGTGTGCCGCACCATATTTGGGTAACAAATCTATTTCAAAAGGACATTCTGACATCTGATAGGCTAGAATGTGGCCGCAAATGGCTTGAGCCACTTTTATATACTATCTCTTGAAATATCACTCGATTTTAAGCAAAGACTAATGTCATTAGCTTACATGGATACGGTTGAACCCTGGACAGCACTTTCGAGATCATTGATGTAGATCAAAAAAGAAATGGCCCCAGACAAGACCCTTGGGGTACTCCTGCTTCCACTCCCCGAGTTTCTGAATCGACCCCATCCACTCTGCAGAACTGTTTTCTGTTAGAGAGATAAGTCGGTATGCATAGATTCCCCTTATGCATAGTATGTCCCTTATATCCCTTATGCATAGCATGGTATACATAGATATCCCTTTAATGAATAATTGTCAAAATTAACATGCCTTAGCATTACACTGCCCAGACAGAAGCGTTTATTTACACACTCTAGGCAGCTTCACGTTTGGAAACACTCTGCGAAAAGCAAGACAAGACAATTGCTGATGAATATTTGGCCTGACTACCTAAGCGTATTTGCAATTATATTAGCTATAGGTTAGAAATAGTTAAAATTTTGTCCCTTTGCTTTGATGTAAAGATAAAAATATGTTGTTTTTACCATTCGGTCCCGCCAGCTTTAATTTTTCCATTCCCTTTCATACCTAATGGCCGGGGAGGGGGGGGGGGCACTTCACTGTTGGATCATGCGAGGATGTGCGCTCCAAGAATTGCTGTTATTGTCCCAATCCCAGAATTTTAGCGGGATATTGGACCCAGTCCTAGAATATGGATGTGATTTCTGACCAGTATTTGCACTAAAAACAACAGAAAAATTGTTCCCAAACCTGGGCATTACCGGAATTTTAGCAAGTATTAGACCTCAATCCCAGAATTCATCTCTAAAAAGTACATCCCATTCCCAGAATTTCGTCCTAAAAATCACCCAGAACTGGTGCCGTATGATCGGACAGTGAAGTAGCTCCCCAGGACCTAATGATAGTCATCCTCTTTACCATCTCTAGGTTTGGAACATCAAAACCGGTCAATGCCTAACAACATTAGAAGGTCATACGGATGCTGTAACTTGTCTTCAATTCAACTTTCAACGAATATTCAGTGGCTCACTTGATTGCACGCTAAAGTTTTGGGATCTATGCTCCGGAGAGGTTTGTTGGTTTGTTGCTATTCATTTGCAATGAAGTAGAAAAAGTTTAGCTCATTTTCCCCGTTTCTTTTGATTATTTATGCGTTATTAATCGTTTGTTAGCATTTTTTAGTTATTGATTGGATTTTTAATATTTCCATGTCATTTTGTTAATGGCCACAGGGCAGTCATTGTCCATTGCTCTTTGTGGTCCTGTCCCTTTAGTGTTTGTATAGTTTGTATAGTAAATTAGAATGTATAGTAGGATGTAGATGTAACATGTATTGCAAAATTTTAGATTGCATATAAAAAAGTTTAGCAGCTATAGCTGTTATAAAATGGTGGGGAAGAAACGATCTGCAGCAGCATTGCCACAAGCTGGGATGTTAAATTCTGCCCAATAACTTTGTAAAAAGGCGACAAAACGCCTCAGGAATTTTTGCCATAAAAAATCGTGCAGTTTTCTTTTGCAATATGATAATTCCTGCCGACAAGCTAGACTGACGACGTGATTCCTTGTATTCGTTCAACATTTATAATCTGATGTTTTAATTTCACTCATACAAAGGACTCACGACCAAACTGATTCTAAACAGGGACTAAAATCTTACGAAAAATCAGAAGAAACTTAGAACATCTTCCATCCTTCGAACGTCGAAAGAAAAGTCGAACGTCCCTTCGAAGGTCATTTCGAGCGTCGCTTCGCTTCGAGAAGTCGAACTTTGAACTAATGAGCCAATCAAATACTAACAATAGGCACGTGGGTTGACCATATTAAGAAAGTAGTGATCTGATTGGTCGCGCCGTGAACGCGGCGGACTTGGCCTAATTAGTCCCTGTTTTGAAGCGTAAGGACATAAGTCCCTCAAGTGAAGCGATAACAACAACAACAACGAGCGTAAGTTAGAAGGACTTATGTAATGTAGTCTACCGACAAGCCTCACTGAATGACATTGATAAGAATTAGGTTGTCTTTTGTTCGCCACTGAAAGAGTTCTAACACGCAGCTGCTTGGTTTATGAAACAGTAATATCTTATTTTTGTACATAGTCATTTGTACAAATGGTGTCACTTTGTACCTCAAAAGAAAATGACTATTGAGTTTAAGAATAAGCTCCAATTGTTTCTATGGGCAAATCAGCTGCACCACAGTAGTATCACTTTAATAAGCAACGATTGTCCCAAATAAATCTTGAGCTGAAAATGAGTCGTACCTTGTTTGAAATGATTTGTTAGTGCTTCGTGATGTTTAGTGGTAACCTTTGTATGTGTCATATATCGAGTCATATATTACGTTTTTTGCGTAAATTGTAACTGGTATGTTATGTTATTGTTGGTATCAGATAGCCCGTTCAGGGTACTGCTCACCAAATGTTCTGATGCGATCGGTGCAGAATCTGTTTGTCTGCAGCCATTTTCTTTAGCAAGTAGGCTTTTTCGATGTTATTGCAATACCCTAGTAACAGGGCTGTTAATACTGACAGAAATTTAGGAAGATATGCACGAAAGGTAACAGATGTTCATTAAATTTTGGACAGAATCTTTTCCGAGATGCGGTGAAAATCGGAAGACATAATTAAGATTATTGCTTTGTTTTTGTGGAGCGGAAGAAAGGCAAGCTTGCGGAAAGAATGAAATGCCATTGTGAATGAAATGAAGCGTTTTTTAGCTTTTCGCGCGGTTTACAAGCCAGAAGAAATCCTAGCAGTGTGAGAAGGCTCTCCTTGTTAGAGAGCTCTTGACGGTTCTTCAGAGGCCTTGCAAATCCACTGGGGGCTGTGCGGCTCCAGTTCAATCCCAAGCTTGGTTAGTATATTGTTTATTACTTTCTATATTATCAACTTTTTACTGGCCTAATGTCTAGTTTGATGTATTTCGGTAGATATGTTATGTTAGGCCTATTTGGGTTGGCCTTGGTCCTACCTTAGGAGGCTGCCAGTGGGTCGAGCGAACGACCATGTGCGAGGGAAGCTGGAAGCACTAAGAAGAATAGCTGTGTCGGAATTGATCGTTACAGAAGCGCGAAAGACAATTTTAAGTTGCATTTAGATAAGCACTGCTTCTCTTGGGTCGCAAAGAATACAACCATTTTAACTGATCTTTTATTTTATTGTAGTAACTTGTATTTTACAAATAAGATTGAGTTGACTTGAATGACGGAGGTTAGGCCAAGTCAAGGGCAGGAAAGAATGAAAGAAAAGCCACCAGTATGAAGATTTAGGATTATGCTTTGATTTGATAAACAAAACTGTACACCATTGCCCGTTTCACATCGATGACTTGCACCAAAACGGAGCAGTTATAATCAAGAAATAGCATTTTTTGGCCAAGGCCTAAATATGACTGCATTTGTCATTGAATATCAAGAGCCCGTGCACGGGCTGTAGGAAACTGTAAATTATAAATAAGATTTTCGTATGATACATCGAGGGCCATCCTAAGTAGTCATTTTGTTTCCGATGTGTCGATTGGCAACTTTGATTCCCGCGTATGACAGCTTGATCTTACCTTTAGAAACGAAATAATCAATTTGGAAAAATCTCGATACATCATACGAAAATCTTATTTCAAATTCAGAGTTTCTTGCAGCCCGTGGTCTCTGGTGACCGAAATGATATCAATTATGTGTTAAAGTACGCAGACAAACAAGGGACTCAGGTACTGAGTCTACTCAGTGCCATCCTGATTGACACTGGTTTGTGCATGGACCGACCTAACAGGTCTTCAAGGTTTACTTTATGGCCCTTTATTGGTTGATTTGGCCTACAATTACATAATGGTCTGTTCTTTGTCCATGTTCTTAACCAGAATTATTTTCTCCAAGCGTGGTTGACCCATAACATACCGAATTGATGAATAAAAGAAGCCACGATTATGTTTGTCTAGCCATAATCTCCTTGGTCTTAATGGAGTTAGAGTCTGATAATGGGAAACTGACACACGTTCTGCGCACCTCTCAGGCGGTCATGCTACTGCGGATTTATTTGGGATAATTTTTTGCCGTAATGAACAAAGAAGTTTATCACTTGTGATGCTTGTATGGAGCTTGTGTCCGTAGGCCAAAATAAAAATTTGGCGATGAAACAGCTTTTTTTTGTATTGAATATAAAATTTTACAAAACGAAACTACTTAAGACACTACATACGAGCTACTTTACCAAACTACGAGGACGATGCAACGGAGTGCAGGAGACCATGGCAACTCCGCAGTCATTAACATAGAGAACACGTAACTAAACTAAAATTAAATATACGGCTACGAAAAATACACATGAACTTTACTGATAATTTCTAAGGTTCGTTTCGCTTTGCATGTCGGGCTAACTTTGGGCAAGCAGGTCATTCACAATATCGCTAAACTGGAGATCGATCGGGATTTGGATAATGGATTTGTGCCCAATGAGCCTAACATCCAGTGCGAAACAAACTTACAAGCAAAAGAACTTGGGTAAGGGGTAAGGGGACTTGGTGAGTATAAAGTGTAAAACAAAGGTGTAAATGAAACAGCTGGGGAGGGTTTTAAAATTTGTGCAATACAAAACGTTTCTAAATGAGAAACCATGGGCAGTTCGGACACTATTGTTGTGTTGATTGAAATAGAAATGAAACAATAATGATTTAATACTCCACCAAGCCACGCAAGAATGTTTCTACTCCGTTAAAACATCGTGTTTTGGTTAGGCCCGAGCTTTAAATTCTGAATCCAAACTGAACTGCAACTACATTGCGTCTCCCAAACATACCCTAACGAAATGCCCTCGCAGCGATGAGCCCTTGAGAGAAATTTTGAGTCGAGGTTTCTCAAGGCTACAAAGTTTCTCTCAAGGGCTCGTCCCTGCGAGGGCATTTCGTTAGGATAAGTTTTGGAGGCGCAATATAGTTGCAGTTCAGTTTGGATTCAAAAGTTGAAGCTTGGGCCTGACCAAAACACGATGTTGTAACAGAATACAAACATTCTTGCATGGCTTCAGTGAGAATTGACTCATTTTTTCATTGCTAGTTCAGACAGCACAACATAGTGTCCGAACTGCCCGTGGAGAAACGTTTCAAGTAGTGGGAAAAAGTAGCGTACGGAGCTTTAAAGTTAGCTGTACAAAATTTGGAAGATGGCTGTAAATTCAAACACATGTTTCTTTGAATTGAACCTGAAAAACTTTGCTTTAAAATCTTCGTTGAAAGTTTTTTGACATCTATATTATTATCCGAACTGCATCGTTTTTATTTTCGTTGAAAGAATTCATGAATGATTTTGAAAAATTGAAATCCTCGTAAATCCGAAGCCAATAGTGGAAAATAATACATATCTAGTCGCTGTTCTTAGTTAGAATTTAGAAAATTGATTACTGTAGAAACTCTATTAAGCTCTATTCTTTTGAAACCCCTCCGGTCTGAGCCGAAATGTTAAATAAGTCCCCCTCTCTTTTAATTAAGCCTTCCCACTTACCAACGATTCTCTAGACTGATGCCTTTTCGTCCCTTGTTTCCCTGCGTTCCTTGGTCAAGAGGGACTAATAACATTACTCTGAAATAGTGGGCCCACTTTAGGCCCGCGTAGGGTGGTTCCGTATTCACCAATCAGATCGCTAGAATTTATTTTGCATCTACAGAGGAAGATTACTGTCTCGAAGGTAGGCATTTTGCGTTTCGTACGTCAAGACAACATCATTCTTTGTACTAAAAGTTTCCTTTTCAATGTTCGAGCTCGTTAAACCAGATTTTGAAGCGATTTTGTTGAGTGTACGAGAACTCCCACCTGTTTAGGCCATCAAAGAACGCAGGGAAACAAGGGACGAAAAGGCATAAGTCTAACGATTCTCCACATATTTTGCCTGTCAAGCTTTCTTGTTAGTTTTGATAGTGTTACTTGTTAAGACCGCCTCTCTAATAAGCCCCCTCTGGCTTGTTCGAAATTAGGTAAGCCCCGCCAGGGGCTTAATAGAGCTTTATGGTGCATCACAACCTCAAATATGATGGATGCAGCCATTTTGAAATTAATCAAGATATCAAAGGCCATCCAAGAATTCTCATGATAGATTTGTAGCGAAGTATCCCAAGTTCATTCCAAGCAATTCAATTCATTTCAATTCAAAGAGATATGACAGTGAATTTTACACTCGCAATATTACAGATAATGAGCCCACGATTGAGATAGCAGCCTTTTGCATCAAAGAGAGGATGGTGTAGTTGACCAATAAAATCAGACATTGTTGCTGTGGTTGTTGCTGTGGCTAAGGCGTTTTGTTGATGTTAGTGCATTTCGTGGATAACATTGCAATATGCTTGACCTTGCTAGAAATACATTTCCACTCAAGTTTTCGCACGGACCTTGTTGATAACAGTATATTATTACGGTACTGATAAGTTTCATCCACCGTAAACATGTATTTTATTCTGTTTCTAAAAAGATGAGATAAGTCCTAGATTTTGTAACAAAGCTCGTTTTTCGCAAAACAACCACTGATAACAACAGTGGCGGATTTAGGGGGACAAATGGGGGCAGCTGCCCCCCTTCACGATTAAAACTCAGCTTTGGTGCCCCCTTTTTGCAAGAATAGCGCCCCTTATCCTGACCCAGATGCACTCTCTTTTCAGTGTTTCGCTCTGAATGCGGAGAAACTTATAAACTAAGGCGTTGCGTTATTCAGTTGAAAAACCAGAGAATTTTCTTGAATAACGACCCAAAAGTTTTCGCGCACCTTTCGCGCGCTTACTTTTTCTTACGCTATTGGCGCCCCCTCTCCAAATTGCCCCCCTTCAACTTCAGGCTGGATCTACGGTGGCCCACAGGTGTCACGGCAAAACTTTCTCTCTCACGGCAAAACTTTCTCTCCCACGGCAAAACTTTTCTCTCACGGCAAAACTTTTTCTCTCACGGCAAAACTTTCTTTCGCGCGGCAAAACTTCTCTCTCACGGCAAAACTTTTTCTCTCACGGCAAAACTTTTTCTCTCACGGCAAAACTTTCTTTCTCGCGGCAAAACTTCTCTCTCACGGCAAAACTGTTTCTCTCACGGCAAAACTTTCTCACGGCAAAACTTCCTTTCTCACGGCAAAAATCTGGTCACAAACAGCCACAAAATTTTTCGGCTCCAGCCATCGATACAACCGTGTATCGGGAAGCCGTATGGCTTTAGTTTATCGTATCCATCACAGTGCCACGCTGCACTGGGGCCCGGATTCTAGTACGCCGTTCTTCTCAAACGATAATCAGAGGTCAGTTCGTAGATAATAGCCTGTGTTCGTAGATAACAGCTAGAAGCTAACGTTGTTCAGCGAAGTTTTTTCACCAGATTCATCAAAAATGCTCCACGGCTTAATATATGCCTACTTAGTTCTACCTCAGGGAAAATTCGGCATTGTTTTTATCTAAAATCGGGTGTACATTCTTGGTATGGAATAACAGTGATGCTAAGCCACTGTCTCCATTGGCCAATTTGTGGGGATCCATAAGATTACCAGATATACCTTGGTAACATCAAATGCCTCATGCCCTTTGTGCTAAGGCATCACGGGATCTGAAAGCTGTCGTCGATTGATTATGGAAACCAGAGGCCAAGTACCATAGGAAATTAGGCTAATCGGTGTTGCATTTTGCTTGAAATTCAGTTCAGTTGGGTACACGACAGCCTTACTACACAAGTACCCTCAGCTTTCGCTCATTTGATTGAATTGAATTGAACTGATTTGGTCCTTGTCGCTTCAGTGGGGATCTTGTTTCCAAACTTTGCTTAAAACGGCAAAAAATTTCCTGCGGAGCCAAGATCTGTTCCTGTACGCAGCGGCGTGGCCAGACAAAAATTTTTGGGAGGGTAAAACTTAAAAATTTGCAGACTAGCGGGGGGGACAAAAAGGTATACCCAGCCATTTTCATTGCATTTTTCAATTGCAATTTTTGCCGATCTTTGAAAAGTGGAGGGGGGCAATTGCCTCCTCATACTCTCCTCTAGCCACGCCACTGCCTGTACGGAACTGCTTCAACGATCAGAATCTCGAAGTAGCGAGCCAAGATGCAAAATCATTTGAGTCCCGAACACATCAGAATATCATTCTTAGGCAGGCATATGCGTAGGAGATATGGGGAGGGGGGGCTACAGCAGCGCTTTGGAGGTGATGATCAAGGTGACAGTGAAAAAGACACAACATTGACAAAAATCAACAGATCAAAGAAACTTTAAATCAAAACCTTTCTTCTGCCATACAATCTGGTTAGTTGCTAAATTGCTGACAGTGATTCTGGGGTCAGAAATTTCATGTGACGCAAGCTGAAGAAATTCTGAAAAATACCAAAGCGAGGCTTCTTAGTTGAAAATCCTTAGGCCACATGCCTTATTTTATTTTGTCCGTTACGCTTCAATCGGGAACCTGAATTTGAAAATATAAATGAAAATATAGGCACATTGGTATCTCAGCTTTCGCCTACGCTGATTGTCAGGACAATTTTTATACTCCAAATATGTGATCCTGATGCAAGAAGAAGTTTCCCAGCTCGCGTCCGCCGTTAAGGATCCATTATCCACCCACTCGGGATCCGCGACGTCAATATGCATATCATGTATTCCTTAAAAATCGAATTCGGCAGTCTGGCCATGGCATCAGTAATTTGATTTTTGCCTTCACTACACGGTCACATTTTATCTAATTCGACAAATCTGACCATGTAGAGAGCGGGTTGGATCGTTTGACCTGAGCTTTACTGCAGATGGAATCCCACACAATAAGACTATTATCTCCTGTCTTCTTATGGAAAACACTGGATTGGTTTTTTGGCTTTCATCTTGACCACAAAGTTATCCAGTTCTTTGTACAAACCCGACACTCCTCCTTTGTGATTTTATGATGTGATGTCTTGTCAACCCTGTACAACAAAACTCTAGTTGCTAAATTGCTGAAAATTGATTTACTACAGCATGACATGAGCAGGCACCTGGCTTATAATGTCTTAGGAAACAGATGTAAATAAGTCTTTACAGAAGCTACAGGGAAGTGTCTTACCAACAAGACTAGAGGCTAGAGGGGACAGACAGCTTAATTCTCAAAGTAACCTGCTCAGATCGTCGTTGTGTTTAGTCGAGTTCTTCTCCTTTCGCTGTGCATTCATTTTCTGGAGACAGCTGCTTGTAAACCACTGTACTTTGACAAACACTAAGGCAATAAAGTAAAGGATAGTCCACCTGTCAAACTAAATAAAAGTGTGTCCAAATCAAAGTTAATGATAATAAAAGGAACTGCTAAGTAGCGGATCTTACGCTGTGTGATCGCTGTTTCAAATCCCCAAATGCACGCAATTGGCCAACGAGCTTGCTGTGGTTAGAGCACTACATTGTATTGGAATTATGTGAAGTTTGATTACATTAACTTACAACAAAAGAGTCCTGGTTTCAGCTGATATTCATTTTCTGTTGTGTGATTTTGCGTTAGGTGACGCTCTGAATGAGAAGTAGGATTTCGCATGACCGGCGAACTGCGAAGGGGTGAAATTCTGATGGCAAAATGGGAAGGAATTACTTTGGACTAGACTTGTTCGAGGGTTTCTGTCCTCAGGCACCGTCTTGCGACTCGATCCTAGCTCTGTTGTGTCTATGACATCTGGTGTTGCTTTCACAAAATATTTGGTACTCAAATTACAAGCTGTTGTAGCACACAGAGAAGATGTTTTGCTTTGAGTCAAGGAGCTGAGCTACTACGACACACTACGATGTCAAAGATGCCACTGCGACATTTGAGGAGATTATCCTTGCTCGCAGTTGTGGTTGGAGTGGCGTCTCTTATTATCATAAATATAGTTATAACTTTGAATATTTATGGCACGCATCGTGGAGAAGATAACAGCAATCGAAGAGGGATAAAGTCATTCATAAACGGCGAAGCGAGTCGCAATGTTTTGGTCGGAGATGATGGCTGCAAAACAAAATATTGCGGTAATACAGAAAGTGGATTAGAAATAAAACTCGCTGTTGACTCAAGACTTTCTACACCCGGCTCTATATCACGAAACATTGAATTGCCAGAAACAGAAGCTGAAAAACCTTTTCAGACAGATATCCTGCAAAATTATGCAAAAATTGATAGAAATAAATTGAGCAATTCTGTTAAAAATGGAAAAGTAAATCGCAAAGACATCTCACAGAATATTGACTCCAATAAAGAAAATACAGGCTCTGAAGAAGAAAATACGGACTGCCCAATCAACAGACTGAAACCAAGATTTATTAGTACTTTCATGCAAGAAGAAGTGGCTTGCAAGCCGCACAGAGCTTCCTCAGAAGCATGTCAATACGCGAAAGAAGTTTACCCCTACGCTAAAAACTCATTGACATGTAAATCAGACGAACATGTGGAGTTCTGCAAATTCCACGGGAAAGGGTTTAAATGTGTCATACCAAAAAATTGTCCCAAAGTTGGTGTTGAAGGTGTTAAAGTAGAAAACGGGCGTTTGGAATTAAAAGGCTCGTTTAAAAGTGTCGCTAAATTGGAGAGAGGCTTGCCAGAAATCTTGCACAAGGCATCGGCTAGTGGCTTCAACTTTCTTTTCATTGGATGCTTGTTACCTAATGGAACGTTAGAAATACCTCAACAACTGTTTACATGGTCAACCCCAAGAAGGGGCCAAATCGATGTAAAGGATGCTGCGAAGATCAATATCAATATTGTGCTACTAGATTCGGTTGCACGTGCTCATTTTTACAGATCACTTCCTGACGTTATCCAAGAATTCGAAAATATAAATTCCGACAAGCACTCACCTGGAGAAATCCTCGATTTTATATCATTTCAGGCCGTGCATGGACACACTGCTGAAAATGCCCATGTTTTGTTTTCAGGATCACTACTACCAAATAATATTTCAGAGAGGGCACGGGAAAAATCAGATGTTGGCCATGGAAACTTATTTGGGAAATTCAGAAAAGCTGGCTATAAGACGATGTATCAAGATGATTTGTGCTGGGACCGTTACTGGGGTTTGCGAATCGAGCTTGGCCTTCCAGGTTCATGGAAGGAGTATCTAAAGGCCCTTGAAAAAGCTGAAATTGATGACACAGGTAATTGTACAAATCATTCCGATTCAATCTAGCTGATTGTTCCAATTTTCTCGATCACCTTTTACCAAGGGTGTAAGGACACCCAAGTTTTTACTAGATGCTTGTTTACGTTGTCTTCATCTTTGTTGACCTCTTTTTTGTCGCAACTTGCGTCTTCAGTTGGCCTGACCCTTCTGTCGCTCGGTCATTCCAATCTAACTCCCTTGTATTCTTGTGCGTTTGTGCGCTTTCGCAGAAGAAAAGGTTTTGAATAGGAAAGCACAAAAAAGTTTTTCTTGTGTGGTCTCCTGTGTAAAACGTTTCTTCTGCGAAGGCGCGCTAACACACAGGAATACAAGGGAGCTAGATTTGAATGATCAAACTACAGAACAGTTTGGCCAAATGAAGACACAAGTTTACACAAAACAAAGAGGAAAACAAGGGTCAAGACTGAGGTAAATAGATATCTAATCAACCCATGGATGTCCTGACGCCCTTGCTTTTACATGTGCTTTTCTGCAAAGTCTGCTAGATATAGCGATCTACCAGATATTCCAAAAATGCATGCAGATTGTGTGGATGGGCAAATCACTCAATAGATAGTGTACAAGATTTTGGAATTTTAAAAATCTCTCAGAGTTTGAAAGATTTTGGAGCTTTTTTCCAGAACTTTCAACTATTTTTTGAGATTTCTACCGCTGTAAGACTTTTTCTAATTCTTAGACTTTTGAGGCTTTTAAAATTCTTGTCATTTTCACGGATTTTCGAGATTTGGCAAGTTTTTTGAAGGTTTTGCAAAATTTTTGAGGATTTATATCATTTGTAAGATTTTCAAAGAATCTTCAAAAGTTTTTGAGAATTTGTATCATTTTTTGACGTAAAAATCTGGAGTATTCTACATTTTTTACTCACGATACAGTCCCAGTTGTTGCAACAATAGCAGCAACAACAACAATGACCACAAAAGCAACATTTTTTTATTTCTGCTCAAACTAGGACTGATGGACTTTCATATAAAAATTTGAGACGGAAATGAATACATTTACGTGTGCCCTCTGGAACGAGGCTGTGGAATATTCTCAGAAGCGAGGCAAACAACACTCAACATTTTGAAATTCCCATTGCAGCGTTGAAGTTCATGGAAGCTAATCGGCCTTAAAAATGAGGAGCTCCTTGTCTATAGTGAAAGGTTTGTTGATTCTTGGATTGAGGAAACATTCATCTTGGTACTTGCGGCTGTTGTTCATGGCTAGTATCACTGAAAACTTTAGGCCCATCCGCCATTGCCTGGAGTTCGTGCAGCGTTGCTATGATTTCCATATCTAGTTCTGAAATCGATAGGGGAAAGCTTCGTCCCAGTTTTCAATATGAGAGTCCATGAGTCGTAGTTTGAGTGTCCATCAGTCTATCAATAGCGATAAATACGAATATGCAATCAGTCTAATTTGAGCCCATCTCCAAACAAGCGCTTGGTCCTCTTGGCCTCAGCAAATCTTGTAAAGAGTGCTTATGAAAAATATGCAATGGAGTGAACATGGATGAAAAAGTTCTTAACTAATTTTTTCCAAGTACTAGAGTCTCTTAAGTTTTTGGCGATCTGATAGTTTAAATTTCTAAGAATCTTTTAAGAAATACGTTTATCCTTTTCGGAGCAAGGTTACCTACAGTCCGTGAAATATAATCCTCATCTGCGAAACAATAGACAACGCAAATGCAAATACGACCATTTTACACCCCCCCCCCCAGTAACGACCCCGCCGGACCTGGTAAATACGGCGGGGAAATTATGAAAACATACATTTTCAGCGGGGATTAGAAATATCATGACGGGGAAATGAAGTTCTAGGCTATCATCTATGATAGAACTTGCATAATTTTGATGGGGAAGCAAAAGTTTCAGCGGGGAAACAACAAAAACAAGGAGGGGAAACTCTTCAAACTCAAAACTTAGCGGGGAAACGAGTTTTCTTGGCGGGTCATCCTTCAACGTTGGCGGGGCAATGTTTCAGCGGGGTCGTTACTGGGGGGGGGTGTCATTTTGTATAAACTGATATTTCGCCTCGGCATGCCATGCGTCTTTAGAGCAAAGCTGTAAGATTCTAGGAAAGATTACTGATAAATCCAAGATTCGAATTCTGTACACTTTCATATTTTCATTTACGCTACATGATCTTACGATGTGGTTATTAAACATTTCAAAATGTAATAAGTCGCGTTTGGAAAAGGATTTCAAGCTTTCGTTGACAAGCTTTTTTAGAGATCAAAACAGATTTTGAGAACAGAGGGTTGCATTGACAAAAAAGAGGTCAAGTTTGCCTTGTGGTTCTCAGCATGTTTTTATGTTCATTTGTGGTCCATACCTCTCTGTTTGATCTGCTTAGAGCGAGGGCCTTAGGGTGATTGTTGCACCTCCAAAACGTTACCTTCTCTTCAGGGCGTCCCAGAAAAAGTCTACAGATTTTGTTGGGTCCAGTGCTGTGAATTTAGCTCTAATCAATGGCTAATCACTGCAAAAAAAATGATTGGTGGTAGTCTTTTTTAGATATGTATCATCAATTAAAAATTTACAATATACGATACTTATCACACTACTTACAAAATACTCTACAACACTACAAATACAATACCACGGAGAGCAAGATATCATGTCTACCCCGTCGCTTGAGAGAGGAACAGAGGAAAAAAGCAAACCAACATAGAACCATTCAAAAAGAAAATTTTCTGAAAAGGGGACTTAGTGGCTGCTGGACGGATAGCAAAAAAGTTTGAATGAATTCAATCAAATCGTAGAGTTTCATAGAATGTGGATTTAACTCAAGGATATCCAAGGATATTTCTGTTCATTTTCTCAAGGAAGTCTAAATTGCCATACATTAACAGTTGCTTTAAAACCTCGTTTGAAGGCTTACTGAGTCCAAATGGCGTACTAATATAAGAGCTCCTGCTAGAAGATCTTGTCGTTGAATGTCAAAAGATGGACAGAGCAACATAAAATGTTCCGTATCCTCATTACCATCGTTTGAAAGTCACATTGTGTTTATAGTATCCATAAAATTGTGCTTGAATTTGTGAAAGTTCAATTTGCTAAGACCAACCCTAAGCATGGAGCACCGTGGACACCTTAAATTTGAACGAAATATTTATTCGGTACTACGACCTTGATTTTTGGTCAATGCTACTACCTTAACTGCAAGCGAAGCGAGCATGTTTATTCGATACTACTACCTTGATTTTTGGTCAATGCTACTACCTTAACTGCAAGCGAAGCGAGCATGTTTATTCGATACTACTGCCTTGATTTTTGGTCAATGCTACTACCTTAACTGCAAGCGAAGCGAGCATGTTTATTCGATACTACTACCTTGATTTTTGGTCAATGCTACTACCTTAACTGCAAGCGAAGCGAGCATGTTTATTCAATACTACTACCTTGATTTTTGGTCAATGCTACTACCTTAACTGCAAGCGAAGCGAGCATGTTTATTCGATACTACTGCCTTGATTTTTGGTCAATGCTACTACCTTAACTGCAAGCGAAGCGAGCATGTTTATTCGATACTACGCCTTGATTTTTGGTCAATGCTACTACCTTAACTGCAAGCGAAGCGAGCATGTTAATTCGATACTACTGCCTTGATTTTTGGTCAATGCTACTACCTTAACTGCAAGCGAAGCGAGCATGTTTATTCGATACTACTACCTTGATTTTTGGTCAATGCTACTACCTTAACTGCAAGTGAAGCGAGCATGTTTATTCGATACTACTGCCTTGATTTTTGGTCAATACTACTACGCATCCAGGCATGCGACCCCTAGTTTAACGTCCCTTCCGAAGGACGACGAGGTGAGTTGTGAGGTCAAGCCTCCGAGGTCACCCATCCGGAGTTTGACCTCACTCGACCGATCTTAACTTAAGTCACCTGACGAAGACTGTATAAACCACTCAGCCACTCACCCCGCAAAGAATGCTGGATGAAACAGACTCGCGTCCACTCACCTCGTCTCTTGGCTTGCCTTTATTGTCTCCATTTTCATGGCCGATGAAAATGGTGACAATAAAGGCAAACGTAGAGACGACGCATGCAAAGAATGCTGGATGAAACAGACCCATTAATACATCTTTCGTAGGTTGCTCAGTGTCACCCTCTAACTGCTCGTTCCCTCGACCATAGTGCCCTTTCAGTCCTTGGTAGACTAGCAAAGAAGTCTATTTACTTGGCCACCAGTTTCTCAAACAATGCTGTTATTGCTCTTGCACAGTTGCTGGCTTGAAAAATATGTAAAGCATGGTTTGAATTAAAAATTGATAAGAAGGAGCACCTTGCCTTTTACAGATTTCAGAAATTTGTCTTTAAAATGAATGTTAATTTTTCTTCTTTAAGCGAGTTAGTTTCTGAATTGTTGTGATAATAATTACCCAAGATTTATGCACTTTATGTGCCTGTTCGTTTTCCCAAGATTCCTTTCTTTTTACTGGAAAACTTAACTTTTTTTGTATTGCAATAAAAAATTACAGTGGCATTTTACCTAATACTCTACTAACAAAATTACTCTACTAACTACTCTACTTACAAGATTAGGTCCGATTTATAAGTCGTGCCGCGCCCCGCCGAACCATAGAAATTTGCATTCGACTGAGGTTCGACTTGGAGCGCCTCTTTTGTTTTATAAGAACAAAACTTTTGTCGTGCTGTGCCGTGCCGAACCATAATGACGAATGCACACAATACTGACTTGGGAAACTTTTCTTTTTAATTTCATGTATTTGAATACATTCGTTCTTTAAATGAGAAATTTGATGTGAGGATAAAGGCTATTACTAAAATAGGGAATCGGGGAATCGGGGAATCGGGGAATCAGGGAATCGGGGAATCGGGGAATCGGGGAATATGGAAACGGTAAGAGATATCGGTATGCAGTTTGTGGTATGATATACAACTACCAAATACAAGTCTATTCCCCAAAAATCAAGGGAATCCCCCGTGGGATCTAGCCAGAATACTCAGTCAAAAGTACAGTTTCTGAAAAATTACTAAAATGGGGAATATGGAGACTAAAAGCTTTACAGAGGAAAGAAGCATATCAATCGATAGCTCTTGGTCTCCAGGTTTCAAAAATTCAACAATCTAACTCAGATGTTAAACATGGATTCCACAATCGGGCAACAAAATCGGGGAATCGGGGAATCGGGGAATATAGAAACTACATAAGCTATGAGAAACTTTTGAAAGACAGCATACAGTTCTCCTTGAAATTAAGTCAATTTCCAAGTTTCGTATTTTTATCTTGGATAGTTTAGCCGTAGCAGAGCTCTGAAGTTTGCATTTTTTGTCATTTGGGAACATGAAGCTATTCAATTTATTTCTGCGCGGCACGACTTGGTGTCATGTCCTCGCGCAGCTTAGTTGACGGTGTTAATAGCATCTCTCGTGGGCTATGTTGAACAATGTCCAAGCCATTGAAAACGTCTTTTGTCCGTGGCTATTGAAATCAACATGTTCCTATTGTACATTCATTCAAGCCTGTTGGGGACTGGCTTCTTCAGTTTCACGGGGGCTTCATCGATTCTAAATCAATCGCTTCAATTTTGCTTGTACATGAAACCCTAAACCCTATACTTTGAAGAAAGTGATCTCAAACTAAGTACATTTAGAATGGAATTCATGCATTTAGAAAATAGGAAACAAATTAAGAAGTTGTGAGTATTAAAATGTAAGAACTTGGAGTGTGTCTGAGAAGTACATACTAAGAAACTTTTACAAGTTAAAAGCAAGGGTAATATGCAAATATGTCCACAGGTAAACGTTTTTTTATAAGAAACTGGTTTATAAGAAACTAGTACTAAGATGGCCAAAATTTTAAGAAACTCTAGTACTATTTCTGAGAAGTACTAAGAAACTTTTCAAAGTTTTAAAAGCATTAATTTTATAGCAAATAGATCGTTGAACCTTTATTATTGGGCAATATTATCTAAGCATTTTGTGTTTTCAACATAACAGAACATTGTTTATTCCTATATGATGTTTTAGATATCAAGAAACAGATCTGCAGCAGTGTTAGCGACCATATTGACAATTTATGTATCCAAAAAATAAGAAACCAATAAAGAAACGTTTAGTACTAAAATGGACAAAACTTCATGCTGAATCAACGAACTTTTAGTACTGTGGCCTGATCCAAGTTTCTTATAAAAAAAGACGTGTAGCCTAGGAATAATGGGAAAATTCAAAAATATATTTTCTGGAATAGGAGCTGCGTAGGAAACTGCAAGGAATTTGCGAGGCTTTGAAATAAAAGCTGCTTAGGAAACTGCGAAGGACTCGTAGCGCGAAGAGTTGCAAAAGAACTGCGCAAAACGCTTCGCTAATAATGCGCAGTTTCTTACGCAGCTCCTATTCTAAAATTCCAGACAATCTTTTTCGAATTTGCCAATTATTCCTGGGCTCCCTCTGCAGTGTCATTAAGCATTTGTCCTTGAATAATGTTAACTAAACCTTTTATTTCAAGGGGCATTTCACACACCAAAACGCCAAAAAATGTCAAGAAATCTCTACAATCCTATTCTTTAAAAAACACTTCGTACGCTTTCTCGCTTCGATAAGAAAAATGTGCTGCTAAAAGGTTCTTAATTCAACAGGAAAGTTCTTACATTTTAATACTCATAACTTCTTAATTTGTTTCCTATTTTCTAAATGCATGAATTCCATTCTAAATGTACTTAGTTTGAGATCACTTTCTTCAAAGTATAGGGTTTAGGGTTTCATGTACAAGCAAAATTTAAAAATTAAACGAGACTTACCTGTAAGTTGAAGTTTGATTGGAATTCTTCTCTATCATCAGCAGGAACGGAGGAATCACATGAGAGAAGCGGGCGCATGCGCTACAAGTCATTCTTAAACGTGAGGAATTTCAGGAAAGTAAGATGTGAAAACAATGAACGAAGGAATCACAGGGTTGGGCCCTCAAAACAGGGAGGGCATGTGATTCCTCCGTTCCTGCTGATGATAGAGAAGAATTCCAATCAAACTTCAACTTACAGGTAAGTCTCGTTTAATTTTTAAATTCTTCTCTATAATCAACTACGTCACTACGGAATCCCATGAGACTTCAAAGCCCTGAAATTCTGAACCCAAATATGAAAAGAATGGGCCAAAGAAATGGAATGAATTTTCAGTTCCAACGAAGCTTTGGTAGTAAGGTATATTGATGAATTAAAACAATTCAATAATGCCCTTCAATACTAAATACAGATTGTCAAAAATTTTCCGAAAACTAAAGTATTAAAAGTTGATCATAAAATCTGGCAAAAGCAGTTGCACTGGTCCAACCAGCAGATTTGAAAATTTCACTCAAAGAGAGACAAGATGCTTTAGCTGCTGAAGTCGAGGCAGATCTGCAGCGATGTGCGTAAAAAATGATATACTGGTAAAACCACATGTATGTATGCCAGCCAATTTCATGGCTGATTTTACTCATGGAGATATTGTGTCTTATGAGTGAGACAGTGCTGTGTGGTTTTTGGTAACTTGAAAAATAGTTTCGTAGGTGAACCTATAAGAACACATTGTTGTTCGTTTAAGGCATTCCACGAAATGTGAAACGATACAAAGGTTTGATACAGGAGGTGAATACATTCCAAAAGTATAATGTGTATATCCCTGGTTTCGATGTCTTGCATGGTTGCAAAATTGTGATGCAAAACAAATCTGGGAGACTTTGGATCCCAGAGAGATCTATGCTGTGAATTGGTTGACAACGTTGACCTGTTAACAGATATAAAAGCGATGTTGTCTTGCAAGTGAGGTCCATTAAACTTAAGTGAGTAGTTGGATTACGGAGGTTGAGACATTCTAAAAGTTTTCCAACATCAACATCCCATATAGCGTTGTATTTCGGCAAAGCGGGGCTTATCTCAAATACGCCCTTGAATAGTCGACGTTGAATATTCGTTGGATAGTCGGATGGTCGGCTATGGGTAAACCATGTTGCAAAGTAATTACAGACCAAAGTGCTGATCTTGCTGTAGTTATGGCACTATAGCCAAGACGACTGTAAAATGAACTCGTTAAAATTTGATACATGGCTCGACCGTAGGGTTGAAAACCTGAATTGAATATCGAGTGCAATAGGTTTGCCAACAATCAAGGTAAGACTTGAAATGTTTTCGTGCCCTAGGCTGCCATGATGAAAACAATATATGTTGAGCGGAGCTGTAGAAATCTGACGGCCCTATTTTTTAGCTGGTATGAGATAGCCAGGAGATGGAGGTTGTAGCAGAGGGGATGATCCTCAGCCGGGCTTAATGGCAGGTGAAGCAATCAGCCAGTTGGCTTCAGTAGAAGTTGGTTTAGATTGCATCACTCTGGTTGCTTTGGGATACCACAGTAGTGTAAGCCAGTTTGGTAGCTCACAAGCGCCCTCTGCTTTCTCCATCTGAATCGTTTAGAGGATTCTGGCTATTATAATGAAAGGCGATAGGCATAACTTGAACCAGTCGAGGCAAGCGTAAATATGCATGTATGGTACAAGCCTCTGGCTCCAGTTTAAAAAAGACAAATTTGTCAAACCGTTTTGATGCAATAAATCAACGGATGGTGAAACACCTATATCAGTGAGACATGAAATGCTAAATCTTAGGGGGCAACTACCATTCTGCAGACGTAGTTGCAGATCACCTAGACTCGCTGTCTGTTTCAAATATTCTGATTTCCAGGAATATGTGCAGTTGTTAACTATATTTGTGTTTCGTTCAATGCACTGTAAAGGCAAATTGCCAAATTTGTTATGCATAAATTGTTACATGCAACTGAATGGGTGGTACCCATGTGAGAAAAGACAAGTACTGCTGTAGCCCTGTCTGACAATACTTTTATATTATATATATATGGCTGTGAGGTCATTTGCATATGTTTTCAATGTTAGGAAAACAGCATACAAATCCAAAAGATTTGTGTGGTTTCGTTGCTGATCAAATGACCATGATCCTCCGGTGGAGGTATTTTCGCAAGAAACTCCCAAGCTTTAAAGAGATGCATCGGTTTTTCTTTTCCATGGGTGCATGATGCCGTCTTAATGGCTTATAAGCCCTGGGAAAGTTTCAATTCAACGTTCGATTCCAGTTTAGGATCGAACTATACCAAAACATTTCTTTGTCAAGAAGTTCCTTATATTGCTAATGAAGCATCATTGTTTTATCATGGTCGATATGACGAAAGAATAGTGAATCAAACAATACCACTGGAAAACAAGCAATTATTTTCCGTGAGACTTGCGCAACATTCCTAATGGAATGTGTTTTGCGAAATGGAAGGGTTGAACCGTGGTCATTTGTGCCATATTTTATGTCCTATATAGGGCTGACAATGACAGATCCTTAAAATAAGGCATTAAACCGAGCATATTTACTTCCTGACTTGGAGTAAAAACTGATTTTGGAGGACGAAATAATAGATCCCAAGTTGGTAAACAACTTAATTGCCATAATCACCGTTGCTGAGCACTCTTCAAAGTCTCGCCTTGGAGACGTGCATTCTCAATAGGTCCATTGCATTGTGCTCGTCGATGTCAACGATGGACAAAGCCGGTTTCAGAATGTTATTGTACGTGGGCAGCGAACCAACTTAACCAGTTTGGTAATGAGGTATATTGCAATAATTGCCAATTGAATTTTACCCTAAGGAATTTTCTGTCTTCATGAGCAATATTAGGCAATACAATAGGTATCTTTCAAATCTAATGATGCCATAAAACAATCAGGCGTAATCAAGTTAGTGATTGCATTCATTTGAAATGGCAATAAGTCACGCATTGGATGAAATGATTGAGGTTCAGTATCATCCTGTGCGTTCCGTCCGGTGTCGGACGTAGAAAATAGAGGTGAAAATATCTGTCCAGCTTCTGGCAATAGTGGTTCCAGAACACCTTTGATAATAATGTGTCAATTTCTTCTTGAATAACAGTAAAATCAGTCTGATTGAACTGTGATTTGTTACGAACAGGTTGTTCGGAAATAAAATCACATTCCATCTTAACCCTAGAGAGTTTGATCGAAATGTTATCTGGGTCACTGGTATGTGACTTCCAATCAGGCATTTAATTTTGATACTCTACCAACTCTAAAGTTTTTTGCACTCATGTAAAAGTAAAGATACTAGTGAGAATAGCTAGTCAATATTAAAGCTACCAGTTTGAACGCGAGATCAATCAAAATCATTTCCCTTGTTTTTTCGTTTTACCGGATTCTTAGTTGGAACCGGTTGTTTCCTTGGTAGGATTGTTGCCCAAATTGATTGGAGTCTTGTCTTAGCTTTAAAGTCGTTTCTAAAAACAAGTTTTCGAATTAACCTTGAAACCTTCGCAACCTTGTTAGATTTTTGAGCATTTTTGCGCTGCTTATTCAAGTCTTATTCAAGTCCTCATCGAAAAGGTATGGACCATGTGAAATGTCAGTGATGGAAGAAGGAGCAAAGTGCTTGATGGTCCGGTTTTAGGCAGAGGGCTGCAGAATGCTTCGTACATGAGACGAAATATTTCCGGTCAAATGACCCAAGCGTGCAAATGCATCCACTGATTGGGATATATATGTTTGTTAAATTCCTCGCGATGTTAGGAGAAAGAAGCCTATGCAAGTAGAGATTCTGTAGGTTACAAACATTATCTATGCAACTTTGCACAAAATGGCAAACTTGTTGTCTGTTAGCAAACCGGAGATCCTCCTGTTTCATACTATATTAGAGATGTTGCCATGCACCTTTGTTGACTTTGATGAGATAAAGTGTAGTGCAATTGGGTGGCCTTCCATACCTGTCTGAAAATATTTTGAATTTTTCAGAGAGGATTCAATGTCTTCCCTATCGCTTGTTAGCTTTTTCGGCCAATTTGTCGTTGACAAATAACGCCAAGGTCGTCGGAGGCGTCAAGTGCATTGGCCAAACCATAAGGAAATCAGCTGAGATTCTGTTTGCATGATTTTGTGGCCCAGATTCTTCCTTGGTCATAGTTTTAGCCAAACGATCATGGGCGTGACTGATAAGTGACTTAGTATCATCATCAGCATAAATACCGAGGCTTTCGTCAATATCATTGTGATCAGTAACATAGCATTTTTCTGGTGGCTCAGAATCATCAGGGTCTGACAACTGTCGTTTATAAGTCGGGTTTTGTCCGGTGGACGATGAGGCAGCTAGCCCGGTGGGCAGATTAGATAGTCCGGTGGACAAGGGGTTAATTTTTCCGGTGGACGAATGCATTCCGGTGGAAATATGTTCGCCTAGCCGGTGGCTAATTGGCAAAGGGCCCGATGACAGTTATGATGTTGCCTGGATTTGTACTTATGTGTGACAAAGCTTTGTTTAAAGATGACTGAGGGTCAATGGAAGGTGTGGTTTCTGATGGAGGTTCCAGCCGCACCGTTCCATCCTCAGCAAAAGTTGTACCTGACTACCTGACTCAGACATTTTCTGATAGAAATGCACATGAGAGCTTATTACTTCAAAAAAGACTTTCTTAATTAACAGTGCTAAAATGAAGTACTTTCGTGTGGAATTTCATTAAATAAGAAAGAGAAAGAAATTTAAGAAACTTACCGAAATTTCGCATAAAATCGGAGCTTCTGAAAACACGTCTGGATATGACTCGTAGCAAAATCCGCAATGACTTGTAGCGCATGCGCCCGCTTCTCTCATGGGATTCCGTAGTGACGTAGTTGATTATAGAGAAGAATTGAAGCGATTGATTTAGAATCGATGAAGCCCCCGTGAAACTGAAGAAGCCAGTCCCCAACAGGCTTGAATGAATGTACAATAGGAACATGTTGATTTCAATAGCCATGGACAAAAGACGTTTTCAATGGCTTGGACATTGTTCAACATAGCCCACGAGAGATGCTATTAACACCGTCAACTAAGCTGCGCGAGGACATGACACCAAGTCGTGCCGCGCAGAAATAAATTGAATAGCTTCATGTTCCCATTGACAAAAAATTTTGGAAAGCAGTCAAACCAATGTTTTCCAACGGAAACCCAATGGGGGAGAAAATCGTCCTTATCGAAGAAGGCGAGGTTATATCAGATGATAAAGTGATTGCTGAATGCTTAAATTCGCATTTTGTGAACATCACAGACTCCCTTGGTCTAGATCCCTCATTTAAGGATGATGGGATTGATGTGAGTCTGGAAAATAAGGTAGACATAGCTACAGAAAAATACAACAACCACCCAAGTATTGTTGCTATAAAAAGTAAAGTCCAGATTGAGAAAAAATTTGAATTTAGTAATGTTAACTTGTTAAACGTTATGATTAAAATAGAAGCCTTAGACAATAGTAAGTCAAACAGTGGTAACATTCCAACAAAAATTATACAGGAGGCGAAAGAGGTGATTTGCCCATACTTAACTGATTGCATAAATGCAACTATGGACAACTGTTGCTTTCCAGACAAACTAAAGGAAGCGGACGTTTGTGCAATCCATAAAAAGGATGATACATGCCAAAAAGTCAATTACAGACCTATTAGCGTCCTATCAGCCATGTCCAAAATTTTTGAACGGATCATGAGTGAGCAAATAAATCAGTTTTTTGTGGGTATATTATCTTCATTGCTTTCTGGCTTTCGACAAGGTTATAGCACACAACATGCTCTGTTTCGAGTAGTGGAGACTTGGAAAAAGTGTCTAGATATGTCGGGTATAGTAGGAACAATCCTAATGGATTTGTCAAAAGCATACGATTGCATACCCCACGATCTACTAATTGCAAAGTTAGAGGCATATGGGTTCAAGAAAAATGCTCTCAAACTGGTTTATAGTTACCTGACAAACCGAACACAAAGGGTTAAAATAGGCTCCACATATAGCTCACCACAGCATATCTCAATTGGGGTACCACAGGGGTCTGTTCTTGGGCCCTTACTTTTCAACATCTTTATAAACGACCTGTTCTATATGGAACTGGAATCGGAGATATGTAACTTTGCTGACGATACGACGATTTACGCGTGCGATACAGATGTGGAGGCAGTCATGATTAGATTAGAGAATGACCTACGGGGATTAATGCAATGGTTTACTAACAACGGCATGAGTGCCAATCCTTCAAAATTCCAAATAATGTTTTTGGGGCTAAAGGGAGCAAAGAAACTATGCCTTAACATGAACGGCCAACTGATTCCATCAAGCGAACATGTAAAACTTCTGGGTGTAAACATTGACAACTCACTGAAGTTTGAAACGCATGTGAAAGAGATATGTAAGAAGGTCAACCAAAAATTGTATGCATTTGGAAGGTTAAGACCATTTTTAGGAGAACAAAAGTCAAAGTTACTTTTAAACTCCGTGGTAATGTCGAATTTTTCCTATTGCCCTCTGATCTGGTTATTTTGTAGCAAAGCTGCAAACAATGCAATCAATAGGACCCACAAACGCGCACTGAGAACTTTATATAGAGACTATGAATCCACGTTTGAGGAACTTTTAGATAGGGGTGATACAAAGACAACACATAAAAAGAATCTACAAAACCTCATGGTGGAGATCTACAAATCAATGAACCATCTCAATCCTGAGTACATGTGGGATTTTTTTGTCAAGAAAGATGTTCCCTGCAACCTTCGGACTAAGGAACTATGCAAGCTCCCCTCGGTGAGTTCTCAACGCTACGGAATAAATTCCCTGTCCTTTAGAGGGAGTCTGTTGTGGAATGCTCTTAGTGATGACCTAAAATTGACAACTTCTCTCGTGAAATTCAAACAAGAAATACGTTGCTGGGATGGCAACATCTGCACGTGCTACATTTGCACTTAATTTTGGGTTTTATATATTCTGTTATACTGTATATTTTGTAGATAGTTGGTGTAAATTAGCTGTTGTTAGCTACTAACAAACCAACTGTAAATAAGTTTATGATTATGATTATGATTATGATTATCCCAAATGACAAAAAATGCAAACTTCAGAGCTCTGCTACGGCTAAACTATCCAAGATAAAAATACGAAACTTGGAAATTGACTTAATTTCAAGGAGAACTGTATGCTGTCTTTCAAAAGTTTCTCATAGCTTATGTAGTTTCTATATTCCCCGATTCCCCGATTCCCCGATTTTGTTGCCCGATTGTGGAATCCATGTTTAACATCTGAGTTAGATTGTTGAATTTTTGAAACCTGGAGACCAAGAGCTATCGATTGATATGCTTCTTTCCTCTGTAAAGCTTTTAGTCTCCATATTCCCCATTTTAGTAATTTTTCAGAAACTGTACTTTTGACTGAGTATTCTGGCTAGATCCCATGGGGGATTCCCTTGATTTTTGGGGAATAGACTTGTATTTGGTAGTTGTATATCATACCACAAACTGCATACCGATATCTCTTACCGTTTCCATATTCCCCCATTCCCCGATTCCCCGATTCCCTGATTCCCCGATTCCCCGATTCCCCGATTCCCCGATTCCCTATTTTAGTAATAGCCGAGGATAAACGTTTACTTCTTCGTCACTCCATAAGCTATTGAAATTATTGAAAAAATTATAGTTCTTTCATGCAGGTGTGAGTATGGTGCGGCACGGCGCGACTGAAATTGGTTTATAAGTCGCACCGGGTTGACCCAGTCGAGAGGCCTTTGGCGTATGGTTCGACTCAGTCGACCAAGTGTCAGGTTGGCTTTTTTAGAGTCACGCCGTGCCGAACCAGGCAAAATTAATCGAAATTCACTCGGTTCGGCACGGCGCGGCGCGGCGCGACTTTTAAAATGGGCCTTACTCTAACTACTAATAGCGAAACCGCAAGGAGCAAAAGCATTTAGTCTACCCTGGAGCCAAAACATAAAAGTAAGAACTACTGACGTTAAAACGAGGCGAAAGAAAGAATAAATCAAACAATACACGTGACTACAACAACAAAAATTTGCTAAAGAGGTTATGGTGGTTGAGAAGCTTATGATGGAGTTTCATTTTAATTTTCATTTTTAAATTTTTAAATTTCATTTTAAATTTTTTATACACGGTGGCCCCATCAACCAAGAGTGGCTGCTTTTCAGGGGGCCGTGGAAAAAACCTAATTACAATGCTACTAAAATAAAAAAGAATATTTACAATGTTAAATTAGAATAATTGAAAAATTAAAATCTATTTACATTTCAGTCTACATTTAAAAGTAGACAGAGAGGGGGCTAGCTTGACCTCATGTTTTAATTCATTCCAAACGTTTGCTCCACGGAACGAAAATGCTTTTTGGCCATTACTTGTTTTCATTCGTGGAGCAAGTAAGTCAGTCTCACGATTTCTCAAATTTACAATCTCCCGTGTCGAGTTTCTCGTGAATAAAGTAGAGAGGTAAGTGGGCGCGATACCACAATTGATTTGATTGATTTGACATTGATTTGAAAACAATGGTAGTCGTCTCTTGTTTGATCATGTCGTGGACTGTCGGCCATTTGAGCTCTTTTATCAAGATTGCTGCTGGTGCATCATAGCTACTGTTGGTAACTATTCTCGCAGCACGATTTTGTAACTTTTGTAGCATCAAAAGGCGAGATTCTCCACAGCTATCCCACACAGAGCAACAGTAGCGAAAATGGGGCTCAACGATACCTCTATACATCTGACTCAGGGTATGCTTTGGAAGCAATTTCTTAGCATATTTTAGGAATCCCAAAGAGCGAGAAATCTTTGAACGTAAAGCCTTAGTATGCTCATATATTAGTATGAGTTTGATTCAACTTAAAAGTTAAATCAAACTTAACTTAAAAGTTGAAAACAAAAAAAAGCGCTAGCAAGCCTTAGTGACTAATTTTCCATTAAACTTCAACATCTCGCGAATGATTCCCTCAAATCGTTTCATTTTTATTCGTTCAAATACCGGTTGAGCCAAAAAAAAGTTTAGGCGTTTGGAGGGCTGTGGAATAAAAAGTATGCGACCGATATTCAAAACTATAATGTTAATTTATCACTCAAAGGCTAACTTAGATGAGGAAATTTTGTTTGGTAAAATCAAACATTTTAAGACCCAACAACAATCAAAATGCTTGTATGGGGTTTGTATGGGAATCGAGAATTCTACATTCCATTCTGGTTCATGATTTATGTGGCATTGAAGTTTACATTGGCAGTTTCAGATGCTGAATTCCAATTTTAATAGAGGGTAAATCATGGACCAGAATGGAATGTGGAATTTTTATTCCCAAACATGCCCGTTACCAGCATTTTCCTAATTTCTATGTCTGTAAGATGAGGGATACTACCAAACAAAATTTTCTCATCTAAGTTGACCTTTGACTGATAGATTTACATTTCAATTTTGAATATCGGTCTCATACTTTTTATTCCACAGCCCTCCAAACATTGTCGGAAATGTTAAAAATGTTTGGTAGATAACATTATTATGATAATGAGTACCGTAGTTGTTTCTTGTTAGCCCTCACGATGCTCTCTATATATAGATTTAGGTATTTTTGGATTTTTAAGAATCAACTTTTTTCCAGTTTATTCCATAATCGAAAGGTAACGGATCTATTCGGACGTCCCTTAGAGAAATTGCCGAATCAAGCCTTAATATTTCTTGTTTTTCTTTTCATAGGAATAACAGCGTCGAGCTGCAGAATTCTTAAAAGCAACAACCTCGACAACCCTTTCAGTGAAGCGAAGGACAACCAAATCTGTTTCAACGGCAAATTTCAACACGATTACTTTTTCGACTATTCTTCAATGTGGCATCGGTACTCGAACCAGCCAACTATTAGTTACACGACTTTGAACACCGCCCATGATTGGCACGGTACTCGAACACAAACCTTGACGAAGGGACTTATCGAGCACGTAACAGAAATGTTGAAGTTAGAGAACACGCTGACAATTTTGATGGCAGATCATGGCAACACGTACACACCTTTCGTGCGTAAAATCCTCGAAGGCCGTTACGAGATGTATCATCCATCTTTCTTTATGGTTGTGCCAAATAGTGTTGCTTCGAGGCTCGGAGATACTACAATGGATGCTCTCAGAGCCAATCAGAAGCGATTGTTTACAATGCTCGATGTAAACCACGGACTCCATGCCATTGCAGATCTTGCGATGACTTCAAAACTGCCGGAGAAGCGCGGTATCTTCGGGTTAATACCGGCCGCGCGAACGTGCGATGACTTGCCGCTGAAGCTGCCTAATCTTTGTGTATGTGAAGGCTGGGATAATGACGTACAGAATGACACGACTCAGCTGTCTTTATTAGAATACGGTGTTGGCTTACTGAATAACGAAATTGATCGGCAAAGACATGCTGCAAGTAGCACAACATCAAATCAAGGCTTTGATTCCAAAAAACCTATATTAGGCCCACGGAAATGCCATCATCTGGTGCCACTTTATTATCGCAACGTTCGCGAGCGGAATGCTGGTGAAACGCTCATTTCAAGCTTCGACTTTGTGGTATCTTCCGGAAGCGGTATTGACCAGACTGAGGAACTATTTCACGTTGAAACGCAGTCAAACATCAAACCGGACGTTACAGAAAATTTTATCAAGTTGTTGAGTTTCGAACGTTTATCGCGTTGGGGCCCGTACCGTGCTTGCGCGGACGACGGCGTTGATGTTAGGTTATGTGTTTGTTCTCTTGACAAGAACCCAAAAGCGAAAAATGGCCTAACGTATACAGGCAATGCCTCTGTGGCCACTTTATGGAGGCTGATGCCAAAATTGCCAGGAATCCAAGCTAAAGATATGTTATACAACAGAAAATCGGATAAGTGTATTTATATCATTGCCAGATCGTATCATGGGATCACAGATGATAACAAAGTTGAAAAGGACAACATTCAAACATCTGTACTAGAAGGGTTGAACATTTGCCCCGATCAGTCTTTTGCTGTTCGAATATCGATCGAGCCGCATTCTATGAAAATGTCGACAAGCAGGAAATTCACTGCTATTGTGGAGGAGAACTCATTAAAAATGCTCTGTGTTTTAGTGACAGAAAATTGGTCATGGACCACTAATTATAAATTTGAATATGAAGTTTTTCCGTTATGATCGTAAATAATGCAGGATAGGATGAAGCTATATCTGTCATGCTGGCAGCCAAAATAGTATTGATAGTTTGAAATGCCCTGCTCTCGCGTTTCGTCGCACACTTTTCAGTTTGGTTCGTGGGAAGGAAAATGCTCGATACGAACAAGCCGATAACCTGCTAGGTCTGTTACCGTTTTAAGACCATCTGGTTAACAATGATCTTTTGTGCGGTAGCACTCCATGAAAGCCTTGCAAGAATCGAATTGTTGTATGTCAGATATTCTTCCACACTGCTGCAAACGATCAGCGTTAACCAAAATATCAGTGTGTTAACCGAACCAAATTGCCTTTTTCTGTGCGCATTCAGGATATATCTCTGCCCGCGGTTTTAATGAAAGGACCGCCGACAGATCTTCTTTTTCTTTGGAGGTCAGCAGTAGATGTACTATTGTCTCTTAGATATGAGAAATGAGAGTCCTGCAGTCTTCAATCGAAGTAAAAAGCACCTTTTAGACTTTTTAAAAGGCTTTTTAACTTTTAGATGTAAATTTTAGAGATGTTAGAGACATTTTTGGTATATCATTGTCTTTCAGACACAAAATGGGACATTGTGGCTCCTATGTAGCCTTCAATCAAATAGAAGTGATATATTCTTAGTGTCATAGTTAATCGTAAATATTCATAGTTAAGAATAATTCTAGCTTGTCAAATTTATGTCTTTGGTATGCAGATTAACAAGGGCAGATTTTGTAATACAATAGCATCAGTTGCTTTGTTTCACACTTCAATTCAAAGCAATTAGCAAATGCAGACTAAAGAAATTCGCTCAAGTAGTGATTCAAAACAAACATAGCCGCAAAGTTACCCCAAAAGCAGTGCCGCAAACTCTCACTCAGTGCGGGCGAAAAGAGGTTTCTAAAGAGAAGTTATGAGGTTATGACGAAAGAAGAAGAGTAAATCTAAAGTTCTTTCTCGCGGATTTTGTTTATTTGATTCAGAAGCCGAGCAGAGGGCATTATAATTCTCGATTATTTTGGGCTTAAATGAAACTATCACAGCTCCTGAATCAAATAAACAAAAACCGCAAGGCAGAACTGTAGATTTACCCATTTTCTTTCGTTATATGCCCATAACTTCTTTAAAAGACAACCTGTCGCTTGCACATGGCGAGAGTTTGGCCTATTGGTTTTGGGGCATCTCTTTGCAGTCGTCTTTGTTTTGATTTCAAAGCCATTCAGTCAAAAAAATATGTTATTTAGCGTTACAAAATTGCCAAATTTGGTCTGCACGATTGAAGGAAAGTCAAAAGGAAAAGATACTGTTTCATGCGCTAGAATCGAATAAACCATCGACAACATTCAATATCATTGCAAGTCATTATTCTAGTTACACGTAAACATATTGTTGAACGCAATCGAAGCACAAGTTTAAATCTACCGAGTGAGTCAAAGATGCCCGGCTTTTCAAAGGCTACTACTCCCTGAATATATAAGCGACGATACCACATGATACTTTGCAATATCTAATTTGAATAGCTAACATGCTCAATTATTTTTAGTTTTTTTCCCGGCTGAAATCGGTCACTCCGTTCAGACTTTACTAGGGATTTTTTCCGAAGTAGTCCCTTCGAGAAACCTTAAAACAACGCGCTAAAATCACCAGCAAGTTTCCCAAATATGTTTACCTCGCAGCGATGACTTGGGTACAACAAAGGCAGATTTTGTAATACAATAGCATCAGTCGCTTTGATTCACACCTCAATTCAAAGCGATTAGCGAATGTAAACAAAGGAAATTCTCTCAAGCAGAAGTTCAAAACAAACGAAGCCGCAAAGTTGCCCTCAAACCAGTACGGCAAACTCTCGCTTGGTGCGGGCGAAGGGAGGTTGATAAGAGCAGGTACGTACTTTTTACGAAAGAAGAAGGGTAAATCTAAAGTTCTGTCTCTTGGATTTTGTTTATTTGATTGAGGGGCTGAGGAGTGACTGTGTACATCTGAGCAATAAATATGCAAAAATTGTAATGCCCCCTGCTCGGTTTCTGAATCAAATAAACAAAATCCGCTTGACAGTACTTTAGATGTACCATTCATCTTTCGTTATAAGCAAATACCTTCTCTTATAAATCTCCCTTCGCCCGCAACAAACGAGATTTTGCCGTACTGATTTCAGGGAAACTTTGCGGCTTCGTTTGTTTTGAATTTCTGCTTGAGAGAATTTCTTTTGTCTGCATTTGCTAATCGCTTTGAATTGAGGTGTGAATCAAAGGGACTGATGTTTCACTAGACAAGCTTGCATGTTAGTTTCGATAGTGTTTGGAGTGGAGAATGTGCCGAATTTAAGTATTTGACTTGTAAAATTGTATGCTGAATCCGCAAAATATGGGGTAAAGAATTTGCCAAGCTATCATATCTACCCTTTTCATTTGATTTCGTGAATAACCTCCCCCCCCTCTAATAAGCCCCCTCTGGAATGTCCGAGATTAAACAAGCCCCCCGGGGGCCTAATAGAGTTTTTACGCTACATGACAGTATTTACTGATTCATTTGGTAGAAATATTGAGGGTATCAAATACTCCACTTCATTTCTAGGCAGCATCTGTGCTATTTTCGATTGATATCATAAAATGAAAACCTTTATTTTGTTGTGCAAGGTCTTAAAAGTAATGCAACATGTATTATGAATCTTATTGGGAAAGTTATAGTTTTTTCTGCAAAGCCCTTCTTTTTTGCTCGTTTGTTGCTCTTTCAAATTCGTGTTGATGTTCGGTTTTCCGGTTTATTCCTTCTTCTATCTTTTTGGTTTAGGGTACGTTGCCACCTTACGTCGCGATAGGTTACATTCTGTTTTGGTGTCCGACGTTACGTCATGCTGTGGCTATATTATGGCATGTTATGTTATTTTTGTTATGTTATGTTATGTTATGTTATGTTATGTTATGTTATGTTATGTTATGTTATGTTATGTTATGTTATGTTATGTTAAGTTTATGTTATGTTATGTTATGTTATGCTGTGATATGTTTATGTTTATGTTATGTTATGTTACGTTATGTTATGTTATGTTATGTTATGTTATGTTATGTTATGTTATGTTATGTTATGTTATGCTATGCTATGTTAAGTTTATGTTATGTTATGCTATGTTATGCTATGTTATGTTATGTTATGTTATGTTATGCTATGTTATGTTATGTTATGTTATGTTATGTTTTGTTATGTTATGTGTCGGGGGTTATAAATTAGTTCCCACCCTAAATGTCATAGTAATAGAGGACTTTACCAGCAACAACAACTGTATTACATGAAGTAATACCCGCAGCATGCGAGTAGAAGAAACATGGTTGTAAAAGTGGTTTGAAAGTGATGGAAGTCTGGCAAATTTGGTTTTAATTTCTTCGTGTTCCTTCTAAGTGAACCGGCCAAGCGAGGGGCACGACATATGTTATGTTACGTTATGTTATGTTATGTTATGTTATGTTATGTTATGGTATGTTATGTTATGTTATGTTATGTTATGTTATGTTATGTTATGTTATGTTATGTTATGTTATGTTATTTGTGTTATGTTATGTTATTTTTGTTATGTTATGTTATGTTATGCTATGCTATGTTATGTTTTTGTTATGTTATGCTATGCTATGTTATGTTATGTTATGTTATGTTATGTTATGTTATGTTATGTTATTTTTGTTATGTTATGTCATGTTATGTTGTGTTATGTTATATTATGTTATGTTATATTATGTTATGTTATGTTATGTTATGTTATGTTATGTTATGTTATGTTAAGTTTATGTTATGTTATGTTATGTTATGTTATTTTTGTCATGTTATGTCCTGTTATGTTATGTTATGTTATGTTATGTTGTGTTACGTTATGTTGTGTTCAAATTTATTATGTTGTGTGATGTTTTGTTCAAGTTTTGATACCTGTGCTTGAGGTATAACTTCTTGTGTGCAAAAGAATCGGTATGCATTCCTATGCTTTGAAGTGTGCATTTGAGTCAAGTTCTGCATTGTGCCAAACTACGTTTCAGGCATTTTTGAAGAATTTTCGGTAATAGTAAAAGCTAATAAACCTTGCCAGAAGAAATTCTGACACAGGTAAACAACCAACTTAAACAAACCAGGTCACCGAATGTTATGTTTTAATCGGCTGATCTAGCAAATTGAATGCATTTAATTGGTTGAAATCTAACCGGCCTGAAGATGTGAAAAAGTGGATTACGCATGCTCAAATGCGGCAATTGCTGACGATTCCTCAGGGAATAAACATAGCTATATCTCGTAGCCGCTACAAATAGGCTAGAGAAACGCCCATTAATCCATTATTTCTTTAGCTACACAATGAAACCGGATTAAGCTATTGAATAAGCTATTGAATACAATAGATTATATTTTTGACCTGGCCCGGGCCAGCTTTTAATTATGTCGATTCCCTTTAAGATTTACGATGATTTCTATTTTTTCAAAATTTTTAATGCCGCCGTTTTGAAAATAATCAAGATATCCAAAAAATAGCCACAGCAAATTGACAGCAAATTACCCAAAGCTCCTGTCAAGTCATTCAAGGCGAAGAAATACCTGATACAATCTTACACCCACCTTTTTAAAGATTTGAAAGATTTCAGCCCTTGGCCTACCGGCTGGAGCAAAAAGAGCTTCACATGTTTGAAAATTCGTTCAAACAATTCAAGCATAATTTTATAGGATACCATAAACCCATTGTGCCCAACAGGCGATGGGAATGAGGATGCGGAGAAGTTTTGTTGCTCTGCCCTTCATTTGATGTTCAACGACAAGATTTTCTCGTAGGAATTGTTAAATTATTTTGACCAAGCAAAAAGAGCTTCACATGTTTGAAATTCGTTCAAACAATTCAAGCATAATTTTATGGGATACCATAAACCCCGTGTGCCCAACAAGCGATGGGAATGAGGATGCGGAGAAGTTTTGTTGCTCTGCTCTTCATTTGATGTTCAACGACAAGATTTTCTCGCAGGAATTGTTGAATTATTATGATCATTTGTACAAATCGCCGATCTTTCAAATGATGCTTTGACCCAGCTTTTGTTATATGGTGATCAAGACCTTTCCAATGAATTGAATAGAACTATACTCGAATTAACTTTACGTTTTATCCACGAAAATGGTCGGTTTGATTGAGATCGTTTGCAACCTTAATAACAAGCAACCACTAAGACCCTTAAAGAAAGTAAATGTTCTTTTTTACATCAGATGTCAGACATTTTATCTACTACAACGAATGAGTTGCACTTGCGACATGATTTAAGTCATCGCAACCCCGACCTGGCATCTTATGTAGAATAGAGTTTAGTACATTATCCATTAGTTTTTGATCGTTTGTAGTGTTGTTTAACGTTGCGTGTCCTTTTATGTCGGCCGTGGGGCAGTCATTGTCTTTCGCTGCCCATGGTATCGTACCTGTAGTGTTGTAAAGTAAATCGAAGGGTATAGTGAAATGTAAAATACATTGTAGAGTTTTATATTTGGATAAAGAAAATTCGTTATTGATTGATTGATTCATTCATTGATTCATTTATTTCATTTTAAATTGTTTATGCACGGCAGCCCCATCAAACAATCAAGGCTGTTTTCAGGGGCCATACAAACCTTGAATTAATTACAATTTATCTTTGTAAAAATAAAAGAAATATTTACGATGCTGCAATAAGGATAAATGAAAGATTAAAAGCTGTTGGTTACAGGCAGTTATAGCACAATCTAAATTTAAACAGACAGAGAGGCGGCTATCTTGACATCATGTGCTAGATTATTCCAGACTGTTGATCCTCTAAACGAGAAAGATTTTTGGCCATTTCTCGTAGTCATTCTTGGAGCAAGCAAGTCAGTCTAGTAGAACCAAAATCGCAGAAACATACTCCAGGCTTCTATGTGTCAAACAAACTTTCGTTTCAATACGTCGAGTATTCTCCTAGACTGTATTCTCCGCTGTATTCTGTATTCTATTCTATTCACCTGTGTCGGTGCCATTCTGGCTGTATTCTGACTGTATTCTATTTCTAGAGTATTCTCCGCCTTTCGTCCCGTGTTTCCCTGCGTTCTTTGATTTGCAGATATTACTTGGTCGATTGGGACTCATAATATTACTCTTAAAAAGTGGGCCTAATTTTTCAAAGTGGCCCAAACAAGCGGAAGTCCTCGTACACTCAACAAAATCGCTTCTAAGTCTGATCTAGAGAGCTTAAACATTGAAAGGCAAACTTTTAGCACGAAAAAATGATGTTTCCTTACTTACAAAGCTCAAAATGTATACCTTTCAGGCAGTAATTTTTCTCTGTAGAAACAAAATAGTTCCATCGCAGCCACAAGAAATCTAGGCTTCATCATCCGCTTTTGTATGCAACAACAACGACTGTCTAAATAGCGCCTCAAATTGGTGAAAAACTAAATTCTGGCAACTTGATTGGTGAATACGGAATCACTTTACGCATGCTTGAAAATGAATCCCTATTGACCAAGTGATATCAGCAAATCAAAGAACGCTTGGAAACAAGGGACTAAAAGGCATTAGTCTGGCGTTCTTCCATAACGGATGTTCAAACCTGTGAAGTTCTTCTTTGCCCAGTCGGTACTTTATGATTATTCACATTTGGTACTCCTGGAAAAACAAGTGTTATTTACGGACATCCTTTTCCCTTGCAGTGTATTGGCACAATTGATTGGATAAGGTCAGAGGGTCATACTCGTGTCGTAAGGTAAGCGTAAGTCTTCAATCAGTTCAACTTTTCGTCATGACCTATGAATAGACGTGCAATGCCTGCCAAAGTCTTTGGAGCATTTAGGCCATTCCTTGTTAATCTGCATTTCTGTCAACAGCAGTTAAAGTAAATTCCCCCATATAAGAACCTCCTTATTTGAGAGAGAGGCTGAAATAGGTTCTTATTTCAAATCCACCAACACTAATTTGAAGGTACAGAGGTTCTTATTTGAAGGGTGCCTTGCGTAGGCCCTTTCAGAGTCTTACAAAATATGTTAAGCCCCATTTTTGTGTTCTGGAAGGGATTTTATGGACCTAATAACTAATTGGGGAGGAGAATGAAACTTTAACAAAAGAGTCTAGATCAGCTACCGAGAGTGTTTATAAAGCCGTCATCGTACCGGGAATCTTTTACTGTTCGACTCCTGTCCTAAAGATAGCTGAAACAGACTGTAGAAACTTTGAATCACTTCAGAAGAGAGCTTTAAAGATTATTTGCGGAAAACAACAGAAAGATTGCAAATTAATGTCGATCGATAGAAACAAGAAATACAAGGCCTGTCTATTGGTCTTTAAATGCCTGAAGAGAACATCTATAGAAGTTATGAACTCGATTGGTTCAGTAATACTTGCACGATTCAGTAATGCACGCAAATGTACTCAGATTTAATCATACCTCAGATATGGTAATCTCCTATGGGGTCACCTTTCTGCAACTAAACTCCATAGCTTGCAAAAGTTACAGGATAGGGCAATGACTCTGATCCAATCCGCGCCTATTAAAGACAGAATACCATCTGCAACATTAAGTGTAAATGAACGATGATGGTGCATAAAGTTCTAAATGAGCAATGTCCAGAAATCCTTAAGCAAAAGTTCACAAAAAGATCTCAGGTTTCAAAATATGAAACAAGGAGAGCGAATGACCTGCAGGTACCAAGACCTAGGCTAGAGATAACAAAAAAGAGCTTTTCGTACAAAGGTGCCAAGGTGTGGAATGATATCCCAAACAATATTAGAAATGTGGAATCTGCTGCACTTTTCAAAAAGCAGGCTAGAAACTATTTTTTGGGCCAACAAGACAACGAAGACCCCTTGAAACATGACCTCCTGGAAGAACAGTACGATTCGATGTATATTTATCTTTATCTTTGTTTTTGTTATTTTACTATGACTGATGGAGTATCATGTATAAAAAAGATTAAATGAAATGAAAAAAAAAATGAATCATGCCTGCCAGTTAACTGTGTCAAATTTCTCTTGAATCCTCTTCATTTACACAGATTCCAATCTCTACATCTCTGTTTTCGTTAGGCCAAACGTTGTGTTCACACATTTCACAACACAATTTATGGTGTTGCTGTTTATTTTGTTGTTGATATTCAACAACAATTTATGTTGTTGAGTATTTTATTCAATACAACTGCAACAACACAACGCAATTTATGGCCTAACGAAAACAGAGATGTAGAGATGGGAGTCTTTGTAACTGATAGAGGATTCAAGAGATATCTAAGACAGTTAATTGGTAGGTATGATTAGACTTTAGTACATTTGTGTGTGTTACTGAATCGTGCAGGTATTACCGAACCGTTTTCCGCCACCTGTGTCGGGGCCACTAAGAAATACAAGTGAAAAATTCATTTGATTTCATCAATACACATCCAGCAATAATATTAGACACACGGTAAATCCAAGTTAAATAAATCCAAGTTAAGGAATTCGATGAATTAATATATGAACAAGATCATTGCGAGACAAACTTTTCCCATCGTCAGGTAACAAATAAACATGTCTAACCATTTTCATCACGTTCGAGACAGCTGAAAGTGAAGATGAATGTTAAGTTCTCTTTTTCAGTGCCAAGCGCTGGGATCACTGAAACAGAGCAGGTCTAATCGAGTCTGCGATCTCTTGTCATGATGCTCAAGTGCTAGGGCCATACCGAGTATCGAACCCACGACACCTGACTGTTCTGGCTGCAAAGCCAGAGGATTATACCACTGCGCGACAATGCCTGCTAGGTCAGTCGTTGGAGGATCTGCGTTGATAGCAGAAGCTCGCGAGTTCAAAGCTCGCTGTCGTCATATTTCCTCCATTTTTCCATTTGTCGAAAAATTGCCAGAATAATTTCAATACCATGCATATCAAAATCGAAAATAATCATTTTACCATATATTTATCTGTTACACTTCGTTGCTTCCATGTGCCACATCTATGTTGTTCCCTTAATTAACCATTGCTGACCTCATTAAATTCGATCCCAAATTGATTACCTCCGCTTTTTTGTTCCTCTCGTGGCATTTGCGGCGTTGGCTTGTTGCTTGCATTCACCCTTGCGATCTTGTTACCGCCCATTTGATTTCTCTCTTTGGTCCGGATTTTGTTTTGGACGTAGCCTTTAAAGAAATAGATCAATGGATCCAGGATCGTGTTTACCAGAAATGTTTTGATTGGTAAGGACGGAGAATTACTGATAATAATGTCAATTGCATATGGAATAGAGCAGACAGCAAATACAGCAACCACCAACACACATGTTATCGTTATGACGACTTCATTGTTCTGCATTCCTGTCGAGCCGTTCGCCTGGCGCATCGCCTTGTTGCGTTTTATCACCGTTTGAACAATCAATGCATACAGTATAGCTATCCCAACCACAGATGTGAACAACAGCCCAGAGAAAATATTTGCTGAAGTTTTGCCCGCGTTTACAGATTCATCTCCTGCTAGACCGTTGACGTTTGACAGTAGAGATAAAATTATGCTCGCTACCCAGGCACTGGCTATTAGTAGGCATGTCTTAGCTTTTGTTGTCCATACCGCATGCTGCAAGGGGTATTTCACCGCGAGTAACCTGTCGATACCCAAAATCAGAACATTTGTTGTAGAAGTCATAATAGCGAAGACTTCCAATGGAAATTCGATCAGATTCGCAGTTACTGGATTGTAAAGTGGCTGATTGGTTACGAGTTCGTAAAATTCCCGAAAGCAGTAGAGAGCGGATACCAGTATATCAGCGACTGAAAGACTTAGAAGTATTCGTTCAAATGGTTTTATTATTTTCTTTCGAGTTATCAACGCAAGTTCAATCAGGTTGAGTATAATGGCGATAAAGCATATTGTCACATTAACCGTGTTAAACGATATGACAATTATTTGCGTTGATGGCCTCGTTGTGCTGCTTGTGTTGTTGAATTGCATTGTGCCTCGATTTGAATCACAGTCTCTTCTTGATGCTGGATTCAGGTAAACCGATGATAAAAGGTAAACTGTTCCAGAAGATCGGCAGTAGCTGTTTTGATGCTGTTTTGCTATCGTAATGCGACGTTGAGAAAAAATTTAACCACCTTTCATCAACAATTAAGAATCACGTAGCCTGTCCACAGGCTAAGAATCACACCATCTCTTAAGAATATAAAACAGGATGGCATATGTCCAGCCGTTTGTTGCTGTTGCAGTATGTGTTGGTGGCTTACAATTGATTTGTCGCTCTCGAGTTGCTCTCTTTCCTGATTGTCGATCTGTGTATCTGCTGTTGGTCCTAAGAGGAACGAAAATGCACATTTTTCACTTTTTCTGATCCAAATTTGGAATAGTATCCTACTAGGTATGTCAATGAATGAAAGCAATCCAGTTTGAGTGGCTAATACTGCTCTCTGGATATCAAGAAAGTAATATTGACAAATACAGTAAGACCCGCCTATAAGGCAGCTGTCATAAAGTATGGAACAGAGGGGGGGGCGGAAGGGATTTGACAGGGTCTCCAAAATTATTGGATGGAAAATGTTGGGCTAACAAAGTCCTGCAAGTGATAAACATGGGCCATGAAGCTGTACTTCTTCGTATTTGTTTTCAATATTTTACAAATGTTTTAAACATTGTCAGCGTCACTTTTTCTGTTCTCTTGATCATTGATGTTGTTCTCTATCTCAGTGTCTGATACAGTGGTATCTGCAGGTCCCTGCCTGCTTAACACGTGCTGGATCCCACAAATCTAGTATTGGCAAGCTCTGATGGGGTCATCAAATCATTTTACAGATGTTTAAGGGGCTATAAAAACAGTTTCTGTTTCTTCCATCGGGCTATATGATTTTACAGCAAATTTTGAAATCCCTTCCTCCCCCCTCTGTTTCATTCTTTATGACAGCTCCCTAAGAACCTACAGTTTTGCTAGTCAGCCTGACGGGGTTCTTATATGTTGGGTATTTAGTAGGAAATGAGGCTGTTCGGGTTCTTAAATCGGTTCTTATTTTATTCACGGCTTTCAGGAATTTCTTTTTGTTGAAATTCAAACTTCGAGCACTCTATTCAGAAAATGAAGATGAACTCACCATGGAAAATTATTTAATTTATCACAAATATACATTTGTTTAAGTTTGAAGACACTTATTCTTACCTTGCATCGATAAGCGAATAACGTTTCTTGATACACTTTCACTACGTGGTCAAAAATGTTTGTCTAACTTTGACGAAGATGGTTGTTGTGATACATTGATACGACTATTCTTCCATCTCTGCTAATAATCGCGTGCATTATTATGTTGACTTAAATCCCTTTTTTATTTAAAATGTCTTTATTTTATATTGTTAAGTGTTTGATTCTGCGGCTAAAGTCAACTGAGTATCAAACCACAAGCAATGATGGACCGTGCTTCTACATTGGTATTGTTGACGCAATTTGTCCCGGGGGTTAACTTCAAAAGGCGGGTGACGGGGGTGTGCCATTTGACGTCTGAAATCGCACCCCAAAATTTATGAATCTTTGCGAAAACGATACCCCAAAATTTACAGGCCATTGAAAATGTACACCCTAAAATTGTGACTCTTAAAGAGTTATTTTCTAAAGTGACACCCCAAATTTTATGACAAATTGTGATTTTCCCAAAAACGATACCCCAAAATTTATTTTCTGCTCGAAAAATGGCACCCCAAAAAATGGCACATCCCGTACCTGCATATATGGTAGTTACCCCCCCCCCCTCGGGCGATTTGTAAATTCATCGTGTCCACAGTACCTTACCCTAATGTTTTTAAATGAATGAATGTACTTCGTTACCTTGCTTACCCTCTCTTTCTTGCTTGGGAGCCGATACTTCGCTCTCGACACGTTTGATATCCCCGGGCCTAAATTTCGTAAGGTCATAGTTTTCAGAGCACGGTACAGTGCTACATTTAACCCCATATCAAACTTTTCGAGAGCGAAGGCATCGACTCCCATGCAAGAAAGAAATGATAAGCAATCACTTGAAGACAAGCAAGGTAATGAAATACGTTTGTTCATCTAGGGGCATTTAGGCAAAGTATTGTCGACACGATCAATACCAACCGAGTCCATAATACCCTTGATTTGTTGCTTAAAAACTGAAGTTTTTACTCGTCACTACCATAGTTTTCTTCGTCGTGTTCCCTTCGGCCTAACCTAACCAGCGCAAGAAGTGAAATGCAAATGGCTCCTGCTCGTCTGAGATATTAGCTCCTTCACAGCGTCTTTCCGCAGTTGAGAAACCCACTTAAAATATGACATACAGGGTGTCCCAAATGGTCCCAAAAAAGTAAAAGTAATAAGTATAAGTTTGAAACAAGTAGATAAGTTTTGTTGTTCATAGTTTCCCAGGAGAATTCAGCACTGAGTTTGTTGCTCCTGCCTCTGGGTTCTGTGTAAACGAGGACTCTTTGATCTGCGTTAGATCATCCATTGATTTCACGACTAGGTTGGTGTTGGAGTTGTCCCGATTTGGATTGAATTAAATTCTCTTTGGATGAAGACAAGTAGATAAGTTTTGTTGTTCACAGTTTCCTGGGAGAATTCAGCACTGAGTTTGTTGCTCCTGCCTCTGGGTTCTGTGTAAACGAGGACTCTTTGATCTGCGTTAGATCATCCATTGATTTCATGACTAGGTTGGTGTTTGAGTTGTCCCGATTTGGATCAAAATCTCTTTGCCCTATTCCATGTTTGAGATACTTTGGTATATTTCTGTTATTCATTGCTTGTTTTTTACAGCTTTTGGACTGCTTCGGTAGTCTTTTTTGGATATAGCCTTTGAAAAAATAGATCATTGGATCGAGGACTGCGTTCAAGAATATGGTAGCGAACGGCCATGTTGGTTGCAGGTTTATAAGCAGGTCGATTGCGTAGGGGTATGAGCAAAGAAGAAACACAAACACAACCATGACACACGTAACGGTCACTGCTTGCTCATCACTTCGCGTGCAGATACTTTTACTATTCGTACCCATGCTCTTTCTCCTCCTGTTTCCATATACAATAACAACCCGCACGATTTCAGCGTATGTAACAGAAATAGCCAGACCAGATGCGAAGAGTATTCCGGAGAATACGTAAATTGGAGTTTCCTGCGTGGTTTCTGAGGCAACACCTGACGGTTGAATGAAATGCTGAATGTTTGGTAAAATCGATAGTACAATACTTGCGACCCAAGCTCCAAGGATCATCAGGTTCGTGGTCCGCTTTGTAATCCAAACCGCGTGTTTGAGTGGGTATTTTACTGCGATGATGCGGTCTACGCCCAAAATTATGATGTTACTTATGGATGACATAACAGAGAATATCTCCAAGGGAAATTCTAGCAAATATTTGAGTCTTCCGGTGTACAGTGATTTTTTTTGGAAATGTTCGTATAAACTTTGAGAGGTATAAGAGATGGGTGCCAGAGTGTCCGCGATACTCAAGCTGAGCAGTATCCACTCGAATGCGTTTTTGCGCTTTTTACGCGCGATCATTGCAATTTCTATGACATTCAATACAATTGCTAGGTAGCAGATCACAAAATTCGCGATACTGATTGGTGCAAGGTCATTTTGTGGATCTTCTACCACGAAAGTTAAATTCATGTCTCCAGATGAAACCGTAAAATTAATAGAAGCGTTGCTGTGATATGTGGTTGGAGTGAACATTGTTATTTCTTTTCGATCCAAGGATCCTGTGCCTGACATAACATCTTCAGTCGCTGCTGGCCTAAATCTGTAACTAAATCTTCATCTGCCTTTGTCGTTATTCAAGCCACATAGACACATAGGCCAGTCGATATTTCTTTCACGAGGCTCACACGTAATTACCAGCTCCTTCGAATCTTTTTCACTTTTTCACTCAAATCCCAACATTCGCTCTAAAATGTCTCGCTTTTCTCTCCCTGTCTTGAAACCACCCTAAAAGTCTTGAACATTGGTCTTGAACTGTGCAATAAAAAGATTTTCAATCTGTACTTTCGATGGCGTCATTTACTGCTGCTTTCTGCTGCTCACTTTTGTTTCAAAGCAACAAAGAAATCTCATCTGTTTGTAATTAAACTCTTGAGAATTACTTCTATTTGTAAGCAAGGAAACAATCATATGAAAGGAAGCATTGTTGTTCCCACACACCTTCGCATAATCACGAAACCGGACGGTTTATTGTTTATCAAAATAGAAGCGTGACGCGAAATCAGACGCGCGGTATAACCCGATCGTCGGTGAGTCAAGACTGCGCCTTCGCGCGGTTATTGGCATGCAGTGGAGTTCGCAAGTTCATTCATTCATTTGTTCATTCATTTGTTCATTCATTTGTTCATTCATTTGTTCATTCATTTGTTCATTCATTTGTTCATTCATTTGTTCATTCATTTGTTCATTCATTCATTCATCGTATTTCCACAAAGTAGCCTTGAAATATTTGTCTTTGCAAAGGGGGTCATCTGTTGTGAGATTTGCCTCCCGAATATTTTTAAGAGTGCAGAAAGTATGCTAATCGGCCTTAAGTTCTTTCTGTTGGTTCCATCATCATTTTTAAAGATAAACAGTGCCCTGTCCTTTAGTTTCTTCAAGCAACATTGTGCGCTGCCTTAGAAATTTGTAAGAAATCTATCAGAAAATTCGGAAATGTTGCCATCCAAACGATTTAAAGAAGCACATTCGTGGAGTGGAAATGGCCTACAACGACCTTCAGGAGTCAAAGTGCAAAATATGGATCCTGTCATGGAGCCAATCATACAAAACAAAGGAACAGTGCAATGTTTATTTATAACATGGCCGGTGCAACGTAACAGGGAAACTACTTTTTTGAGTTTGTACAAAACTGGGTCAACACTTTTCTTAAAGGAAATATAAAAGCATTAGCATTTTACAAGCTCAAGGTGAAGTTTGAAGACAAAATTGTAAATTATGCAAGATGAGGAATGCTTGGAAGGTGTATATAAAGTGATGCAAACTTTCCTTGTCCGTTGCTTGCAAGAGCCTTTCGTCAGTCGTGTCTTTTCGTCTTCAAAGTCAATTTTTTCGTTGACAAAAGACTCAAAGGGGCGAGAATTTGTTTCAATATGGTCTTTGGCTAATTCATCGTCAGCACTGTATAACATCTGTTAATGAATACGAGGCAGCTACATTTTTATGGAAAAGGTGACAGGGTGGCAGTTGGCTTTTTGCAATAATTTCTTTCGGCGCGAGCAAATTTTTCTGCGAGAATTTTTCTTCTCCACCGGCTGTGTCGTACAATAAATTGTTCACTGCCCCTAATACTCTGTCCCCGGAGTCGGAATCCTGAAAATGATACCCTGTTTAGCGGCGTGTCCCCTGTTCAGCGGAAGCCTGAATACAAGTACCCCCTCCTGAGGGGGGGCATGTATAATGGTTGGGATCATAGAAGTTTTTGCTTTACGTATGAGCAGAGAGCTGACTTAACCAGAAAGAAGTCAAAGCTATTGTGCTAGTCTATGAACAAATTGTGCAAAATCTTCTTAACTCTTCTAAACTAACTAGATAACAAATATACAAGCTGTTACATCTACAAAGTTACTTGGTTATAACTAAGCTAATATCTTCAGACGGGCGTAAGGGATTATACTTGCTTCAGGCAAGTCTACAGCTTATGAGAAACTAAACTGATACATGAGAGCCAAATACATTCAAACATCTGAACAATTGCTGATTCAAGCATAAGCATACAAGAAAATAAAGGCTGTGGGGTGGCATAAAAATTCCATTGTTTGACGAAATATTTTGCCCGACTTAGGGTTTTGCAAATGTTTCAAACTTTAGGGGACTACCGCTTCCAGCCCCCTGCACCCGCACAATTCTAATATGTAGCATTTTTTGTTTCTTGAATATACTGAGAGTCCAGGAGGGGTTCGATAAATCAAACTAGGCGCTTGTCTCACTTTTTGTTATGATTAAAGTCAGTTACATATCACACTGTTTTTCATCTTTTTCATCGTTACTAGCAATATTCACTGACTTCTGTGTATTTGCAACTGTTAACTCCAAAAGGTTTGACTTTGAAACGCCGCCGTCGCCGCCGCTGACGTTGTGTCTTGCGACAACTGGTGTGTTGCGGTTACTGCAGTCTACCGCTGGCTTTTTCCTCCCTGCATTCTTGCTTTGCAGTCTTTTCTGGATGTACCCCTTGAAAAAGTAAATCAATGGATCAAGGAGAGGGTTGAGTAGGATGAGTTTGACAGGGAAGATTGACTTGCCGCGACGTCTGTCTATCAAGGAATCAATGCAGAACGGAAGCGTGCAAATGATGAATGCACCGACAACCATCACGCACGTAATTATTATGGCTGTATCTTCGCGTTTCTTTTCACCCGGCACATTTATAATCTTCATGTCTTTCATCAGTTTATTTCTTTTCCTAACAGTTTTGAGGATAAACGCATAAATTGCAGCAATAACCACGATGCTGGTAGAAATGATTCCCACAGAAATATAGATTCCAGTTTCCTTGGCAGTGTAAGATTTATCCTGCGGATTGACGAAACCAGCAATTCCGCATAAGATTGACAATGCTATACTACCAATCCAGGCGCTTGCAATGAGCCCACGAACTCTTCGATTTGTCATCCATACCCCATGTTCAAGAGGATATTTCACAGCCACCGCGCGGTCTATTCCAAGGATGATGATATTTGTTATCGAGGACATGATCGAAAACATTTCACTTGGATAGCCAATGAGGTGTTTGTATTCTGCTAAGAATGGACTTTTGTTTACAAATACATACCATTTCACTGTGAGATACCACACTGCAACGAGAGTGTCCGCAACGCACAGGCTGCGGAGAATCCGTTCGAACGGTTTTCTCTTTTCAGGCGGCAAATTATCACCATTTCAGCAAGGTTTAGAATGACTGCAAGAATACATATCGCTGCGTTGATTGGGTTAAGTGGTTGAAGTTTTGGCTTTCGGGGTACGCCCTTTGGCTGGATCGAAGTATAATTCAGCAACGACAGTGTGGCGTTCAGCATTTTGACGCGCGGTTTGTTCTTGTGATACGCTGCCGGAAGGGACGGTTATTGCCTAATGATCTGTTGATGTCGTACTTTTATTGTGCCAAGCAGGCGCAGGCTGATGCTACAAGCAAACAAGATGCAGGCACAAGGAAATGTGTCGAATGCAATTATACCCCTCTGTTTTTACTTGCAAACTGTTCATCAAACTGCTTTGGCGATTCAAAGAACGAAGAATTGCACTACTCAGTCAGCAATGATGGGTTTTCATGCAAACATTTTGACTCTTGATTTACGCCGATCTATGACGTTTGACGTCACACTGGAGGCGTTCAAAATTTAATGTGCAGCAGCTCCATGGAGTGTGGGAAATACGTCTTTGGCAGCACCAGAGACTCATCCGCTCACTTCAAGTCTAGAGATCACAGTTCTAAGGTTGAATTTCTTCGAAAGAAAGTCGTTTCAGAATTTATGGTTATGGCTCAATGATGTTTCAGAATGGAAGAAGCTGCATGAAACGTTTGTTTGCGAAAATAGCTCTCTAATCCTCTGTTTGTAATGTGCACCAAGCTGTTCTTTACCAAACAAAATGCTCGGCAATATGGCGTAGCGGAATAACCAGACCCAGGATCAGTACGACCGGACCCTAACGACCCCTGGGGAATACAGTAAAACCCCGCAAACAAGAACATAGCAAAATAAGAACCTGCAGACTGATTTTGTGGGAAAAGACACCCAAATATAAGAACTAAATACAGACTGATTTCTTCAATGTTCTTATGAGATGGTACACTTGATTAAGAAATTTCATCAAATCAGTAAACAATTTATTGACAACTGAACACCTCCAACAGTTTCAGGAACATGCAAATTCTTTTATCTAGCTGTATGATTTAAATTGGTTTGTCAATAACAAAAATACCATACACTATACCTTCTGATATTGAAATGAAGTCATTATACCCTTGAGTATATTTAAGACATACTGTAGCCTGTGGACAGGTTTCAGGCTTCAGGCTTAAAAAATGATAAGAGAGGGAAGAAGAGAGCCTGTAGGAACAGACTACATTTTTGAATTCTATATACCTAATCTGCTGCACAAAAGACTATTGTTATTTGTCCTAAATTTCAATAAAGCGAGTGATGAAAATGATGTTGCTGATCAATCGTACCTGTTACTACTCAAATAGATCATTGTGGGACTTTAGAATGTCAGTTTCAAGGAAAAATGACAAAGCATGCCTAGAGAAAAATGACAAAGCATGCCAAAGGGGCCTCAGAATTGAAGATTTGTAACATTTTGACTGCAGTAAATGCTCTGAAATGCATTTTAAGCCTATCGAAATGGCGTGGTCAAAAAGTTTTCTGCTCACATCGCTCGCAGGGGCCGCATTTTCGAGCTTTGCCCCTGGGCTTCTTAAAGCTCTCGGCGGCCCTATACCCAACTAATCTTATGTCACTTGTCTTTGACAATCTTGCCGACTTTTCGAAACTTGGGGGACAATTCCCCCTGCACTTGAAGGCCTTAGGATCTAGGGAATAAGCTCTAATTCGTAAAGAGAGAAGAGCAAGTAGCCCGTTAGTTATACCCGATCTGTTATCTGGAAACATCAAAATGAATACCGGGTGAGCCAGAAAAAAGTTCCCACTTTTGAAAATTCATAACAACAAGACTACTTCACGGATTTGAATCATTCAAATGCTAGTTAAAAGCCGAAAGATCAAAGTATTTTTGAGATTTTTCTCGCTGTCCTACCAGCACTGCAAATGTAGGTTAATTCAACTTTACAAAAATTTCATGGTTGCAAAATGACTGAAAAATGGCCAAAAGCATTGATCAATACATAAATGACTTCTCGCACAGAATAATGAAGGAAATGCAACTTCTCATGGGTGAGAGATATCCTCTAGGCATTAATTGCCTGGGTATTGAAAATCTTTCGTATTTGTTTGAAAATCGATATCTTGTGAAACGTCCATGGCCTATTGTTCGATCTGAATAGAGACCTTACGATTTGATCAATATTTTAGGCCCTTTTTCCGTCATGATGCTACCATGGAGTTTTTATAAAGTTGAATTTACCAGTACTTCTAGTGCTGGCAGGAAAGCAAGAAAAATCACAAAAATACTTTGATCTTTCGACTTCTAACAAGAATTTGAGTGATTCAAATCCGCGGAGTAGTCTTGGTGTTATGAATTTTCAAAAGTGGGAACTTTTTCTGGTTCACCCGGTAGATATTCGGCAGGGGTTTCGTCTGTTACAGTCCGGTCCTAATGGTCCTGGGTCTGGTTTTCCGATATGCCTCGCAATATGTCTTTAACATGAATAGCCAGATGCAGCTTTTTATTGTCTGTTTGTTCTCAGAATGATGAAATTTGTTGATAAAGCCTGGCAATTGATCATCAGCTCGCTGAAATTTTTAAGTATGTTGACGTTTGAAGTTTGATGTCACTCTGGAAGCGTTCAAAAGTCAATCCGCAGAGTGTGAGCTCGTCCTTCATTATGAAACAAGCAACCAAGGACCATAAAGACCGGACTGACCGGAACGGATGGGGAACGGATGAGAGCTAGAAGCATAACCCCCGTTGGGTCTACTTAGAACATTGAGGACCGGGGTATGTGCCTGCCAGTAGGGTCCAATTTTCGGCAGAAAATTCCGAGATAAGGTTATTCCTTTTGTGTCTTTATTTCGGCACAGGTTTGTCAATTGAAGCTGCTACTTTTACGAGGACCGGTCAAATTTGATTTAAAAGAGTTAAAATAACTTACAAAAGATACTGGTATTATGCATGTCAGGCACCATGTTTTCAAACACTTTTTCCAGAGGATGGAGTCATATGATGTTTCTCTGGCAGGCAGATCCCCATTGTTTTTCTCCAAAGTAGATCCCCCTGGGGAATAACCTTAAGCTGGTTTTCCGCTGGGGACAAATGTCGCGCGACGTAACAAAAATTCCTTGCAAAGAACCTCGATAAAAGTTTGTCACAAAACAGTAGGATTATTTCCAACGACATTTCGACAGAAAAAATTCGCTCTACAGGCTAACTTCCACTCAGTAGAATTTTCCGAGCGGACTGAATTTTACAAAATAAAATGTTAGTCATGCGCAGCATTCTATTTAAATTCAGAGCGTCATGTTCTCATTTCAACAAAAGATTTCCTGTTCAATCGGAAAATTCGACGGAGTGGAAATCAGCCTTACTAGCAAATAATTTTTTCCAAGGGAACTTCTACTTGGAATTCTTCGCATCGTGACATTTGCTGCCTGGTGAAAAACCATCTTTTTTGACTTTGTAATTGTGGCGCATATTAAGTCTCGCTGCAAAATAATACAAGATCAATACAATCATTGCCGAAAGGAAAGTATGCCTTCTAAATTCCGCAGGAAATGCATGATTGGGCATACCCTGGGTACCAGAGCCAAAAAATAATAAAAAGAAAAATAAGGAAGGAAAGAAAGTTTTCCTTTCTTCCTTCTCTCTTTTCCTCTTACCAATTTCCTTTCATTTAAATTTTGAGGCTCTGGTACCCAGGGTAGATTGGGCAGCAAAATTATATACATCATAGAATCATGCAAATAGCAGACAAATTTACAAATTACTTCCAGTTGAAAGGAAGCAACGTGGTCTGGTCTAACAAGATTCACATTCACATTCATAACAAAATACTGATTCGGAAATACCTTCTTATCTTATCTAACAGCGATAACCAGGGCTGTCAAGAAGGGGGCAGGTGGGTTGAAAATCCAGGGCCGGGGTCCCGAAGGGGCCTGTAATGATTTTGTGCCATAAAATATATTATTGCTATGAATTTCTACAGCGCATTTTTATGACAATTTATCTGCCTTCAAAGAGCATTTGCAAGGACCGTCGACTTTGATGACAATATACATATAACAAACGGTTCTATTGATATTTCCACATTTACACATCAGTAAATTCTAGACAATGCAATCCTGAAATCTGCCTAGCAGTTCAAGAAAGCGGATGTTTTGTGGAGACCCGCAAACAAGGGCTTGTTTGTTGATCAGTACAATACAATATCAATTGTAATAGAATCGATTGTCATTGATTATTTTTATATCATGAAAACATAAGAACAAAGCTCTGAATTGTTTTACGTCATAATAGAGAGATGGTGAAAAAATCTGCTGACTCAATTGCATATTCAACTTTGAATCAGGTGTACTCTCCTATCTAGACTGATGGCGATGAGTCCCTTGTATCCCTGCAGTAAACCTTGCTCAAGAGGGACTCATCATGAAACAGTAAAAAACTTGGCTTTCCTTCAATCATCAATGGAATTACGAAAGAATCATGGTTTCGAATCTCCATCCCGTGGGAGTGTTTTCAATTCTTCAATCGAATTGAAAATCTCGCAATCTGATTGGTACTGAAGAAATTGCTCAGTTTGAGCCTAAATAGGGCCAGGTTTTTCATAGCAATACTATGATTCTCTCTTGACCGAAGCGCCATCATCATCAGGGCAACAAGAGACTCATCGTCATAAGTCTACTCTCCTATCTACCAATAAATGCAAACTTCAACAAGCTGAAGGTCATTGCATGTAACACAAGAAAAAAAAGCTGCTCCTGCGCGGCAGACTACCAACCTACGTTGGCAATCAAGCATAAGCGCACAAGAAACATTGAACTAAAATGGTGAGAAGATATTTCAAACGTAGGGAGGGGGGGGAGCTACTACAGCCCTCAGTTCCCTGCACCCATAAGACTCTGATATATATTCTTTGTTACTTGGGTTAAAAGGTTCAGCCAGGCACATGTCTCATTCCTTATTCAGAGTTTCAACTGTTGAAAACTGTCGTACTGTTTTCAAATACTTTTTCATCTTTACCAGCAATATCCACTGATTTCTGGCTATTTGCAACTGCTAACTCCAACAGATTTGACTTTGAGCCGCCTCCACCGCCGACGTCTTTTCTTGCGATAATTGGTGTACTGCGGTTACTCAAGTCCGTCGTTGGCGTTTTGCTGCCTGGGTTCTTGTTACGCAATCTTTTCTGGATATAACCCTTGAAGAAGTAAATTATTGGATCAAGGAGTGGGTTGAGTAGGATCAGTTTGATTGGGAGGATTGGCTTGCCGCGGCGTTTATCGATTAACGAACCGATGCAGAACGGAACCGTGCAAACGATGAACGCACCGACGACTAACACGCATGTGATTATCACGGCAACCTCTTCGCGTTTCGTTTCGCCTTGTACACTTACAGTCTTAATGTCTTTCATCAGTTTATTTCTTTTCCTGATAGTTCTGACGATGAACGTATAAATTGCAATGATAATGACGGTGCTAGTAAAAACGATCCCAACGGAAATATAGATTCCAGTTTCCTTGGCAGTCCGAGATCTACCCTGCGGATTAGCGAATCCAGCAACACCACATAAGACTGACAGTGCTATGCCTCCAATCCAGGCACTTACAATTAGCCCATGAACTCTTCGATTTGTCATCCAGACCCCATGTTCAAGCGGATATTTCACAGCCACCGCGCGGTCTATTCCAAGGATTATGATATTTGTTATCGATGACATGATTGAAAACATTTCAACTGGGTAGCCAATAAGGTGTTTGTATTCTGCTAAGAATGGACTTTTGTTTAAAAATTCGTACCACTTTTCTATGAGGTACCACACTTCAACGGATATGTCCGCAACGCACAGGCTGAGGAGAATCCGTTCGAACGGTTTTCTCTTCTTCAGGCGGCAAATTATCACAATTTCAACAACGTTTAGAATGACAGCAAGAAAGCATATTGTTACATTGATTGGGTTAAATGGTAGAAGTCTTCGTGGCCTTGGAAATGCACCCCTTGGCTTGGCTGAAGTGTAATTTAGCAACGACAGTGTGGTGTTCAGCATTCTGACGCGCGGATCGTTCTTGCAACATCTAATGCGCGTCAAAGGAACTATGATGGCCTGATGATGGTGATGTACTCACGAAGTATGCACTGATCTTTCTTCAGCACGAATCACCTTCATAGCTCAGGAATCGCTTCTTGCAATGCGAGTCTGTCTTTTCTGTACTCCAGCGACGGAAACATTGCTCTCACTTTCGATAATTTGACTCTCCCACTGCAGGATGCTAGCCTTCATGAGGCTGATCCCAAAAAAATGCAGGAAACGCGTTGTTTGTTTTACTTTTGTGATTTTCTTTGTACAATGTTCACGAAGTTGTTCCTGACGATTCAAGCGAAACTGAATGTACAAAACCAAGCAAAATGCACTGCATGTGTCCTTTTGCTTGCTCAGCTTTGTTGTTACACAGGAATAGTGAGATTTTGGCCTTGCCTAACAAGTTTCATCAATTTGTTGATCTTTGACGTTTGACGTCACTCTGGAGGCGTTCAATAGTTGATCCGTAGCGACATGGAAGTAGGATATTCTCCCCTGCGGGGTTTCTTTCTTGGACCACGGAGCCTTGGACCGCGGAATAGACCATTTCGACAATTAAAAAAGGAGACTGGGGAGAGCGGTTTGTTCTGGTAAATGGCTGCCACGGAGCTTCGACAAATGATAGATATCCGTCCACGAAAACTTTTTGTTTTAAATTCAAGGCTGAAATTGCAGATCTCTGAGAAAGAAGTCCCTAAAATGTAGCCGCAAGAATGCCCCATGGCTCATATGCCTCGCAACGAAAAGGAGACCTCGCATCAAAAAGCTTTGGCGGGAAAGCGGGAAGGTATTCGTCATCTTCCTTCGAAGTTGCTCGAGCAGATTAGAAACGAAGCAAGAACAAGAAACATTGTTGTGATAAATATGGAGAAGAATTCGGCAGTTGTTTTATCTTTTTAATTGTGCAAAGAGGACGACCTAAGATTTGATGTAATATTATTTAGGCTTGAAGATAGCAGCTTAAAGAAGTCCTTTTTACAACATTTTTCTTGCTGAGAAGTTGCTTAATGATATTTGAAATTGAAACTCAACAGACGAGGTCGAGGAGCATCTGCAGAGAATTTCTTGATCCTTATATTAAGGTAAGCGGCATCCTTATTTGTAGAAAGCGTTTTATATTGCAACTCGCTGATAAAACCTAAGGTTTGTTTTGGTTAGCTAGCTCGTCCATTTTTTAGACTTCTTTATTGTGGTAGAAATCAGTTGCTTTGCTGGCCATACCTATTTTTCTGCAAGGAAGATATGGGCAGCAATGTTCCTCGCAAACAACTAAAATCAATGCTTTAACTTACCTTTACCAACGAATCTTGGCTTGGAATTTGCTAGATTTTTCAAAATCTCCCTGACTTTCTTTCGAGGCCAAATTTTTCTCAACAAAACAAAACAAATGCGTAAAGTGACTTTATCTCATTCTCTTCCTTTCTCCAGCACTAGGATATTTCTAAATTTGAATTCCTATCTCATCAAGTCTGCAGTACTCAGAGAGGCACAGCTTTGTCATCAGGAACCTCCTCGAAATTGCCAGAAACCATCTCGAAACGTTTATTTATCTTGCTTTGACACTCTGATCTGATTGCACAGCTTCGAAGGAAAATGACGAATACATTTTGGCTTTCCCGCCAAAGCTTTTTGATGCGAGGTCTCCTCTTCGTTGCGAGGCATATGAGTCATGGGACATCCATGCGGCTACTTTTTAGGGACTCTTTCTCAAAGATCTGTAATTTTAACCGTGAGTTTAAAACCAAAAGTTTTCGTGGACGGATATCTATCATTTGTCGAAGCTCCGTGGCAGCCATTTACCAGAACAAACCGCTCTCCCCAGTCTCCTTTTTTAATTGTCGAAATGGTCTGTTACGGAACTAATAAGGAATAACAAATAAGAAACCTCGTGGCGGAGATCACAGCTAGAAAATACGTCTTTGGCAGGATGTGAGGCTTGTCTGCTCACTTCAAGTCCAGGGATCAAAGTTCAGAAGTTAAGTTAATCGTTTGAGAAGGAAAATCGTTTCAAAATTGATAGTTATGGGCCCAACGATGTGTCGGTATTTCGTATTTTACGAAGTTTACACAGATTTGCATACCTTTTGCAATTATCTCCTTTGAAAACATATATGTCCTATATGGTCTTGCTTCTTGTTCAGTTCATTGTGCACCAGCTGGTCTAGACTGCAAGAAACTGAACAAAATGCACAGCAATATTTCCTTTATTTTAGTCTGAACAGCTTTGTTTGTACTCAGCAATTATGAAATGTTGGTTAGGCCTTTCACTTGATCACCAGTGTGTTGACATTTCGATTTTGATTTACGTTGACCCTTCGAAGTTTTACGTCATACGTTCAGAAGTCAAACTGCAGAATTGGAGCTCTTCTGTCATCTGCCGACAGAGGAGTCCAGAGTTTACAGAAGTTGAAAGTAAACTTTGACTTTGAGGTGTTCCAAGCCAAACTGTTCTGAAATTTACAAGATAAGGCTCAAATCCTGCCTTACTAAATCAGGTTTTAAGTTTGCAATTATAATTTTGGGAACGGCCCCCTGCAAAGCAATCTATGCAGACTGACCGGGCTACCATGGTTAAATAATGAAAAATGAAATGAAAATGAACTGGTTTCCGGCACATGGGGAAATCATTCAAGCTCTCGAAAATCATTCAGCTTACTAACCCAGTGGCGGCGCCACGGGGGGGGGGGCTGGGGGACTGGGGACTGTCATCATGATTGTTGCCATTGCTTGATAGTAGCGGAAATTCATGGAATGGAAGAGAGGAAGTTTACGATACACAACCTCTTGCTTACCAGCTTGACGACATTGGTGTTATATTTGCGTGTGGTGACGACCCTCTGGTTTTTGGGGTCCTTTTCATCTTTCGTACTTGATGGTCCGAGGGGTCTCAGGGGCCCTGTGGTCCGGGTTTTGGAAGATGCCACATAATATTTCGTGTTGTCTTGTTTGTACCATGCGACCCAGGAAACAACAGTATAAACAAAGCTGTTCAAGCTGATGGAAATATAGCTTTGTTTTTTGCTAACAATGAACATTTTGTGTTGTGTAATGCTTTTCATAATCAAGAAGAACTTGGTGAACCTTTTACGAGGAAGATTAGAGAAAAACGAAAGAAACAAGACCACATCAGCTTTCGAGGGAGATAAGTTTTCAACGCTGATCCGTAACTTCCGTAAACACAACATGTTGACAAATCATTAGGCCACAGCCACCGCTTTTACGCGCAGCAAGACCTGCATCACAAGAGTGAGCCGCGCGTCAAAATGCTGCACACAACACTATCGTTGCTGAATTACTCTTCGATCCAGCCAAAGGGCATACCTCCACGCCAACGACGACTTCTTCCTTTCAACCCAACAAATGCAGCATTTTGTTTTCTTGCTGTCATTCTAAACCTTGCTGAAATGGTAATGATTTGCCGCATGAAGAAGCGAAAACCGTTTGAACGGATTCTGCTTAGCCTATGCGTTGCGGATATATTGGTTGCAGTGTGGCACCTGGTAGTCAAATGGACCGAATTTGTAACCCAAAGGGCGTTCATAGGACCACAGAAACACATCATGGGCTTCTCAATTGAAATGTTTTCTGTCATGTCCTCGATATCAAATATCATAATCCTTGGAATCGACCGCGCGGTGGCTGTGAAATATCCGCTTGAACATGGAGTATGGATGACTAAGCGAAGAGTTTTTGGGCTCATTGCAAGCGCCTGGATTGGAAGTGTGGCGTTGTCGATTTTATGTGTGGTTACCAGAATGGCCAATCCGCAAGATAAATCTCAAACGGCTAAGGACATTCCAATCTATATTTCTGTGGGAATTGTTTTTACAAGCATGGTTGTTATCGCTGCGATTTATGCATTTATCATTAGAGTTGTTATGAAAAGAGATAAACTGATGAAAGACATGATGATCACAAGTGTACAGGGTGAAGCGAAACGCGAAGAGACAGCCGTAATAATAACGTGCGTGTTGGTCGTCGGAGCGTTCATCTTTTGCACGCTTCCGTTCTGCATCAATATGTTGATATCAAGACGCCGCGGCAAGCCAACCTTCCCTGTCAAGCTGATCCTGCTCAACCCAGCTCTCGATCCGCTGATTTACTTCTTCAAAGGGTATATCCAAAAAAGACTGCAAAGCAAGAACGCTGGGAGGAAGAAGCCAGGGACGGACTTGAGTAACCGCAGCACACCACTTGTCACGAAAAAAGATGTCAGCGGTGTTGCAAAGTCAAGTCTGTTGGAGTTAGCAGTTGCAAATACACAGAAATCAATGGATAATGCGGATAGAGATGATGAAGATTCGAAAACAGTGTGATAGCTGAATGACTAGACTTGCTTCAAGTCTGCTCCTTCCGTCCGTCGAACCGTTCCATTTACGGTAGTTCAAGGCTCCGCCATTCCACCATTCCGGAACGTTGGAATGGCGGATCCAGGAACCACCGAAAAGGGAACGGTTCGACAGACTCACGGAATAGACTTTGGGCAAGTCTACTGAATGACATACAGGAGGTGGATAAGAAATATGGAAACAAATCCTCGTTTTATGCATCAAATATCGCATTTTGCAAGAGAAATTCCTTTGTAATTGCGAGGGGCATTTCACTCATTCGAAAAAGCGTACGAGATTTTTTCAGAACAAAAGGGTTTTTACGGATTTTTGATAGGTTTTTCTTGCAAACAAAAGGATCTTTGCCAAAGGCGTACGAGATTTTTTGGAGTGAAATGCCCCTCGTGTAATTGGCTAAATTCAAAAGGAAAGATCGTTATCTAGGTACAGGCTGATCTTTGGCTAAAAGATCAACGAAAATGCTTGTTGGAAATCCATCTTAATCGCACCCATCCCAAAACATATGGAGGTTTGATTTGTGTCTGAAGAAAGTGGCAAGGCTAGTCTCCTAGCTGAAAAATTCATTTTGAATTTTCTTTAAACAGGCGCAATAAATTAGCTCAGCAGAAAATAGCCAAATCAAAAATTTCCCCGATAGTTTCTTATCGATTGATTGATTGATTGATTGATTGATTGATTGATTGATTGATTTTATATTATTTACCCATGGTAGCCCCTCATTTGGAATAACTGATTTACAAGGGGCCATGCTAAAAACTTACAATATTAATGAGTTACAATAAAACCAGTATATTTCGAACCAAATTGATATTACAATCTGTCAAAAATCAACAAAAAGAAACGAAAAAATTTTAGTGCTCATTTTGCACCTCTCTTGAAGGCTGTCAGGGTTGAAGAATTTTTAGCCTCAGTACTAATACTGTTCCAAAGTTTAGCGCCTCGGTACGAGAAGCATTTCTGCCCCCTGCTGATTTTAACAATGGCAATTGGAGGTTAGCGTCAGCATTCCTAAGAGAACGAGCAGTAGAACTGTTGACTCTCGTGAACATGTCATTCATGTAGGAAGG